>CM071682.1:38532500-39780000 GCA_036553675.1 Solanum okadae | reverse complement strand
CTTGAGGCAGTAGGCATGCCTTTTGGGGGCCCTAGCTCAAATGCCCAAGGCATCTTCATGAAGGGCTCCACGAGCCGTGGTCCCTCTCGTGGACCTTAGGGAAGTAGCTAAGCTACTTGGTTTCCATCCTCACACGCCCAACACTTCTCCATGATCCTTCCCACGAGCCATGGTCTTCACCACGAGCCGTGAAGTGGCTCGTGAAGGAGAGCCCCTTTTTGGCAGATTTTGGGGAGCACACTACCTAGGCTACCACGAGTTACAACACGATCCGTGGTCCCTACCACGACTCATGGTCACTAGGGCAGTGTTTATGGGAGAGTGGACTGTTTTGGTCCCCTCCCTTGACCTTTGCCCTTAACTCATGACATTAACCCTCATGTTTAGGCTCTAGTTTCACCTACTATTTTCCGGAGTGTTACATTATCTCCCCCTTGGGAGCATTCATCCTCGAATGGCGATCTAGACACCTTACAGAATTATAGACTCAAGACTAGCAGCCCATCATGCATGAAACATAAAAATAATGCATAATTCAAAGGAGGAAACATCAACTCCATCTCAAGACAGTAACAATGCAACACAAGAAAGTAGGAGCTACATCCACAACCCATTATGCACAAAACTCATTATTTCACATAACTATAGGAGGAACTACCTTCTCCAACTTAAGGCAAACTCAACACAACATCATGGAGTCAATATACCATTTAATCACAAGCATAACTAAGCATGTTCATCAAATCATTTCATGAAGTCACATATGCCATCATCATACTAAAAATGCAATTCAACATGAGGAACATATAAATCATGAAAGCTCAATTTACACTAAACATGAATTTCATCAAAAACATGCAAAATCATAAGGAAATTATAGACGAACACATATAGCACACATGACCGCTAAAAACACCATACATAAGAGAACTACTTACCTCTAGCTTGGATAGGAGTAGAAGGAAAAAGATGAGGATATCGGGACTTCATATCGGCCTCGGCCTCCCATATAGCACCCTCAACTAAGTGATTCCATCATAAAACTTTTACGGAAGCTACTTCCTCGTTTCTCATCAACCTCTTAACTTACCGGTCCAAAATCTCTATCGGACCTCTTCATAAGAAAGACTCTCATCAACTCCGAAACCCTCTAAAGTAATGATGAATACCGGATCACCAATACACTTCTTAAGCATGGAAATATGAGATACCGGGTGAACAGGAGCCAATTCATTTGGTAAGTCTAATTAATATGCAACTGTCCCAACACGTTGCAAGATTTTATATGGGCCCACATACCGGAGACTAAGCTTCCCCTTCTTACCAAACCTCATCACACCCTTCATAGGTGAGATTTTCAAGTAGACCCAATCACTGATTTTGAATTCTAGATCCCTTCTTCTAACATCGACATAAGACTTTTGCCGATTTTGGGCCGTCTTTAACCTCTCTCTAATGAGTCAAACTTTTTCAATGGCCTCATAAGCTAATTCGGGACTAATTAGAGAAATTTCACCTACTTCAAACCAACCAACCGGAGATCTACACCTCCTACCATATAATGCTTCAAAAGGAGCCATGTAAATACTTGAATGGTAACTATTATTGTAGGCAAACTCTATCAGTGGTACATGTTCATCTCAATTACCCTTAAAGTCTATAACACACGCCCTCAACATGTCTTCTAAGGTTTTAATGGTACGTTTCGCTTGACCATCCGTTTGAGGGTGGAAAGGGGTACTAAGCTTCACCTTATTACCAAGATCTTTTTAGAATGCCTTCCAAAAGTGTGAAGTAAATTGAGTACATCGATCTGAAATAATAGATAAAGGAACTCCATGAGACTTCACTATCTCCTTGATGTACAATTGGGCATAGTCCTCTATCGAAAAAGAAACCTTGATGGGAATAAAGTGGGCGGATTTCGTCATTCTATCAACGATGACCCAAATAGAATCATGTTTCCTTCTAGTACGAGGCAAACCCACAACAAAGTTCATATTCACATCCTCCCACTTCCAAGTGGGACTATCTATATATTGGGACAAACCTCCCGGTCTTAGGTGTTCGGGCTTAACTTGTTGACAATACAGACATTTGGCTACAAAACCCGCTATATCCTTTTTCATGCCATTCAACCAATAGACTTCCCGTAAATCACGGCACATCTTGGTGGCTCCCGGATAAATAGAATACCGCAAACCATGAGCCTCTTCTAAAATTTTCTCTTTCAAACCATCAACATCCGGAACACATAATCTACCTTGGTACCTAAGCACCCCATCTCCCCCTTGGTAGAAAGCCTCAACGGACTTGTTAAGTACCGATTACTTCAACTCCATTAACATGGGATGAAAGTCTTGTTTGGACTTCACATACATTACAAAGGATGATTTGTAACCATTATGAACCATGACGCCACCCTTGGAGGAATCCACTAGTTGGACACCTAACCGGGCCAACCTATGTACATCACAAACTAACTCCTTCTTCTCATTCTCTATATTGGCTACACTACCCATGGACAATCAACTTAGGGCATCCGCAACTACATTAGTCTTGCCGGGGTGGTAAAGGACACTCATGTCATAATCCTTTAAAAGCTCTAACCACCTTCTTTGTCGGAGATTCAAGTCTTTTTGGCTAAACACATATTGAAGACTTTTATGATCGGTGAAAACATCCACATCGACCCCATGTAGGTAATGTCTCCATATCTTCAAAGCAAACACTACCACCGCTAATTCTAGGTAATGGGTTGGATAATTATTTTCATGGATCTTGAGTTGCCTTGAAGCATAGGGAATCACTTTACCATGTTGCATAAGGACACATCCCAAACCCACTCGAGAAGCGTCACAATGCACCACAAACCCATCGGTACCCTACGGTAAGGTCAACACCAGAGCGGAAGTAAGTCTATCTTTCAACTCTTGGAAGATTTTCTCACAAGCCTCCGACCACACAAACTTAGCTTTCTTTTGAGTCAAAGCCGTCAATGGAGAAGCAATGGAGGAAAAACCCTCAACAAACCTCCTATAGTAACCGGACAAACCCAAAAAACTTCTAATAACGGTAGGACTTAGAGGTCTAGGCCAATCCTTGACCGTATCCATATTCTTAGGATCTACCTCAATACCCTTGCTCGACACAATATGACCAAGGAAGGCTATGGACCTTAGCCAAAACCCACACTTACTAAATTTTGCATACAATTGGTGGTCTTTAATGACTTGCAATACAATCCTCAAATAATTCATGTGTTCATTTTCACATCTTGAATAGATCAAAATATTATCAATAAACACGATCACAAACATATCAAGGTAGTGTCTAAACACTCAATTCATTAGGTCCAAGAATGCCGCTAGGGTATTGGTCAACCCAAATGACATAACCACAAATTCAAAATGATCGTACCGGGTCCTAAAGTCCGTCTTGGGAATGTCAAGCCCTCTTACCTTTAGTTGATGGTAACCCGAACAAAGATCTATTTTGGAGAAATAGTTAGCCCCTTGATGTTGATTAAACAAGTCGTCAATTCTAGGAAGGGGATACTTATTCTTTATAGTCATCTTGTTCAATTTGCAGTAGTCAATACACATTCTAAGGGATCCATCCTTTTTTCTAAAAAACAATACAAGAGCACCCCACGGAGATATACTCGGTTGAATAAAGCCTTTGTCTAACAAATCCTTGAGTTGCTCTTTTAATTCTTTCAACTTGGCCGGTGCCATTCTATAAGGAGGAATGGAGATAGGTTGTGTATCCGGCATGAGATCAATGTTCGGGAGAAATTTCGGGTAAGTCATCGGGAAAGACTTCCGAAAACTCACTCACCACAGGGACTGACTCTAAGGAAGGGGTTTCAGACTCAACATCCATAACCCTAACAATATGGTAAATACACCCCTTGGAGATCATTTTTCTAGCTTTGCGACAAGAAACAAATTGACCTCTAGGGATAGAATTTCCCCCCTTCCACTCTAAAGTAGACTCATTTGGAAATTGAAACTTGACTTCCCGAGTCCTACAATCAATAGAGGCATAACATGCACGCAACTAATCTATACCTAAAATTACATCAAAATCTGATATGTCTAACTCCACTAAATTCGCTAAGGTAAATTTATGGGACAAAGAAATATGACAACTTCTATAGACTCTTTTTGCCACTACCAAGTCACCAACCAGGGTAGAAACCGAAAAGGTTTCTTTTAACACATCGGGGAGTATTTTAAATTTCATAGCCACAAAAAGTGTAACAACTGACAAAGTGGCACCGGGGTCTAACAATGCATATACATCAACAGAAAAGACTTGTAACATACCGGTCACAACATCCGGGGAGCTCTCTTGGTCACCTCAGGATTGAAGAGCATAAAATCGGTTCTTCTTGGGAGAAATTGGAGTTTGAACAATTAGGAAGGGCTTGCTTTCCCTCTTTTCCTTGAACCTTTAGCGTGGGACAATCTCTCACCATATTACAACTCTTTCCACAATTAAAACACCCATCCGTGCCACCAAGGCACTTACCTTCATGTTTCTTGCCACACTTGGCACAAGTAGGCCTTTTATAGAAGATCCACCACTATTTCCTCCTTAAGGCTTAGGGTTAGGCGCCCTATCATATTTTACCCTTGGAAAACTAGAGGAGCCTTGATTGGAGAACCTTCTCTTTAACCTTGGTTGCCCTTGACCCTCAAACTTACCCTTGGAAGAATTCCCATCATCCGTCCTTGCTCTTCTCACTTCCCTATTCTTTTTCCTAAGCTTTGTCTCCTCAACTTGTTGAGCATAAACCATTAGACCTGAGATATCCATATTATCATGTAGCATTGCCGCACGACATTCTTCTTCAATCAAGTCAGACACACCGGTCACAAATTGATGAGTCCAAAAATTGGACTCATTTAGGGCTATATTTTAATAGAAATTGTGTCCTCAAATGCTCATTTTATCTCAATATCTGATGAAAACCCTTAAATTTTAGGTATTTGAAGATTGAAAGAGAGCATGGACACTACTTCGCAAAAAGGAATGAAAAGGCTAAAAAGAACAAAGAAAATGAAGACCTGAGGATCGCCGAGTCCACTTTGGGAATTGTCGAAGGGTCTCACTTCACCTTTTGTTCCAGTGTGCTGAGCCCTAAAGGAAAGGATCAAGTCGGCAAAAAGGGAGCAGTCAGCGCATTGCCGAGAAGTTTCGCAAAGCAGTACTATATCGCCCAATGACCCAGAGAACGACGATGCCGAAGGATGGTTCAAGACGGTGATGAACTACACCAAAGGGCGAATCGCCGAGTTGATTGGCGATTTTGACTAATGTTGTCAAATGACCCTCTACAACACATATTTTTGAAAACTATAAATACTCATTGAGAGTTATAGCTTAAAAAGAGATTTGAGTATCATAATATTTTCAGTGTGAAACAATTAATATAATTTTAGTACTTTTTCTCTGAGTTTGAGAGGGTTTTGAAACTTGAAGAAGAAGAGGATTTCATCTCCAAGGATTTGGACATGGATCTCTCGAATTCCTCACTCTTGGCCTGTAACAGGACTTAAATCTTCATACCCATTTGAATGCAAGCTCATTTAGGCATAAATTTCTATCTCTTGATATGTGGCTAAAAGCCCCAATTTTTGGGGTGTGATTTAGCAAATATATGTTGAGATTATTGTTGGATTTTGCTTGCTGATAGGTTAGATGTATTTAAATGGTGATTTCACCTAGCGGTTGTGGTTTAATTTAATGGGTTTGTAGTTGCAAATACAAAACCACCCATGTGTTTTCAGCTTGCTCGAGAGCGAGAGGTCGCGAAACCAAGACCGCTAGACTGATGGCCTAAGGAGTGGGTCCACATGAGGTTTAGCCCAAGAGGGTGAGCCCTAGTCCCATATCCTAACACTAAGCTCGAGAGAGTGAGTGGGGTAAGGCGTAGGCTGGACTTCATGCGGCAAATGAGTGTCCGAGAGGAACCCATTTGAAACGTGGTAAGTTGCCCGAGAGGGAACTTATTTCTATCTAAAACTTAGCCTAGTCACTATTATCCTGCAAATTTCCAATCAAAAGCATGTACCCAACAATTTATACCAATGTTTATTGCGGTCACACCCCAAGAAGTTCTCCATACTTGAATTTTCTCTTTGTTTTTGTTGTTTTAGCTATACTTGTGACAAACCATCATTGATATTTGACACTTTGGTGTAACCCCGTTTAATTTGCTATGCATTCATTCGTTAAAATCTTTAGTTATGATTAGCTTTAGCACATTTACGCTTAACCACTAATTTTCACGCCCACTCCCTTGGGACACAACCCTATCCCTTGGTTGGGTTATTATACTATTGCACGATCGTAGACACTTGCATTGGAAGTTGTGTCATTGATTACGCAAACATCAAAATGGTATCATTGCCGGGGAGTGGTGTTACGTGAAAGTTTTTGGTTTAATTCAAATTCTTCTTTCAATAATCGTAGTTTACTAATCTTATTTTTAGTTTTGTTTTTCTTCAAATTTGTTGGTTTGGGTAGGTTCCTTGAGCATGGCTGAGGGAAATGGCGGAAACCTGGCTGAGATGAAGCAAGAAGTCGAGAGGGACTTCACATTACCCGCACTAGTAACTCAGCTGCATGAGTTGGCCACCAAAATAACTGAGGTGGAAAACCAGTGCGAGAGTCAAGGGAGGTACATACCTCTCCACGAGAGGAAGCAGTCTAGATGTAGGGAGAACAACCGTGTCGAGGACACACTTCAAACCATTCTCCACAAGATCGGATGTTGGAGGAAATGAAAGAGAATATTAAAGTGTTGAATCAAATGATTGGTTCTCACTCTAGATCACTTCAATTAATCAGGTCAACCCTAAGTTTTACAGTGCCGCATCTCCACCCAAATGACATATTGGGACTGCCTAGTGATACTAGGGCTAACCCCAATAATTTACTCAAAAGAACCCTCAAACTACTAACACTTACCTCAAGAACTCATCTAAACCCCAACAATCAAGATTACGAATGAAATTCTAGAAAACTCTTCAAGAACACAAATCCTTTAACTTCATGAACGAAATTTGCATTAAATAGCATAATTGGCATGTGCGTGAACGAAACCAACACTTTGAGAACTCGCATACCTCTTAGGGATCAAACCCTTGGTGAAACGATCCTCGATTCACAAGAAAACATGAAGAACGTAACGCCTTGAACTCTTCTCCTTTCTCCTCTTCTGGAACTACTCTCAAAACCCTAGCGTAAATTAAAATTTGTAAGACTGAACCAAATCATTTTAGACCCCTAAATATTACCAAAATTTATTTTAAGCTGATGGGGTAAGGAAAAGACCAAAATACCCCTCATATTTTTGGGTAACTTTCTTTAACTGGATATGCAAATTTCAAATGGCCATATCTCCCTTATCCGAACTCAAAAATTAGCTAACTCGGTGGCGTTGGAAAAAGGATTCTAAGACCTTTCATTTGACATCTTATGGTCCACCTAACGCATCCTGCTCTGAATGCTATGGTCGTTTGAAGGTTATCCAAAACTCTTAACTTAAGCATAACTTGAACAAAACTCAAATTGGCTCTTTCCCAATTAGTTCTTTATATATTTAGCTCTTTCTAATGCGGGATGTTATACAAGTCACCTTATTTAAATCCATAATCTAAATAAAATGACTCTATTTATTTTTGGTCTGCAAACTAAAAATTTAGGTAAGAAATTCTAATGACCGAGGGGAAGGTATCAGGCACCCCCTGAGTCCTGTGGTTCAAGCACGGCCGCTTTATTGACTTATATCTAGCTTGAATTAAATTTTAGATATATTATGTTTATGAGTTTAAATAAAATGCTTATTACCCACCTTCTTTGATTAAATTTATTTTAAACTGTTAAAATTGTCTTGTTTTATTATGTGTGGTGTATTGGTAGCAACACTTTCCAATCAATCTACAAATTATTTATTTATTTATATTTTTATGTCTAAAATTTGTGTATTATTTTCTAGTAGGAAAGTTTACCTATTATTATTGAGACTAATCATGTTCCTAATCATTCAATTTAAAAATTATTTAAAATTCAAAATATTCTATAAAAGTCTAGAGGCTCTAAATCATTTTTTTTTTGTTAAAAGTTAATTGTTGTGACTAGGTACATACATAATTCATCAACCAAATATGTTATACTAGTGACCAAAATTAATTACAAAAGGTCAACTTAAACCCGTTTAACCCTTTTTTTTCTTAATTTCCATTACTCTAATGTCTAATAATTAAATTAACTAAAAGAGGAACGAAATAAGTAAACCAAATCAGCAACCAACTAATTTGTTTTTAAAAAAAACAAGCAAGTAAAAAAATGACCTTAATAATATCCACCATATATACAGACAAGGAACAATTTGAACCACAATATATCTTCATTGACAATATATTTATATTATTGTTAATAATGATGAGTCTTATCCATTTAACATTCAATTAAAACTATATTTGTTTGCATTTCCTGTCAAAATATGTTGCATTTTTCTTTTGATTATATTTTTTCGCAAAGTAATTATTAAAATATGAAAGATTAATTTAAATAAAAGATATACTTACTATTAGTATTGCATCAAGAAAATTAATAAACTAACAAAGAAAACTAAAATAAAATCATACATTAAAAAAGAGTAATAAATCTATCAAAACACTATACTAACAAACATGAAATGAGTTAAATGAACGTTAAAAATGGACATTTAATATTAAGCCAAAGTCTTCTCCAATATATTGATATAGAAGATTAAAATGTACCACAATAATTTTCAATTTGCTCACAATTTCTGAAAGAAACAAAGAATCAAATATTGATTGAAGCTACGATTGAATCTCAAATAGAATTCTCACTTTTTTCGTGTATATTATAGATGGGAATGTGGATATGTGTAGTTGTGTCTTTGTTGAGTTTTATGGGGTAGTGATGAGTAGGGGATTTTGAATCATTTTGGGCGTAATATTTTGGAAATTAGTGTCCTCAATGCCTATGTTATGCTCATAACTGATGTTCAAATGTTAATATGAAACAATGAAGGAAAAGGAGCAAGGCAAGGACATTACAAGGCAAATAGAAGCGAAAAAGCTAAAAAGTTGAAGGAAAGCAAATTTGGTACTCGCTAAAGCCACTCGAGAAGTCATTGAGTGGACCATTAGCTCACCTAAAATTCCAGCATGCCAGCCCATGGATAAAACCAACTTGGTTAGCAAAGAAGCAATTTAACGATACACTGAAGAGGTCGGCGATGGCAATTTAGCTCGTCTGTAGTTACAGAAAGAGGTGGTACAAAGCCATGTCAAGAAGGCGAGAAGAGGAGCTCTCGGCACGTCGCCGATCAGGTCGGCGAGCCCGACCAACTTCGACTAAAGTTACAGAAAGAGTTGGTGGAAAGACACGCCAAAAAGGCGATAAAGGAAGCACTCAACGCATCGCTGATCAGGACGCCGAGCCTGACTTACTTCGCCGAGTGGACTCCGTGCTGAAATTTTGAAAACTTATATATGCAATTTTCAAAAGAGGTTGAACAGTTCTGAAACTTTACACACATTTCTTACTTCTGGGTTTTTGACACTTTACATTCTAGAATATTATTTTTATATTTTTGAGGAAGAATTTAGAGAATGTGAGATTTTCAGCTTTAATTTGAGCATTTGGAGACTTGTGGATCGTTGTCAAATTTAATGGAGAACTTAGTTGGTAACGATTTTTTGTTCTTAACTATGTTCGGCTAAAACCCCCATTTTTGGGGGTGTGATTATGTAGTTAAATGTGTTCATTAGCTAATGGGTGTTGTTAGTTACTGATTTTATTTTTGATTTGAAGTGGGTTGAATTAATTGTTCATGTTTTAATTAAGGAGTTGTCGTTGCAAATGTAATTCTAGCTTAGAACTCGATACCTGCTTGAGAAAGAACTATTAGAGTTGAATTATTAGTTGATGACTATTTTGATTGCATTGATATGAATCTTGCTTGAGAAAGTGGGTTTGATTGCAATCCTACAAATCTAGCTTAAAAAAGTGGATTGATTAAGGTAATGAGTTTTTCGATTGTGTTTTGCCTATGAGGGTCGAAAAAACTCACTTGAATCGCAATAGTTGATTGAGAAATGACTATTACACATAAAACCCAGCCTACCCACTGATATTCAACATCTTTGAGTAACTCGTAATCACCCATTACGAGAAATTAATATTCAACTTATCACACTCCCAAGAAACCCTCTCTACTTGTTTACTTCCATTTTTCGTAGTCATAAATTTGAAGTTGCAAAAACTCTACTTCTACAAACGATTAGAACACTATATTACTTCTTAATTGAATTATTTACTATATCACTCCCTGTGGGATTGATCCCAACTCTTAGTTGAGTTTATACTTGTTAGCAACCACCTACACTTAGAATTGGATGAAGTGTAGTTGAGTGTTATCTGGTAGTATGTAGTGTCTTTTTTTTTCTTTTCTCTCGGATGATTGTGTATTGTTGTTGGTATTTTTTTTAAAATTTTTCGTGAGTCTTAGGTAGTGCTTTTTTTTTCTTTCCTTGCCTAAGATTGTGTTATGGCTATATGTGATAATGGGTGTGAGATGTGAGGTATTGGGTGAGTGGGGTGGTGGGATACACTTGGTCATTACTAACATAATGACACATCACCATAACTTCCTTTCTAGTTAAAGTATACTATAACTAATCCTAACTAGTAACTCTTACTCTACCTCCTATCATGCAATCTACACAAACTCATCGCTTCTTAGTCTACCAGTAAGGGAAAACTCCTCATTAATAACCTACTGGTGGATGGCTATAATAACATAGTTGCCTCATCACTATCTCCCTTTCTTAGATTACTGAACCTCTCCATACTTTCCTCTAACTCTAGCAATTTCACTACTACTGCACATAATTTCGTAACTCATGCTACCTTTTTGGAATGAAAATACTACCCAAGCTCTAAACATATTTCCTCATAAGGATCTCAACAGAAACGTGGCTTGGAGAAGAGAGTAAAACTCACTTTTAGCTTCAACACATGATTCATATCATGCGCATTTCTCTGAAACTCAACACTTAACTCACTCCTAGGCTTCTCTCAAGCCCCTGTGGAGTCTCATGACTTCTTCAAGATTTTGCTAAGAGTAACTCATTGATAAATAACTGAATTTTCTTTTCAACCACCTCTATTATAGGTGTAGTTGAATGGATATGCAAACGCATGAGTTAGAATAAGTCTCTATGACACAACTCTATTTCACGATTTAGAGTATGAAAGAAGGGAAACTATTCCTAAATGTTTGTAGTCACTTATTTATAAAAGTGGAGCCTCACAACCATAAATAAGAGCATACTTCATACGGCTTCACAGAAATCCTAGGACACTTGAAATCTAGGCTCTGATACCAAGTTTGTCACGATCGAAGCCGACACTCTGCACGTGGCCGGCACTAAAGAACCATTGCACTTCCCCAAGCGAACCCTCATCCTGACTGACTACTAGTGGAAGACTAATTTTGTCACGCCCCAAAGCTACTACTTGGACGCGGACACGGGACTTAAGATCACGAGTGACCCCAAGCTAACCCTGCTGGCATAGTCATAAGCATACTAAAGATGAACTAAAGCAAGAAAATTGTGCGGAAGCTAAATCATGTGAAATTCTAAAATGATGGGGAATACCCATATACTAAATCTGAATATATGAAAACTGAGAGTTTGAATACAAATGGAAAGTCAAACTCTAAGACTAAAGATGAAACTAACTATATGTGAAATAAAGCCTATACTGACTTAAAATGTTGGGACATGCACAAGCTAGATCTAGCAAAACTGAAACTAAAGCTAAAAGCGAGAAAGTAATCATGTAACTAGTCCTCGAAGAATGAGGACTCACCACTAATGTTGTTGAACTGAAGATCAGGAACCGATCTATGTGTGATCTGATTGCTGAGGACTTGAACCGACATCACGAGAAGATGCAGCGCAGAGTATGTGCCAGTACTTGAAAGGTATTGAGCATGTAGGATAGAATAAAAATGTATAATAACATAATTGAACAAGCAATAGTATAAACTGAACATGATAAGGATACTGAAAGTACTGCACATGACTAAACTGAATGCAATGACCAAGTTTATAACATGCTGAGACTGACTACTAAACTATACTGATAACATAGTCACTGCAATAGAATCTGACTAAACTATAGGGGAGCTACTAATAACCGACATAAAACCACATGAGCTAAATGTGGAGTCTGATGTATACTCCTCATCGAGAGGACCCAACATACCCTGCCAGAGGTATAAAGGCATGCTGGTGTGATCACTAAAATGATGGTCATAGATGGGACTTACAACCTACGGGGCATGTAGTTCTGGAACTTAAGGGTTACTGACCCTAGTCTACTCGGTATTAAGCTTCCTATATGATTATATAATTAACACTTTATGACTGAATCTCTGTAATACTGGATACTTCAAACTGATATGTTAACTGAAAATGCAAGATTAATATACTGATAATAAAACATTCAAAAATTGAAGCATGTATATCTGAAATATCAAACCTAGCATGTGTAATTCATGAACTAAAAGTACTACATAGCTAGGGTTCTGAATTTATAAAAGAATATACACCAAAAGATACTGAATTCATCATAATCTAACTTGGATCATTCGAACAGCTAAAAACCCAACAATTCTGACATTCAAGAAACCCTAGGTCTAGATAATATAAAGGGAATTGAGATTCTAACTGAAATATAGGGACCTAATGGGTGAAAGAAACCCACTAATGAAATCCCACATACCTAGTGACGATTTCCATGGAGAATTCTTTTAATTTCGAGGCTAGAACTGATGGAACTTTATTGCGTTCTTGAACTAGGGTTCTTGACCTCTTTCTCCTCTTACGCTATAATTTTTCTAAGTTTTGATGAATGATTTGTCTTAGGTAAGTTCTATTTATGTTTCTAGGCTAAAAATGATCAAAACCACGTAGTTTAGGGTTTAAACGACGTAGTTTAGGGGTCCAACGCATAAGGAAAAGACCAAAATACCCCTAACATAAAAGTTGTCACGGTCACCGATGGACGGGACCCACGGACCGGCGATCGACTGATGGTCCATTATGGTCAACCGTCAGTCGTGACTGGGGGCTGAAATTGGGGGATTTGATCCATGGACACGGACCACAGTCCGTGACCTGACCTATGGTCTATGGGTCCGGTCGTGGGTCAACACTTAGCTTAATTTCTGGGGCTGAGTCTTGGGGGTTGCAAATGCCAACAACGGACCACCAGTATAAGTTGTGGGTCACCCTACGGTCCGTGAGTGGCAACCATGGGTTGCACCTATAACTTTTGGAAATCTTCTTTGAGGTCTGTTTTCAGATACGGGGTGTTACATTATCTCTCCCTTGGAAACATTCATCCTCGAATGAAGACTAAACTAGCTGAAATAGAGGGAGAGAACTGCAATCCCTACCACTAAATACCGGAAACTAATTTCTGACTGAACTAAGTTACAAGAACATGTAAATACGCTGAATATATAAGTATAAACTGAAGTAACATAATACTAAGACTGAATTTACGGATGAATGATTGAAAAATTGAAGACGAACTATTACCTCAAGCTGGAATGGAATCAGAAGGAAAGAGGTGAGGATACTTGGCCTTCATGGCTGCTTGTGCTTCCCGAGTAGCTCTCTCTACGGACTGACTCCTCCACAAAACCTTAACTGAAGCGACTTCTTTGTTTCTCAACCTTCGAACCTGACGATCAAGAATCTCAACTGGTACCTCTTCACAAGTGATACTATCTTTCACAGCCATACTTTCTAAAGGCACAATAGATGCTGGGTCACCCACACACTTCTTCAACAACGAAATGTGAAAACCAGATGCACTGCTGCTAGTTCTATTTGTAACTTTAACTCATAAGCCACTTTACCAACCATTTTCAAAATCTTGTAAGGGCCTACATATCTAGGACTTAGCTTCCTTTTCTTGCCAAATCTCATCACCCCCTCATGGGCGATACTTTCACGAAAACCCAATCATCAACTTGGAACTCTAATTCCCTTATCCTTACATCTGCATAGGATTTCTGCCGACTCTGGGCTGTCTTATGTCTATCTCTAATGAGTTGCACTTTATCCATAGCATCATGAACTGAATCTGGCCCTATCAAGGTTGATTCACCTACTTCAAACCAACCTACTCGAGATCTACATCTGCGTCCATACAATGCCTCATAAGAGGGCATCTGAATGCTGGAATGGTAACTATTGTTTTAGGAAAACTCTATAAGAGAGAGGTGATCATCCCAACTACCCTTGAAATTGATCACGCAAGCTCTCAAAATGTCCTCTAAAGTCTGAATGGTAAGCTCTGCCTGGCCATCCGTCTATGGATGAAATATTGTGCTAAGATTAACATGAGTACCAAGACCCTTCTGAAATGACTTCTAGAAATGAGAGGTAAACTGAGGACCTTTATCTGAGATGATAGACAAAGGAACCCCATGCAACCTGACTATCTCATTAATATAAAGTTTGGCATAGTCCTCCACCGAATCTGTAGTCTTGACAGACAAAAAGTGTGCAGACTTAGTAACTCTATCAACAATCACCCAAATGGAGTCATGTTGTCTGCGAGTACAAGGTAAAACTGTAATGAACTCCATGTTGATAACTTCCCACTTCCAAGTAGGAATGTCGATCTCTTAAGTCATACCTCCTGGTTTTTGATGTTCTACCTTGACTCACTGACAATTGGGGAACTTAGCCACAAAATCCGCTATGTCCCTTTTAATACCATTCCACCAAAAGACTTCCCGCAGATCACGGTACATCTTAATTGCGCCTGGATGAATAGAATATCTGGAATTATGGGCTCCTACAAGAATCTTCTAGCTCAAATAAACCACTTTAGGAACACATAATAGACCATGATTGCAAAGCACAACATCTCCCCCTTGGGAGAAAACCTCAACTCTCTACTGATGGACTGCACCCTTTAGTTGAAGCAATATCGGATCATTGTCTTGCTTTTCCTAAACCTCCAATACCAATGAGGATTCCGACCTATTCTGAATAGTTACCCCACCCTCTGATATGCTCATAAGACGAACTCCTAATCGAGCAAGTCTGTGAACATATTTTGCTAGTTCCTTTCTTTGTTTCTCAACATGTGCTACACTACCCATAGATAGTCTGCTAAGAGCATCCGCTACTACATTGGCCTTACTAGGATGGTAATGCACACTCATATCATAATCTTTGAGGAACTCTAGCCATCTCCTCTGGCGAAGATTCAACTCTTTCTGGGTGAACACATACTGAAGGCTCTTGTGGTCTGTGAACACATCTACATGGACACCATACAAGTAATGTCTCCAAATCTTAAGTGCAAACACCACTGCTTCTAGCTCGAGGTCATGAGTTGGATAGTTCTTCTCATGCACCTTAAGTTGTCTAGAAGCATAAGTTATAACCTTACCTCGCTGCATCAACACACAACCTAGGCCGACTCTGGATGCATCACAATAAATCACATAACCATTTGAACCCTCTAGTAGAGTCAAAATAGGAGTGGTAATCAACCTAGTTTTCAGTTCTGCGAAGCTCCTCTCACAATCTCTGACCACTGAAACTTAACCTACTTCTGCGTCAACTTAGTCATTGGAGAGGCTATGGATGAAATTCTTCTACAAACCTTCTATAATAACCCACTAGACCCAAAAAACTTCTGATATCTGTCAGAGAGGTAGGTCTGGGTAATTGTTTCACTGCTTCTATTTTCTGAAAATCCACTTGGATCCCTTTGCTAGACTCAATGTGACCAAGGAAAGCAACGGATTGCAACCAATACTCACATTTGCTTAAGTTAGCGAATAACTAGCGATCTTTGAGAGTTTGCAGGACAACTGTCAAATGATTCACATGTTCTTCCTCATTCCTAGAGTAAATGAGGATATTATCGATAAAGACGATAACGAACAAGTCCAAATACTGCTTGAACACTCTGTTCATCAAGTCCATGAAAGGTGTAGGATCATAGGTTAGTCCAAATGACATAACTACAAATTCATAATGACCATACCGAGTTCTGAAGGCTGTCTTCGAAATATCACTATCTCTGACTCTAAGCTGATGATAGCCAGCTCTGAGATCTATCTTTGAGAAATGACTAGCACCCTCAAGTTGGTCGAACAAGTCATCAATCCTGGGGATGGGATACTTATTCTTGATTATGACTTTGTTCAACTGCCTATAGTTAATGCACATTCTGAGAGAACCATATTTCTTTTTCACGAACAATACTGGTGAAAAAATACTGGGTCTAATAAAGCCCTTATCTATAACATCTTTCAACTGCTCTTTTAGTTCCTTAATCTCAGTTGGAGCCATTAGGTAAGGAGGAATAGAGATAGGCTGGGTATCTGGAAGGAGATCAATTCCAAAGTTGATTTCCCTTTCGGGAGGAACTCCGGGAAGATCTTCTGGAAATACTTCTGGGAACTCACTGACTACTAGAACTAACTCAAAAGTTGGGGTTTCGGAGCTTGAATCCTTAACCCGAATTAGATGATAGAGATACCCCTTAGAGATTATCTTTCTGGCCTTAAGGTAAAAAATGAATCGACCCATAGGCGCTAAGCCACTACCCTTCCATTCTAAGATTAGTTCGTCTGGAAACTGAAAACAAACAATCCTAGTTGTACAATCAACTAAGGCATAACAAGAATGTAATCAATCCATGCCTAGAATGACATCAAAGTCTAACATTTCTAACTCTACAAGATTTGTTGAGGTGACTTTCTGGGAGACTGTGACAGGGCAATTTCTGTATACCCGTGTAGCTATAACTGGGTCACCGACTGGAGTAGAGACTGAGAAGGGTTGTGAGAGAGTTTCTGGACTAACATTGAAGTTGACTACTATATAAGGAGTTACAAAAGACAAAGTAGCCCCTCGATCTAACAATGCATAAACATCAAGGTCAAAGACTCATAACGTACCAGTGACTACATCAGGGGAATCTTCCTGATCCTGGCGAGCCTGGAGATCATACAACATCTTTTGGAGCTGACCGCCACCTGTACCAGATGAGTTACCCTGCTGAGTTGGGTGACATGCTGGTGCTGCTGAAGTTGTAGACTGAGTTCTACCATCGTTACCTCCTTGACCCTACTTAGAAGGACAATCCTTTAACCTGTGACCAGACTGACCACATCCAAAACATCCTTCCTTCCCTGCAAGACACTCGCCCGGGCGGTTCTTACCACATGTCGGACAAGTTGGGTAGGTTCTGGTGCCTGAAACATTACCTTGAGTCTTAGAGCCTGATGCCCTACCTTTCTGATCATTACAGAACTTGGATGATGGAACACTAGCTGCTGAAGGTTCTGGAGTTGAAGACTTCTACTGAAATTGTGAGCGATCTCCACCACTTGTTTTTTGTTGAGAATAGTCATAGTTGCATGTGCTTGCTTTCTTATTCTCCTTGGCCTGCTCCCTAAGCTTATCACCTTCAACCTGCTGAGCATGAGTCATGAGCCTAGAGATGTTCATATCTTCAAGTAACATGGCATTCCTACACTCTGTCTTCACTAGATCGGGTACACAATACATGAACTTGTTCATCTGAGCCTTGGAATCAGCAGCTATGTGAGGAGCATACCTGGACAGTTAGGTGAACTTGAGTCCATACTCTTGGAGCACCATAGAACCCTGCCTCAAATTCATAAAATCTTGAACTTTTGGCTCTCTCAACTCTCTTGGGAAAAACTGGTGCAGAAAGGTCTCTCTAAAGCATTCCCAAGTGATAGAAGCTCCATCTATTGTAGAAAGTTCTTCTTAGAATGCACTCTCTTCAAATCTCATATTGTAGTACTATACTGAGTATTCATTATTATTATTATTATTATTATTATTATTATTATTATATATACTATTATTTTATATAATTTTTAAATGATATATGCATTAGAATGTCAAGTTAAAAATAGAATATTTTAATATAAAATATAACTATCAATATCAGAAAATATATTTAATTTATTTATGTAGAATTGGAGAAACAAAACAATATTGTGAAGGCAAGTGTCAATTACCGTACAATTCAAGTTTGGAAATTATTTTAAGGAAGAATGTTCAAAAGAAAATAAGAAACTCAATCTAATTTTTTTTTTGTATCAACCATTTGAATTCAAATTCAAGTTAAGTTGTTCAACTTTAGTGAAACTATACTTCCACATTGTATGGTTATTTCAATTTTAATTTAAATAAAGATGTGAATTTTGTATTGTAGTTTTAATTGAAAATACAAAAATTATATGAATTAGGAAGTTAAGATGAAAATAAGAAATTCAAAAAAAATAATTGCCAATAACAGAAAATTAAAAAGGAATTGAATATCAATATCACTTCCTATGTGTATTAATTATATTCAATGACCAGTTGATTTATCTATCTATATTCAAGAATAATTCATATTGCATATTTGAATAAAATATGACATTATTTAACAATTTGGAAATTGATTTTACATATTTTTTTGTATAAAAAAAGTACAATCACATCAAATTAATTAGACATAACTTCTATTTTTTTTATAACTTTGATTTATTTAAATTATACTTAAAACTTTCAAATTAAGATCTTGTAAAATTGAATTGATAGATAGATTGACATCTCTAATTAAGCTAGCTCAATAAATGTCTTGTAATATTGAATTGATAGATAGATTGACATCTCTAATTAAGCTAGCTCAATAAATGCATTGTTCGATAGAAGAGGTCTGAGTCGTATAAAATGAATTCTCAACATAAGATGAAGCACCTCAAGGCTTACGTTTCACCTCTTATCAGATAAAATGTATCACCACAATTGTACTCACATGGTTGTATCATTTTTTTCATGACAAATAATTATAACCATTAAGTTAATTATTGCAACAATTTTTCGCTACTACAAGAAAATGCATTTAAAGCTACAAAACACATTGTAGCTAATTATGAAATTTTTCGTAGCTAAATTCTTTAGCCATAAAATATTTTTTCGTGGCAAGATGTAGGGTGGCTAAGTTAGCTACAGACTTTACATGGTATGTGGCTAAGTACTAATACTTATAGCTACTAAAAAATTGTGTTGTAGCTATAATAGTACAAAATGCTTGCTACGAAATATATACTTATAGCAAATATTTTTACTCTTTTGCCACAACAAATTAAATCTATAGCAAGTTTTATATTGTAGACACAATATATTCTACTATAGCAAATGACTTGATTTATTTGCTATGAAAATTTAAAGTGGCTATTTTATATTTTTAATCTTGTGGCAATGATACTTGTATTTAGCTACAAATTAAAAACATTATAGCTATAAAATTAAAGCATTTGCCACAAATATTTTTTCACAAAGCTATGATTTCAAACTTTTTGCCATGACATACATAAATTATAGCTAATATTTTTTAATTTTTCTATGAAAAGTGAAAATGTATCTCCTTATTTTTTATAATTACATATAGATTTAGTCATAATTACAAAAAATCATTGTTACAAATTGAAGAATACTGACATAAACATTATTAATCACAAGAATTTTTATAATGTAGCTAAAAAATAAATTTCAACAATTTTATTTCTACAATTTTGAAAGGATTTTCCACAAGCTTTGTTAGTCAAAAAAGTTACATAATGTAACCTCAAATACATTTTTGAGATTCTTAAATAATTCTCAACTTACATATAATTGCATTCTACAATTTTGAGAATAGTCATAATATACTTCTAGCTTACTCTGCTAGAACTACTATAACTTCCGCGGCTGCTACTAAGCTAAAAGATCGAGGGGCCGTAGGCGGTGATTCAAAAATGTTCATTTTATTTGATAAGTAATCAAGGAGCTAATAGTATATAGCACTCAGATGAGGCTTAGTGAAAAACTATTGTAAGACATCGTCTTGTTTGAGTCCAAAGCAACATAGTCTTCCCCTATCTCTCGTTCCACAATATTCAATTGCACCTTAGCTTGGTCAACATCGGTCCCAATTTGTCATTTACATGCTCTTATTCCATAAATATTTCTATCAATAATGATAAATATTTTAGCACCAAGAACATAATGATTTAAAATTTCAAGGAAAAAATATATTTGCCTACGATCATTTTTTTACAAAAATGTTTAGCAAATAAAAAAAATACAAAGTAAACAAAGGAATAAGAAAACCTGTAACTTTTAAACTTCCTAAAACCTGTAGATATAGATTTCAAATTTTAAAATCAATTATAAAACTCATACCTAATCAGAAAATTTCTTTTACATTAATAAACATATACAATCCATTGTAATACCCATCGACTCAAGCTAGGATAATAATCTCTTACAAAAATATAGAATATAATTATGCATGATAAATTATTTGTGGTTCAATATTTTCTTGAACCTATACATAATAGAAAATTTAAAGCATAGGACTGAGTAAAACAAAAACCTCATATTGTGAAAACTTATCTCATCTCCTTGGAGAATGCTATGTAAAACCTACAAAAGACAAAATAACAAAACATTAGAAACAAAAAAGTTTAGTTGAGGGGAAGAGCTGACAAGAAGGCTATGGTAAGAGGGGAAAGGATATCTAGGTTTTTATTAAATGGGTTTTAAAATTTTAGGGGGAACTTTTGAACTTTTGCAATTTTAAATTTTTGGGGTAAGTGTTTTTGGATCTAAATGGGGAGGGGGGGAGGGGGGGACGGCTGGAGAGTTATTTTTGGTGAAAATTAGTGCTTTGCTTTTATAGTTATTATTTTTTCTTCTTTTAAAATTAACTGTAATGACCCAAAAGGTCATTTTTGGAAATTACTAGTTTATCCCTCCCGATAGTTGTCCTAAGTCATTTCTGATCAAGTCAGTAATTGGTTTGGAAAATTTGACCTATTCAATATCTACATGTATTTAATTTACTGATAATTATTAAATAATTAATTAATTTAATTGGTAGTTAATGGGCCAAGTTCATAATTTAATACCCTATTTAACTTGGCCCATGTATAAAAACTGAATTTAAGTAGAAAGAGTTTCATATTTGTAAATCAGAATTTATTTAATAAGGGATAAAAGAAATTTTTGGGAAAGAAAGAACTGTGGTGCAGTGATAACAAAAAGGCGGCCGACGTTAAACCGAAAGGGTCAAATTCAGGTAAAGATTTGTTCACAACTTTGATTGATAATGGTGTATGAAATCAATTATATTATATTATTTGGTGGGGTAGGAAAATAATTTGAACTGCTAGAAAATTTACATGTTCAAATATGTATACGGCAATTTAAGGTTGGGTTGTAAAAATATTAATAATAGAAAGAGAAATAAAACCTAAGAGCATCTAACCAATGGAGGGATAATAATATGCTAATGATTATGAGGCTAATGATAGCCAATGATTGGCAGTGATTAGCCAATCATTGGGAGGGATAACTTCAGACAAGTTTTAAGTGATATTATGCAGATTTTAATGGATACCATTTTTCGGGGGTGCGGAATCGGTAGGTGAGGGATTCATATTTTTGGTAGTATGGTAGGTGGTAGTGTGGTAGGTGAGGAATTCATCTTAAAGATTTCATTATAATATTCTTTTTTCATGGTAGAATGTAATAATACTTATTGTAATATTCTTTTGATAGTTATTTTAATCTAAATATTTCTTTAATATTATTTATGATATATTCTAGATATAACATATCTTGGGTTCTTTGGTACATATATAAAATTTCCTCCATTAATTGTTCTAATAGTTTTATATCTTCCATAGATTCTTTCCAATATCGTAAATATTCGTAGTTCATTTTAATCTAAATTTATTTCTAAATCATACCATTCTATTCTTTCGAGGTCTAAATCATGTAGGTCTATTTCATACCATTGTTGATTTAATATATCTTCTGATTCGTTATCATTAAATATTTTTTCCCATATTATTCTTCTTAATTCAATTATTTCTATATCTTTAAGTATATATAAGATTAAAGTTTCATAGGTTTTTATTATTTCATCATGCATGTATGTAGTCATGTTCTTTATCATGCAGGTTTTTATTTTCAATTATTCCTTCCTATCATATTCATAATTGATTAAATTCATATTAGATTATTATGAACTAGATTATCTGTTTATCTGTTTATCTGTTTATCATGTTCTCCTGTCACTACTAGCATCGTACTTTAGCGGATACTTCCTTCTTATGAGCACCTCAACTTTGTTTACTCCCCTAAACAACTTTCCTTGCCTACCGATTTCAACATTAGGATGGCATAGTATAGAAGTTTTCTCCCTGTTTCCAGTGTGCTAATAAACTAGAAATCATGATTCAAATAATTCTAATACATAATAACTAACATAAATTTATTCAATCATATATATGATATTCAGGAATATATGAAATTAGATCTGCATATTTTTTGAACAATATACATTTGCCTCTTGCTTATCCATGATATCTGAGGGTTGCTCTATTATCTATTAAGTATTAAATATTTGAGAGAGTGTTTTTTTTTTTTTTATGAAAGTGCTTCGTTTATTCCAAGTCTGTCCCTTATGTTACATATACATTCCTTTATATAGAAAGGAAATCATATCTACTGCACTTACCAATTCTATCTTATCTCTACAGTAATGCATAATAATGCACTTACTTTACAATAATGTACAATAATGCACTACTACTTACACCTACCATGCTTACCACTTTACACTTGTTCCTACACACCATACCTACTACACCTACTACTTTACACTTGTCTACTTGCTATCACACTTATCCTATTCTACTTTACTTTACATTGTCCTCTACTACGTTACTTTACAATAATTTACACAATAATTCAAAAACTTTTGACTTTACTTTATCTTTCCACTATTTACTTTAGGACTTTTCATAACTTGTCTTCTTTTTCTTCCACTTATCTTCATAACTTGTCTGCCACTTCTTTTGTCATTTCTTCTATCTTGTTTTTGCTTTTCTTTTGTATAATTCTAGCTGGACATCTGGTATCACATTATGTTCTCCGTTGCATTTTGAACATATATGATCAGGGTATTTGTGTCCAATTAGCTTGCAATATATGGTTAATAGTTCTGGCGAAATAAATCCTGCTTTGAGTGCTCTTGTCGTAGGTCATTCTTCTGGTTTTAATAATGATAAAATCCATCGCTGGACTTCATCCATATCTGCTTTCCTTAGTTCTCTTGAATTTGAATATATCATTAATTGGTCTCTAGAGTAGTAACTCCATATAGCATTTCCGTTCAAATAATTGTTTGCTAACTCTTGTATAATAGTTGATATACCAATTATTCTTTTATTGGCATAAAAATTTGGTATCTCTATTTTTTGTATTTCTTCTTGTTGTCCGATATCATCAGGTATAATCATATCTTTGGTTAATCCTATCTTAATAACTTGAATTGGAGGTTTTATCTCCTCGTATAATATCTCTGCTGGTGCTGTATAAAACTTTATATAAAATAAATTTCATTTGGTAACTCTTTTATATGTGACGAATGCTTTGTGTAATTTTGGTATTCCACTTATCTCTTCTCCATCATATGTATATACGGTATTTAACAGTCCATAATTGTAACATGTTCTTACTAAATTGGCGTTAGTTTTTGGTTGTGCAATTAACTTATTATAACCTTGTAATTTTTGGGTTAGGTAGTCTTGATTTGGTTCTTTGGTTGTAGTGGATCTAGGATTACGGTTTAAATAGGTTTGGATTTTGTATATATTTTCAATATAGGTTCTCGTAACATGGTTATATAATTTTTTCTCGTTTTGTAGGCTATCTGCATAGGTTGAGGTTTGGGGTTCCATAGCCAATGTGTTTCTTGGTGTTCTCGGAGTAATGGTTTTTCAAATAGCTGGTTTAAGTTTGTATTCTCATGTTGTTTTTCACTAACTTGTTTGCTCGTACCTGCAGCTGTATTTAAACAAACATTATAGGTTTTAAGGTGTTTCCCAATGTCACCTTTTAGATCTGGATTTTTAGAGTCTTCCGATCAACTTAGCTCCGCATTTTTATAGTCATGCTGCTGACTTCTTATTTGTTGTAGCTCTTTGTCAATATTTTCTACTTTTGTGCAAAGTAGGTTCATAGCTTTGAGTATGTCTTCTATAGTATTTTCTTTTTCAGTCTGTGTAGCTTTGTCTTGATAAGTAATATGCAATAACATTCTTATCAGTTTTTATTACTTCAATAGTAAATGTAAAATTTAATATATTTAATACCAATCTTCTCATTTCTTTTGTAGTTACTGAATCCTGTAATTTTCTTGTTAGCCACCATTTTACTTGTGCGTTATCTGTCCTTATAATAAATTTGTTATATACAATATATGGTTCAAATGATAGTAAACATTTATACACTGAATATAATTCTTTCCTATTTATTTCCCATTTTATTTTCGTATTAGTAAATGTTCCTGAATAATATCTACAATGATGTTCTATTTTTTCTTCATCATACCTATATTTTAAGACTCCTCCATAAGTTTTTTCATTGGCGTCTGATTCTACAATATAAGTAATTTTTTTGTTTTCATCCGGAAAATATAGTTTAGGTAGGTTCTTACATAATAGTTTTATTTTTTGTATTTGTGTTTGGTCTTTCTTATCAAACCGGTATTCTACATTTTTTTAAAATTTTTGTTGTAACAATCCACAAACGATTGCATCTCATGTTTGGCACAATTATCAATGAGGATGTGAATATTTAGCAGTGGAAAGTTATCCATTGGGCTAGCTTTGTAGAGATCTCTATAATCAACACAAATTATGGTCTTTCTGTCCTTCTTAGCTACCGGAACAATGTTTTCTAGCCAAGTCGGATATTGCATAACCTCTACAACTTTGGACTTGATTTGCTTGGTAATTTCCTCCTTGATTTTCAAACTCAACTCTAGTTTGAACTTCAAAGTTTTCTTCTTTACTAGGCTAAAATATAGAGTGATTGGCAATTTATGAGAGACAATGTTTGTACTCATCCCTAGCATATCCTTATAAGACCAGGCAAATACGTAGATGTATTCTCTAAGCAAACGAACCAGGTCCCTTCTTTGAGCTTCAGTCAGATGGACACTGATTCTCAATTTTTTTGACACATTCTTCATCTCCCAAATTTGCCTCTGTTGGTTCTCAAATTGTCTAAACTCCTCGGCAACATGCTCAGGTATTGCAGTCTCTTCTTCATAGTCCTCGCATTCACCATCATCTGCCTCATTTTGTTCATTCAGCTCGTTACATTACATGATATTGACAGGTTTTAAATTACTATTACTGAAATTATAATAAAAAAAAGTTAGATAAGTAGGCTACAAAAAGATAACTAAATAAACAAATTTTCAACAAGAGGGGCTTTTTCATTTAAATTGAAAATGAGCAAAAACTTTGGTCATGACCAAGGGCCATCTAGCCTTCCTAAAACATCACGGGGTGAATTTGAAACTTAAACAAGTAAAATTTCATAAAGGGTGGGTCTCGGGATCCTCCGGACTACCACCAATTTTTAAAGCAAACATAAAACATGTCTTTCTACCAAGTCAAGCGGGGAATCAGAAGTGGTGTGGAGGTCCAATTTGGCACTTGCTCCTCCAGCTCAGCTGTAACACCCCAGAAAAAATTTGAGCTAAGACTTGAACCATCCTTCGTTGTGAGTAGAATTTTACCGAGTAGTTAAAACTTCTTAAGTTTTAATTTCACAAGATGTAGCACCTTGAGTTCGAAAAAGAACTAAATTGGAAATAGCAAAATCTGAAATTTTGCAAGTTAAGTATGAGTTTTGGGTTGACTTCAAACAACCATGACTCCTAGCTCAGGATTATTGAGGTGTGCTACCTGATACCTTAGGAAAGATCTTTGAATTATATTTCCAACGCTGCCGAGTTTGCTATGTTTTGCGGTCGGATGAGTGAGATATGACCTTTTGAAGTTAGGCTGTCCAGTTAAGGAAAGTTAGCCGAAAATAGTAAAGGGTATTTTGGTCTTTTCCTTACCAAATCAAATTTAATTAATTTTTAGTAATATTTTAGGGATATAATCTGATTGGGTTCAGTTTTATAATCCTAGTTTACGCCTAGGGTTTTAGTTTAGAGTTCAAGAAGAGAAAAGAAGAAGAGAGAAGAACAGAAAAGAGAACGGATCGAAGCATTTGTCGAAATTCTTGAGAGTTGTTGCGGATTGTCACCATGGGTTTGATCCCTAAGAGGTATATAAGCTTCCATAGTGTTGGGTTTGTTCACCCACATGCCAAACATGTTATTTTTAGCGCAAATTTCATTCTTGAAGTTGAATGATTTGAGTTCTTGATGAGTTCTTAATAGGTGTTCTTGAAGATCAATCTAATCTTGTGGTATTGGGTTTTGGATGATTTCTTGAGATCAAAGTGAGTGTCTTAAGGGATGTATTGAGTATAATAGAGTGTACTGATGTTAAGTAATCAATTCTAAGTGATTGGGGAAGAAATCGTTCGATTCTAGGCGAGTTAGGGTGAGAAAACGAGCAAAGAAATTCGTCGGGTTTTCTGGGTTGGGGCCTGGCATGTTGCGCCAGCCAGAGCACCCCAAAGTAGGCTCTGAATGTTAGGGGCTGGCACTCCACACCACCCATAGCCCCAAGGTCACCTGCCCCGTCTAGTTTGCAATCGGTTGCTCTATTTGAGTTCTTTCGAAGGGTACCTTCATTCTTTTTTGATTCTAACTACTCTAAGATACTTCTAAACACCTAAAATCATTCCTAACGTGATCATAACCTTGAATTCATAATTTAAATTCAAGGTATAGTTAAGAGTTAAGTTTTGAGAATTCTTTCGAACATTCTAAGAAAGTCCCTTTGAGTCCTTTGTGGAGTCTTCTACAACTTCTAGTAACTTGTTTCAAGACTCGAGTAAGTGAGCATGAGAGTGAGGAGAATGTATTCATGAGTCTATTTTGTCATAATGAGATCTTTCATATCATGAACCATAACTCTTGAATTTATAATTCACATTCAAGAGAGAGTTACGAGTAGAGTTCAAGAAAGCTTTTGAGTTCAATTGTAAATCCTTTGAGATCCATAATCGATTAGAGTAAATTCTGAGAAAGTAAGTATGAGAATTAGAAGAATTGTATCATGACTTCCATAATGTTATGTAGACCTACAAGTCAAGTCGTTTATGCCCCTAAATTCCGCATGAACTCCAAAAGTTGAGTATCTATGAGAGGAGTAATATCTTCATGTCTTAAGTATTGAGTTTCTAACCCATTTGAGATAACATTATCAATCATGGGATTATTACATGTTACCATGAAGTCCTTGAGTTGGGTTATTCATGTCCATAATTCCGCATGAACCCTATAATTCAAGCAGTCTTGAGATGAGAAGTATCTTTGAGTCATTGAGTTGAGTAGTTCATGCTCATAATTCCGCATGAACTCTGAGTTGAGCATTCCTAAAATGAGTAGTATCATTGAAGTTCTTGAGTTCCAAGTATTTGAGTTCTATCTATGGTTATTGAAAACACTGCATTGAGTTGTTCATGTCCATAATTCAGCATAAACCATATTTTAAGAAGTATTTTACAAACGTTTTTACTTTGTTTTAAGACTTAATTTTTGAGTTCAGTAAAGAGTAAAGTTGAAGTTCTTTTCTTCAAGAATTATATGGGGACTAAGTATTCGCAAAGAGATTGAAAATGTTTTCACATTTAAATAAGAATGGAAACTGAAATTTCCAAAGATCCTTCGGGCTAGTTTTCAGAAAAGAGTAATCTCTTTCTAAATGAAGCAAGAGGGGATGATTTCCAAGATAGCCTTTGAGCTACGTTTTTGAGCACTAATTTTAAATCATAGAAGAAGTATGTTTTTAAACATAAAGAGCTAATATAATGTAATATTTTTTGGAGTATTATTGAGCACCGATGGGGAAGAGTTTATACAACTATCAGCCCCCTTAAACCGTGTAGCCATCATGGGTAGAAAAGGGTCATACTTTTTAGATGAATCCTTTTCGCATAGACTAGTGGATCCACTTAGTAATTCATGTCCTATACCTTTGGCCGGGTGTAGGCTGTGTTGGCAGCGTGCGGAAGATCGTTGTATCATCATAATAGCTCTTATGTGATGGTTGTCGGTTAGAGAAACTCCTACAGTAGTATTTGCATGGTTTCTCAAGGGGTTCTATTTAGTATGAATGGGGGTATGGGACTTCATTCATGCATTGCACAAGTAGACTTTAAGAGGGAGCATGGTATGTTTTTTATGATATTATGATTATGAGTTAACATCATGTTTTAAACAATTTTCCTCTTTCTTTATATTGCACTTGTTTTAAACTGCTTTATATTGAAATGAGTTCAGTTATGTTGAGTTGAGTTGTGCCAGGTAAGTTCTTCAGTTTCTTGCAGATTCTTTCAAGCTTATGCTATGCTTTATAATTCCCCTTACATTCTCGAACATTCCACGTACTGAGCCATTTGGCTTGAATCCTCTCATGATGTAGACACAGGTATTCAGGATCATCAATAGGAGCTTCCTTGATACATCTGGATGTTCGAGTTAACTATGACGAGCCTCCTTATTTCTGGAGGATTTCATTTACTTTTCAGTTTTGTCAGGATGTCGTGGGTCCTGTCCCGACTTCCATCGTTATCAGTTAGAGGTTTCATAGATAGTCAGTATAGTTGAGAAGTTTGTACTATTCATTTATTTTATTAAATGTTTTAAAGACTTAAGTTGCCTATTTTATGGCGAGTTGAATATATTATTTTATTCTAAGTTGTTCATTTGAGTTGAAGTTTTGAAAAGTTGAGTTTATTGAATTTTATTCAGTTTTAAGCTTTTGCACCCTTAAGTTAGTCTTTCACTTGTAGTCAGCCAGGATGAAGGTTCACTTTTAGACCAGAAATGTTTCTTGAGTACCGGCCACGTCTAGGGTGTAGACTCGGGTCGTGACATCAGCATTACGGATGCTCGATGTCCCTATCTCTTCCTCAAAGACTGCGTCAACTTCCTCAAAAAGGTCCCAATTTTTTTCCTCGACACTGTCATCATTGACATAATCCCGCACTCGAAATGACTAGTACAAGTGAGGTATTGTCCTGGTCAACGCTCGATCAACATTTTTGCTCATCACTTCTGCCTCATCATCTTCTATAGGTACATATCCCAAACCAAAATTTGATCCTCTTACGGGAATCTGGATATGCTCGACGATTCTTTGAAAATACTTCCCTAATCCAAAACCTAGTTCTAAACCACTTCTGAGCATGACAGTGGCTATCATCTTATAAACATAAAGTATAAGGGATTCTGGATCCCAGTCGTCACCGGTGGCATTCATTAGCACCACCGTGTAAAAGTGACAACCTCTGAAGACCTCATCAACAATCGTCGTATACCTATTGGAGTGGCTTCCCTCACCTTGAATGATCAATTCGTGGTTGTTCCACATGAATTTCATCAGCTGATGGAGGGTAGAAGGCACAGCTCTGACCATATGGATCCACAGCCTCCCCAAGAGCAAGTCGTAACTAGTGTTGATATCTATTTCTTGAAATTCAACACTAAACTCTACGGGTCCTACTTGAATCCCCAAATTCACCGCTCTCAAGGTATCTCTTTGCCCCCCGTCGAAAGGCTTCCATTGACTTGATTCTGGTGAACCTTTCACAAGTCAAAGTTTAACTATTTCAGAGTTTAGAGTGGACAAATATTAAGACCATACCCGTCATCAATCAAGACACAATTTATAATCTTGTCTAAACACTTAATAGTGACATGTAGAGCTTTATTGTGCATTATGCTTTCAAAGGGCAACTCTTCATCACAAAAGCTGATGCGGTGCACCCGAACTACTTGGCATTATCATAGCCGCCATATTATCATTGTTTGTTCCCATGGGCACATAGGAATCGTCTATAGCGTTCATCAGGGTTTGTTTGTGCAATTGTGAACTTATCAATAAGTCCCACACAAAGATTTGAGCCAGTGTCTTCTCCAGGTGTTTCACAATTGATTAGTCTTTCGGCTGCATCTTTTGCCAAAACTCTTTCACCTCTCCCTCGATGATTGGCCTTTTCGATTGGTCCTTCCTGTTTCATCCCCAGGCTAGTTCTTCCAAAGTGTAGCACCTACTGGATCTGGTCATTCCCTGGGTGGAAGCGGTTACGATCATAAACCTCTCTTGAGCTGGAACTTCCCTTGGCACCAAAGCAGCAACTTTCTCAAGTGTCATAGTCATGAATTCCTTTCTCTTTCGAGAACAATGAGGCTACAGCCTTGTCAAGGTCATCAAGACCAATCAAAACTATCAGCTTTGCCATGCACCACTCATACTCCGTCTCTATCATTTTGATAGTGGCACCTCCATGGTTCAGTAGAGGGTTACTGTTGAGTTATGTGTGGCGGTCTGGAGAGTGACCACTTTCTGGTCGATCAATTCCTGTATCTTGTGCTCTAAATAAATACAGTCCTCAGTAACATGCCATGCACTATTGGAATGATACACACACCTTTGATCGGCTCGGTAGAACTTGGAGTTAGTATCAACTAGCATTGGCTCAACTAGATGAATAATACCTACCGCGGTTAATTGCTCAAACAACTTTGTCCGAATTTCAATGGGAGGAGTAAGATTTTGAGTAGGTTTCTTCTCAAAACGTACACGAGGGAGATCATAACTACCTTGCTGAGGGGGAGGCACTTGGCGATAATTTGGAGTATTTTGCCGGGAAGGTACTCGAAACTTTGGATGTGAAGGGGTTGGATAATTTGGTTGTGGAGCTTGGTAGTTCGATTGGGTATTTTGGTAATATGGAGGTGGGGTTTGGTAGACAGGAGGGGTAACTTGGTAATTTGATTGGACGTTTGCACAAATATGAGATGGGACTTGATATGTCGGGGGGGCATTTTGGTATTGTTGAGTTGGGTTTGGTAAAGTGGAGGCGGAGTTGGGTAAACGGGAGTTGAGGTTTGGAAACTCAGAGAGGTATTTTGGTAATTTGGAGGAGGGGAATTTTGAAGGAGAAGTTTTATACCCATTCTAGGCATAAGAAATTGGGTACGAATTTTGTGAAGTTAATGAACGACTTTTGTATTGTGAAGATTTTCAGGAGTGTTTCTTTCCTTCAGACGCATAGGAAATAGAATATACATCTTCCCTCTTCTTTTTCAATAATCAAGAAGATACGACCGAAGCAGCAACATGGCAATCTTCCCGGTCCTTAACCTGTCTTTGATAGTCTCACCACCTTGACCATCTCTGAAAATTTTGCTTCAATGAGCAATATTATCCTGTCATAGTATTCTGGTTCTTGAATACGCACAAACACTTCAATAAATTCCTTTTCCGACATAGGTGGTCGGACTCTGGCTGCCTCTTTCCTCAATCTATACGTATACTCGTGGTAGCTCTCAGTTGACTTCTGTCTAATCTTCTCCAAAGAGTATCGGTCAGGAACGATCTCTACATTGCATGCAAATCGTTTGATGAAATCCTTGGTGAGTGCGTTTCAACTGGACCATTGTTTCATTTCCTGGGAAGTAATCCATTCTAATGCTTCCCCTCTTAAGCTTCGGCTAAAGAGCTACATCAACAAAGATTCATTTTTACCAACTCCTACGATTGATCGCAACAGGCTCTCAGATGAGCCAGTGGATTACCAGTTCCACCGAAAGTATCAAACTTCGGCACCTTGAACCCTTCCGGAAGGTCCAAATCTGGGTGGATGCATAAATCTTCATAATTCAATCCGGCAACTTCTAAAGTATAATGAAACTCCTTCATAGCTTTGTTGATCACTTCCTTTATACTCTGCTTGGACAATTCTTCCTTAGCCCTCCATTCTCTTTCATGTTCCTCATAATTATCAAATTCGAAACAAATAGCATAAGGAAAGTAGGCTTTGGAGGCAAGGGTGGAGCGACAGGAAGATTTTGGGTATTTTGAGGGGCTTGGTATATCTTGGGGAATGTTTGAAAGTTTGTATTTTTGTTTTGAGGTTGGGGGAAAGTCTGAGGATTTTTATATTCTGGTTTTGAGGGGGAGGAAAGATTTGAGGGTTGGTACTTTGAGGAGGAGGTGGTGCTCGATAAGTAGCCGAGGCATGATGAGTATTTGGGGTAGTTAAATCGATGACAGAGGGATTTTGTTCTTGACATGTTCCGCATTTGAAATCGAAGGCGGAAATTAGAGTGGAGGTTTTCCGCCGCCTTAAGTGTTGACAATGAAAACTGGATTTGGAAAATCTTGCTTTCTTTGCATCTAAACCTTTAGATCAACAATATGTTGCATTAGTTGCATAATTAACTCATTATGTTCAGCGGTAGAGGGCTAAACCACAACAACTTTAGTCAGGCTAGTCTCTTCACAATTATCACCCATTGTTGCTTTTTCTTTCAGTGAATTCCGACCAAGAAAGGAATTTTTGGGAGCTTTGGATCTTGTAAAATAAGGATGCTCATCCAGCTCATCAACACATAACTGTTGTAAGTACCTTTAAAAGAAAAACAACTCAAAGGCAAATTTGCTAATTTCAGTTCGTGACAACATGATGCAAAATATCACATAAAAAGCATATAAACACATAAGAGTTACTTTGTTTGAGGACATGCTAACCCACAAGTAACGGGGACTGATTTAAATAAGCAGGAATTTGCTCATTTGATTTCGAGACTAGTGAATCAGAAAGGTTGACTTGCATTGAGCTAAGGTTTTCTTGATGTTTCCCTTGGCACCTATTGATTGTACTCAATATTACCTTGTAGAATGAAGGGGAAAAGGAAATTTAAAAAAGATAGGGGTCGGTCCTTGAAAGGATAGTACATATCTCACGAAGGAGAAATCAGGCCCTACGTAGTTCGAGTACAAAGATGATTTTGATTTTTTCACTCATTCATGACTTGATTACAACAATATTGAAAACATACGATAAAAACTCATAAAACATAAATTGTTCCTTTCTCAAGGCTTCTTCTTCCAAGAAGCTAAAATTCTTCTTTGTCCACCCTTTCAACGATAACGAGGGGGATACTTGACTTGGATCCTTCCTTTGTTGATCAGTGACTCCACATCATAACGGAATATGAGAAACTTTTCAATGTTGTGGTCTGTAGTGCCATGATAAGGGCATGTTTCAATGATTTACTTCCAAATGCAGAGGCCACTCTTACCTTCGTTTTAGTAGGGGTTAAGATCACCCCTCGAACCAACTTAAGGTGGATACCCAAAAGCTGTGAAGTTGTGATGGTGAAGTAAAGTATGCTCTGTGACCAGCATACCAGGCTCTGGTTGATCACAAGTTAGGATGGTTGTGGACCCCCACATATAGCTAATTCTCTTGCTACTGATCAGGTCGTGGATTACAGTCCTCAACTCCACACATTCATCTATGGTGTGCCCTTTTTGGTCTTGATGATAGGCGTATTTCCTATATGCGTCTTCAGTTTCAACCTTGGAAGTGAGCCCTTCGATGGGATGTAGGATGCCTACGGCCTGAAGAGTCATAAATGAGAGCATATGAAATGATTTCAGCACCCACACTATAGTTTTGACAGTATGCTTGGAGGGTGATCTTTTCATCTAATTATTTCAATCGTCCTAAGAAAAGTGTCGTATTATCAACTTCAATTTTGGGTTCTCCCTCCGCAATTTCAGGCTTAATATGTTCAGGGACAGTGGAATTAACCTCTCATGTGGGGAAAGGATATTTTTCATGTAACTTTAGAATCTCAAGCGATGTGTGCTATTTCTTCTTCAAAGTCATTGCTATCTCTTCGTCGACCATAACTAATCTCTTTTTTCTGGTCTCAATTTTTATGTCCATTGCAGCGCTTTCGGCCTATGTGACTTCAGTGGCGAAGTCTACTTCCATAGTGTTTCTCTCGACCTCTCAAATCTCTTGATTGATTTGGTGCAACTTCAACATCAATTCTTCTTCAATGAGCTCAACCTCAACATCTTGGTCTATTTCCATCTTAGCAACAAATTCAACTGTTCCTGAGATGATAGAGTAAGGCTTTTGGATTTGGTAATGGAATTCAGTTTTTACTGAGAAACTCAAGACTCGAAGAATATTTTGGTCGAACATTGGATAGTTACTTGCTTTTTGTTTTTGTGGAGATTTTTATGAATTATTTTGAAAAGGGGTGGACTAGAACGTCCTCATTCAAAGCAACATATTCACATAAACATTTAAAACACGCAATTGAAGGATGTGTATGTCTTTTTAAGCCAATTCATTATCCCCAAAATATTTCATTGATAGCATTCAAAAATGTTTAACAAACATCAAAATGGGGAAATAAGTTCAGGAAAGTAAATAACAAAACGAAGTACAAATAAAAGCAATCCCACGTAGTGGATGATAATAAACTTCAAACTGCTTCTGATCCTTCATCAAGTCTGGTTCTCTTGGCGATGTTAACTTCTTCGCATATGGAATATCTGTTTGGCCACAAATGATCTCTTACTAGTTGAATCCCTTCTTCATACTCGACCCTCTCTATGGACTGGATTTGAGCTCCATGCTATCATCTAACTCAGACATGCACTGTCTTGCTTTTCATAGATCTTGCTTCTATTGGGCTATGACTTTGACGTTCTCTGAATGCCGGCGTTGATGATTCAACTCATTTTTCTCATACTTCTCTTGAAGTCGGTGGAGTCGAACTTGATGTGTAGCACCCACATCTTCAATATGATGAGGGACATTTGGACCAGGTTTGATGGATCCGACAAGGTTCTTCTTCAACCATTCTTCAGGTTGAATCTTTTTGGCACCGGCTTACCCAACACCCTTCGAGTCTTCCATATTCGAAGTATCTTTGTAGAAAAAGTGACTTGGCCATTTTCATGATCTGTTGCAAATTTTCTCATGTCTGCAATTTGGGGAAGCTCTTGTTTTCCTCCTAGTTGCCTAAGGACTCGAGCGGGAGCATAAAGTCAAGTCGCTCTCAATCTGAAAAATATCAAGAAAGCGACCCCTTCATCTCGAGTCACGATTTGTTTTGTTATCGCCAGACTTTCGATTGACCATAGCACATCTTCTTCTCTTAATCCCTGAAACCTTGGATACCACAATTCTTGACCTCCATTTCTATGAAAATGATTAAGGTATATCCACCAACCGTGAGATTCAAATTTATTTGGTCGTGTCTTGGGATCTGGTTCTTATGGATCATGGGCTTTGAGAAAGTGTCTCATCATCCACCACTAAAGTATCAGGTTGCATCCTTGAAAGAAACGTTCACCGCTTTGACATTTATCTAAAGTCCATAAATGTCGGCAAGAATCATGGGCGCCAAAGTGTAGTACTTGATTGCCGATCCATAGCTTACTCCATTAAAAATGGCATGAGTGACCATTACTACACTCGGATGGATAGTGTAGTTTGGGCCTTGAGGGAATACCATAGTGCCAAGTAAGCATATCGCAAAAGCCAAAGGACGTTCTTTTTTCCAAGTTTCCACCAAAACAAATTCTATTTTAAACTTTTATAAAGCTCTTGAACATCCAAATCGATGATAAATCTTCTGAAGTGGAATGTTTGGTCCGAGAAGATTGTTCATCTATTCAGCTTTGACAAGTGAAAGTTCTTTTTTGATTCTGTCAAAGTCCCATATTTGAGGTAGAAAGATATCAATATCAGGTTGATGTTTCCTTTTGTTGCACATGCCTACACTCCCATAAATGGCAAGAACTTCTTCGATAGTTGGAGTCATTTCTACTTCCCCAAAACGGAATACCTTGATTTTACTATCTCAAAATTGCACCATCGTATCGATCAAATCGGGCCAAGCCTCCATTTCCATTAGTGACAAGAGATAGCCTATGTGTCTATGGACCTCTTTCTTGTCTTCGCTCTTCATAACCTTCCACCACACTTGGAGGTAAGGATGAAGTAGAGTCACCATTCGGGTACTCAAAGGCTTGTACACTAGATCCATCATACAAAAAAGAAAAGAAAAAGGTAAGTCACCCCACCCCCAACGGATAGTAGATTTGTTTTAAATTCCCCAATGATTTGACTGTTTGACTATTTGTTATTAATTGATGATTTGGTTTACTTATCTATGTTTTACTTGTTTAAATTGCTATATTAATTGTCATTATTGCAGTCATGGCATATTTCGTCATAACGACACAAATAATGTATATTAAAGATGGGTTTTGCAAAACCGCAGTCGGTCTTTTTTATACCTAACCCTTTTTTGGAATGAACAGAAATTTATTGGTTCGTCATGCATCCAATAGTTGTCGTAAGTTCCAGCCTAAGTTCTCCGCTTGGGTTCCCGGTCTCTCAAAAGCCACTCTTAGTCAACTAGCGTAAAGCAAAACCAAATTCCTCAATTTAGTGCATTTAAACTAAGATGACCCAACACCTAAGGTGTGTTGTGTCTATTTGGCCCATTGGTCAATAAAAGAAAATCATGCTTATTTGTATAATTGAAGAATGTATATGTCTTTTTAAAACAAATCTACTATCCATTGGGGGTGGGGGGACTTACCTTCGGCGGTAGGGTGACTTACCTTTTTTATCTCTTTTTTGTACAATGGATCTAGTGTACAAGCCTTTAAGGACTTGAATGGTGACTCTACCTCATCCTTACCTCCAAGTGTGGTGGAAGGTTATGAATAGCGAAGACAAGAAAGAGGTCCAAAGACACATAAGCTATCTCCCATCACTAATGGAAATGGAGGCTTGGCCCGATTTGATTGAAACGATGGTGGAATTTTGGGATAGTAAAATCATGGTATTCCATTTTGGAAAAGTAGAAATGACTCCAAATATCGAAGAAGTTCTTGCCAGTTATGAGAGTGTAGGCATGTGCAACAAAAGAAAACATCAGCCTGATATTGAACTCCTTCTACCTCAAATATAGGACTTGGATAGAATCAAAAAAGAATTTAACTTGTCAAAGCCGAATGGATGGAAAAGCTTCCCCTGACCAAAAATTCGACTTCGGAAGATTTATCATCGATTTGGACGTGCAAGAGCTTTAAAAAAGTTTAAAGAATAATTTGTTTAAGAGGAAACTTGGAAGAAAGCACATCCTTTGGCTTTTGTGATATGCTTACTTGGGACTATGGTATTCCCTGAAAGGCCCGGAGAAGACTATTCATCCAAGTGTAGTAATGGTCACTCATTTTTAATGGAGTAAGATATGGGTCGGCAATCAAATACTACACTTTGGCGCCCATGATTCTTGCCGACATTTACAGAGCTTTAGATAAATATCAAAGCGGTGGACGTTTCTTTCAACAATGCAACCTGAAACTTTAGTGGTGGATGATAAGACACTTGCTCAAAGCCCATGATCCACAAGAACCAGATCCCAAGACACGACCAAATAAACTTGAATCTCACAATTGGTGGATATACCTTACTCATTTCCGTAGAAATGGGGGTCAAGAGTTTTGGTATCTAAGACTTTAGGGATTAAGAGAAGGAAATGTGCAATGGTCAATCGAAATTCTGGTGGTAACAAAACAAATCATGACTCGAGGTGAAGGGGTTACTTTCTTGATATTTGCCAGATTGAGAGGGACTCGACATTATGTTCCTGGTCGAGTCCTTAGGCAACTAGGAGGAAAACCAGAGCTTCCCCAAACTGTAGACATAAGAAAATTTGAAACGGATCATGAAAATGGCCAAGTCGCTTTTTCCGCAAAGATACTTCGAATATGGAAGACTAGAAGGGTGTTGGGTGAGTCGGTGCCAAAAAGATTTCAACCTGAATGTTCTGAGGATTACAAAGAATGGTTGAAGAAGAACCCCACCGGAACCATCGAGCCAGGTCCAAATGTCCCTCATCATGTTGAAGATGTTGGTGCTAAATATCAAGTTCGACTCCACCGACTTGAAGAAAAAGTATGATAAAATAAGTTGCATCATCAACGCCGACATTTAGAGAATGCCAAAGTCGTAGTCCAGCTGAAACAACAACTACGTAAAGTAAGACAACGTATGTCTGAGTTAAATAATAACATGGAGCTACATATCTTATCCATAGAGAGGGTCGGGTATGAAAAAAGGGTTCGGCTAGCAAGAGATCATTTGTGGAAAACAGATATTCCATATGGGAAGAAGTCAACATCACGAAGAGAACCAGACTTGATGAATGATCAGAAGCAGTTTGAAGTTTATTATCATCCACTCCATGGGATTGCTTTTATTTTTACTTCATTTTGTTATTTACTTTCCTGAACTGATTTCCCCATTTTGATGTTTGTTATACATTTTTGAATGTTATCAATGAAATATTTTAGGGATAATGAATTGGTTTAAAAAGACATACACATCCTTCAATTCGCTAGGCCTACCCACTGCAAAAAGGGTCACATATATGTTTAGGATGCAATATTTGTTTGCCTGTTTGCGTGTTTTAACTGTTTATGTGAATATGTTGCTTTGAATGAGGATGTTCTATCGCACCCCTTTCCGAAATTTTTCTGAAAGATCTCCACAAAAACAAAAGAAAGTCACTATCCAATGTTCGACCAAAATATTCTTTGAGTCTTGAGTTTCTCCGTAAAAACTAAATTCTATTACCAAATCCTAAAATCTTACTTTATCATCTCACGAAAGGTTGAATTTGCCGGTAAGATGGAAAGAGACCAAGATGTTGAGGTTGAGCTGACTAAAGAAGAATTGATGTTGAAGTTGCACCGAATCAATCAACAAATTCGAGAGGTCGATAGAAATACTATGGAAGTAGACTTCACCACTGCAGTTGCATTGGCCAAAAGTGTTGCAATGGACATAGAAATTGAGACCAGAAAGAAGAGATTGACTATGGTCTATGAAGTGATAGCCATGACTTTGAAGAAGAAAAAGAACACAACGCTTGAGATTCAAAAGTTACATGAAAAACATCCTTTCCTCATAAGAGAGGTTAATGCCACTGTCCCGTCAGACATTAAGCCTGAAATTACTAAGGAAGAACCCAAAAATGAAGTTATTATACGACCCTTTTCTTAGGACGATTAAAAGAAGGGGATGAAAAGATCACCTTCCAAGCATACTATCAAAACTATAGCGTGGGTTTCGAAGTCGTTTCATGTGCTCTCATTTATGAGACTCTTCAGGCTGTAGGCATCCTGCATCCCATCAAGGGGCTCACTTCCAAGGTTGAACCTGAAGACGCAAATAAGAAATGTGCCTATCATGAAGACAAAAAAGGGCACACCACAGATGAATGTGTTGAACTGAGGACTGTAATCCATGACCTGATCAGTAGCGAGAGAATTAGATATATGTGGGGTCCCCACACTATCCTTACTTGTGACCAACCAGGGCCTGGTATGCCAGTCACCGATCATACTTTATTTCACCGTCATAACTTTACAGCTTTTGAGGATTCACGTTTGATTATCTACCTTAAGTTGGTTCGAGACAGGATCTTGACCCCTACTAAAAAGCAGGTAAGAATGGCCTCCGCCCTTTATAGTGAAATCATTGAAACCTACCCTTATCATGGCACTAGGAATCACAACATTGAAAAGTGTCTCGTATTACGTTATGATGTGGAGTCACTGATCAACAAAGAAAGGATCCATGTCAATTATCCCCCTTGTTATTGTTGAAAGAGTGGACAAAGGAGAACTTTAGCTTCTCGAAAGAAGAAGCATTGAGAAAGGCACAGTTTATGTTTTAAGAGCTTTTTTCGTATGTTTTCAGTTTCGTTGTAATCAAGTCATGAATGAGTAAAAAAATCAAAATCATCTTTGTACTCAAACTACGTTGGGCCAGATTTCTCCTTCGTGAGATACGTAGGTAGCCTTTCAAGGCTCGGCCCCTATCTTTTTAAATTTTCCTTTTCCCTTCATTCTACAAAGAAATATTGAGTACAATAAACACGTGCCAAGAGACACATCAAGAAGACCTTAGCTCAACGCAAAGCAACCTTCTTGATTCACTAGTCTCGAAATCAAATGAGCAAATTCCTACTTATTTAAATCAGTCCTCATTACTCGTGGGTTAGCATGACCTCAAATAAAACAACTCTCATGTGTTTATATGCTTTTTATGTGATATTGTGCCTCATGTTGTCATGAGCTAAAACTAACAGATTTGCCTTTGAGTTGTTTTTGTTTTACATATACTTAGAATTGATTTGTGTTGATAAGCTGGCCAAGCATCTTTATTTTACAAGATCCAAGCTCCCAAAGATTCCTTCCCTGGATGGAATTCACTAAAGGAAAAGCAACAATGGGTGATAACTGTGAAGAGACTGGCCTGAAGTTGTTGTGGTTCAGTCCTCTACCGCTGAACAGAACGAGTTAATCAAGCAACTAATGCAATAGATTGCCGATCTAAAGATTTAGATGCATAGAAAGCAAGATTTGCCAAAACCAATTTTCGCTGTCAACACTCCAGACGACAAAAGGCATCCCCTCTACTTTCCACCATCGAATTCAAATGTGGACCATGTCTAGAACCCAACCTCCAACCCTATCCAAAATCCTTCCATCATCGATTTAACTACCCCAAATCCTCATCACGTCTCTACTTCTTATCAAGCACCACCTCCTCTTCAAAGTACCAACCCTCAAACCTTCCCTCCCCCTCAAAACCAGAATATAAACAATCCTCAAACTTTCCCACATCCTCAAAACCAAAATATCAACCCTCAAAGATTCCCTTTGTTATACAAAGCCCCTTAAAATACCCAAAATCCTCCTGTCGCTCCACCCTTGCCTCCAAAACCTACTTTCTTAATCCCGATCCAAAATGAACCTTATGCTAATTAATATGAACTTGATCATTACGAGGAACATGAAAGAGAGTGGAAAGGAAGAATAGTTCGAGCAAAGTATAAAGGAAGAGATCAACAAAGTTATGAAAGAGTTTCATTATATTGCAGAAGTTGTCGGATTGAATTATGAAGATTTATGCATCCACCCGGACTTGGACATAGCGAAAGGGTTCAAGGTCCCGAAGTTCAATACTTTTGATGGAACTGGTAATCCACTAGCTTATCTGAGAGCCTATTTCGATCAATCGTTGGAGTTGGTAAAAATGCAGATTTGTTGATGTGGCTCTTTAGCCGAAGCTTAAGTGGGGAAGCATTGGAATGGTTTACTTCCAAGGAAATAAACCAATGGTCCAATTGAAACGCACTCGCTAAGGATTTTATCGAACGATTTGCATACAATGTAGAAATCGTTCCTGACTGATACTCTTTGGAGAAGATTAGACAGAAGTCAACTGAGAGCCACCGTGAGTATGCATATAGATGGAAGAAAGAGGCCGCCAGAGTCCGACTGTCTATGTCGGAAAAGGAATTTATTGAAGTGTTTGTGCGTATTCAAGAACCAAAATACTATGACTGGATAATGTTGCTCATTAGAGAAAAATTTGCAGAGATACTCAAGGTGGGTGTGACTATCGAAGACGGGTTAAGGACTGGGAAGTTTGGCCACGTTGGTGCTTCGGTCGGATCTTCTAGATTATTGAAGAAAAAGAGGGAACATGTATCTTCTATTTCCTATGCGTCTGAGGGAAAGAAACACTCCGAAAATTCTTCACAATACAAAGGTCGTTCTTGAACTTAACAAAATTCATACCCGATTTCTTATACCTAGACTGGTTATCAAACCCCTCCTCCAAATTATCAAAATACCCCTCCTCCAAATTATCAAAATACCCCTCCTCCAAATTACCAAAATACCCCTCCGAGTTTCTAAACTATACCTCCCATTTACCAAACTCCACCTCTAGTTTACTAAACTTCACCTCCACAATACCAAAATGCTCCCCCGACATATCAAGTCCCTTCCCCTAATTGTGCAAATGTCCAATCAAATTACCGATCTCCCCCCTCCCGTCTACCAAACTCCACCTCCATATTACCAAAATACCAAGCTCCACAACCAAATTATCCAACTCCTTCATACCCAAAGTTTCGAGCACCTCCACGGAAAAGTACTCCAAATTATCGCTAAGTGTATCCCCCTCAGCACGGTAGTTATGATCTCCTCGTCTATATTTTGAAAAGAAACCTTCTCAAAATTTTACTCCTCTCATTGAAAGTGAAACAAAGTTGTTTGAGCGATTGACCACGGCATGTATTACTCATCTAGTTGAGCCAATGCAAGTTGATACTAGCTCCAGGTTCTACCGAGCCAATCGAAGGTGTGTGTATCATTCCAATAGTGTTGGGCATGATGCTGAGGGTTGTATTAATTTAAAACACAAGATCTCGACCAGAAAGTGGTCACCCTTCAGATTGTCGTACCCAACATTAATAGTAACCTTCTGCTAAACCATGGAGGAGCCACTATCAATATGATAGAGACGGAGGATGAAAGTGCATGGAAAAGGTGATCGTTCCGGCTGGTCTTGATGACCTTGAAAAGGTTGTAGCCTCATTGTGCTTAAAGGAGAAAAAGGAATTCGTGATTATGACACCTGAAAAAGTTGTTGCTTTGGTGCCAAGAGAATTTCTCGCTTACAAGAGGTTTTTGATTGAAACTGTTGCCACCCAGGGTATGACTAGATCAATAGGTGCTACACTCCGAAAGAACTAGCCCAGGGATGGCACAAGAAGGACCAATCAAAAAGGCCAATCAGCAAGGCAGAAGAGTTTTGATGGAAGATGCAGCTGAAAGACTATTCAATTATGAAACACTTGGAGAAGACACTGACTAAAATATCTATGTGAGCCTTATTGATGAGTTCACAACTGCCCAGACAATCCCTAATGAAGGATCTAGATGACACCTATGTGCCCGTGGGTACAAACAGTAATTTGGCGGCTATGATAAGCCGAGTAGCTTGGGGGCACCGTATCAGCTTTTGTGACGAAAAGCTACCCTTTGAAGGCGCAATGCACAACAAAGCTCTGAATGTCACTATTAAGTGTTGAGACAAGATTATAATTCATGTCTTGATCGATGACGGGTTTGGTCTTAATATTTGTCCACTCTATACTCTCAAACAGGTAAACTTTGACTTAGGAAAGGTTCACCAGAACCAATTCAATGTAAGGGATTTCAATCGGGGCAAAGAGATGTCGTGGGAGAGGTGAATTTAGGGATTCAAGTAGGCCTCGCAGAGTTTAGTGTTGAATTTTAGGTAATGGATATCAACACTAGTTACAACTTGCTCTTAGAGAGGCCATGGATCCATATGACCAGAGTTATGTCTTCTACCCTTCATCAGCTGACGATTTTTTTATGGAACGACCACAAATTGTTCATTCATGGTGAGGAAAGCCATTCTAATGGGTATACGATGATTATTGATGAGGTCTTCAGATGTTGCGACTTCTACACGGTGGAGCTAGTGAATGCCACCGGTGACGATTTGGCTCTAGAATCCCTTATGCCTTTTGTTTATAAGATGATAGCCACTGTCATGCTCAGAAGTGGTTTTCAGCTAGGTTTTGGATTGGGGAAGTATTTTCAATGAATCATCGAGCCTATATAGATTCCCGTCAGAGGATCAAAGTTTGGTTTAGGATATGTCCCCACAGAAGATGATAAGGCAGAAGTGATGAGCAAGAATGTTGATCGGGCGTTGGCTAGACCAATACCTCACTTGTACTATTCATTTCCAGTGCGTGATTATGTCAATGATGGCGATCTCGGGGAAGGAATCTGGAACCTTTTCGAGAAAGTTGACGCAATCTTCAAGGAAGAGACCGGGACATCAGGCATCTGTCATGTTGAGCCAGTGAAGCAAGTGCAAAATTGGACCTCCACACCACTTCTGATTCTCTGTTCGTCTTGGTAGAAAGATATGTTTTTATGTTTGTTTTAAGAAATCGGTGGTAGTTCGGAAGAGCCTGAGACCCACCCTTTATGCAATTTTACTTGTTTAAGTTTTAAATTTCCCCCGTGATGTTTTAAGAAGGTTCGATGACCCTTGGTCATGGCCAAAGTTTATGCACATTTTCAATTTAAATTAAAAAGCCCCTCTTATAAAAAAATTGTTTATTTACTTATTTGTTTATATCCTACTTATCTAATTTTGTTTGTTTATAATTTCAGTTATAGTAATTTAAAACCTGCTAATATCATGTCATGTCACTTGCTGAATGAAAAAAATGAGGCAGATGATGGTGAATGCGAGGACTATGAAGAAAAGACTGCAATACCTAAGCATGTTGCCGAGGAGTTTAGACAATTTGAGAACTAGCACAAGACAAATCTGGAGGAAACTGAGATTGTGAATCTGGGAGATGAAGAATGTGTCAAAGAAATGAGAATCAGTATCCATTGAAGCTCAAATAAGGGACTTGGTTCGTTTCCTTAGAAAATACATCGATGTATTTGTCTGGTCTTATAAGGATATGTCAGGGCTGAGTACAAACATTGTCTCTCATAAATTGCCAATCAATCCAGATTTCAGCCCAGTAAAGTAGAAAACTAAGAAGTTCAAACCAAAGCTGAGTTTGAAAATCAAAGAGGAGATTACCAAGCAAATTGAGTCCAAAGTTGCAGAAGTGACACAATATCCGACTTGTCTAGCAAACATTGTTACGGTAGCTAAGAAGGACGGAAAGATCATAATTTGTGTTAATTATAGAAATCTTAACAAAGCTAGCCCAAAGGATAATTTTCCACTTCCAAATATTCACATCCTCATTGATAATTGTGCCAAACAGGGGATGCAGTCGTTTGTGGATTGTTATGTAGGTTATCATCAGATCTTGATAGATGAAGAAGATGTAGAAAAGACAGTTTTCATCACGCCTTGGACGTGTATCATTGTCGGATGATGCCTTTTGGCCTCAAGAATATCGATGCTACTTACACGAGGGTTATGACAACTATTTTCCATGATATGATTCATAAAGAGATTGCGGTTTATGTGGATGATGTCATCATCAAGTCCCACGAGAATTCGGACCACTTGACTCACTTGAGGAAGTTTATTGATCGCCTGCGTCGATACAACTTGAAACTGAATCCTTCTATATGTGCTTTCAGAGTGCCAGCTGGCAAGTTGTTGCGATTTATAGTTAGTATAAGGGGCATTTAACTTGATCCTTCCAAGATCAATGCGATTCAAGAGCTACCTCCCCCGAAGACTAAGAAAGAGGTGATCAATTTCCGGGGAAGGTTGAACTACATTAGCCGGTTCATAGCTCAATCCACTATGGTGTGTCAACCCATCTTTAAGCTGTTGAAAAAAGATGTGTTAACCAAGTGGAACGAAGAATGTCAAACTGCTTTTGTTGCCATCAAGAATTATTTGTCCAATCCACCGGTGTTGGTTCCTCCACGAGAAGGAAGTCCATTGTTATTGTATCTATCTATTTCGGATAATGCATTTGGATGTGTTCTTGGTCAACATGATGAAACTGGAAAGAAGGAGCCAGTCATCTACTACTTAAGTAAGAAATTCACTCCATATGAGGCTCGTTACACTCTGTTGGAGAGGACATGTTACGCTTTGACCTGGATTGCTCAAAAGTTGAGACATTATTTGTCTTCGTATACCACATACCTCATTTCTACAATGGACCTGTTGAAGTACATTTTTCAGAAAGCAATGTCGACCGAGAAGTTAGCTGAATGGATAATGCTTTTGAGAGAGTTTGATATGGTGTATGTGATTCAAAAGGTGATAAAAGCACAAGCCTTTGTTGATCATCTCGCAGAAAATCCGGTTGATGAAGAGTATGAACCGCTCAAAACTTACTTCCCTAATGAAGAAGTGGCATTTGTGGGAGAAGACATTTCTGAAGCATACCCTGGTTGGAGAATATTCTTTTATGGAGCGGCATATTACCAAGGAAAAGGTATTGGAGCGGTCTTAGTATCATAATCCTGTCAGCACTATCCTATGGCTGCTAAACTCCAATTTGATTGCACAAACAACATGGCTTAATACAAAGCTTTCATCCTTGGTTTGAAGATGGCCAATAACATGACAAATAACTTCAATGATTGTTAGACATAACTATTTGTTTCATTAGCATGTTCTCTTTATACTTCAAATTATTTTCTGGATGTCAATTACTTGTTCATCATGAGATGATCTACTCCTATAATGTCCATTTATATAACTCCCTTATGGACCTTATTTTATTTTTTATTTTTTCGATTGTATATGTATGTATTTCATAGTTTCCCTATGCTTGTATTTTCAACAGTTTACTGTCAAATTTTGATTCTTATCTATGTTACCTTTAACCAAAATGTTGTTTCTTATCCAAATGTTTGGTTACCTCTGGGCATTGTTTTATTGTTGCTTTTGAGTAGTGGTGGCAAATGGGTGGGTTAGGTCAAATTTGGACGGGTTGAAAATGGGTCAATATAAAATGGGTAATACTTCAACCCGCCCATATTTGATATGGGTAAAAATGGATTGTGTAATAAATGGGTTGGGTAAAATACTAGTTTACCTATATTTATTCATATTTTTATGAGTAAATAGTACTCTACTTAAGAATTCAACATGGAGAAAATATTTTAGTCTTTTTTTTTTTTAGATGAAAAATGTTGAAAATACTTTATTTAGTTATATTGTATCATAAAAGAAAAAAAAATTCTATAACTTTTCAATATAAAATAAATTTATGTAATAAAAAGGGGAAAATATTTTTAATTTCAAAGTAAATGAATATTTGCATTTTAGAACTAAAACATGCTTACTGCGCATTAAGCAATGTCAATAATAATACACGATTTGCTTATTTTACACTATTATTTGTTATCCAATATAAAATTAAACAAATAAAACAAATATAATTATAATTAAGAAAAGAAATGTACATTTAAAAAATATATTTTTTGGATGGCTAAAGACATCATATTTTCAATTATAGAGAAGAATAATTTGTTTTATAGAAGACATAAAAACGAAAGGAAGTTACAATATTTATAGTGATATCATGAGTTTTGAGTGAATAAAAGTTGGAAGCTTAACTCATTTGTCTAATCCATATTTACTCATATTTTACCCATAGTTTACCCATATTTTAACCATATTTTTATGGGTTGAATATGGATACCAACCCATATTTTACCCATATAAAAAATCACTCACCCAACCCATTAGAATATGGGCAAGTTACCAAAGTATGGTCTTATTTTGCCAGCACTGCTTTTAAGTATTAGATGTTTGTTCCTTATTTCTTGTTATTGTTAAGTGCTAAGTGTTGTCGGTTCATATATAGTAGCTCATTTTTCTTTGCTTAAAGAGACTTTTTTTTATTGTGACCCAAAAGTGGTTTTTGGGTTGTCATTTCGGATTGTGAAATACTTAAATTACCTTTATTTCAAATTAATTATGTCACATTTTTTTCCTTACTTTCAATTGTTAATTTTATTTTCTTTCATTTCTTGTATGACCCCTTCCAAGTCCATGGTGGGACTTCTTTCCTTGCATTCCCGAGTTGAGCCATAGAGGTTCAAATTTCTTGTGCATCATTTGAGTTAGTCAGATTATCAGAAAAACAGGATGAAATGCATACATACATGGTTGAAGTTGAATGGAAAGTTCTAAACAAGCCCAAGAAAGGGTCGTATACACTAGTATATGTGGTGAAAACATTGATATACAAGCCCAGAAATACAGGTTAAATGTAGTAGTTATAGTTTGAGAATAAAAGATAAGGATCGGAACTAAAGCTTTAGTCTTGTATATGTTAGTATACAGTCATATACAATTGGCATATACACAAATTTTAAAAAAATTGAAAAGGAGCCCAAATGCCTGAGGAAATTTTCAGCTACAGGTCTTTGGGAAGAAATGGGCCAAAGCCTATTTTTTGGGCAGAAATTTTGTTAGCTTTAGGACAGGGCAAGAAGGGGCCAAAGCCCATTGTTTTGGATAAATTTCAGATTTAAGACAAATGGACCATTCAACAATTAAAAATCCCAACAACAAAATCTCAAACAGTCAAAAATAACTAAGCCTAAAACTCAAAACCTGAACCTGTCCAACAATAAACAAAAATGAGACAACGAAGAATAAGAGTGAATGAAACAACGAATAATGAAGCAACGTTAAGGTATTTTGCTGAAAAAATAATACGGCTGAATCTGTAAAAATGAGGAAATATTAGCAAAACAAACATGATTCTCAAGGGATTACCTACACGAGTTGGTTCGTGGGTGATTTGGAAGCTCGATTTTATCGGAGATAGGCCTGAGGTTGAAGAAATCGTTTGATTTTTCGTATCACTAGTAGCTGATTTTGTTTGCTAGAGCTCAAAAGCTCACTGGTTCACCAAAGTTCATCTTGAGTCCGACAGAGCTTTACTTAGTGAGCTCGTTGGAAGTGGAGAAGCAATGTGGGGTTCGACTCTGGTGAGGTTCAGGTAGTCTATCTCACTTGAGGATAAAAGTGAAAGGTTGGGGATTGTTTTGGTCTATTGTTGGTTGTTGGTTTTGTTTGTTGAAAGGTAACAATGGGTTTTGAGTTTGTTTTCTCACCAGAGAAGGCATCACATGATAACAAAAAGTGGGAAAATGTGAGCTTAGAGCTCGATGATGGCTGATTGTGGGGGAAGAAGGGTAAAAGAGTCTTGGGTGGCAGCTATTGAGAGTAAAAAATGGGAGGAGGAAAAGATTAGGGCTTTTCACCTTTAGGATACTTCCCTCCAAAATCTAAAAATAATGACAAAAAAATAGCTTAAATAGAAAATCTCACCTAGAGTATAATACACTCTATGTGTCCCTACTTATATGACATTTTTCTTTTTTTGAGATCTAAACAGTTTAAGTTTGACTGGTAATTTGCGCATGGAATCTTCAATAATTTTGAAATGAAATTTATATATGTTTAAACTACATAAAAAGTTTTATTAGTCACAATAATTGATAATTCAAAATGTTTAAAAGATCTATGAAAATTTATGGTTAAAGTATCGCGACCCAGACCGTCGTGATTGGCACCCACACTAACCCTCCAGTGGGAGAACCATTAATACTAATTAGCTAACTAAGATATACACAACTTAATAAAAAACTAAGGCATTTAAAGTTATGGAAGCAGGTTTAAATGCTAAAGGAAGGAAAGAGTTCCCATAAACTCCAAAAGTCTAATCAAAGAAATGCGGAAATAATGCCTAGAACTTGAGAGTCAATGTACCAAAAATCTAATAAGGATCATAAGTCTAAGGAAATGGGTACAATCCAATTAAACATAAGAAAATCTAAAGTACTAGTCTAAGTCCAAAAATGTGGACATAAACGGAAAGAAAACTGATGGCAGCCCAGAAGAACTGGCTTACCCTTGAATTCGATTGATCACTGATCTTCTAAGTGAGGTTTGTCAATAGCCGCATGAAGATGTCATGTACTCAACAAAGAAAGAGCAAGTGCAATATTAGTACACAAACACAGTGTACTGGTAGGGTCACGCGGCTATCTCAATAGGCAAAACATATATAAGTCATTACAACATAATAAACATGCATACACCGAACATATACAATATCAATTATCACTTACAACAGCGTACAATTTCACAATCTCAAGATATACAATTATGTCAAGTCATAGATCTTCTCATGGAACCCATACCCAAACTGTTAGTGTACCAGTACGTGGTACCCGTTCCAAGTTAGTCTATCGGATCTTGACTCCCGTTCCAATGTTTAAGTCGGTACATGGCAACCGATCCAAGTTAGTGTGTCAGAACGTAACACCTGATCCATTCAAAAAGCCACAATAACAATCACAATGTACATTCTCATAATCATACAACCAAGTCACGATTCATGGGATACAATTATTCAATCGTTTACGATTAGTGTGATCAATAATGCAACATTCACATACATACGTGCATCATAATGAAGTAATTACAAATACATATCACACCAACATGAAATCACAACCATCACCTACCTCGAACAAAGCTTGAATCCCCTAAGAAACTTGATTCTTCCCTTTTTTGGATTCTTTCCTCTTGTTCTTGGTCTAAAAGCAATCAATATAATGCTAGGATCAATAAACAAGACTTAATTACCCGAAATATAATCAACACTATCAGCCCTATATCAAACCCATGATCCGAATATCCAAATTAGGGTTTTTCCCACCATCCAAACAGTTTCAAAAACCTTCCCCAACAATAATCACCCAAGAAACTGATTTCTACGGATCAAAAAATGGATTCAGGGAGTGAAAGCCCTACCTTTAGCCTCAAGAATGGTGGAAAACTATCAAGAAAACACATGGGGTCGTTCCTTATCTCTCAAAGTCGAAAAGTGCAGAATAAAACATTTTTGGGGTTTATTTTCAACTTACGTCGCGTCTGTCCCACCACAACGGCCCTCACCCCGCTACAGCGGCCCCACCTTGGCGGGAAAATCCCACCTTAGAGGCTTGCACGGAAACAGTGAACAAATTTAAGAATTCCAAACCACCATTTCACAACACACCTTCATCCCATGACACTCAGAAAATGCCCATTCAGGCTAAGATCAGTTTCGAGAGTTCTACTCACTCGAATTCAATTCCGTAAAGTCGTATGGGTTCCTTAACGTCTTAGCTATCTACTAATGTGATCAAATTCATAATTAGATCTCCAAATTGTTACCATATTTGCATACAGACTCTGATTTCATCCAAATTTGGACTAGGTTGGGTTACTACGAAAAAGTTTTTCGGCCCAAAAAATTTCCCCGTTGACTTTTCTATAACGACGGAATCAGGTCGTTACATAAAGATAGATTTATTTGAATCTCAAAATCCGAAAAGTGTCAAATAAAATAGGACGTAGGGAATATTATCTTAAAATCGTGGGCCAAAACTACTAGTTAATAAAATATTTGCGTATGATATCTTATCTATATTTGAAAGAATTTTTAAACTGTGCAAAATATCAAAATGAATATTAACAAAATGTAACGAATAAAATGAATATTAAAAAATGTAATGAACGTAACCAATGGCATGTAAAAAAATGCACTTTAACAGAAATAATGATTTCATCAAAATGAACAAATATTTGAACGTTGTCAACCGGCTATGACAAAAAATAATGTAATTAAATTTAACTGATAAAAAATCCTGAAATTTTGACAAATAAATATAAATATCGATAAACTTATTTAAAATTATAAAAAATGTATTTTGAACTATTGAATAAATAAACCTTAAAAAAAATACGAATTTTGAAAATGTTAGACCAGAATTGGGTATCAACAAATTGTATATTTTTTATTTCAAAATAGATCTCTAAAAATGTAAATTTGTAAATGGGTTGTTTTAGAATAACTTGAGTAAAACGTTGGGGCCTACTGATGGGATTCAATTCCTCCTTAGGTAAAAATATGGTTGGGCCAATTTAACATTGTTGATGGTCTATCAGATACAAGTTATCTACCCATAGACGTTCTAGTGCATTTTACCCTTTTCAAACTTTACTTACGAAATTATTTTGTATATGTCATTTTGTTGTCTTCTTAAGGGTTCTAATCATAACTCAACTCATTTTTAAACAAAAGAAAAGTAAAAAATATATGTAATTTTCAAAATATATATATCAGTTTCATTTATTTATTTTTAGATAACTTGCAAATGAAAAATCATTACTGAGAAACTAATAAACAAATAATTGAAGAAAAAACTAATAAAACAAACAATTGAAGAAAATCTAAAATGGTTGGTACCAAATTGATGAAACATGATTGAATCAACACATGATTAAAATGTACCAGCAACCTGTGTAAAGGCTATTAAAATATTCTTCCACCATTAATTAAAAGAGGTCTCGACTTCGAGTGATGGGGATGAAAAAGAAGGTCTTGACTTCGAGTGATGGGGATAAAAACTTCTTGTAGGTCAATTCTCCCCTCCCCCCCCCCCCCCCACCACAATGGAACCTACTCAAACATGAATTTGAAGTGATTAGTCAAGTGAGTTTTGAATGTCAAATTCAAGGAGAGAGAGTTAAAAACTTGAATTCTAATACAAAAATTGGTTAGAACATTTTTCTAGGAAGAACTATTTCAATATGTACAAATTCTATAGCAAAATTTATGATAATTGATATATATATATTTGTAGTTAAAGGCATACTTTTTTGGGGTGACCAAATAAATTGGAACGAATAAAGAGAAAAAGTCATTACTTCATGATCTATGAAATGATTAAAAAGAGACATACATCATAAGCTTAATTTAAAGAAAACAAAAAGAGAATGGGTAGGTTCTAACAATATACTTGAAATTATCGAATTCGCAAAATAAAATAATTTTAATAATCTATAATTAATATAATCAATTATACTTTACAAAATTAGCAAAAAGAAAATTGAAGGTAGAATCTCACATTCGATTAGTGAAGCTCTAGGATTAACCACATCTTTGCTCATAAACGCTACATCATTGTTTTCACACACAAGACTTGGACACTTACAATGGGCATTTAATTGATGCTCTACGATGGATTTGTGCTCGTCAACATTTAACAATTTCACTAACCTTCAAATTAACTATATGCGGATGTGAATTTTTTTATATATCCATTTTTGTATCCTTAAGATCAACTCAACTTAGAATTCACATGTCTTAGATTTGATTCTAGTTGTCCATCAAATGTTTCTCTTTTTCAAAACCCTAAAAAAATACAAAAATGAAAAATTGAACTATTTAAAAAATCAAAGAAAACAGCATTCAGGGGCGAAGCTAGAGTATGTCATTGAAAAATTATACGGTATATATAGATAAATTGTTACTCAAAATGGTTAAATGTCATACTTTGGATTCACTTGAAATTATGAGGTTGTGCGGCCCAATGGTTTAAGGCTCTCCAGTAACGTCCAATCACTGTGTGGACGCTAGTTCGAATCATTACCGCTATTGGTGGCCATAACTTTTTATTATTTTTAAAAGAACTATTATTTCATTGATGATTAAGAAGAATTGGTAACTTCATCCTTTAATTGTCTGGATAATTAAATTACTTTCTAAATAATAATTAACAATTTTTTTTTTAATTTTTGAAATTATTCAAATATTCTTTATCAAAATAATTCTTAATTAGAAGCCTACAACTTCAATATATAAGAAAACAAAAACAAAAATTTAGTAGCTAATTGAATTTTCGATGAATTTGACTTTGACTTTTCATTTCTTTTCATTAAAATTGAAAATAAAATTTAAACGTTATTATTTAATTTAAAGTTAAAAAAGCTAATTCTAAAAAAGTTCTACACTTCCATTTTTCCTATCCCGTTCCTATTGTTGTCGTCGTCAAAAATTGGTGGACACTTGAAACCTAAAAAATAATTTTATTTTAAGCTGAATATACTCTCTTTCTCTCTATCCTTACTATGTTCATTTACTTTATATTAAATTAAACACAAACATTAAAGTTACATATTATGCAGTTTTATTTTAAAATTTGATAAATTTATTCATTAAAAAACTATTAATATTACGTAGTTTGATTTTAAAATTTTTAGTGCATTCATTTGTCAAAAAAATATTACTTATGTAGTGCTTGAACAACTTTCGTGAATTTTTTAACCCCGTCACAACGTCGTAAAATATTTGAAACAAGAAAAAAAGAAGTTAAATCTCAATGATTTTGATAATGATTTATGAGATTGGACAATTTTAATTTTGTAGAGTGAAGAAGGATAGATCAACAAAGAAAGATTTAAATGAAGCCCTAAAGCACAAGGATTTATCATTCTTTTTATTTTATTTTAATGACCATCTATTGGCTTTGTAAATTGACAAATCTACCATATGGCATCAATCAATGGAGGAAAATGCATGTAGGAGAAATAGGAAGAAGATATTATTTGCTCATAAAGGTTACCAACATTGATATTATAGTAACAGACTCTAGGCTAAGTAGGTGTAATATCCAAAATGTCCTCAAGTAAAAGGATTAAATCATCCTTTGTTTAACTAATTCCTTAACTATTTAACTTTTGTGGTTGTTTTTGCATTTGTTTAAACGACCACTTATGAAATTTTGTAATAAACTAGTTTCGAACATGTGCAACTAGTTTTCGAACATGTGGGTTGCACGTGTATTTCATGCTAATTAGTATAATACTTTTAAATTACTTCCAATTTAAAAAGAAAAAAATACAGGCTCAAATAGAATGCTGAATATCTGAAAAATAAGAAAAGGAGGACAGAGTTAGAAAAACTTGAATTCTAAAACCAAATTTTTTTTAAACCTGAATAAATTAAAATGAATAAAGAGAAAAAGTGATTACTTCAAGATCTATGAAAGGATAAATAAGGATATATATAAATATATATATATATAATGTAATATAAAGAAGAAAAAAGGAAATGGGTAGGTTCAAACAATATAATCAAAATTACAGTATTCGATAAAAACATAAATCTAATAATCTATAATTTATATAATCAATTATACTTCAACAAATTAGCAAAAGAAAATTGAAAGTAGAATCTCACCTAGATTAGTAAAATTTCAGGATTAACCAAATTTTAGCCCATAAACACTACATCATAGGCGCTTTTTACACAAAAGACTTGAAAACTTACAATTTGTACTAATTGCTTCTCTGTGTTGTGTATCCGTTTATTAACACTTAATGATTTCTCTAACCTTAAATTTACTATATGCAGATATGAATTTGTTTATATATCCATTTTTGTATCTGTAAGATCAATTCAACTTAGAATTTATATTGCCTAGTTTTATTTTCGATCGGCGTCAAATGTTTCACTTTTTCAAAATCCTAAAATAATCTTACATAAATGACAAATTTAACTGATTTAAAAAATCAACACCCATGGGGTAGAGCTACAATATGTCATCAAAAAATTAGACGGATATATATTGATAAATTGCTACTTAATTGGTTAAATGTCATACTTTGGACACCCTTAAAATAATGAGATTGTGTGGCTCAATGATTTAAGGCTCTCCAGTAACGCCTAACATTATGTGGACTTCGATTCCTTGCAACTATTGGTGGCAAAAACTTTGTATTACTTTTAAGAGAACTATTTTATCGCTTATTAAGAAGAATAAATTATTAACTTCTTCCTTTAATTGTCTCAAGATAATTAAATCACTTTCCAAATAATAGTTAATAATTTTTTTATTTTTGAAATTATTCAAATATTCTTTACAAAAATAATTCTTAATTAGAAACCTATAACTTAAAAATCTAAGAAAACAAAAATGAAAAGAAGAATAAATATTCTACTAATCTAAGAATTCTCAAATAACACCATTCCCCAGCAGCGGCGCCATTTTGATGTTTGCGTAATCAAGGACACAACTTCTGATGCAAGTGTCTACGATCGTGCAATAGTATAATAACCCAACCAAGGGTTGAGATCGTTCCTAAGGGAGTGGTTTTGAGAATTAATAGAAAAATAAAATTTAGTTCTAACTATTTGTAGCTAAACACATTAACGATTAAAAACATTGTAAATTAAAGGGGGACACAAGAGTGTCAATTAACAATGGGGGTTTTGTCACTAATAAGTAAAAACAGTAAAATTAACAAAGAGATCTAATAAATAAAAGGGGGATTCTTGGGATGTGAATGGAATACGGGATAAACTAAATCATTGGGTTCATGTTTTTGATAGAGAACTCGTAGAGTATTTGTGACTAGGCTAGACTTTAAGGGGGATAAGCCTCTCTCGAGCAACTTAACCCGTTTCAAATGCATTCCTCTCGGACACCTACTTCCCGCGTGAAGAACAGCCTCCGCCTTAACCCACTCACTCTCTCGAGCTGAGTGTGTGGACATGGGACTAGGGTTCACTCTCTCGAGTTGAACCTCATGTCGACCCACTCACACTGGCCATCAATCTAGTGGTCTTAGTTTTACGACCTTTCACTCGAGCAAGCAGAAAAAACATAAATAAAGTTGTATTTGCAACTACAAATTCATTAAATTTATCCACAACCACTAAACGAAATCACATTTAAACTACGAATAGACTATCAACAAGCAAGACCTAACAGCTAATCACACCCTAAGAATTGGGGTTTTTAGCCACACATCAAGAGATAGAAATTTATACCTAAATGAGCTTGCATTCAAATGGTATGAAGATTTAAGTCTTGTTACAGGCCAAGAATGAAGAATCCAAGAGACCCAAATCCAAATCTTGAAGATGAAACCCTTTGGAACTTCAAGTCTTCAAAACCCTCTCAAACTTGGAGTAAAAGTATCAAATAGTACTATTCTATATGAAAATTATAATTATTGTTCGACACTTAAAACTACAACTTTAACTAGTATTTATAGTTTTCACTAATTTGTGATGCAGCGGATTATTCAGCGTCGTTAGTCGGAATCGCCAATCAACTCAGCGATTCGCCTTTTGGTGTAGTTTATCACCGTCTTGTACCATCCTTTAGCATCATCGTGCTCTTGGTCATTGGGCGACATAGTACTACTTCGCGAAACTTTTCGGCGATACACCGACTGCTCCCTTTTTCCGCTGACTTGATCCTTTCCTTCAGGGCTCAGCACACTGGAACAAAAGGCGAAGTAAGACCCTTCGACGACTCGGCAAGTGGACTCGACGATCCTCAGGCCTTCATTTCTTCGTTCTTTTCAGCCTTTTCGTTCCTTTTTGCAACGTAGTGTCCATGCTTTCCTTCAAACTTCAAATACCTAAAACTTAAGTGTTTTCATCAGATATTGAAATAAAATAAGCATTTGAGGACACAATTTCTATTAAAATGTAGCCCTAAATGAGTCCAATTTGTGGACTCATCAGTCACCCTCATAGCATCAATTATCTTATAAACTTCTTCCAAAAACTCTTAAGGATCCTCTCCCATTATGGAACCAATAAACACGGGAGGGTTCATTCTAGAAAAATCCCTCAATCTAGAAGCCGCGGAATTCACATTAGTGTTCATAGGAGCAATCACCTATCTATTGGCTTGAGTTCCAACAATTGGATAGTAGACCTAAACTCCGCATGGGTCACATTCTCCATCACGAGATCAATCGAAGCTTGGTTAACTTGAGGAGCTTGATTACCTTGAGAAACTCCTTGATTCACATTCTCCTCTTCCACCCTTCTAGCATTAGCCCTTCATGTATTCATTTCCTGAAGACGCAAGAGAAAGATTAGGAGAGGGACTTTTATAGAGTTAAACTCTAAGGCATGACTTAGGAGTATTGAATGAAGTGAAATTTCCTAACATCTTATAGCCTCTCATTCATAAATGTGGAATGTTTCACACTCATGAACAAGACTCTACTAGACATGGCTTATGAGACATCATCCTAGAATCATTCTAAACCTTGTGCTCTAATTACCAAGTTTGTCACAACCCAAGGGTACCCCCCTAGACGTAACAAGGCACATAATACCCCTAAAGGCACCATGTAAGCTACTTAGCATATCATAACATAAAGCATTAGAATAGTAAGAGTAAAAACGCATTTAAGTCCAAAAGTTTCATAAAATCAAAGCGGAAGTCTAGACTTGTCTCAGCTAGCCATCTATCACAATCGAAGAATCAAATAGGGTCACAGCCCCTACAACAAGAAAATCCGAAAGTCTAGTACAATGAAAGAAAGGAACTACAAGATATCACTCATCCTCAAAATCCATGAGGACTCACCACAAGCAAGGAGAATAGTCGAATCCAAGCTTGAATAAAAGGAAGATCACCTCAAACACCAGACCCTACACTTTGTGGAAAAATGTAAAAGAAATATGGGTTAGTACAAAAATGCACAAAGTATGATAGTCATGCATAAAACCCTTGAAAACATGCTAAAAAGGACATTTTAGTTTAAAAGCATGCACTATACCAAGTTAAAGATGCATCATGAATATTAGTGTAAAAGCATAAGTCATAAGCCTATTCAACATATGGATCATCATGTCATAATAGAAACATACCATAAATACACTCAAAGCATCCTTGTGCAATGCATGAATAAGATCCCATAATCGTAACCACTCTAAGGAAAGCTTCTTTAGTAACTATAGTTCATAACTCATATTCTTGTTCATATTATCATAGTGGGATTAGCCTTAACCGACATAGACCATGTGAGCTAATCATGGAATCCGATGTCTACCCCACACCGAAAAGGGGTTGTCCTACTTGCCTAAGGTAGAACCATACTCTTAGCTTAGGTGGATCCACTAGCTAAAGACCTATGTGGGCACATTGTTTATGGGATAAGGAGATTTCTTCTAGAAACCCGAACTCAACTAAGGTAGAAGGTTTCCATCACATGATATAACTTCTTTGGGAACCGGGACTCAACAAGTGTAAAAGGAACCCATTTGAAAAGCCGGACTCAACTAGTGTATAGGCTTTCAAGGGTAAGCCGGACTCAACTATCGTATAAGCTTCCATCTCATATTCATATCCACTCGATGTTAAGCATTTATTCACATTGAGTTCATATTAAGTCTTGACTTCAGTTCATAACTATGGAAGAATGTCTTGACACTCTATCCATCATACTCATACTAAAGCTCAAAGATTCATTAGGTCAGACTAGCCTTCCAACCTTAGAATCACTACATGTGACAAACCTTTCACATCATATCATATTCATACATAAGTGTGTACATGAGGATAATCATCCAATCAACACAACAATTACATCATAACCATATTCACTTTACTCTCAAAGTTATTTAAATGTATATAGATAAGCTTCATAACATACATAATTCTCATACTTTACCCTTCAAGGACCATAGATCACATTCAATCAACATATCTAGAATTACTACATTAGACATGGATGATAACAAGATTCAATTACTATTAGTACTATAAGCATAATTGAATAATACTCTTCTTTCTACAATTCACCCACACTTTTATATCCAATTTGGGAAAATAGAGAAATTCATGGATTCTTGAGGAATTCAATTTAAAATCATATAAAACCATCAATATATCCATAATTAAACATAATCCAATCATTAAAAACGAATTTGAAATTGAGTTTGGAGGGACTCCATGGATGAAAACTATCCATGGATGAAGGACTACCATACCTTATTGAAGAATTCCCACGAAATTGAGTAGAAAATATGGATCCTTCAACCCTAGTTTCACCTTTCTTCTTCTTCTTCTCTGGAGTTCTAGAGAGAATATTTTGGAGAGGGTTTGGTTTTGATTTGGGGATTTAGGAATTATGATTCTAGATGAGTTAGTTTAGGTGGGTAAAACACTTATCTAGGTGTTTAAAATAGGCTTAAAATGACATCACTTAACCATTAATTAAAAAGGAAATCCCTAAAAAATCCCTAAGTCTAACTGCCAATTGGCAGTTTCAGGCATGACCTTTGAGGGGATTGACCCACGACCCCTACCACAGGGCGTGGGTGGACCTACGAGGCATAGGGTGCCCTCGTGGGTCACTGCCCAAGTCACTTTTGAGGCTTTTCCTCATGGACCCATAGTTGGTCCTTAGGGTTTAAGCCTTGACGTTCTAACACAAAAGCATGGATTTTAATGTACGAAGAGGTACTTTCAAGGTTCTAACCTTAACGTCAAGCTCTAGCTAAGCCTACTAGTTTCCGGAGTATTACAACAGAACTACTAACAAAATGAGTACAAGTCCAAAAAGTGGACCACAGAAACAAGACTGTCTCAAAAGAACAGATAAGTCAATATAAAAATACAGAAGGAGACAGGCAAATCCATAATTCTATATGCTCACTCTCGCCTTCTAATATGACTGCAGCTGGCTCGAAAACAACGTTGATAGATGGTGCTCAGACCTGCATCCCGGAAATTAATGCAGAGTGTAGTATGAATACCAAAACAACAGGTACCCAGTAGGTATCATAGGCCGACTGAGTAAGAAAAGAAAAAGTAATATGAAATGCGAGAATCTAACATACTAACAGAAATAAGCAGGAGGGAACATATAATAGGTATGCACACGGCGTACTCATACACAAAGAGAAGGAAAGTAGCTAACTAAATCCAACTGGGCTCCCATAAACCCGGCGGTTACGCTCGTGCACAATATGAAAGTAAAACCCGAATAGACTCCCATAAGCCCGACAGGTGAAAAGAAGGGAGAGTTGAAATGAAGTAAGATGAAGGATCAAGGACTTGAACCTAGATTTGGAGTAACCGAGGACTTGAACAAAGGCTAAGGACAATCGTGGACTTGAACCACATAAAATATGACCAAGGACTTGAATCGAGGTTAAGGATAAGCATGGACTTGAACCATAAAAAATAAGACCAAGGACTTGAACCGAGGTTAAGGATAATCATGGACTTGAACCACATAAAATATGACCAAGGACTTGAACCAAGGTTAAGGATACTCGTGGACTTGAACCACATAAAATATGACCAAGGACTTGAACCGAGGTTAAGGATAATCGTGGACTTGAACCACATAAAATATGACCAAGGCAAGGACTTGAACCCCGCCCTATGGAGTGAACTGGGGACTTGAACCATGAGTAGAGGCGAGTCTCTTAGAAATAGGATCAGCTGTCAACCAAGCGTCACGGGGAGCACCCCCAAACCAAGTGCCATCAATAAATCACTCCAGCCCAAATTGTATTCAACCAGAATTGTCGAGTAGCTTCCAAACCAAGAATTCGAATACATCAGAACCGAAAGGATAAGGAATTATGGATATAAGGTTCCAAGAGCGGTGTTACTGCATGGCTAAGGCCCAGACTATCAGACTCAAGTCTGTTATATCAGTCTACATGGAGCTAAGCCGTCTGAAGCAACATCGGAAAGGTTTCAAGGCCTAACAGCTCTAAAATACGCAAGTCTATGGCAATCACTAGTCTAAGCCTAGACTAAGGCCAAACATTCTTTCAAATATACACACAAGCCATAAAAAGGGCGCACCACAAGGTACGAATTATCAATAATTACATTATACATGCGTCAGTAACCCGGAGTACCCGAAATTAGAGCCTAAGTCATGGTTTCTAGGAATTTAGCATGCTCAACCACAAATTACCAAATCAACAAACAAATGCTAAATCATGCTCAATTTAAGGAGAGGGAAGTCATAGCCTATCTGTAGGTCGACCGCACGTGCTCCAAATCACGTAGTCAGAGCCTATCCCTTCCGTACGGCCTCAGAACGCTGCCACGCTATCGAAAATAGAATCACAATGATAATACGAGCGTTTTGACACCAAAATCATAATTTTCGTAGTTGGACCCAAAATCGGGCTTAAAATGGGATTGTGGGATCCGCGATGGGACCCCAAATTTGAAACTGCAAAAAGGGTATAAATGCAATGTGGAACTTGTACCCAAAAATGGGGCACAATTCCAGGATCGAAACGAAAGAAATTTGATCATGCAACCAAAATTCGATTTATGGGAAAATCAAGAAGAGGGCAGCCCCTTTAGGGCAGATATTACCTCAAAACGTCGATCTTCACACTTCTCCAAGCACTCCACAGCGAACCCACAATCCACACGAACACCTAGCAGTTTGAATCACCTAAATCATAGCTTTATAGATCAAGAAATCAAAACCTCCATTAAAGAGAAGGGTCAAGAGGAGGCCAACAGCTAAAACCACGAAAATACCTAACATGAAGCTTCTCTAGCACATTCCGATCACACCACTGCGTTCCCACAGAAAAACCACACAATTTAGAGCTTTGAATCACTCAATTTGGAGCTCTATAGCTCAAAATAACAATTGAAAATGAGGGCTGAAAGCTTAAATGGGGCTTTTAAAAGACGAATATGATCGCTAAAAAGCCCAAAATCTAATCACTAAAAGGGCTGCACCAGTTTCAGCTTTTCCCATTTTTTAAAGTCTCTGATAGGGTGCTCAGAATTCATTCGGAATCCCGTGCGCGCAAACGGACAATGCTACCCCACTAAATTTGACGTTCCAGACTCAATGGCACAGTCAAAATTCCCATACGAGGTCATTTTGACTAAAAATGGGTCGCACATCCAAATATCAGACCTGATGGAACCGTCAGAATTCTGTCCTAAGGTCGTTAACCTGATATTTTGACTAAAGTCAACTTTTCAAGGTTTAAAAGCTCCAAAACAGGGAAACGAGCCTAAAACCCAAACGATCAACCAGGCGACCGAACAGTCAGTGCCAGCAAGTCATAAATAACTTGGGGTCGCTATAGGAACGCTCTAAACGCCGAAATGAATGCATTAACTCAAAAATTACCTAAAGGGTCATTACAATTTGGGTCCATAACTATTATCTGTTGTGGGATAGGCTTAGTAACATTAACTTCAATGAGCATTCTAGTTCACCATTCTTATTTTTAGTCCAATGTCTTTTTTATTTATATTTATATAACATAAATGATTATAATTCAAAATCAATTCAAACATAAATTGGTCCCAAACTTTTAGAAGCCTTGAAATTTAGAGTATCATTTTGTTATTTATAATGTTTCTTAAAACAAACTCTTAATTTTTACTTATGTCATTACCACCACTTGTCTATTTTAGTTTTATTAAAAAGTTGTTTTAAAATTTTATTTTTATAAATAAGTTAAGAGTGTGTTAACGATTTTACTCCCTCCGTCCATCAATAGTTGTATAGTAATTTCCCTAGATAGTCACCGATGTTTGAGAAATTACCTAGCAATATCACTTATGGTTGTTTTAGGACTACAATATCACCCAACTTTGCATATTTTCCTCAAAATATACTTGACACCTAAAAAACATTATTCTCTCTCCTATTGAGATGACATGTCACATTATTCATTAACTTTTTAAAATAACTCATATGTTATATTCAGTAAAAAAAAAAAATTAAAAAATCTTGATTATCATTTTTAGTTTTTTACTTTAGCATATTAAGAGATAGACATTTTTTATTCTATTGTTACATTTAACATTAATTATTTTTCTAAATTCATTTCTCAATTCATTCATTCATTCTTAAAGAATATGCAAGTGCACACTTTTAATGGAATGTCATATAATATTATTCTTTTTTTAATACTATTTTTTTTTGTTTTTTAAAATTAGAAATTTAGTTTCTACTTCTACAGTCCATCATTACTTGTTCAGTATTAATTTGACATATCTCTTAAGGAATAATAAAAATAATTTTACTATATCAATCTTTGAAAATAATATATTTTATATTTTATAAAATGCATTGGCAAATGACTATAATTAATAAAAACAGTGAATTAGGAATTAAGTAATAAATTATCACTTTATTTTCTAAAATAAAAAAGTAACAAATGAATAATTATTTATAATGTAATGAATGAATAAAAATGGACAGAGGGAATAGTTACTAGAAAAAAATCCGTAAAAAAAGTTAGTTGATATAATACTTTTGATTTTTTTTATGAGTACGTGAAAATTGTTCTCTAACATCACTTTTTTTTCTTTTTTTCGTTCACTTATACTTGTTTTAATGTTCACCTTGCGCATTCTATAAGAACTTAAAGAATGAATGATTTGAAAAATGATTTAGAATAAATAATTAGTGTTAATCATAATAACAGAAAATAAATATGAGTTTGTTTTAAAATGCTCACTTTGTGTTATGTAATTATGTTTTTTACCAAGTATATCATATGGGTTGATTTAAAAAGTTATTTTTTTAATTAGTAGTAAAAAAGAAAAATAATATGACATGGCATTCATTAGGAGAGAGAAAGATGTTTTTTTTTTTTGTGAAGTATATTTTGAGGAAAATATGCAAAGTTAGTGATACTATAGTCTTAAAACAAATAAAAGTGGTATTATTAGGTAATTTCCAAAACATGGATGGCTATCTAGGGAAATTACTCATAGTTGTATACTATACTAAAAATAATTGTCCAACAATATTTGTCCAGTTTAAAAACTCAAGATATAATTACCTTTTGTGTCTATTTTATTCTTGCTTTTAAATACTATTTATCATCTAACACATTTTCTCAAAACTTTAAATTTTAAAAAGTCAAAAATAAAATAGTAATATTACTCATATTATTTATTGTTTCTTATAAAATGTATTAAATCAATAATAGACAATTATTAATCACTCTGTTTCTATTTTTATGTCACCATTTTGGATTTCACGTGCATTAAGGAACTAAGTAAGTTTACTATTCTACTATTATTTAAGTTTTTTTGGAACTCAAGTTTTCAATCAATGAATATGAATTAATTTGTTTTGATTATTTAATTTAACCAATGAACATGAATCATTTACTTAATTTTTCTAAGTTGGTCAAATGTATATTTTCAAGGCTAATAACTCACAAGGGTAAAGAAGGATCAATGTGGTAATTTATGCATTGATTTTATGAAATGAAAAGTATTATGAACCATCTATTTATAGAAATTGATGACATATAAAAAGGAACAGAGGGAGTATTGAACAGAGAGTATTAACAAATTATGGGAGATAAAAGAGCATTGCATTGAGTAAATATTGAGGAAAGGGGTCAAAAATGCCCTTCAACTATATGAAAGGAATAAAAATGCCCTTAAGCTATGCGAAAGGAACAAAAATGTCTTCCGTTTGTAGTTTGGTCCAATAATGCCCTTGTCGTCAATATTTTGGTCCAAAAATGCTCTTATTGTTATTAAATGGGTCAAAAATATTTATTTTTCAAATGAATATATTATTACTTTCTTTTTAACATATTCTTTTTCTAATAATTAATATTTTTTTAATTAGCAAATATTTATCTTACTTCAATTCAGAAAAAAAATAAAAAAAATGAAACTATTTCTTATTTTATTATCATTATATAAATATAAATTAATGATGGATATACTATGATCTTATAAATATTACATATATCGAAAGGATACATGAATTTATTCTATTTTAATTGATAAAATGAGATTAAGAAAGAAAAAAATATTTTCTACATTTTTATTTGTTAAAGTGATTTTAGAAGAAAGAAAACAAGAATAGTGTTATTTAATAATATTTTAATTAGGAAGAAGATGTGCTTAAAAAGAAAAAGAATAATATATTTATTCGGAAAAGGGCATTTTTGACACATTTTTTAACTATAGGGGGATTTCTGAACCAAAATATTGACTGCAAGGGTATTTTTAAGCCAAAGTATTGACGGTAAAGGTATTTCTGAGACAAACTATAAACGGAGAGCATTTTTATTACTCTCACATAGTTTAAGGGCATCTTTGACCCTTTTCCTTATATATTGTGATGACCTTGAGACTTTCGCATGTTCTTTTTACTCTCTCCGTTACTTTTTAATTAGTATTATATTACATTTTTCAAGAATCAATGTGACTAAATTTTAAATCTAACTTAGATTATATAAAAAGTGATACAAATTTAAATTTTTGTTTTTCATATCAATAGGATGAAAAATATACATAAATATTAATCAAAGATCAAATCATTTGATTCTCAAAAACAAAACTATGACGGAAATAAATACGAGTAATATATTTGTTACTTCCATCAATATAAAACAAACCTTTGAAAGCTCAAAGAGATTTTTAGTGTAATAAGTTTTATTCAAATTTATTTGCATCCTTTCCTAATGTTTCCTATCTTTGTTCTAGAAACCAATTGAACAACCAAAAGTAAGACACATCCTTTTAAAATTTTATTTAATTCCACGAATTAATTTGCAATGTTATCGTTTGTTTTCCTCAATAATTCTCATAGAAGTAGAAATAATTATCTTCTCATTATGTGATATATATTTTTTAATTTATCTCAAAAAAATAATAATCACATATTTATATGAAAGAGAACCCTAGTCTCGCCTACGTAGAGCCACCACAAACCAGGATTTCCTTTTAATTTATTTTATTTCCAAAACTAGCATTCCTCTTTAATGAAAAGTTGTGACTTTTATGAAAACTTGCGACTTTTATGCAAAGTTGTGACTTTTATGAATAGTTGCAACTCTTATGAAAAGTTGTGACTTTTATAAAAGGTTGTGAACTTTCCGAAGAGTTGTGACCTTTCCGATAAGGCACAATAAGAATTTATTCACACTACCATTTGTTTTCTATTGATAGAGGAATTTCCTCTAATTTTAAAATAATGAAAATTCTGAATATCTTCTTCTTCTTATAGACAATTAAATATTTGTTATACTTTGCTCCTGTTGAGTGGTTAACTGACACCATTATTTTTGTATCAATACACTGGTGAACAGAACTATTTTATCTTGAGAGGATCTATTCATTTAAACCTCGGTGCTAGAAGGGAATAATTTTCTTAAAGGGACACTGCGCATTCAGTAGGCTCGATTTTTCCCATTCTGTTTCATTGTATTGTTACAGATCCTGATATGTTTTTTACGGTCATTAATTTATACTTATATTATTAATTGTTGTTGAGTACATGCTTTTAACATTATTGTTTACATTTCTGCAAAGTTATTGTTATAAGTATTTGTTAGTACATATTAAATAACAAACGTTCATTGATTATTCAGGAAAGTTTTCTCTACTAGAATTGGTTGAAGGTCCAATAAAAAAATCCCTTACAAATCTCTAATTCCTTCAGCAACAATGGCATGCCTTCACATACAAGGATGAGATTTTTTGTTCTTTAAAAAATCATCTGAGATTTGATAACTTTGCATGCCCATATTTTTAGCTTTAATATTGTAAGTTATCTATTTTTACTACATTTTATCAGTGGATATTATGAGTACTTTAAGGATTAAATGTTGATTGAAGTGTTAGTCAATTTTTTGAGGTATGTTATTTCAAAACATATGAAGTTTTCTGGTTAGAATGATTTGTTAACATCATTGGATATCTCATAGTTTACTCCCTTTAATGTATGTCTTTTTTTCGCTCTTTTATTGTCTCCTTAAAATTGTATTGACTATTTTTCGTTTGGTATGTTTATGATCTCATTTGGGCAAAGCTTTAGTCCATTTAATGTTTTTCTTTTATTCCTTCTCATTCGACTTTTTTAAATAGTTTTGGTGTAAGTTATGACTATTTTTGGCAAGCTTAATTTGAACAGTATGAAACAATGTCTATTATAAATAAAAGTAATATTTTAAGCTACAAAAGAAATGTCTATTAACATAGATTTATTGTCCTATATGTCCCAAGTCATTGCCAAGCGTTTGAGTTATCTAGGTTAGACTCATTTTTAATTTTTTCATGTTCGAGAATATTTCTTTAACATGAGTCTAGAATCCAACATTTTGATCCACTTGTACTTTCATAATGCAACAATTATACTTACATATTTATGAAAAATTCGTAATGTTGCATTGATGAAGTATTTAAAAGGGTCTTCAGAGTAGCAGTTTAATGAAGAGTAAATTTCTAAAAGGGTCAACAACATTATTTTGTTGTTGTTTCAAATTAATTTTTCTCCTTCTATAAATTTTGTTAGAGTAACAAAGTAACAATAATGAAAAGTGGTGAACATTTGACCTCAGACAAGTAGATTGTCTCTAAGAAAAGTTATTCATGTTGTTGTGGTGTATATTTTTTAACGGTCTTAACTTATTTATAACTAATATTTATTATCAAACAATTTTACATATTTTCTTAACAAGGAGTTATTCTAACCATAAAATTATTAGATTCTATATTTTTCATGTACAAAAAAATAGAAAAAGTGATGCTTCATCGCTACATAAAAATATCAATCAATTTTAACAAGACAATTATATCAGCAAACATAAAATATGATAAATTATGTAAAAGATAAAATTGATTAGCTATCAAGAAATTTTTAATCATTCATTAGATATTTACAATTCTTGAGACATGTGATAATGTCAAATCATTTAATTTATGTTGAAATGTTCTTAAAACCTACTAAAATTTACTCTCTTTTCTTATAGCAGTCGCTTATTGAACAAGTTGTTCAAAAGCTTAGAAAGATTATTTATGCTTGCGCAAAGCGCGGGTAATGACCTAGTAATGTAATTAAATAACAATCAAACTTTAAATATCTATTTTAAAATTATATTAGACAACAAGTTTCAAAAGATTGTTTTTAAATAATCTGTTTTAAATCAATTGATAACACATAAGATGAAATAGAGTGAGTATTAAATTATGAAAAGCTGTTAAAAAGGGTAAGTTTGGAAGAAAATAAAAGACAAGTACCTTTTTTGGACTTCAATTATTTCAGTTATTTTGAATTTTAATTTTTTTTGTAAAATTCCTTAAAAATTAATTATCTAATTTAAATTGTAAAATATAATCTAGAATATTATAAATCTTTATCCCAAAGGATTGAAATTTCATCAAACTCTAAAGACTGATTTCTCTCAAATTTTCAAAATGAAAACTTTTGAGAAGAGAGGTAGATCTAATGATAATTGTAATTTGTTATTTTCTGAAATTGTGGATAAAAATTGGAGTTAATTGTTATAACATTATTTCATCTATTTTTTTTCTTGGTTTCTCAATCGGTGTTCGAAATCCATTTGGAGCTCCGACTAAATTTCACTTCCAACCGAATTTTCTCCATATCCAGGATTCAAACCTGAAACTTCTAATTAAGAATGAAGCACTCTCACCAGTGCACCACAACTCATGTTGTGGAGTGTTTAATCTAATCAACATTAGAAGAATTTATTATGGGAATTGAGAGTGTAGTGAATGAGAAAGTTGGCAGATCAACAGAACTACACGATGGTATGTGCTAAGACAAAAACAAACGCAAGATCGCATATTGGACTGCTGATACTTATGCAACAATGGTTGTTGCTTCTACTGTATTTCGTGGAACTGATCATTTCTATTCCCATGGACTTCTAAATAAAGCCAAACAGGTACTAATCACATCCTCGTTGTCTAATCTTTATTCCACTTGGCCAAACTCCTAAATGTATCCTTATAGTGTTTTCTTGGTTTGTAACTCAACTTTTCCAATTTGGCAAAAGCTATAAAGCAACCTAGCTATGATGGGGAATGTCCATTCTATATTGATTTCTCATATAGTCATTCATCTAATAGTTACTATTCCTTCAAAGGCTGCATTGCTAATTATGAAAGTTGGAGTCTCATATTCGCTTTGTGAATAGAGAGTTATCTGATGGACTTTTCATTGTTGAAAAGGTAATGGATGTGCCAGATGTACAAGATGATAGCAGTTGAAGAAATTATTGACAGTAGCATATGTTATCATCTGCTTTCAGTCCTAAGTGTTAGATATTTTGGAGTCCTTTTTGTGCTTCTTCTTTATCTTTCGTGCTTTCTCGATCATGTAATTATATATTTTTGTGTTTGAATCTTTCTTTATAACTTTGCAGGTTAATCTTTCACTGGAGAAAGTTGAACTATTTCATTCTCAGATGTTCATCACCACATGTATTGCAGATATATTTAATTTTCCAATTTTTTAAGTTTATAAAAGTGAAGTGAGATCATATAAAATATCTTTATTTTGTATATGTTGCTATGATTCAATGACACTTATAACGTAATTAGTTCTATTTTCCTTTCAGTTTTCGAAAATCTTGTGAACATTTGACGCTCTTCCTTTAATTGATTTTGCAGATATGTGTACTCATTACTGTTTTATGTCAATTTCTTAGATGTAAGATTGTATCAAGAAGAATTCAATCAGAATACAAATAGACTTTGTGAGCCAAATTCTCAAAGGTTAGTGCTATATAGCAATTGGCAGCTGATAGTCATTTTTGTTGTTTTTCCTCCCTTTTTTTTCTCCGTAATTTTGTCTCATTGTAGAATTCAACTTTTACACTGACAATATAAAATATTACTATACTCTTTGGCTGCCTTGACGTTCCAAAATTTGCAAGTAAGCTTATATGTGCTTTGAGTTAGTTTACCGGAAACAACTTTAGCATTAACCACATGATATTAGTTGATTATAACACAAATGCCTCTATGTAGTGTTGTTATGATTGGTCAAATTTGTCATCTAAATAAATGCTTTTCTTTTTCCCATTCTACGTAAATCCCACTATTCATTTACAATACATGTTATTCTATGTTATTAGCCTGCTACTACGTGGCTCTTTAGCTCACAATTTTGTCCTACACGAGGTAGAAATAAAAGCAACATTTGTAGAATCTGAATCTTCAAACAACGATATCCCAATTGAACCACCCACGCCAATCAAGAAGTTATTAAAGGTGACCAGTATGCAACTTTTCCAAGTTTTTGGGCTGCCTCAGCGATTCAAGTTTTGCGTCAAGTGGATATGATGCACTCAGTTAGGTATGTTGTAGTACATTTTCGTCTAAATAAATGTTCAACATGGAATTAATGTAGTAACTTATACTTCAGTTGTTAGCTGTACTCATCCTGCAATGAGTTTATTATTGCCTACATAAGGGGCTTCTCAAATGGTGTTTAGATAAAGGCTTGCTAAATGAACACTTTTAGGCTTTCTTTTTTTCCCTTTTAGAAGGAGGAGAAATATGGGTCCTATTTTGTTTAGTTTATATTGAATCCTTACGTACTGCACATATAATTTAATAATACCTATAACGTTGTTATCGCTTCTGCAAGGCGTGCAACTGTTCAATCAACGATGTGTACAAACAAGTCATTGTTGGGGTCGTGCCCTCTAGTATAACATAAATTATTATAATTCAAAATCAGTTCAAACATAAATTGGTCCCAAATTTTTTACAAGCCTTGAAATTTAGTTAATTAATACAAAAAATTATTAGAGTCCATCACCTATTTAAATTCAAATATTGTAGTTAATTTTAAATTAAATTATCGTAGCTTATTCTTTGTAACAAAGGATTACTCTTCCTTTAGAGTAGGTATTAGATTAGGACTCTTATACTTATCGTCAATATGTACAAAATCTATAAATACAAAACAAATATGACAGAACAATAATTTGCTCTTATTTTCTCAAAAGTTTCTCATACTTATTCTTTATATGGTATCAGATTTACCCTTCGATCCTATGGCCGCTTCTCATAATTCTGGCAACATGTTGTCCCACGCAAAACAATCCAGTTCTTCCTCCATTATCCAATTACCAAACCTTTCCCTCAAACTCGACAGGTGCAACTATTCCCTTTGGAAATAAAATACCTTGGACATACTCAAAGGCTTTTCTCTTGACTCCTTTGTTCTTGGTTTTAATCCTCCTCCATAAACCATTATCGTCACCCCGACTTCAATCACTATGGCTACATATTCCTCCACCACCCAATCACAATCTGAAATTACTTCTAACCCTATCTATGAGGAATGGCGACACAGTGATTGATAACGTTCAAATATACTTCTTGAAAAGAAATATAAACGATCATATGTAATATATTTACCCAACTATGAGTCGGGGTCGATCCCACAGAGAATATGGAAGAATATTGTCAATAACAAATATTTAACTCGATAGTCGTTATGTAAAAATAAGGGGGGGGGGATTTAAATGGAAATAAAATAAAAATAATAAAATTAGCTTTGAATTAAGTATTTATTTATATTCAGATTATTAGAAATAACTAGGAATGTGTTCCCTATAAGCTCATAACACAGTAATCCTAATACTAGTAATCTTATCCTAGTGTATTACATGGAAAGTGATAAGTTAGGTATCTTTAAATTCTTGGTCCGGCATCTAGAGAATTTCACCCCGCACCTTGGTCCGACTACGTGTGTATAATTTACTAAGCATTACCCTTACCTCAAATTAGACATCACATCAATGTATGGCTTAATTTTCACCCTCGCACCAATTGACATTAGACTATTAGATAGTATCACACTAAATCTATGTTGATAATTCTTTTCTTATTGACTACCTCCTGGGTCCGGCAAGTAGCAAGAAGGTCAGTTCTACGTTGGCCACCGTTAAAAAGACTTCTAAAAGAAAGAATTATCAATGCATGCAACAACACTATTCAAGAATTGCTTAGTTACTATTCATACTTTGTTAATCGATTATGGTTCCCACAACCCTAGTTATGAAATTTAGCTACTCATTATCTCAAAAACACAATCAAAATCTATTAAAATAAATATGCTTGTGTTAATCATAAAAAGTTAAGAACAATAGCTAAACTATCTTTTATTAATTACGAGTACAAATAAATAATAAAAGAGAAGAAAGAATAAACCACAATTCTCCGACCTCCACGGCGGCTCTTCCAAGGTTCCTAAGCTAGAAGAAAATTTATATAGTGTATTGTTTCTTGGTTCTTGGCTCCCTAAATAATTATTTCTATTCACTATTTATAGATGTAGAAAATCTTAAATAAAATAATTGAGTACAAATTAAATTAGGAATCCAAAACCAAAAGGAATTGGATTCCTTTTTTTTATCGCCGAGTGAACAATGGTACTGCCGCCTCAACATAATTCCGGACAATTCACTTGCTGCCATGTGGCAGCAGCAAGAAGCAAGCATAATAATTGAAATTCCACAATTTGCAGCCGCCATTTCCTTATATATATAAATATATTATTTTATTAAATTTAATTCATTAAGTTATCTGCTTGATTTCCTTCTTCAACCTTTCATATTTAATTCGTTTTAGCTTTAAATTTCTTCATTTTTCCACCAATTTAATCCTACAAATAAAATATTTCATTTAACATAATTTCTAAAATTCATGCTAGAAAAGGACAAATATAAAAAATAAATGTGAGGTATATAATAATTAAAAATATGTATTTTGGTCTCACATCAACACCCCACACTTAAAACTTTTGCTCGTCCTCAAGCAAGCATTAAAGCTCATCTCAAAAAAAATCATACTAGCAATGTCATCACTTTGGTTAATACAAACAATTAGGCCATATACCAATTTCAAAATATCAAGTACACTTCTCAATAATTATGCAAGACATCCAAATAAACAACAAACCTCTAACCTCCTAACCTCAAGGAAGGACTTTGAACTCATCAAATTTAAGCTTGTTCACCTACTCTCATCAAAGAAAGTTAATAAAATCACCTATCTATCATGAAACAAGTGCCCTCACAAGAAGAAATAGTACACACACTCAAATCAAAAGATTGAATATAAATTAAGGACTTAGCATCAAAGAACACTCTCACACTCACAAAGAAAATTCTCATGTATGCACAAAGAACCATATGCTTGCCCATTATGTACATCTCCACTAATTAAGCATGCTTGAATAGAATCAAATAGGACTTTAACGGGTTGTAATGTAGGCTAGGGGACGGGTAGGAAAACTATATAATAGTGACTTACACTTCCTTAAGCACTTTGCAATTTTAGACTTCATCACCCATTATTTTCTTCTCTTTATTTTCAGCCCTTTATTCAACAATTATTTCACAAGTAATTCTCATCATCTCAAGAATGTTTCAATCATTTTATTTTATTTTAAGTTTTCCTTCATAATAGCCACCCTCAACTTACGTATTTTACATCCGTTAAGGTGCACGGTGTCCTTGGAAGGACCAGGACCATCATCAAGGTAACTTTTTTTTCATGTCACGTTCTTTTTTTTTTCTTTTTTTTTCATGTCACATTCTTTCAAAGAGGGCTTTTAAGTACTTTGTAGTTATCACCAATTACATTTTCACTCAACCATCCCTTTTTTTTCAGAATTGATAATTATAATAAGTCTATGTTATAATGCTCAAGGAAGCAAGGTGCAAAAACTAGGGATTCAACAAAATAGTCAAGGGCAAAATATGGCTACCAACAAAAGGCTCAGGCTCAAAAGGGCTAACTAGTGATAAAATATCTGAAAAGGCTAAAATTTGACATACAAATCAAAGAAAGCCTATTATCATCTCCTAAACAAAGCATCACTTTTCATTTCGCTTCAATAACATGCAGGGCAAGTTCTAGACTAAGATGCAAAATATGGAATAAACAAAATCTCACCACACATGGCACAAGTATCAAATCAAGATGGATCAATTCCACTTCTAAGAGAGACAGAATCATAACAAACTACAAAATAAAATAAGCTATATACAAAGTCACAACCATGAACCTAGATGTCAAAAAGTTTACAAGTTTACTAGCAATCAAGCATTCACAAGAAAATACTACTCAAATTAGGCCCAAATAGTAAGTTTCACATCACTCAAAAGGGTCTTTTCTTTTCTCTCCAAAAAAAAAATATTCCTAAAAAAATAAAATAAAAGCCACTCGATTCAAAGGGACTATCCTTAGGAAAAGAACCGAAAACAAAAGTCAAGGAACCCATTCTAAAAAAAAGACCCAATAAAACAATAAAAACTAGGAATTCATTCCTCCACCCCACACTTAAAAAGATGTTATGTCCCCAAAGCATTAAATAAAATTTAAAACAAGGGTTAGGAAAACTCTCTGAGGCCTTTAGACCTAGCTAGTAGCATGTTCTCTTTATTTCATCAAGGGTCGTCACCCCACACTTAAGCTCAAACATGCTACTTTGCTTCAATTTTTATTTATTTTTTGGATACTCAGACTTCCCCTAATCTGCAAAAACAAGAAAAGAAAAAAAAGTGATACTAATAAAATAAGAAGTTACACTACTAATTGGGTTGCCTCCCAATAAGCGCTTAATTTAACGTCGCGGCACGACACCATCAATTTTACTATTTTTCCTTCCACTTTGAAGATATGAATTGCACCCCTAATTTCACATCAATTTTTCTATTACGCTCAAGGGGTGGTGGTATAAAAATAAAGGTCCCAAGCAATAGATATCGCATTATGCACTTCTTGGATCCTAAGTGAGGAATGTAATTCTCTGATGTTGGAACAATAAATTCAAGAATATAGACACAATGTTCCTCCTCCATACACTCTTCTATAGGCTCAGATGGCTCGATGAATTTCTCATCATCTAAACATAATGTGGAAAAATGATTGGAATGAGGTCCAATGCGCCCTAACTTATGAATTATTTTATTATTTACACCCTCATATTTACACATACTAGAGTTTTTAAAAACAATATTATCTACTTCATTACATAACTCTAGTATACTCTTCTCAACGATGACACCATCAATAAAAGTATGATCAAGCAATTGACCCTCAACTTTTAGCTCTCCAAGTTGACTTATAAGTACTTTTTCTTCCTCACACATATTATTACTAAATTGTTGGGTGTCATAAGATTTAATATTTGCACTCAACTCCCAATCTAAATAATAGAGATCAAATTCAAAGCTATCTTCAAGACTGCGCTTATATATTGATTTATAGCAAAGTATTAACAAATCTTCCATGTACCCATACAACTTATCTTGTTGAGAAAAAATTAACCTACAAGAACCCATAATATCAGAAGTACAAGAATTGCAAGAACACTTATCACTACATACTTTTTCAGATGACATCTCAAGAAGAGAAAAAGAAATATGATAATAATAAAAAAAAAACAAATTTAAAACTAATCCTAAGAAACAAAAAAGGACTACAAATCAAAATAAATACTAAAGACAATTTCTAATCCACATTCCCCGGCAGCAGCGCCATTCTTGATAACGTTCAAATATACTTCTTGAAAAGAAATATAAACGATCGTATGCAATATATTTACCCAACTATGAGTCGGGATCGATCCCACAGAGAATATGGAAGAATATTGTCAATAGCAAATATTTAACTCGATAGTCATTATATAAAAATGGGGGGGGGGAGGGATGATTTAAATGGAAATAAAATAAAAATAATAAAATTAGCTTTGAACTAAGTATTTATTTATATTCAGATTATTAGAAATAACTAGGAATGTGTTCCCCATAAGTTCATAACGCGGTAATCCTAATAATAGTAATCTTATCCTAGTGTATTACATGGAAAGTGCTAAGTTAGGTATCTTTAAATTCTTGGTCTGGCATCTAGAGAATTTCACCCCGCACCTTGGTCTGGCTAAGTGTGTATAATTTACTAATCATTACATTTACCTCATACTAGACATCACATCAATGTATGGCTTAATTTTCACCCTCGCACCAATTGACATTAGACTATTAGATAGTATCACACTAAATCTATGTTGATAATTCTTTTCTTATTGACTACCTCCTGGGTCCGGCAAGTAGCAAGAAGGTCAGTTCTACGTTGGCCACCGTTAAAAAGACTTCTAAAAGAAAGAATTATCAATGCATGCAACAACACTATTCAAGAATTGCTTAGTTACTATTCATACTTTGTTAATCGATTATGGTTCCCACAACCCTAGTTATGAAATTTAGCTACTCATTATCTCAAAAACACAATCAAAATCTATTAAAATAAGTATGCTTGTGTTAATCATAAAAGGTTAAGAACAATAGCTAAACTATCTTTTATTAATCACGAATACAAATATATAATAAAGGAAAAGAAAGAATAAACCACAATTCTCCAACATCCACGGCGGCTCTTCCAAAATTCCTAAGCTAGAAGAAAATTTACATTGCGTATTGTTTCTTGATTGTTGGCTCCCTAAATAATTATTTCTATTCACTATTTATAGATGTAGAAAACCCTAAATAAAATAATTGAATGCAAATTAAATTAAGAATCCAAAACCAAAAAGGAATTGGATTCCTTTTTTTATCGCCGAGTGAACAATGGTACTGCCGCCTCAACATAATTCCGCATAATTCACTTGCTGCCATGTGGCAGCAGCAAGAAGCAAGCGTAATAATTGAAATTCCACAATTTGCAGCCGCCATTTCCTTATATATATAAATATATTATTTTATTAAATTTAATCCATTAAGTTGTTTGCTTGATTTCTTTCTTCAACCTTCCATCTTTAATTCGTTTTAGCTTCAAATTTCTTCATTTTCCCACCAATTTAATCCTACAAATAAAATATACCATTTAACATAATTCCTAAAATTCATTCTCAAAAAGGACAAATATAAATAATAAATGTGAGGTATATAATGATTAAGAATATGTATTTTGGCCTCACATCAGTGATCTTCTTATTCTCGTTTGTCTTCGTCAAATAATTGTTGATCCTCTTCTTGGTCACTTAACTTGAGCCACCTCCTCCCCTGATGCTTGGACCAAAATAGAGTGTATGTTTCAGTCACAGACATGTGCTCAAGTCATGCAATTAAAATCTCAACTTCAAAACCTTTCTAAAGGCAATCTATCCATTCTAGAGTATTTTCAGAAGAAGCGTGCAATTGTCGATTCTCTAGCAGAAAGTTTGTACTTTGTACAAGATGACGACTTTATCTCTTTTGTTCTTAATGGCCTTGATTTTTCATATGGAATTTTCAAGGCTACATTTAATATGCGTTCTGGACTTATCACTCCTGAAGAACTGTTTGGACTTCTTCTTCAAGAAGGAGAACGCTTAGCCGAAGAACGTCGCTCTACTACCATTAACACTCAATTTGGCTCCGCTCCTTCTCATGCTATGTTAACACAAAGTTCATCCCTTCTTCGACCCACTCTACCCCCTCAACACAAACCAATCTTCTATTCTTGGCCAGCCCCCGCTCTCTAATTATTTAGCCCATAATTCTCCAAATCATGCTCAATCTATGGTACCCCAACAATATCTACATTTCTCTCGGTTTAATAATCGTCCGTCCAAGCGTCGTGTGCAATGTCAAATATGTGGTAAAACTAATCATAATGCTCGTAATTGCCACAATTGCTACAATGAAAAGATTTTCCACCAACAAGGCAGCCACAATCGCGGTCAACTCCCAAACAAGCACATATTGCTTCCCTGCCTGAACTTTGATTCGGGTGCCACACATCACGTGACCTCGAACCTGGCTAACCTCTCCTTATAGACTTACACCAGCAATGATGGTTTAGCGGTTGGTAATGGTATGAAAATTCCTATTTCGCACATTGGCTCTTCAAATTTTTCTACACACTCTCGGCCCATTCATCTTAATAATATTCTGCATATCCCTCAGATTTCCAAAAAATTACTTAGTATTTCTAAAATAACTCGTGATAATAATGTCTACATGGAATTTCATCCTTATCACATGGTAGGAAACTTCTTCGAGGAACACTTGATGGTGACCTTTACCGCCTTCATCACCTCATTGTCAGACTTTCCCACCTTCAGTATTCCTTAGTGAAAGGACTTCTCTTGTTGGTTGGCACTGTCAACTGGCTAATCCAAATGAAGCTCTTCTTCAATGGCTTGTGTCTAACTTTAGGCTACCTATTTCTGATTCTTATTTCTCATAATGTTTGTGAACCTTGTCAACTAGGCAAGAGTCGACGCTTACCTTTTTCCCATTCCCATGTTTCTAGCAGTAGTCCTTTTCAATTAATGTATTTCGATGTTTGGGGACCTTCTCCCATTCCTTCTATTAATGGATCTTCCTTTTTTTTTATTCATTGATGATTGCACCAAATTTATTTGGATATATTTTATGTCACATAAATCGCAAGTCTTTCAACTCTTCACTCAATTCAAATCTTTAATTGAAACTCAGTTTGGAACTAAAATAAAATCAATACAAACTGATTGGGGAGGTGAGTATCGTAATGTATCATCCTTTTCACAAAATCATGGTATTCATCATCGTATCTCTTGTCCTTATACACCTTAACAAAATGGCGCATTGTAACGCTGAAATCGAATTATAATTGAAAAATGACTCGCTCTTCTTTCTCATGCTTCTCTTCTTTTTCAATTTTTGGGAGCATGCATTTCATACTGCTACATACTTATCCAATATTATCATATATTCTTCTCTATCCTTCAAATCACCATATGAATTACTTTACAACAGTCCTCCTCATTACGATTTTCTCAAAACTTTCGGTTGCCTTTGTTATCCCTTTCTTCGTCCCTAAAACAATCATAAAGTTAATTTTCGGTCTCTTCCATGTATATTTATAGGGTATAGTTCTCATCACAAGGGTTACATTTGTTACCATGTCGCGTCTTCCCCAATTTATATTACTCGCCATGTTGTGTTCGATGAAAATACTTTTCCTTATTCCTCCATGCTACCAATCGCAAAATCCTCCTCTCCCTCGTCACATTCCAGCAACTCATCCCTTTCTTTACTCGATCAAGCTTCTCAACATATAGTGTGTTCACATTCTCCTGCACACCCCATCGTACTGTAATACAAACTTACCCTCTATTGTACCCCATCAGTCTCCTCCACAAGTAGAACATACACCATCTACTGACCTACGTGAGCATCTATCATCTACTGGTTCCTCTTACCCGATCACAACTCCATCATATTTTCGCCCTTCAAATACCTCTCGCCATTACATGGTTGTTCGAAGTAAAACAAAATCTTTAAAACCAAAAGCTCTTATAACATATCGCCATTCTCTTTCTCCTGATCCCTCTTTCATTCCAGAACCTACAACTTATCATCAAGCCTCCAAATTTCCTGAATGGCACCATGCTATGCAGTCAGAATTGTTAGCTCTTATGCGAAATAAGACTTCGATATTTATTCCACCACCATCTAACTCTAACATAGTTGGTTGTAAATGGGTCTACAGGATTAAGAGGAAAGTCGATGGATCAATTGAACGTCACAAAGCTCGCCTTATAGCTAAAGGATTTCACCAAGAGAAAGGTGTTGATTACTTCGATACATTTAGTCCCGTTGTTAAGCCCACAACCATTCGGCTTATCCTGTCTCTAGTTGTGACAAATAAGTGTCTCATTCGACAACTTCATTAATAATGCCTTCATAAATTGTGATCTCTTTGAACAAGTATTTATGGAGCAACCAAAAGGATTCGTTGATCCTCACCGGCCGCATTTTGTATGCAAATTGAACAAGGCCATATATGGCCTCAAGCAAGAACCACGTGCTTGGTTCAATAAGTTAAAGGTTTTTCTTCTCGCTATTGGCTTCCGTTCTTGTTTTTCTGACTCCTCTCTTGTTGTGCAACAGGCTTCTAACCACATAGCATATGCTCTTGTTTATGTGGATGACCTTATTATAACTGGCAGTGATAGTGATTTTATCACTACATTTATTCACTCTCTTGATCAACAGTTCTCTCTTAAGGATCTTGGTTCATTAAATTATTTTCGTGGTGCTGAGGTAACTCCAACATCAGATGGGAATATTTTATCTCAAGGCAAGTACATTCGTGACTTACTTAGTCGCACTAACATGGTTGATGCTAAGCCCATTTCTAGTCCTGCTGAACCTGGATCTCGACTTATTCTTTCTGGTGATCCTCTGCCTGATGCTCATTTATATTGTAGTGTCATTGGTGCCCTTAAATATGTTACTATCACTAGACCAGAAATATCTTATGCAGTCAATCGAGTATGTCAATTTATACAATCAGCCGCCATTTCTCATTGGTTAGCTGTCAAACGCATACTTCGATATCTAAAATGATCCCTCTTCCTACGACTAGTCTGGTAGCCTTTTCGGATGCTGGATGGATCTTTGACCTTGATGATAGTCGCTCCCAACATGGTTTTGCACTATTTTATGGAGGTCACTTGATCAGTTGGTCTTCTCGAAAAACAAAAGGTTGTAGCCCGCTCAAGCACTGAAGCCGAGTATAGTGTTTTAGCTCTGGCAACTACTGAATTAATATGGGTACAACAACTTATCAGTGAACTGCATGCTCCTCTCACTGCACCTCCCATAGTTCTTTGTGATAATCTTAGTGTACAGTTTTTATCTCGGAATCATGTCATCCATCAACGGTCAAAGCATATTCGACTTGAATATCACTTTGTCCAAGAGATGGCTTAAGATTAATCTTTCGTGGTTCGCTATCGGTTCCTCAACCTTAGATCCAAGCTCATGGTTCAATCAGAACATGATCTTGCATGGGGCTATTAGAGTCCATCACCTATTTGAATTCAAATATTGTAGTTAATTTTAAATTAAATTGTCGTAGATTATTCTTTGTAACAAAGGATTACACTTCCTTTAGAATATGTATTAGATTAGGACTCTTATACTTATCGTCAATATGTAGAAAATCTATAAATACAAAACAAATACGGCAGAACAATAATCTGCTCTTATTTTCTCAAAAGCTTCTCATACTTATTCTTCATAACATACAATTTAGAGTATCATTTTGTTATTTATAATATGTTCCTTAAAACAAACTCTTAATTTTCACTTGTGTCATTACCACCACTTGTCTGTTTTAGTTAAAAACAAAAGTTGTTTTAAAATTTATTTTTATAAATAAGGTTAGAGTGTGTTAACCATTTTACTCCATCCGTTCATCAATAATTGTTTAGTATACTAAAAGTGATTGTCCAACAATATTTGGCTAGTTTAGAAAATCAAGATATAATTACCTTTTGTGTCTATTTATTCTTGCTTTTAAATACTCTTTCCGTTCCTTTTTATATGTCACTCCTTTCTATAAATAGTTGATTCATAATACTTGTCACTTCATAAAATCAATGCATAAATTAGCATATTGTTCCTTTTTTACCCTTGTGAGTTATTAGCATTGAAAATATACATTTTACCAACTTAGAAAAGCTAAGTAAATGATTCATGTCATTGGTTAAATTAATTAATCAAAATAAATTAATTCATATTCATTGATTGAAAACTTGAGTTCCAAAAAACTTAAATAGGGAAGAAGGGTAAAGTTATATCATTTCTTAATGCAAGTGCAAAGTAAAAATGTGACATATATAAAGGAACGGATGAAGTACTATTTATCATCTAAAACATTTTCTCAAAATATTAAATTTAAAAAAGTAAAAGAAAAAAATAGTAATATTCCTCATATTATTTATTGTTTCTTATAAAGTGTGTTAAGTAAATAATAAACAATTATATTATTGAACAGAGAGTATTAACAAATTATGGGTGATAGAATCAAGTTTGTGAGCATTGCATTAAGTATATATTGTGATGGAGACCTTGAGACTTGCGCATGTTCTTTACTCTCTCCATTACTTTTTAATTAGTATTATATATGGATAACGCTAAATAGCCAAAAAATTTAGCTAGAATTTAACTAAACATTTTAAAAAATAAAATAATATAGGTAAAATATCATCCTAGCCAAAAAAAAAAAATTCAATATATATTACATTTTTCAAGAATCAATGTGACTAAATTTTAAATCTAAATTAAATTAAATTAAATTGATTTTATATTTTTTAATAAAAATTAAAATATTCAAAAGTTGTATAAAAAGTGATAAGAGTAATATATTTGTTACTTCCATCAATATAAAACAAATATTTGAAAGCTCAAAGAGATATTTAGTGTAATAAGTTTTATTCAAAGTTATTTATTTACATCATTTTCTAATGTTTCCTATGTTTATTCTAGAAACAAATTGAACAACCAAAAGTATGACGCATCCTTTTAAAAAATTATTTAATTCCACGAATCATTAATTTGCAATGTTACCGTTTGTTTTCCTCAATAATTCTCATAGAAGTAGAAATAATTAATATTCTCATATGCTCATTATGTGATCTATTTTTTCCCTATTTTTTTAATTTATCTCAAAAAAATAAATAAATAGTGTAATCAAATAACAATCAAACTTTATCTCTTTTAAAATTATACTACTCCCTCCGTTTCACAAAGAATGACCTGATTTGACTTAGCACGGAGTTTAAGTAAATAAATAAGACTTTTGAATCTTGTGGTCCTAAATTAATGTTATGTTAAATGTACAAAATTATCCTTAATCTTGTGGCCTTAAACATGCCACGTGGAAAGCAAAAAGTAAAATGTTACCAAAAAAAGAAAGAGGTCATTCTTTTTTAAACTGACTAAAAAGGAAAGGAGATCATTCTTTGTGACGGAGGGAGTAGATAACAAGTTTCAAAAGCTTGTTTTTAATTAAGTTGTGTTAAATCAATTGATAACACATAAGATGAAATAGAGTGGGTATGAAAAGCCGTTAAGGTAAGTTTGGAAGAAAATAAAAGACAAATACCTTTTCAGGACTTCAATAATTTTAATTATTTTGAATTTTAATATTTTTTGTAAGATTCCTTTAAAATTAATTATCTAATTTAGATTGTAAAATATAATCTAAAATATTATAAATCTTTATCCCAAAGGATTGAAATTTCATCAAACTCTAAAGACTGATTTCTCTCAAAATTTCAAATGGGATCTTTTATGAAGAGAGGTAGATGTAATGATGATTGTAATTTGTTATTTTCTGAAATTGTGGGTAAAAATTGAAGATAATTGTTATTACATTGTTTCACCTAATTTTTTTGTCGTTTCTAAGCTCCGATTAAATTCCACTTTCAACGGAATTTTTTTCGTATCAAAACTCAAACCCAAATCTTCTAATTAAGGATGAAACATTTTCATCAATGCATCACAACTCATATTATAGATTATTTAATCTAATCAAAATTAGAAGAATTTAATAAAAAAATATCAAATTAAGAAGAGAATGTAGCAGGAGACAGGTAACAAGATGCAATCGGAAATGCACCATGCTGTTTAATACTGACAAGTTAATTTATGCTTTGGAAACTTGAACATCCCTCACTTTATTACAAAGAGAGTTCACCATAAGAAGCAACACGTTTTTAACAACCAAAATGATATTCAAAAAGTTTTAGAAAATAAAAGTTGAATAGATCTAACATGTAACAATCCAACAATTGAGTAAACTAACAGAAAATCAGTTCACCACATATAAGTTATAAAATAGTTGGCATTGAATTCAATTTATGCTTCCCTTGACACGTCCATTGAATATCATTAAATCAATACACGCAACGCCTCGGAAAGCAATGCTTCACAAACAAAAATTGATCAAACTACATTGGATTGGATTGAAGTACCATAAGTAAAAATAAGAAGAAAGAAAGAAAAAAACACACTCTTAGAAGATTTTCACAGTGGTAACTGGTATGAAGTGTAGCTTTGCATCTCTTAAATATATGATAGCACAGATTCGGATGAAACCTTAGTTGTTGTCAAATGTTTGGGCCTTGGGCTAAAAACTGGCCCAGATAAACTATCTACTGACTCGCTTGATCCAAACAACAGTGTTTACCCAAATTTGTCCCATTACAATTTACAACTTTTATATTAACAATATAAATTAATTAAAAGTTCTATTATAAACAATTTGGGTGCTAATTACAACATATCTCAAAAGTTTTTCAAATTACAATTATTCTGATTTTTTTAGAATTGACAGATAAATTGCTCCTTCGCTTGTTACGTATCAAACAATATATTAGTTATGTATCAGATAGGGGTGTTCAAAATCAAACCTAACTAATAAGTCAACCGCAAAATTGGCTTATTGGGTTATTGAATAAATGGTTGGTGAACGAATTGGAATTTTATAGTTAACTGTTAATTGGTGTGGGGTGGATTATTTAATTTCCTTATCAATAAATCGGTAACCCATCAAGAGTTACCATACTTACAATTTTAACTTAGGCATACTAACGTCATTTAATATTTTTCCATAAAATATAATTATATATTGTTAGTCCTAAAATCGTAAAGCCAAAAATTTGAAACCACATTTACTTTTTTCTGTTATTAACTATTACATTACTATTAATCTATAATTTTTGAAAATAGAAGAATTTTATAATTTAATTGCACTTAAATTAATGAAAAGAAGTCATTTTTAAGGTACATTCATGGAGAAGAAAGGTATAGGTTAGCCAATACACTGCCCGATAAATGTGAACCTGTTATCGAACAAATTGATATCTTATAGCTTGACTAACATATTAGTAAATTTAAAAACTGACATCAAATAGACCAAACGATAAGCGAAATTATCCGTCTGATCCATAGGATAAGCAGCCCTAGTATCAGATACATAACTATAAACCAGATTCATTCTGATTTAAGTTTGAAATAATTGGGGTTATGTATCAACAATAACAATTATACTAGATACATACACAAACAAAATTGTAATGTATCTGATAAAGATCAAGTGATATATACGGATGTTAAGAAAGATAGAAGGAATTACATGATTTTCTCATATAATAGTGCAACCCACATGGAAAATTAGTGTTACAAGCCCAAATTATAGGAAAGGTAACTAAAATTGTTCATTTTCTTAAGAGAAAATGTTCTTAACCCCCCTCCCCACCCTCCAAATCTATACCCAAAATCCCAACTACACACTTCAACTTTACGGGTGTCCTATCATTTCCTTAACATTTTATTTCTCTATTTATTACATATTTGGGTACTGACTTGTCATAGAAGGTGAATACACCTCCTTTAGGAGCGTTAGAAGAGGCAATAATGCTCCAAAATGACGAAAAACTACTACACTTGTATAATCTTGGCAACGGTCATCTTCCCCAACTTAAATAAACCCTTGTTCCTTGTTTTCCACCTTTAATCCTTGTTCCTTCTTCAATATTTTTACGATTTTATTTCAAAAATAGCTAGGGTTTAGTTATTTATGTTCATTTCTACTTCATCTATAAACTGTAATAGCAAACACAATTAAACATAACACCATTTGTAAACACAACAGCCTAGCCCACAAAATAAAATAGTCAATTGAATAACCAACACAACACCATATGTAAACACAACAAAATAGAATAGTCAACTGAATAGCCAACACAATTGAATCGACAACACAACACCGTTTCTAAACTCATCTGAACACAACATCACCATTGATTCATACTTCAACATCACTTTCAATGCTAAAATAAAGGGACATTCATAAGGCCTCAAATAAGGCAGAATTTACCAACAAACAAAACCAAAAATAGTAGGCCCTTAGAGAAATAGTTTGCATGTCTACTAGACTAACATAAAAAGTGCTTAAATACATGCATATCACTACAATTTTCATGGCATCTTTGATGATGAAGAAGTGTTATTTTGAATTGGATTATTTGAACTACTTTCCACTGATAACGCTCAAATCGCCATCCAAAACCAATTAAAAGAGTACGGATCGACGTCAGTAAAAAATTCAACAAAGAGTCAGGGTCGAATCTCACAGGGAATGATATATCGTAGAGAATTACTTATCAAGAAATTTGGACTTTAAAGTAGCTCATTTGTAATAATAAGACAATTGGGAGCTTTGGTTATCAATTATCAAAATTAAACTAAAATTCGAACAAATCAAGAGTTGACAAGGAACCTAGGGGTGCGGGGATTGGAAATCAGTGTCACATAAGGGTGATTGTGCTGCTCTATAGTGATGAACATTCATGAATAGGCTAAGTCATCATCATTGACGCTAATCATTTTTCGATCTCAAAGCATGTATGCATAAAATCTCCTTTCGGTCTCATCTATATGTCATTTCTAAACAACCCAATACCTTACTCTACTCTCTCTTTCAAGAATGGGGAAAATAGATCTGATTCATAACCTCTTTTTAAGCAAACCATAGACATCAAACTTAAATTGCTAGAATTGAACTAATTACCCACTCCAATTAATCTCTTTCAAGCATCAACCGAAGATCAGAAGTAGGAATTAAATTTGCAACCTTAACCTATAATTTAACCCCATGGTAATTAGACCAAATTCATGCATGAACAACAACAAAACAAATCATAGCACAATACCTACTACGTTAAATCAACACTCAACCCATTTGAGCTTCCTAGATCTTGGGGCTTTAGCCACCCAACACAAAAAGTAAATAAATTATATCTTCCATGAAAGCAGGCATGGGTAACTTGAAATCAAGCAATTAAGAGTAAACACATTTTGAATTTAACTTCAATTTATCAAATTCAAGCTTCTAATTGCAAAACCCTCAAGAACTAGAAAAAATGTCCTTTCAAAGGTAAAGTATTCTCACTTCTCAAAACTCACTTAGTAGTCTAACTCCCTGAACTCACTAATCTAACTCCCTTACAATTTTACCCTTTGGACTATTTATAGTTTCAAAAAAATTGGCCCAAAAATCCACTTTATAACTGATTGGGTGACGTTAGTCAGGTTGGCCAATATTGATCGGCGACTGGCCCTTCGCTCCTCGGATCACCTTTTGATGCTCTAAGCTTCAAGTATTTAAATCTCTTTCACGATCCAAGGGTACCCCCTAGAGGTAACATGGCACATGGACTCCCAGAAGGGACCCAAGTAAGCCACTTAGCTTATCATCATCACATAAGTATAGAATAATAAAGAATAAAACACCATTATAACTCTTTAAGAAATCTTTCATAAAAGTAAAGCGGAAATCTAGACATAGTCTCAACAAGCCATCTACTACAATCAGAGTCTCAAAATACTAGGGTCACAGCCCTTACAATGGAGAATATAAGAATGTCTCGTACGGCTAGAGAAATGAAAACAACAATAAAGCTCTTGTCCTTGGATCCATGAGGACATACCACAAGACTGAAGAGTAGTCAACCCAAGCTTGAACTCGAAGGAATCACTTTAAACACCGGAACCTACACTTTGTATAAAAATATAGAAGGAATATGGGTTAGTACAAAAATGCACCAAGTATGACAACTATGCATGAAAACCATTTAAGATGCTAAAAAGGGACAATTTAGTTGAAAACTATGCATTTGATCAAGTTCATGAACTATCATAGAAACAAGTACAATAGCATAAGATACATGCATATCCAACATATTGATCATCTCAACATAAAGGAAAACAACCATAAGAACCATCAAAGCAACCTTGTGCAATGTATGGATAAGGTCCAATACCCCTATCCACACTAAGGAATACTCATTAAGTGATTATAGTTCATAACTCCAATTCTAGTTCATTCTATCATAGTGGGATTAACTTTAACCGACATAGACCATGAGAGCCAATTCATGGAATCCGATGTCTACCCCACACCGAAAAGGGGTTTTCCTACTTGCCTAAGGTAGAACTAAAACTCTTAGCTTACGTGGATACACTAGCTAAAGACCTAAGTGGGCACAAAGTTTGTGGGATAAGGAGATTGCTTCTAGAAACCCGTACTCAACTATGGTATAAGGTTTCCATCTCATGAGACAACTACTTTGGGAACCCGGACTCAACTAGTGTAAAAGGAACCCAATGTGGGAAGCCGAACTCAACTAGTGTAGAAGTTTCCATCTTATAATCATATTCTCTCGGTGCTAAGCATTCATTCCCATTGAGTTTATATTAAGTCTTGACTTAGATTGATAATTAATGAAGAATGTTTTTACACTCAATCCAACAAACTCATTCTCAAGCTCCTAGATTCAATAGGTGAGACTAGTCTACAAACCTAAAAATCATTGCATGTGACAAACCTTTCACATTATACTTTATCCATACCTAAGTGTGTACATGAGGATAATCATCCAATCAATGCAACAATATAGTTATTTTACTCTCAAAACAATCCAATTGTATACACATAAATCTCATACATATAGTCAATACTCATGTTTTGCCCTTCAAGGCTATAGATCACATTCAACCAATCAATCTAGGATTACTACATTAGATATAGATGGAGACATGATTAAATGAACTAATCTACTATAAGCACAACTTCATGATTACTACAATTCACCCAAATCACAAGTCACAAACTAGGGTTAGGGGGAATACATGGATTCATGGGGGATTTTCTCATGAAAACGATTGTAATCAACAATTCATTCATAATATAAATTAACTAAATCAATGAAAATGTTTTGAGAAGATTCCATGGTTTAGAATAGAAACCCTAGGTTTTTGGAAACTTTATTACTTTGAAATAGAGAATTTTAGGGACTCCATGGTTGAAAGGTTAACCATGAATGAAAGTCACCAAACCTTAGGGAGATTTTCCTCATGAAATTGTAGAGAACAGTTTGCTTCTTGATCCTTAGACTTGACCTTGTTCTTCTTCTTCAATGGAGTTTCTAGAGAGAAAATATTTGGGAAAGTTTTGATTTGGTTTGGGAATTTATGATTATGACTTTAGATGGGTTATTTTAGGTGAGAAAATATTTATATAATCCTTTAAAATAAGCTTAAAATGACATCACATAACTATTAGTTAATTAGGAAATTACTAAATAGCCCCTACTCAATTACCAAAAGGCAGTTTTAAGGGTGATCCACGATTGAGGACCCACGGACCGTGGGTGGGACCACAACCCGTGCTGGTCATCCATGGTTCGTGGCTGGGAGGTGGTTTTTGGGGCCTTGACCTAAGGACGCAGGCCACGTGGCGTGAACTCATTCACGAGGCGTGGGTCTTGCCCGTGGCTATTGCCTTGGACAGATTCCACAAGGACTCACCCACGCTACCCCCCTACGGGGCGTGGGTTGATCCATGTGGCGTGGAACCCACTCGTGGGTCACTGCCTGGCAGCCCTAAGGGTCCTTTCCTCAAGGACCCAAGGTTTGTCCTTGAGGTTTATGGCTTGACCTTCTTACACCAAACCATGAATTTTTAGGCATCTTTAAGGCTCTAATTCTAACGTCAAGCTCTAACTTAGCCTACTCGTTTTAGGTTAGCTACTAGTTTAGTCATGAATTTTCCAAAATGTTACATTATCTGCCCCTAGGGAACATTCATCCTTGAATGATGATCTAGACACCAAATTAATTTAGAAACTCAAAACTAGCCGCCCATCATACATGAAACATTAAAATAATGCACAATTCAAAGGAAGAAACATCATCTCTATCTTAAAACATAATCAATGCCATACAAGGGAGTAGGAACTACATCTAACAACCCAATATGCATGGAACTCAAAATTCTCAGTCATAAGAGGAACTGACTTTTCCCCAAATAAACAATGCTCAACACAACATCATGGAGCCATATGACAATACTCTCAAGAGCACAGTAAAGCATGTTCATCAATACATCTCATGAAGTCAAATAGGCAATTCATACTAAATGCACAACAACATGAGGAACATAAATCATGAAAACTCATTTTCTTACTAAACATTATTTTCATCAAGAACATGCATTATTTAAGGAAACCATGGAAAACACATAATTCACACATGACTCCCAAACAAGGAAATTCTAAAGGAACTACTTACCTCAAGCTTGAGTAGGAGTAGAAGGAAAAAGATAAGGGTATAGGGACTTCATATCGGCCTCGACCTCCCAAGTAGCACCCTCAACTAGATGATTCCTCCATAAAACCTTAACGGAAGTTACTTCCTTGTTCCTCAACCTCTTCACTTGCCGGTCAAGGATCTCTACCAGAACCTCTTCATAGGAAAGGCTATCATCCACACCTAATCCTTCCAAGGGGATAATGGACACCGAATCTCCAATAAACTTTTTAAGGATAGAAACATGGAATACCGGGTGAACCGGGGCCAACTCATTTGGCAAGTCCAATTCATAGGCAACTATCCCAATACGCTTCAAAATTTGGTATGGGCCTACAAACCGGGGACTAAGTTTCCCTTTCTTGCCAGACCTCATCACACCCTTCATAGGTGAGATTTTCAAATAAACTCAATCCCCTATTTCAAACTCTAACTCCCTTCTTCTCACATCGGCATAAGACATTTGCCTACTTTGAGCCGTTTTCAACCTCTCTCTGATGAGCCAAACTTTCTCAATAGCCTCATGCACCGATTCGGGGTTAATAAGAGCAATCTCACCAACCTCAAACCACCCCATTGGAGACCTACATCTCCTACCGTATAAGGCCTCAAAAGGGGCCATACCAATACTCGAATGGTAACTATTATTGTAGGCAAATTCAACCAAGGGCAAGTGATCATCCCAATTACCTTTAAAATCTATGACACACGCCCTCAACATGTCCTCCAAAGTTTGAATGGTACATTCCGCTTGACCATCCATTTGAGGGTGGAAAGCGGTGTTAAGCTTCACTTTAGTGCCAAGCTCCTTTTAAAATAATTTCCAAAAGTGTGAAGCAAATTTAGGACCCCCATCCAAAATGATAGATAGAGGAACTCCATGCAACTTCACTATCTCTCTCATGTATAACTTGGCATAGTCTTCCGCCGAGTGAGATGCCTTGACAGGGATAAAGTGGGCTAATTTGGTCATCCTATCAATAATGACCCAAATAGAATCATGTTGCCTTCGAGTACGAGGCAAACCCACAATAAAATCCATATTGATCTCTTCCCACTTCCAAGTGGGAATGGGTATATCTTGCAAAAAGCCTCCCGGCCTTTGGTGCTCAACCTTGACTTGTTGACAATTAGGACATTTTGCTACAAACTCCGCAATATCCTTCTTCATACCATTCCACCAATAGACTTCCCGTAAATCACGGTACATCTTGGTGGCTCCCGGATGAATAGAATATCTAGAACCGCGATCCTCTTCTAGAATTTTGTCCCTTAGTCCATCCACATCCGGAACACACAATCTAACTTGGTACCTAAGTACCCCATCTCCCCCTTGGGAGAAAGCCTCAACGGATTTACCAAGTATTGATTATTTCAACTCCATCAATATAGGATCAAGGTGTTGCATAGACTTCACATCTACAACAACAGATGATTCGGAGCCCTTATGAACCGTGAAACCACCCTTGGGAGAATCCACTAGTTGGACACCTAACCGGGCCAACCTATGCACATCACAAACTAACTCTTTCTTCTCATCCTCTATGTGAGTCACACTACCCATGGATAATCTACTAAGGGCATCCGCCACTACATTAGCTTTGTCGGGGTGGTAAAGGACACTCATGTCATAATCCTTTAAGAGCTCTAACCACCTTCTGTGTCGAAGATTCAAGTCTTTTTGGGTAAACACATATTGAAGACTTTTGTGATCGGTGAAAACATCTACATGGACCCATATAAGTAATGCCTCCATATTTTCAAAGCAAATACTACCGCCACTAGTTCAAGATCGTGGGTTGGATAATTTTTTTCATGAACCTTAAGTTGTCTTGAAGCATAGGTGATAACCTTACCATGTTGCATGAGCACACATTCTAACCCCACTCTAGAGGCGTCACATTATACAACAAACCTATCGGTACCCTCCGGTAAGGTCAACACCGGAGTGGAAGTAAGTTTATCTTTCAACTCTTGGAAGTTTTTCTCACAAATTTCCGACCACTCAAATTTAGCCTTCTTTTGAGTCAAAGTCGTCAACACAGAAGTAATAGAGGTAAAACCCTCAACAAACCTCCTATAGTACCCGGCCAAACCTAAGAAACTTCTAATGTCGGAAGGAGTTAAAGGTCTAGGAAAACTCTTGACCGCATCCGTCTTCTTGGGATCTACCTAAATACCCTTGCTAGACACAACATGGCCAAGGAAGGCTACGGACCTCAACCAAAACTCACACTTACTAAATTTTGTATACAAATGGTGATCTTTAAGGACTTGCAATACAATCCTCAAATGGTCCATGTGTTCACCTTCACTCCTTGAATAGATCAAGATATCATCAATAAACACTATTACAAACATATCAAGATATTGTCGGAACACCCTATTTATTAGATCCATGAATGCTGACGGGGCATTTGTTAGACCAAAGGACATTACTAGGAACTCGTAGTTACCATATCTTTTTCAAAAGGCCATCTTAGGGATGTCAACCCCTCTCACCCTTAGTTGGTGATAGCCCGAACGTAGGTCAATCTTAGAAAAGTAGGTAGCCCCTTGGAGTTGGTCAAATAAGTCGTCAATTCTAGGAAGGGGATACTTGTTCTTATGGTCAACTTATTTAGTTGACGATAATCAATATACATCCTAAGGGACCCATCCTTCTTCCTAATGAACAATATCGGAGCACCCCATTGAGAGATACTCGGTTGAATAAAGCCTTTGTCTCGCAAATCCCTTAATTGCTCTTTCAATTCCTTCAACTCCGCCGGGGCCATTCTATACGAAGGGATAGAGATAGGTTTTGTATCCGGCAAAAGATCAATGCCAAAGTCTATTTCCTGTTTGGGAGGAATGTCAAGCAAGTCATTGGGAAAGACTTTCGGAAATTCACTTACCACAGGGACCAACTTTAAGGAGGGGGTTTCAGACTCCACATCCATCACATTTACAATATGATAAATGCACTCTATGGAGATCATTTTCCTAGCTTTGAGACAAGAAACAAATTGACCTCTAGGGATAGAATCCCCCCCTTTCCACTCTAAACTAGGCTCATTTGGAAATTGAAATTTGACAACCCGAGTTCTACAATCTATAGAGGCATAGCATGCATGCAACCAATCCATCCCCTAAATTACATCAAAATCAAACATGTATAACTCTACCAAATCCACCAAAGTGACTTTATGAGACAAAGAAATGGGACAACTTCTATAGACTCTTTTTGCCACTATCGAGTCACCAACCGGGGTAGAAACCGAAAAAGGTTCCAATAGCACTTTGGGGAACATTTCAAATTTCATGGCTACTAGAGGTGTGACAAATGACAAAGTGGCACCGGCATCTAACAATGCATATACATCAATGGAAAAGACTTGCAACATACCGGTTACCACATCCGGGGAGCTCTCTTGGTCACCTCGGGATTGAAGAGCATAATAGTGGTTTTGCTTTTGGGCATTGGAGTTGGAACCGCTTGGAGGAGCTTGATTGTCTTCTCTACCCTTAACCTTGAGAGTAGGACAATCTCTCATTTTGTGGCCACTCTTTCCACACCCATAACAACCATCCGAGCCAACCAAGCATTTTCCTTCATGTTTTCTACCATATTTAGCACAATTGGGCCTATTAACATATGAACCACCACTATTACCTCCTTGTGGTTTAGGGTTGGAAACCCTATCATTGTTGGCCTTTGGAGTACTAGAGGAGCCTTGATTGGAGAATCTTTGCTTGAACCTTTGTCGACCTTTCCCATCGGACTTAGCATTGGAAAAATTTCCTTCACCTATTCTAGCTCTTTTCACCTCACTATTGCCTTGGATTTTCTCACTCCCTATTTGTTGGGCATGTACTGTCACGACCCAAGCCTAGGGCCTAGACGTGACATGGCGAATGAGGAACCCGAAGGAACCCCAAACAAGCCTCTCAAACTTGTCATCACACTTCATTGGTCACGGAAGTACATTCAACATTAATTAACGGGAAATAGGGACTAAGGGAAAATCATTTCAAAATGACATCATAGAACAAGAGTCAAGCTCATTTACAAAATACTTGTCCAACGCACACCTCTACATACATAGATAGGACGGGGGCCATGACATACTACCGGCTCCCCTCATAGTCAAAATACAATTGTAAGCTAAAGTCTCAAAACATAGGAGTAGGAAACATAACATAGCCCTCGAATCATTGAGGACTCACCAACAAACTCGGATAAGCACCGTACTAGCCACGTGAATGGAGAGAAGGATCAAGAGTAGCTCCGGTCCCTACATAGTGACATCATGTAGGCAAAATATGTGTTAGTACTTGGAATGTACTAAGTATGCGGGGTGCAACACAACAATAGACAAGGACACAATCGAAATACAAGAAATAGTTTCATAGGCATTATGAATAACAATATGAGGATGCATGATCAAAGTGAAGTCAAAACATGTTTAAGTAAATCTATACTAATAGTAGATATCATATGTGTATGCATGATCCAACCAATCTATAACCCCAACTTAGGATGGGGGATGCCGTTCACACCCGGACACCCTGGTGGCAAGGTATAAACCCCTCACATGGTTGATGTTGGTCACACCCCAAGCATCCTAGGTGGTGAGATATAAACCTCTCACATGGTTGATGTTGGTCACACCCCAAGCATCCTAGGTGGTGAGATATAAACCTCTCACATGGTTGTCCGGTTCTTTTCCCCCGGACCGGGCATGGTCATGCAACACTTTATATAGGAAATTCCCATTAGGCTCTAATGCAATCTCACGTATGGAATGAACATATACACAGGCTTAGTTTGTCATCAACACATCTCTGGATTGCCATACATCTCATAACTCAAGCTTTAAAGCATCGATTCATCAATTCTCCATAGTTGGACATTTTGTCAAACACCTTGAAGGCATGTAATGGAATCAAAGAGCATGGAAAATAGGGTAGTAATTATGCAGCCAAACCAGTGAACAACCTACAACAACACCTTTTAACACCCACAATACCACATGAAAATCTCCACATCCATTCCAAATTTAGATTCAAGTTCTAGAGTCACAACATGCTCAAAACAATCACTTTTCATGTTTAAAATTCAATGTGCAGGAAATTATTACAAAGAACAAGACTAATTTATGAATCTTAACTTAAACCATGAATTAGTGAGTAGAATAGAGTCTAGGCACTATGGGTGGAAGGACCCATGAGTTCAACACCACATACCTTGAGTTCTTATGAAGGTCTTGAGAGTGTCTTCAATGGAAGCTTGGAACTTGGAGCAAGAGTCTCTTCAATCTTGAGGAAGGTTTTGGATTAGGGTTCTTGAGAGAACTTGAGAGAAAATGTGTCTTAAGTATGGGAGAGGTGTTTTGGGAAATGTTTTAGAGATGGGAATTGAACTAATGGTATATAGGAAATAACATATGCCCTTTGGAAAAATGGTCCAACACTTAGAAAAAAAAAATGAGGCGGGTGAACAGTAAAAACGCTCACTGGAAATTGCATTTCCTGCCGGACAGATTTTACGAAAATGGGCATAACTTCTTCGTCCGAACTCCGAATGAGGTGAAACGAAGTGCGTTAAGTAGCTAACTCAAAGGGATTTCCATGGATATGTTATTGGCCACCCAATAATTTGTGTGCTAGGACATATGACCCTCCAAAGTAGACCCTCGAAAAAGGCTTCACTTGGAAATTTCGGATTTTGATACGGTTGCTCTAAAATTTGGGTTAGACCCATTTCCCACTCAATTTGACCCCCTAAACAAGAATATGAAGTCGGATTTTCGAAAAACGAAACGGATTTTTTTTTTCTTAGATATAGCTAAACAAGTTTCCGGTAACTTCCGAAGCACATTTTTAAGAACTTTTTGGGTCATTTCATATACCATAAGACGTGAGAGATCCATTTCATGGAGGAGCATTGTCGTACGACATTATTTTCTTACCACTTTGGATATACCCGTCACATACCTACTCATCTCATCCCTAGGGTCCGCCACCATAGCTGGAGCATACTTGGACAATTCGGTAAACTTTAGAGAATATTCTTCAACACTCATACCTCCTTGTCAAAGGTTGATAAATTCCTCCACCTTTGCTTCCCTCTTCTCACGGGGAAAGAACCTATGAAGGAATGCTTTCTTGAACCCCTCCCAATTTATGGGATCCGCTTCAACCGGCATATTCCTCTTCCATTGAGTGTACCATACTTGAGCCACTCCCTTCAATTGATAAGCGGCTAGCTCCGCTTTCTCTATTGGAGTCACCCCCATAGCATCAATTATCTTGTAGATCTCATCCACAAACTCTTGGCGATCTTCTCCCACTTTGGAACCAAAGAACATAATAGGGTTCATCCTTGTGAAATCTCACAACCTAGAAGCCGTGGTGTTCACATTAGTATTCATAGGAGCAATCACTTCTCTATTAGTTTGAGTTCTCACTACTTGAGCTAACAAATGAATAGTTGGCCTAAACTATGCATGGATGACACTCTCCATTGCGGGGTCAACTAGGGATTGCTCATCTTGAGGAGCTTGGTTTAATTTCCTTGGGGAACTCCTTGATTCACATTCTCCTCTTCTACCCTTCTTGCATTGGACCTTCATGTATTCATTTCCTGAAGATATAAGAGAAGGATTCGAAGGAAGACTTTATAGAGTTAAAATCTATGGCACGACTTAAGAGTAATGAAAAAAGTGTGATTTCCTAAACATCTTATAGCCACTCACTCATAAATATGGCGCGCTTCACACTCATGAACAAGACTCTACTAGACGTGGCTTATGAAACATCATCCTATAATCATTCTAAACCTAGCTCTGATACCAAGTTTGTCAGGACCCAAGGGTACCCCCTAGACGTAACATGGCACATGGACTCCTAAAAGGGACCCAAGTAAGCCACTTAGCTTATCATCATCACATAAGTATGGAATAATAAAGAATAAAACACGATTATAAGTCTTTAAGAAATCTTTCATAAAAGTAAAGCGGAAATCTAGACATAGTCTCAACAAGCCATCTACTACAATCGGAGTCTCAAAATACTAGGGTCACATCCCTTACAATAGAGAATATAAGAATGTCTAGTATGGCTAAAGAGATGAAAACAACAATAAAGCTCTTGTCCTCGGATCCATGAGGACATACCACAAGCTTGAAGAGTAGTCAACCTAAGCTTGAACTAGAAGGAATCGCTTTAAACAACGGAACCTACACTTTGTAGAAAAATATAGAAGGAATATGGGTTAGTACAAAAATGCACCAAGTATGACAACTATGCATAAAAACCATTTAAGATGCTAAAAAGGGACAATTTAGTTGAAAACTATGCATTTTATCAAGTTCATGAACTATCATAAAAACAAGTACAAAAGCATAAGATACATGCATATCCAACATATTGATCATCTCAACATAAAGGAAACAAACCATAAGAACTATCAAAGCAACCTTGTGCAATGTATGGATAAGGTCCAATACCCCTATCCACACTAAGTAATACTCATTAAGTAATTATAGTTCATAACTCCAATTCTAGTTCATTCTATCATAGTGGGATTAACTTTAACCGACATAGACCATGAGAGCCAATTCATGGAATTCGGTGTCTACCCTACACCGAAAAAGGGTTGTCCTACTTGCCTAAGGTAGAACTAAAACTCTTAGCTTACGTGGATCCACTAGCTAAAGACCTATTTGGGCACATAGTTTATGGGATAAGGAGATTGCTTCTAGAAACCCGAACTCAACTATGGTATAAGGTTTCCATCTCATGAGACAACTACTTTGGGAACCCGAATTCAACTAGTGTAAAAGGAACCTAATGTGGGAAGCCGGAGTCAACTAGTATAGAAGCTTCCATCTCATAATCATATCCTCTCGGTGCTAAGCATTCATTCCCATTGAGTTTATATTAAGTCTTGACTTAGATTGATAATTAAGGAAGAATGTCTTGACAATCAATCCAATAAACTCATTCTCGAGCTCCTAGATTCAATAGGTGAGACTAGTTTACAAACCTAAAAAGCATTGCATGTGACAAACCTTTCACATTATACTTTATCCATACCTAAGTGTGTACATATGGATAATCATCCAATCAACACAACAATTAGATTATAATGTAGTTACTCTCAAAGCAATCCAATTGTATACACACAAATCTCATATATATAGTCAATACTCAGGTTTTACCCTTCAAGGCTATAGATCACATTCAACCAATCAATCTAGGATTACTACATTAGATATAGATGGAGACATGATTAAATGAACTAATCTACTATAAGCACAACTTCATGATTACTACAATTCACCCAATTCACAAGTCACAAACTAGGGTTAGAGAGAATACATGGATTCATGGGTGATTTTCTCATGAAAACTATTATAATCAACAATTCATTCATAATATAAATTAACTAAATCAATGAAAATGTTTTGAGAAGAATCCATGGTTTAGAATAGAAATCCTAGGTTTTTGGAAACTTTATTACTTTGAAATAGAGAATTTAGGGACTCCATGGTTGAAAGGTTAACCATGAATAAAAGTAACCATACCTTAGGGAGATATTCCTCATGAAATTGGAGAGAAAAGCTTGCTTCTTAATTCTTAGACTTGAATTTGTTCTTCTTATTCAATGGAATTTCTAGAGAGAGAATATTTGGGGAAGTTTTGATTTGGTTTGGGAATTTATGATTATGACTTTAGATGGGTTATTTTAGGTGAGAAAATACTTATATAGTCCTTTAAAATAAGCTTAAAATGACATCACATAACTATTAGTGAATTAGGAAATTACTAAAAAGCCCCTAGACTCAACTGCCAAAAGGCAGTTTCAGGGGTGATCCATGATTGGGGACCCACGGACCGTGGGTGGGACCACGACACGTGATGGTCATCTATGGTTTGTGGCTTGGATGTGGTTTTTGGGGCCTTGACCTACGGAGGCAGGCCACGTGGCGTGGACCCATCCACGAGGCGTGGGTCCTGCCCGTGGCTACTGCCTTGGGCAGATTCCACAAGGACTTACCCACGCTGCTCCCCCTACGGGGAGTGGGTTGATCCATGTGGTGTGGAACCCACTCGTGGGTCACTGCCTAGCAGCCCTAAGGGCCCTTTCCTCAAGGACTCAAGGTTGGTCCTTGAGGTTTAGGGCTTGACCTTCTTACACCAAACCATGAATTTTTAGGCATCTTTAAGGCTCTAATTCTAACGTCAGGCTCTAACTTAGCCTACTCATTTTAGGTTAGCTACTAGTTTAGTCTTGAATTTTTCGGAATGTTACAATCTCAGTTGGCGAACTCGCTTGAGTCAGCCTTACATTCAGTGAATCGCTGAATTCCACCTTAGTCCGTCGTTCGAGCATTAAATCTTTGTTTTGCACACTATCACTTTAGGCGATGTGCGTCAAGACTTCCGTTCTAACTCGGTTCATCGTCTTTTCTTCATGAGTTCGCCGACCCTCTTTGGTAGACACAAGTGCTATGCACTGTCAATTTGGGTGAGGTCTTGCTCAGTTGGCGATCGACCCTTCTTGTTAGGTGATCAACAATGTTCACTTTGCACTTCTTTTTGTATTTTTACCCATTCTTTCACACATCAGTCCTTGCCTTGTTAAATTGCCTTCATAGCTGCAAATCATCAATATTTGATTAGAAAAGGAAAAAGAAGTTAGGCATTGAGGATACTAATTATTGAGATAAATGGATCTTAAGTGAGAGCAAATCTACCACTTTATCAACTAGATCACATGTTAATTCATCAACACAACATCAACTGTATCTGTAAGGTATTCATCAATTGCAGCAAATTCTTCATCAACTATTGTAATGTTCACATGTACTGTATTACTTTGACAAAAAATAGCAAATTATAGAAATAAATTACTTGACACTAACAATATATATACTAATTTACATTTCTCTTGTTATTATTTTGGCTTAAGTCATACGCGGCCCCTTAAAGTTGTCCGCATATTTCATTTAGACACCTCAATTTAGCCTTATACTTATTGAACACTTAAATCTTAACAAATTTATACCTATTTAACACAAAATGAAAATTAATAAAAACACAAACATGCTTGCATCTCAAACGCATATACATAAAATAGACCAATACAATATTGACACGTGGCAATTGAATTAAAATTTTTTATAAACTCTATTAAAATAATCCCAAAGGAATTTTTAGAAAACAAAATATTATGTTTAAGTTAACCCACCCCCACCCCACTCCACTATTCTTCTTTCTTTTTTTTTCCACCGAACTTATTTTCCTTTTCACTGCTCCTCAACTACCAGTAAATCATTGCCTCTACCATCATTCTTCTCCGTTGGATCTTGCTTTCCTTTCTACTGGGCTGTTGTGATTCAACCGCATGTAAATCATCGCCTCCATCCCTTTCTCGAATCTTATCCCTTTCACCGGTGCCGATAATATACCTTTGATCCCTATCTAAGTTAACCCCTCATTCACCTTTCATTCTAATAGCGTTAAAAAACCTTTCACCCATTATCTTCATTTTCTTTCCACTAGCAATCATTTATCACACTTACAAGAAAAAAAAACTTTTATCGGAAAAAATTAATCAATCTCGCTGGAATTTATTTTTTTCAACGAAAATAATGGAGCTTTGCCGGATTATTTGAAAAAAAAGAAGAAGAAGGAAAAAGCAGAAAAGAAATGGAGAATTGGAGAGGGTGAGAGAGAAAGGTGGAGGGGGTGGGGTGTGTAAAGAATGATGAATAGTTGCAAGGAAGATGGGGGAGAAGACAGAAAACGTTCTTGTCTTTTTTTAATTAATTAATTATTATTATTATTTATTAATTAGGTGTATAAGTTGAAAAGAAAAAAAAAATTCAAATTCCTTTACGCGCTTAAAGAGGATAAAATACATCCATTTGCCATGTCAGCCTTTTGTATCTAATAGGAATCACTTTTGAACATTTAAGGTGTTTAATAGGTACTAACCTTAGTTGAGGTGTCTAAGTGAAATATGCGGACAACTTTAAGAGGCAATTTGTATTCCTAAGAATTCTATTTGATTTTTCATTATATCAGCCTTCTTTTTACTTAGACTTATACCTGAATATTCTATGATGTGTATAAATTTTTCTAATAATCTTATATGTTCATCTTGTGTTTTGGAATATAATAATATATCATCAATATATACTACACAATTTTCTATTTGTTTAAAGTAATTGTCCATAAAGTGTTGATATCTACCTGGTGCGTTTTTATATCCAAATGGTAATACATTCCATTCATAAAATCCTTGTGGTACTGTAAATGCCGTTAATTTTTTAGATTCTTCTTCTAATTTTAGATGGTAAAATCCTGATTTACAATCAAATTTGCTAAAATAATTATATCCTTGTATTTGTCTTATCTTTAGTATTTTATTTGGTATAGGATAATTATATGTTTTAGTTTTTGCATTTAAATTTCTATAATCAATAACCATTCTACTTTTTCCTCTTTTTTGTTCACTATGTTTATTTACGATAAATGCCGGGCTTGTGTGCTTACTATTGCTTTCTTGTATATATCCTTTTTCTAGTAATTCATCTATATGTATCTTAAATTCGGTTAAATCATTGAAATTATACTTTAATGGTTTTTGGGTTATTATACTATTATTATCTATTAGCTCAATTTTTATTTTTGTTTTATGTTTCTCCCATCCTTGTAAAGGATCCTCACTATATAGTAATTCTAACTTATCTTGAATTATTTTTACTTTATCTATAGAAAATATAATTAATTCTATTTTAGGGTCTTCTTCTTTTATATTTTCTAATTTTTGTGTAATTTTTTCACTTCCTTTTATCCATTCTGTTGTTTTTCGTTTTTTATTATTTACCCTTTTTGCTCCTATTTTTTGTTTACACGGTGTCGTGAACCACCAGTGTGTTTTTGTTATTATATGTGGGTATAATTTTTCTAAAAATGGCATTCCTAATAGCATATCTTTTGTAGTCAATTCAAAGTTATATATTTCTTCTATAGTTAATATCTTATCCCATATTTGTATTTTTATATTTTTTGCCTTATATGTGATCATGCTCCCTTCATTATTAAATCCCGTTACTACTATCGGTGTTTTCAATTTTTCCCACTTATCTTCTGGTAAACAATTATATTTACATATATTAGCTTCTGCTCCCGTATCTATCATTGGTGTATAATATCTGTTGTAATATCCTTCTATTATTATCTTTGCAAGTATATATATTTTCATATTTTTATCATACTAAAGTCCTTTTTATTACAATTGAAGTAATAAAAACTGATAAGAATGTTATTGCAGATTACTTATCAAGACAAAGCTACTCAAACTGAGAACGAAAATACAATGGAAGAGATACTCAAAGCCATAACTACACTTTGTATAAAAGTGGATAGTATGGATAACGAGATACAAAAGCTAAAGACTAATGTAGATAATCTGAAGTCTAAAGCTAGTCAGCAGCATGACTATAAAAATGCGGAGCTACGTCAATCGGAAGACGGAAAAAATCCAGAGCTAAAAGGAGACGATGGGAAACTCCTTAAAACCCATAACATTTGTTTAAATACAGCTGCAGGTACAAACAAACGAGTTAGTGAAAAACAAAAGAATTCAAACTTAAACCAGCTATTCGAAAAACCATTTACTCCAAGGCTAACACCAAAAAACATATTATCTATAGAACCACAAACTTCTACATATGCGGATAGCCTACACCATGACAAAAAGACATACAACCATATTACGCGAACCTATATAGAAAATATATACAAAATCCAAACATTTTTAAATCTTAACCCAAGATCTATTACAACCCGAGAACCCAGCCAAGATTATTTAACCCAAAAACTACAAGGTTATAATAAACTAATTGCACAACCTAAAACTAACGCCAACTTGGTGAGGACATGTTATAACTATGGATTACTAAATATTGTATATACATATGACGGAGAAGAACTAAGCGGAATACCGGAGCTACATAGAGCATTTATTACTTATAAGAGAGTTACTAAAGGAAATCTATTCTACGTAAAGTTTTATACGGCAACAGCAGAGATACTACACGAGGAAATAAAACCTCCGATACAAGTAGTAAAGATAGGACTAACAAAAGATATGATAATACCAGAAGATATCGGACAACAACCAGAGATACAAAAAACCGAGATACCCAATTTTTATGCCAATAAGAGAATAATTGGTATATCAACTATTATACAAGAACTAGCAAATAATTATTTAAATGGAAACGCAATATGGAGTTACTATGCAAGAGATCAGTTAATGATCTATTCCAATTCAAGGGAGCTAAGGAAAGCAGATATGGATGAAGTCCAGAGATGGATTTTATCATTACTTAAGCCAGAAGAAAGACCTACAACACGAGCATTAAAAGAAGGATTTATTTCAGCAGAATTATTGACCAGATATTGCAAGCTAATCGGTCACAAATACCCTGACCACATATGTTCAAAATGCAATGGAGAAGATAACGTGATTCCCGATGTCCAGCTGGAATAATATAAAGACGGAAGGAGATAAGGAGAAGAAGACAAGTCAAAAAGATAGATTGAAAAAGTTAGTACGTAAAAATGTAAAAAAGTCATAATAGTAATAGTAGTATGTCATAAATATAGCATGTAAAGTATGACAAGTGTAAAGTAGTCAAAGATAAGAAAAGAAGATACGGATGAAAGGAGATAAGAAAAGAGATAAGAAGACACTTGTAAAGATACTAGTCTTATTATGTAAAATAAGTCAAATAAGTGGGTAGTGTGTGCATGTGCATATTAAAAGTAGAATAGACAAATGTAATAAAGTAGTATGGGCAAGTATGGGCAAGAATGGACAAGTGTAACAATTATGGGTAAGTGTAAGTAGTAGGAATGGTAGGTGTAAATTGTAAGTAGTACGTAAGAATTCCTTTCTATATAAGTGAAGGAACATGTAAATGTAAAGGTAGGCAATGCCAAAAGCAATAAAACTCTTCTTACATAAAAATCCTCTCTTTTCAAAATACTCTCTTAAGATATTAAACACTTAAAAGTTAATATGGAGAAATCTGAAATCCAGTCAGATATTTCAGATAGCATGGCAAAGCAAGAAGCAAAGGTATTTTGTTCAAAATATATGCGGAACTAATTTCATATATTCCTGAATATCATATATGTGATTGAATAAATTTATGTTAGTTATTATGTATTAGAATTATTTGAATCATGATTTCTAGTTTATTAGCACACTGGAAACAGGGAGAAAACTTCTATACTATGCCATCCTAATGTTGAAACCGGTAGGCGAGGAAAGCCGTTTAGGGGAGTAAACAAAGTTGAGGCGCTGATAAGAAGGAAGTATCCGCTAAAGTACGATGCTAGTAGTGACAGGAAAACATGATAAAGATAATCTAGTTCATAATGATCTAATATGAATTTAATCAATTATGAATATGATAGGAAGGAATAGTTGAAAATAAAATCTGCATAGACAACGAACATGACTACATATATGCATGATGAAATGATAAAAAATTATGAAACTTTAATATTATATATACTTAAAGATATAAAAATAATTATATACTTAAAGTGATGACAGTCATACCTTTCCATTGGGCCTTCAAGACATCGATGACCGTGTCCTTTACTTCATCTGTTTATGGCTTAAGTGTTGCCATGTAATTCTGTTCCATCTTACGGACAATAGGGCTAAGGTATAGGTGCACAATCTAAAAAAAATATAAATATTACACAACATTCACTAATTTAAAAATATTGTTAGATAATAACAAATAAATGTATACCTTCGTACTTCTTCCTTTGTACTTAAATGGTCACCTTCAACTATATTATCACTCATTTAATATTAATACATAAATAACATTTATATACACTTTTGTTCAAAACTATCCACCCCAAAAAGTAGGGGAATAACATATATACTTTTGTTCTCGTACTTTATGTCTCTATGTTGCATTGTAGAATTAGAAAAGAGTTGTATTGACATGTTTAAATAATTTTACAGATCTGCTTTCCCTTGCTGGTAGTGTTTTCCAAAATAATATAAAATATGTGAGAATGAGGTTATTATTCTATAAAATGTCGAACCAAATAAACAATAGTAGCGTAGATTCTATGATTTAATAAAAAAAAATTTAAAAAAACTAGTAAGTAATAATCTGGTATGCGGTGATTTATAGGATCTATCGTTATGAAAAAATTACTTACTTTAAGATCAATTTATATTATAAAATATTTTAGTTCATGTATTGTTAATACACTTATTCTTCTTTCATATTTTGTCTCATGAAATAATATGTTAGCTTTCCCTAACTTACTAGTTAGCTTATTATCTAGAACCGCCAGCCAAATGCTATATAAGATTAATATTTCTTTACAACCAACCAAACATTAAATATAATTGGTCACTCCAACTACTTATTTTATTTGATTCAAAAGGCGAACCCTCCCCCACCCCCCACCCCCTCCAAAACTAGTCGTATGGAATGGAATGTTTGTGAAATTGTATTTTGAATCTGGGTAATTTCTAATTAAAAAAGGGGAAAAGGGTCAAAATGCCCTTAAACTATGTGAAAGGAACAAAAATGCCCTTCGTTTATAGTTTGGCTCAAAAAAGCCACTGCCGTCAATATTTTGGTTCAAAAATGCACTTGCAGTCAATACTTTGATCCAAAAAGGCCCCTATAGTTACTAAATGGATCAAAAATGCCTTTTACTGGATAAATATATATATATATTTTTTTTAAAACATATCTTCTTCCTAATTAACATATTATTAAAGAACATTGTTCTTGTTTTCTTTCTTTTAAAATCACTTTAACAAATAAAAATGTAGGAATTTTTTTTCTTCTTAATCTCATTTTATCAATTAAAATAGAATAACTTCATTTACCCTTTCGACATATAATATATGTCATATATATAAGATCATAGTATATCCATCATAAAAAATAATTATAATAAAATAAGAAATATTTTCATTTTTTATTTTTTTCTGAATTGAAGTAAGATAAATATTTGTTAATTTAAAAAATATTATTAGAAAAAGAATGTATTAAAAAAATATTTTATTTGGAAAATGAATATTTTTGACCCATTAAATAACAATAAGGGCATTTTTGAACCAAAGTATTGACGTCAAGATCATTTTTGGACCAAACTATAAACAAAGGGCATTTTTATTCCTTTCGCATAGTTTAAGAGCATTTTTAACCCTTTTCCCTTAAAAAAAAGTGATATTTATCAAAGATTTTTCTATAAAGCTCATTATCTCACTTTTTTTAAAATTTATTCTAATACCTCTAGTCAAACATAATGACGTCTCGATATAACGTTTATACTTGTACATTATATTTTTCAATCATTTCTACCAAACTACCCAAAAAATGGCCCCAACCACACGACCCCTAAAAATAGTCACCATCAATATAATTTAAGCATATAATATGCGTTACGTATTTTCGTTTGACAAATTGATCCACTATACCTAACTAGTCCCTATCCAACCTCTTGCCAAATAATTGAATTAATAGATAAGAACAATGTGTTGAAAAAGAAGGAAGCTAACGATTGGAACATGTCAAAGGAACAGGTCCAACGCAGCTGACTGACGTGTCTACAACAAGTGTTGATGAAGAAGGAAGCTGACGATTGGGACATGTCAAAAGAACAGGTCCAACGAAGCTGACTGACGAGTTTACAACACTGCTGTAGAATTAGAGTCGTACTAGGATTAGACTACTTATATTAATTAGGATTATATTACGACTAGAATATAATTATGATTAGGATTATAGTTCAACTAGGATTAGATTATTTATAATTGCATTATTATTATTATTATTATAGGAGTAATAGGTATTGTAGTAGGACTCTAAGTATAGTTAACTTAGGACTCTACAATTCTCTCCCTATATAAGGAGGTTGTAACTCAACATTATTTTCATCAATACAATCCTTGATTTCTCTAATCCTAGACGTGAGATTTCTACACAATGACCTAACGATTAAAACAATTGACAAGAAGTTAATCACTAAACAACCAAGAACGATAATTAATTAAACAATATTTCAAAACATATGTTTAACGAATGACATCAAAAGGAATGTAAAATGAAATCCCAAATAAATTTTACATCAAGAAATATTTTAAAAAAAACATAACATTATTACAAGGAATAAAAAGCAAATACACTCATAGGGAAATTGGCGTCACTTGTTAGAAACAAGCATCCAAGACACAACAGCAACACAAGGCGGCACAACTGCAACAAACGACAAAAAGAAAACGTTATATAGTGCGAAAAAAGAAGCTAATCAAATCTGAGCATGCAATAAGTAATAACTTTTTTTTTCCATTGCGCGCTAGCTTTTAATGAGAAAGAAATAAATTTAAAAAAACAATTCCAAAATGACACATCTTGTAATTCCAATAGTAAAAGAGAACATGAAGATTTCTTTATAATTTGTATGTGATCATTTCATTAATATCCTTATTATACTTCATTTCACTTTGTTGTAAATTGTTTGACTTTAATTTTGTTTTGACTAAGAAATAAGCTCTATCCACTAAAATTTTGTGATACAAGATAGGTTTGTTGACATGAAAGATCTCAATTGTGTGAGATACAAAATATTCTTTTCTAAAAGGAAAAATTAATTGGGTGAGACAATAGTTTTTATTCTTCTTGTTGTGTGTGTCAACAAATTAAAGGGCAAAAAAAAGTATATATTTAGAGATTTAATAGCTTATTAGAATTAGGCAATATTAACAATGCACATATTAGTTAGGTAGATATTATTACATTTTTTATTTGGAGGTAAAATAAGATATTTTCTTCTGTCTCATTTTATGTGAGATAGTTTGACTCGACACGAAGTTTAATAAAAAAAGGAAGACTTATAAAACTTGTAGTCCAAAATAAATGACAGAAATTTGTGTGGTTGTAAATCATTTCATTAAGGATAAAATAGTCATTTTATAATTAAATTGTTACTTGATATAGAAATGCCTCATTTTTTTTTGGGACTCAATAAAAGAAAAGTAAGTCGCATCAATTGAGACAAATAGAGAATAAATTTTCTCATAATTTATATATGTACTTTTAAATTGTAAATTAAATACAATATTTCATATCTAAATAATATATTTCCTAATTAATAATCAAATATTATATAACTTAACCATAAAAAATATTAATACGTAAATAAATTATCTCTTTAACGAAATTTTCATTTTTTCCCCCAATTGTTTTTTGGGAAAGAAAGGAGTTCCAACGGGTAATTCAATCTTTTGAGCTTTAATAATTCCCATACAAGAAAACTAAGAAAAAAAATTTATTTTGTCTTAAATTTATCTTTATCGCCAAATACTCTTAGATATAGATCAATAAAAAAAATTAATTCAGCAAATTGACTGCAAAAATATTTGCAATAGTTATTAATTTTCTTGAAAAGAAAATAGGAGAGACGGAAAAAAACTACAAAAGTAGAGAATCAAATTACTAACCATCCTTTCCAGAAGCCATCGCCTCTGGATTGAGTAGTAACTGGAACAGATGAATCGCCTTGTACATCTCTAGTTGGATAACCAGCTGGGGGTGGTGGTGCCACAAAAGCACTTGCCTGCTGCTGTGCTGGATATGATGATCCTTGGGCCTTGTTTTGGTTGTAGCTATTCATGTTGAATAAATAAAAGATGAAGATATGAAACTTTTGAAATTAAAGATGTAAATTTAGTTAATTTTGTGATGTTTTGTGTGTATGTTTTGGTGTGTATATATAGTTGTTAGAGTTGGGAGTTGATGAGGGAGGAAGATATTCACAAAGTGGAGTTGTTGAACACAATAAGGACAACACACGTAACGTAACCTGCTACATCTATTAAATATATATATAATATTACTCCCTAACTTTTAATTTTATGCTTGATTTGACATGATATTTTTTAGAAAAACTTTTAAAGCTTCTAATTTCAAATAATTTTTAGATATTTGTTGATTCTAAATCATTTTAATAAGGATAAATAAAATTATAAAATTAAATTATTTTTAATTATAGTAGGATGATATTTTTTGGGACAGACTAAAAAGAAAAAAAATAAACTATTATTGTTCTTCTATATATACCAATATTAATATCAATATATATATAAAGTACTTTCATAGGCACAAATTTTTAGATCGATTTTTTAAATTTTATTTACTAAATAAGTTATAAATCATTATGAGCATATACTTATTTTATTATGAGTAACATGAAAAAGTTAAAGTTAAATTATTGAAATTGTCCTTTTTTCGAAATGCAGTTTTAAGAGCTTCTCATATATTGGATATAAGTTTCCTTCTAGATAAGTCAAGTCTTCATTTCCTGAAAATCATTGATTCAAGTTGTGTTCTTTATGGAATTTCTAGCTTGAATGTTATTGTCTAATTATAAATTTTAAATTAACCTCAATTTTTTTCTCCGTCTCTATATGTATTGAAGTTCAATTAAATTCTCACCCCAAAATCTCACATTAAAAAAATAAGATCCTACTAAAAATAGTTTCATATACAAGATTCAAAATTCAAAATTCCTTAATTAAAGAATAAAAGTACTTACCGTTTCATAACAAAATTGCACTTACAATTAGGAAATTGATTTAAAAGTGATTGAATTCTACGTGTCCTATCATATTTCTTTCCTAATTACAATTCAACTTCTAAATCAAGTGTGACACCCAACAAGTTATGACATGATATGTCAATAATTAAATATTTCACAAACTAATCAGAATTGTAATGGAGTAGTAAGTACTCTTCATCTTTAATTCTAGCTTTTGGATTCGACTATTCAATGCGAATTTAGATTAAGTCGTGCTTCAATATGGATATTGGACCCAATGTGGAACTTTCCAGCGTGAATTCAGAATTAGTAGGCTCCAATATAAGTACCAAACATTGGATGGAAAACAAAAAATATATATTTTGCAAACACATAAAAAGCCAATATTTTCCAAAAAAATAATAATAATACTTTAAAAGAAAAAAAATGTCACTATTAGACGAAACATTAAATAATACGTATGATTTTATGGTATAGAAGGTTAGATATCAAACTAAAAAGGAAATGAAGTAGATGGTTTCCAATTTACAAACGAAATTTTCCAATCCAATAAATAAAAGAAAATAAAGAGGAAATTTTCTATTCTAAACAAAAAAAAAATCGAATTTTTTTACTAATAAAATAATTAATGTTTGCTGAGGGAGGCCAATTTAAAGAAGCAAAGTCAAAACGGGTCCTTTTTAGGTTACGCTGATGAAACGGAAACAGACAAGCGGAACGCTAAAAATATTAATTTCTCTATTTGAATTTGTTTATTTTATTTTATTTTAATTTTTTATATGATAGGTATAACACAAAAAATATTTTGATATTTTTCATATATTTTAATTTAAAATTTTAAGATTTGATAAAATATATCTTTATTTTTTAAAACTATGTATCAAATTAAACTCAGAAAAATAAATTGAAGACAAGAAAATATACCCTATGTATTAATTCATGTGGTACAATTTAAATTTCGAGAGTAAAACAGTTTAAGTTTAATCATGAAATTGAACGTAATATCTTTAATTTTTTAAAATAAATTTTATATGAGTGTGATATCTTTAATTTTTTAAAATAAATTTTATATATTTGGAAATTTTCTGAAAAAGAAACTATAAATCACAATAATTAAAATATTTTATAAAAAGTATAAAAAAAATTACAGTCAATATTAAATTTCAAAATTAGCAAAATGTCACGTAAATTGAGAGAGATGAATATTTTAAATTTGACGTTTTGGTCGTTGGAATGTCGTATGTGTAGCGTAACAATGAGACTTATCCGCGTTAGCAAACAGAGAGTCGTGAACAATGAAAGAAACGCGTTCGGCTGATTATTCAATTTCTCGTCTTAAGTTTGTGTCTCTTTCTATCTCTGTATTATTCTCATACCTTTATTTTTTTTTGGTCAAAATTCTCATAGCTTTATACTATGATCTGCATCAAGGTGACACTTGTGATTAGGGGTGTTAAATGGGCGGGTTGGGTTGAAATTAGAGATATTAAAATGGGTTGAAATAGAAATTGGGTTGGATTTTGACCCGCCTAAATTTACTTTGGGCTCAAATGGGTTGGGTTTAAATGGGCTAAAAAATGGGTTGGGTCTTGACCCGCCCAATTTGACCCGATTAAACTCAATAATTTTAACATAGTGATATTTAACTTTTATAATCACAATTTGAATTTCAGCTCAAGATTTTTCTTTTAAAAAAGTAACAAATGGATAGATAAATCCTAAAAGATGTTAAATAGATAATAATTCATACATTTAATATAGGAACATATCTTAATAAAGAGTTTTAAAGCGGGTTGAAATTTGAGATTGAATTGGGCTCAATTGAGAATTCTCTTAAAATAGGTTAGACTTGAATGAGTTGAGATTGAACCCAATTCAAATTATCTTAAGCCCAACCCTTAAAATTTTGAACGGATTGGACGGATTACCTATGTTTGGGTTCATTTTTGACACCCCTACTTGTGATTGACTAATTCATATATATATATATTACCCTTATTTAGAAGTGACACTTCTAAAGGACTAACACAACTTAAAATAATTGTACCTTGTGTTGAAAATGTGATGAGACAAATAAGGGCTTTTTTGGTATTGTGAAGATTAATTTTGGTGCATTCATTGTAATAGAGACATCTGTACTCTATTTGGTGAAAAGGACTAACACAGCTTAAAATAATCATACCTTGTGTTGAAAATGTGATGAGACAAATAAGGGCATTTTTGGTATTGTGAAGATTAATTTTGGTGCATTCATTGTAGTAGAGACATCTTTACTCTATTTGGTGACACGTGCGTTCTCTTTTTATACTTAGCCAGCCAGATATTATTTTATTAAAGTAATTTAATTTGTATTGTATAAGTGGGGTCCATATTATTATACTTGAGTCTTTATGATTTCCAAAGCAAATCACGTGCACCCCTATTCTCTTCATCTTCTTTACAATGACCAAAATTTTGGTTTCACATTGCCCTGCTTCATTTTAGGTTTTCCAAATTTCTCCTCTGCTTCTCTCATTTTTTCAGTCTTTTCATGTTCACTTTCTTCTTCATTGACTCTTTCACATTCAAGTTTCTTAATTGTATTTTGTGGTAAGTTTTTCTCGCTTTTTTCTTCCTTAATTTTTTTTTTTTGCTTCAATTTTTTTCTTGAGCAATTAGTGATTTTTTTAGAGAATATAAAGACATTAACTTTTACAGATGTGACCATTTTTATTTCCACTGATCCGTTTGTGGAAAGGCAAATTGGATGAAAATGACTATAAAATAATATTTAACAACCATCCAAACAAGTTGTTGATGAAGATGGAGATACTCTTGCTCAAATTTCGACAAACATTCATCATCTGAATCAAATTTTGGTATTTATTCTTTTAGATTATTGTTCTCTATTGTATTTCCTCTATAAATAATATATGAATGTCAATAGTATTTTCTGATTTATTCATGTATCTTCACGAATAAATACTCAAGTTTCCTTAGTGCACCAAGGGTGTTTGATAATATGCCTACATCGAGATGGATCTTTGATTCAACACTAAAGGTTGGTCAACCTGTCAACTAATAATTATTTTTTCGTTCCTCGCTTCTTAGTGAACTTTTTTTGTAGTGTTGAAGGGAGAGAGGTAGAAAAGAGATATGCGATACAGAAATATCAAGACAAATAAATAAATGTCTTTTTTTCCTTTTCTTAGGTGAAGGAGAAAAGGAAAAAACATATGATTGTTATTTGTCGAATTTGAACCTTTCAATTCTAGGTAGAATCTAAGTTATTCATAAAATGAATTGACCCTCAACTCCCTCTAATTCTATATAGAAGCAACATTACGTGCCCCATTATGAAAATTCATTTTTTTTTTCATTTTATCACAGCTAAACTGGAATGACCAGAGTCATTTTCTTGCTTCCTGGAATAAGAATACAAGAGGGTACTTGAATGTTTCTCATAATATCAAATAATTTAGAATAATTGAAGGATCTTCTCTAGATTTGGTAACAACATTTGATGTTGGACCTAATTAATGTGCGGAATGATAGTTAAGTTGTCCGTATGCGGTCATCATCAGTTGTATTGGGTTATGAATGCTCACTAAATGAAATAATGCATTTATTGCAAATGATGTACCTTTACATTTGAGTTTTATACATGATCAATGTAAATATTTTTTTGCACTATCAGGTTAGCAGATTTACATTAACCTTCTTGATAAAATGTGCTACCCACATGTAAAAATTATTTACGTTACGTTGACAATGTATATTATTTATTAAACTCTTATGTTTTATTGTGCTTTCTATTCTGGCTTTGAAATTTGGGGCTGAGAAAAAGGTTGGGATGTTCATTGTTCAACTAATTTGAGATATTAGACGATGCTATTGATGTAATGAAATTGAAAGATGGTGTAATTCAAAACATGGTAAAGTCTCTAATTTGTATTCACAAGTTGCAATCCTTGATTGTTTTTCATTGTATTGAGTTATTTTTCATAATATTGGCAATTTTGACAAATCTACAATGATTTTAACTCCACTATATACATACTTGGTCACCTATGGAAGTAGTTTGAAAAGATAATTCAGCAATTATTTGGAAACCTTTCCTCATGTTGGGAACCAAAATGAGGTACAAGAAGCAATGTAAAGTGTACTTCAAACAAAACTTGAGTTGTACGAGTAGGGTTAAAATAGTAAATTCCCTTTATTCACTCTCTCACCTCTGCTTCTACTCTTTCTTCTTTGCCTGACAACATTGACAGCCATTTTAAACCTTCAACGGAGTTAAACTTTACTTCAGAGTCTCACTCCAGCATCTCAAGTTCTTTCAATTGTTTACCTAGTAAGTATTCTTGTGTGGTATTGGCCCTCTTCCCTTATGAATTTTTACTCTTTTTTTTCCATTATTGTGTTTATGCTTCCTATTATTCTACTGATTTTTCTTATTTATAGGTCTTCCACAATTTTTCTTGGATTCTTTTGAGTTTTTATAGATGCCTCTTGAAATACATGCATAATTTTGTTTTCAATATTTTGCAGTTTCTAGCTCTAAAATACTAAAATATTAGTAGTATTTTCTTATCAATATATGATACTTTTTGCAGATAATTAATGGCTTGATGCGGTCGCATGTTTGACGAAATTTCCCGTGAAGGTAAGACTTGTGTGTTATGAAGAGAGATTAGTTACCAGAGTTGATTGTTTTGGCCAGATGATTCAAGGTGCTAATGAAGTTGAATGGTGGGCTTAGGTGAATAGACATTTTCCCTTATAATATCTTCTTTTCATATGGTATTTTCCCCAAAAAATATTGAGAAAGAATTTGAGTTGCCGAATTCTGTGATGTTGCCATGAAATTAGAAGTGATAACGTAATGCTGAAAATTCAGGGTAAGCTTTCAGTATTGATCTTTTTGTTGTTTGAGCTACATTTTTGAAAAATTCAGCTACTAATATAGTAAATTGAGGTGGTATTCAAAGAGAAATTATTTAAATACAAAGTCAGAATAACAAGCAGGTTGAATCAGGCGAAAAAGTTGATTTCTGGCTCTCCAATTTCCTAGTCCTTTAAGGTACCATTCCACATTTTCTTAAGAACCTTTAAAATTTTGGCAATGGACCGTGATGTTGGTGTTGCATTTATTTTTAGCAGTTGTTCTTGGATAAAAGCTGAAACTTTAATATTAAAAATTTTGTTACTAGATTGAGTTCTAGAAGTCTGTCATATGATCTTATGCTTTCTCAAAGTTTTGTTTCATGTGTTCATATTAGTTAGATACAATTGATAATGTTAAAAATATTTTTCATCTGATCAATCCAGAAAAAAATGAACATAAGAAATGTAGCAAATAAGTAATAATGTTGACGTTAGAATTTTTTTGAGAAATGAGAGAGTAATAAAATGTCCAGGTAATGGAAGAATCCTATAAGACTATTAATTTAACGCAGAAACGAACTCTTTTCTTTAAACTTGAGTTTGTTGCTCAAGAGTAGCTACTAACTCCTAAACTTTTTTATATCATATGTGAAATAGGAGTAGTAATTTGAGTATGCAATATAATAATATTGTGTTAAGAGTGCTGTCATATGCTTCTTATAGAGAAATATCAACTTCATGTTTTCTCTTTTATTTGTAGCATAATATTCTTTCATCAGAATTTTGTGTCATGGTCATTAATGGGTTCCTTGTTTTGCTTATTGCATTTGAAGGTTTGGCAATGAAATAGATGAAAAAAAATGGAGGTTTTGCTTGGTCCAACTATGAGCTCTAAAATGTATGTGATTATCTTTCGCAAACATTTTTAGCTAATTTATTGTCACATACATTTTTTTTTGAATATTTTTACTCTTTCCATGTCCCTCAATAGAAGAAAAACAAACATTATTTTGTATTTCACGAGAGACAATTTTGTATATGAGATGTAGGTGAGACGAAGAACATTTTTAGTATGCGCTCTTTCTATGTCCCCAGATTAAGAAGCATAAAGATAGGTAGAGCATGAGCTCTTGAAGACTAAGTTGTTGTATTATATGTTAAATGTAATAAAAGGATTTTCTTAGTGGTTTATACAACATCAAGGTAATATTATGTTATTCAAACTTAAGGTCTGATTTGATTGTGAACTCTGGGCGGCCCAAAGTAAGAAATGAACTTTTTGTTTTAGAACTACCCAACTTCTATATTTGAATGTGTAGCAGCCATTAAAAAAATATCCATTGAGTGCTTATTAATTACTTTAAGGTGGAATAGAACTACAAAAAGTTGAGGTTGATGTTCATAAAAAAACAAATGGTAAAGCTTGCCAATTGTAAATCAAATATGTACAAAGAGTTGAACTGGTCGGTACTGACAGGTGCAACCTTTGGTATTTTTATACATATGTTTGGAAAACACTTGCCTAAATTTTCATTTTGCAAAAATAGGAGGATTGACAGTAATCTCAATTTCAATTGGTGGATAGTTATGAGAGCAAAAATTATTAAATGAGTTTAGATGATTAATATACAAAGTGAAAACATGAGAGATCTACTATTGAGTTCCTGTCATATCAGAGTCAACAACTTTGTTCGAACTGATCGTTACACGCTTGTGAGCAATTTTATAAAAATAACCTAAAAAATAAAGAGTTACAAGTGACTATTACAAACTCTTACATGGAACTCTGGTGAAGAACTCATGCCTTTGATTTGCTTCATTATATTATGTTCGAATACCACTTGATTGTATGAAGAGCTCCTACTTTATTTTACTGAGTTTATTCTAGGATGTGAAATTGAGTTTGCCTTATATGGGTCAATTTATGCATACTGAACGTCAACATCAGTTGTGGTATTAGGTGTATTAAACTTTATTGCTGAGATATTGTAAAGATGTACAACTTCTCAAATGGGTGGATTTGCTGATCTCCACAACCAACTATACAAGAATATTGGAAACAAATGGAATTGGGTATTTCAAAACAGGGAAGTCATATTTGTCTCTTCGGAAAATTTGTCGTTTTTGCTTTTTTGGTTATTAGTTTCTGGTGTGAAGGCTGAAAACTTTATCTAAACTATCATGTGTGTGTGTGATTTTCTTACCTGAAATTCAATCATCGATTCACATAGGAGAAGTGAATTTTTGATGGTTGATGGGTGTTTTGATAAATAGTTGGCGGTGTAGTTCAATAATGAAACTAAAATATAAGGGCACTTTAGGAGTTCTTTTAACCATCAACTCTTTGTTTCTCTTTTCTCGCAGAATGATTTTTTGTTATTCCCTGTTAATGAAATAGATAATGGCCATGAACCTATACGAATTTTTGAAATATAGTCTTCCAAACTACTTATTTTATCTCCTCCAGGAGGTGATGGATAGATGTGAAAAAGAAAGTTAGTGTATGACTCATGTTGGATGGCATTATTAATGTTACAAACGATTGTAAAACACTTCTAATGTTATGCTTTGATATTTATGTTTCACAATTATATATCAAGTAAAAGTGATCTTCTGCTATGTTCTTTTTGCTGTTTCTTGCAGGCCGCATGAAAATAAGCCTTCGGTTTGGATTGTGTCAGGAATGATATGAATGATATGATTCCCTCTGCTAACTGTAAGACACATATTCTATTTCTCCATTTGTATGAGTAAATTCTATTATTTCTTTGAGATATAAAATTTTAAGCTATGTATCAATGTTATTTTGGACATTTCATATTTATAGGAAATGCACTGATGGTAGCAGCATGTGGTGCTATAAGTTTCATATTTTTACTCTTTATTGTTTTGTCTAATGAATTTCCCATTCAGATTCAAGTGATGATTCAATATGATGACACTGTTGTTAAATTGGAATTTATCATTTTTGGCCAAGTAGACTGGGTATTGACATTTTAATTATGTTGCCTAATCCTATATTAACTTAGGCGAGAAATAATAATTTTAAACTATAGAAAGAAATATAAGGCTAATTGATAGTAGTATTTATTTGATGTCTGTCTTCCCCCCATGCTATAAATATGACATAGAAGTTTTATGAAAGAGACATAATGAGAAGTGGAAAAATGACAAAGAAACAGAGAGAACAAGGCGATACATCTAATAAAGTGGAACAATGTCACATTGGACAAGAAAATAGTAGCCTTAGAAATAAATAGATGAAGGAAAAAAATAATTTACTCACGTTATGAAAATATATTGTGGAAGTAGAGGTAATTTTTAAAAGGGTGATTACAAAAGTGTGGGTTCAAAAAGCTGAATGGTATATATACAACTTTACAGGGCCATATGAAAGTGAAATTTGGATAACATATAAGGTATGTGGATTCTTTTAAATTAATTATGTTTTGTTTCAGGTGATGGAAGAAATATACCATTGGGGCGGCATGGCACGACAACTGAAGAAGTCACATACTTCTGTTTTGTAGCACCACGACATTTAATGGGTATTGTATAAAATTAATTCATACCAAACAAAGAAATCTTCTTTTAATACATTGTTTTATCCGTTTCTTATCCCATTTCAATTGGTTCTCTCTATTTGATCAGAGGTCCAATTTAACGGTTTCTTCAAGCTTTGCTTAATTTATTTTGTAAGTTGAAATATCTTACTTTCGACTATCTAATGCCTACTTGATGTTATGATTTTAACTGCAAATAGATTTTTGGAGTCCATTTATATATAATTTAGCAGCTTGTGATGCTTCATTTTGACAATCGTGTCGATCATATCCCCCAGATCCACAAAAGACATTATCACCAACAATGGATTGTCCAATTAATATTAAAATAATACATTTTTAGGATGTTAATGAAATGCTTTTAACTTCCTTGCTGACTTGTAACGACCCTGTTAGTGGTTTTATGAATTTTAATCATTATTTTTATATTAACCCTTTATAGTAGCTTTTATAAATAATTTATGACTTATAAGAATGAGTGATATGATTTTCAGATTTAATACAAAATTATTTTGTTACTAATAGTAATAGAAAAGGTGAATAAATAAATAAATAAATAAAATAAAAATAGAAATAAAAGGGCAAATATTGCTGGCTGTTGTGAACAGCAGCAGTTCGCCCAGATGGAAAAAAATAAAAAAATAAAAAGAAGGGTTGGAATACTACTTGCGGCGGCCGACAACAAATTCAGGTGAGAATTTCAAAATTTCAATTCTTTGAGTACGCAATATATTGCTAAATATGTTAAGTTGTCCATTGTTCTGGAAGGAAAGGTAGTATTATATAATAGTATATGTTGGTATGTAGTGAATTGGATTTCTTTTTATTTGCTGCAATATTGATTTTTCAAATTAATGTTAAGTATTATTATATGAGTTACTATTCACAGGTTATAGTAAGTAATCATGAAGTAATTATAACCAATGATTGGAGGATGTTATAGTATAGGATAAATGCCCTAACAATGTTCTGCCTATTCGTTTCACGTTTAAGTATTGTTTCTTAAGTGAGTTTCAATTTCAGATTTTATATAATTATCATATTATGATTAAAGTTTTGGTATATTGAGATACTAGTAGGTGTATTGTAGTATATGAAGATCATTAAATTTATGTTATTTAGAGATATTGAGACTAAACCCTAGGCTTGAAATTTGGAAAAGAACTTGAAAGAGTTGACATATTAGTTGGTATCAAGATTAGGATAACTTGATTATAGAATCGATGTGAGTTATTGGGTCTAGGCTTAGACCTGTATTGATATGGTGTTGTTAGTTTTGAAATCTTATTGTGGTCATTTATTTGAATAGATTGCTTTGATTTGGAAGTTCAATGAAAGGGGAAGACTCAAGTCCCAGAGTGATTGTTCGACTATTTGAGGCAAGTGGATTTCTAAACCCTTGTTAAGTGTATGGAATTCATGTATTTCCTTGTAATATGTGTTTAGGGTAATGAGGCTTGGTGATGGGTTGACTTGTCCACATTGATTAATTCTAATGATGAGAAAGGGATAATAAAAGGCAACGTGATCAATTGTTTGTGTGATGTGTTGAGAATTGTTTGAAAGGCTTGTTGAATCATTGTTGATGTTGTATCCTGATTGTGTTGTTGTGAATTGTGCAATGTTATGAAAATGGTCATCTCTTCATTATTTGTGTGAACATGTCATTTGCATTGTTCTGAGACATGGTTGTGACAAGTGTTATGTGCATTGAGAAAGAATAAGAAAATAAAGAGGATGTACAATTTCGAGGGATGTATTGTGCTCCGCGATGGATACTATATTTTGAGGGACGCATCGCGCGCCGCGACAGATACTATATTTCGAGGGACGTATCGCACGCCGCGATGGTTACTATTATCGAGGGTCATATCGCACGCCGCGATGGATGCATGGACAGATATGTCCCCCATGGGTCCCGGACTGAGAGATAACGGGTGTTTATCATTAGGTCAAACATGCATCACTATACTTGACATTGCATTTCATTGCATTGCACTTCTTTATTATTGGTGAACTTGATCTTGTATGTTGCTGATCTTGTGAGTGCCTTTCTATGGAACTTAAGACTGATGAATATTGGGCTTATTGTTGAAGATATGCAATTGTTAGAGTGTTGTTGTTGAGGACATGAAACTATTGTTGTTGTTGAGGATATTAAATTGTTAGAGTGTTGTGTTAAGCTATGTGCTTTGTAAACTGTGAACTGTTATGTTGGGATGGGACTAAGCAGGTTGTAGTTATGGAGGTGGTAATTGATAAATATTGAGCTTGTTGTTGAGAATATATGATTGTTAGAATGTTGTTGTTGAGAATATATGATTGTTAGAATGTTGTTGTTGAGATATGTGCTTGTAAATTGTGAATTGTTAGGTTGGGCTAGTTTTATACAGATTGTAGTTGTGAAGGTTCGGTTGGGGTGTAAGGAGTACTTGTATTCTATCCCCTTAGCTCGTGTTTAGAGGTTTACTTGCTGAGTACCATGTGGTTTGGTACTCACCCCTTGTTTCTACAAATTTTTGTAGGTTACGAGCCTGGATTTTTGTGGTACTTGTCATACTCTTCTTTTCCAAGGCTTCTGAGGGATTTGTGAGGTAGTTGTTTGTCTTCTCAGCGATCCTTCTTACTCCTGTTTATGATCTTGTTCTACTCTAGAAACAATGTCATATGAGACTTGTATTTTTCTTTTTATTCAATTGTAATACTTTAGAGGCTTGTACACGTGACAACTAGATTTTGGGGATATTTTTGAGTTGATTATAAAAATTTCCGCATTTTATTGTAATGGTTGAGTTTTAGGCTGACTTGTCTTGGTGGGATAAGACAAGTGCCATCACGTCCATTTTTGGGTTGTGACAAAATGGTTTCAGAGCCCCAGGTTCATAGGTCTCACGTGTGTACAAGCTGAGTCTAAGTAGAGTCTCGAGGATCGGTACAGAGACGTCTGTACTTATCTTCGAGAGGCTATAGTGACTTTTAGGAAAAATCTTCACTTCTTAGATCTCTATCATGCGTACTTGATCCGATTTTGATTCCTATCGCTTTATTCCATTCACTCTCACTTATATGATGACTCGTGCATAGTTCCTCATGTGAGTAGTTAATGTCGTGTATGGTTTGAATGTTAGATCTGGTATTAAGGTGGAAGTAATATACTTATGGAAAAGATGTGTGGTTAGATTTAGAATGTTTAACAATTTGAAGGGGTTGTGTAAGGTTAGTTACCCTAGTAAAGTGAATAGTACTTGTGTGGTATATATGATATTTAGAGTAGTTTAACAATTGAAAGTGGAATGATTAAACGAATGACTACATAATAAATATTGTAACTTTGGAAACTACAATTAGTAAAGTTCTCATAACATGAATGGGCTGCTTAGAAAATGATGAAAATGATGATGCACCAATTGAGGTTAGAATTTCTACTAAGACTTTATAGATTGTGTGTATATCAAAGAAGGTCATGATACAACTACTATAATAGTATCGATGATTACTTGGTTAGAGTTATGAAGTATGTTACTTTTGATATTTACCTGGCCTATGAAAGAATACATATAACTTGGGCTAGATACAGAACTGATTTGGTGATATTTTACAGCTATTCGATAGGTTGAAATGTGTGACCTATTTGGATATGATCTTCTCAGTAGGTATGATGTATTCTAGTGGTGGATCTAATGGACTTTCACGATGTGGTACTAGTGGTACATGGAAATGGATACGTCGATTGTCAAGTGTGAATAATAACTACTTAAAGAGTTATCAGTTGTATCATATGCTCGTATAATGAGATTCAGTGTTGCATTTACATTTGAGAAATCAACTAGGTTGTTACTGCGGATGGATGGGTTAAGCATTATTTATAAAGAAGCTTTTAGTGGTGGATCGTTGGTATGATATTGATGTGTTTAGGTTGTGAAATGTTTCTTGAGGATTTTAGATGAGTGCTGATTTCACCGTAAGCTCCTTGGAAGTGGATCTACATTAGGATGACAAGCTTATAGGTAAAGGAAGTCTCAACGAGTATACTTGTGTGAACGAATTAGAGAATTTTAGTAAGAAAGTGTGTATAAAATTGGGTTAGTCCTTTGATTTTGGTTGGTATAACTGGATTAAGATGTCACTTCGATGACAAGGTTGACTTCTAGATGACGGCAATGGCTACTAAGTATAACGATAATAAGAGTTCATGATAGGTTATACAAAGATGCAACTATATGATAAAGATTGTTGGTTAAATAGATTTGTTTTTTTCTATGGTAATGACGACTTGCGAGTATCTAATGTTATGATTTGCTACTATTTGATGAGTAATATGGTTGCATGGAAAGTTATAGGAGATGTTGAGACACCACTCGAATAGAATTGAAATGAACTAGAGTCGTAATGAAAAAATAGTGGGATGTAGTGTAGCCTTTGGAAAGAGGTGAGAGCAAGAATATTTTCTCTTATTGCAAGGGCTAAAGAGGTATCTTAAAAGGGATTGAAAATTGAGGTATAAAGGCACGTGGTTCCATCTATTTTGCTATGGTTATGGTGATAGTGTTACATGTCGTTCATATCAGCTAAAAGTTATTTGGATAAGATTTGAGAAGGAGTGTACAGACGTTCAGCTCGAGTGTGATGATAAGTTCTTTTGTGGTTTTAAGTTTGATAATGAGTATGATTGGATTTTTTTGCAAAGGATATTATAAGGTCGATAGAGAGGCAATCAATGATAAGCTAAGATACATGAATTCATAAAGATCTTCAATGTATGAGCTAATGTTGGTAGATAATGGAATTGTGTTACACAATTGAAATCAAAATTCAAGTTCATTGTGAGTCTATGTTCGTGGTAGTAGGTTTTGTCAAGGTATGAATTGGTAAGGTCAGAAATGATCGATTGAATTGAGTATGAAGCATTTGGAAGGACTTGTGCATGGTTTGGATCGTAAAGTTGTTACTTTTGATTGTTAAAAGACCCGAGGAAGGGTTTCACTTAAAAGTTTTGGTTTAAAGTAAAAGATAAAATCTCATGGGTTGTTGGTCAATGGATAAGTTTGGTAAGTGAGTTAGTGAAAGAACAAGAGTCAGGTGTATTAAAGAGTTTAAAGTATTTGAAATTTTTGACATGGGAAAAATTTAAGAAAGGTGAAGGAATAAGACCTCTCGTATAGACCTTTGGTTAGGAGTTGAAGGTTATATGGATTTTTATCTTTGAATTCAATTATGACTATGAAATGTGAACTGGTTTGGCACAGACTTACTAAGATTTATCAGCAACTTTTATGACAATTGAGTTTTAATTTGGGTGACAAACAATGATATGTGGAAGATTCGTTATGGTTATGTCATGCTAGATTGTTCAAATTATGGCAATTGACTTGTGGATGCACTACATGATGGGATACAATTCTAGATGATTATTAAGGATTTCGAGTTAGATTGATACTACCCTATTGATGGGACTACACACACTGATGGAATGTGTTACATAGACACTTGATAGTAAATAGAGGTTATGTATCCATAATATATAAACTTATTGAGGTGACTAAGGATTTCTCTAAGTTTTGGCATGAGGTATGTAATGGTTTGAAATGGTAGTTGAAACATGGTATGCGAAAGATTGCGTAGAGTGACGTTGGGTGTGATTCAATTGTTGTACCTCGATGAGAAAATACTATTAGATTTGGAGTTAGGTCTATCCGTCTTGGGTGTGACTCGTATCTATCACGAGATGCTTAAATGGAAAGAGAATGAGTCATAGTTTGAAATTTTAGAGGCCACAATATGCTTGCTAAGAAGATTTTGATACTAGCGACAGTTTAAGAGTAAGGTAAATGACTGGTATGGTTATGATGTTTGTTAGTATTAAGAGTGTTGGCTTCAAGAGAGTATTATGAGAAGTATGTGAAGTTTTACTAATCAAGTATGTGTACTATTATAATAAGGACTAGACTGGCTGATTGTGAATGGCTAAAAATTGAGAGATGAAGTCAAACAAATGAAATTTTATTTATATGGGCACTATGGAAGGAGTATCTTGTGTTATTCGACCTTGCTTCCGTATATTCTTATATGACCATCTACTTCATTTTGAATATGATTTGGAGTATGATTCATTGCATATGTCCACATGTGTTTCTACATCTATGAGTGAATACCTAGTGGTGGATCGGATGTACCGATTCTCTTATGTCCTCTTGATAGGGTAGGATCCTTAGACAGACTTGGTCATCTCAGTTATGATAGATTTGCTGTTGTTTGGGATAGTTCAAGTATACCAGTAGTTCTACACGCACAACCTTACTTATGAGAACTTATAGAAGAGCTTCTGTGAATAATTATAGTTATCAGATAGGATTGTTAAAGGTTCTGCATCCTGGGTGTACCGCTTGTTGGGTGGTTAGTTGATATTGGTCTTCTTTGGGTTAGATAAGTTTGATTCTCCCTTGATGAGTACACAATGTCTAAAGATCAGATTTTATAACTTAAACTCGTGAAAAGATTGTGTTATGAAAAGGAAATCTTGATAAAATCTGTGATGGTTTGTGCATTATGAGTGTGTGGTGGTTGGTTCAGGTTCTCTTCTTGTTTTAGCCAGTATTGATTCCAGATTTTATCATGGTTATGTGAGAAAAGATTCATTCTGATGATTGTGTTATGATCTAGAGATTTTTGGTCCAGATTGGATGAATGAGTTAGTCAATGGCTTGGTAATCACTCCTAATTTGTAGATATGTCATATTTTGATTCAAAAGTTCAGTTCTTGGTAGTTGATCTTGATGGAATGGTCTTAAGGAGGAACTCACTTGGAGAGATGAACAACCAACTGGTAGGTCATAGCTTAAGCTTTTGGTAATGTTGGTTATTCTTCCTTCTCCGTCTTTATGTTCGAGGATGAACATGATTTTTAGTGGTGGATAATGTAACGACCCTGTTAGTGGATTTATGAATTTTAATCATTATTTTTATATTAACCCTTTATAGTAGCTTTTATAAATAATTTATGACTTGTAAGAATGAGTGATATGATTTTCAGATTTAATACAAAATTATTTTGTTACTAATAATAATAGAAAAGGTGAATAAATAAATAAATAAAATAAAATTAAAATAGAAATAAAAGGGAAAATATTGTTGGCTGTTGTGAACAGCAGCAGTTCGCGCAGAAGGAAAAAAATAAAAAGATAAAAAGAAGGGTTGGAATACTACCTGCGGTGGCAGACAACGAATTCAGGTGAGAATTTCAAAATTTCGATTCTTTGAGTACGCAATATATTGCTAAATATGTTAAGTTGTCCATTGTTCTGGAAGGAAAGGTAGTATTATATAATATTATATGTTGGTATGTAGTGAATTAGATTTCTTTTTGTTTGCTGCAATATTGATTTTTCAAATTAATGTTAAGTATTATTATATGGGTTACTATTCACATGTTATAGTAAGTAATCATGAAGTAATTATAACCAATGATAGGAGGATGTTATAGTATAGGATAAATACCCTAACAACGTTCTGCCTATTAGTTTCACGTTTAAGTATTGTTTCTTAAGTGAGTTTCGATTTCATATTTTATATAATTATCATATTATGATTAAAATTTTGGTATATTGAGATAGTAGTGGGTGTATTGTAGTATATGAAGATCATTAAATTTATGTTATTTAGAGATATTGAGACTAAACCCTAGGCTTGAAATTTGGAAAAGAACTTGAAAGAGTTGACATATTAGTTGGTATCAAGATTAGGATAACTTGATTATAGAATCGATGTGAGTTATTGGGTCTAGGATTAGACCTGTAGTGATATGGTGTTGTTAGTTTTGAAATCTTATTGTGGTCATTTATTTGAATAGATTGCTTTGATTTGGAAGTTCAATGAAAGGGGAAGACTCAAGTCCCAGAGTGATTGTTCGACTATTTGAGGCAAGTGGATTTCTAAACCCTTGTTAAGTGTATGGAATTCATGTATTTCCTTGTAATATGTGTTTAGGGTAATGAGGCTTGGTGATGGGTTGATTTGTCCACATTGATTAATTCTAATGATGAGAAAGGGATAATAAAAGGCAACGTTATCAATTGTTTGTGTAATGTGTTGAGAATTTGTCACGCCCTGAGCTACCCCCGAGATGCGGACACGGGACCTAGGACCACAAGTGATCCCAAGCTAACCTTGCTGGCATGATCATGAGCATACTAAAGATAATAAACTGATGCGGAAGCTAAATCATAAATAAATCTGAAAAAGATGGGGAATACCCATATACTATAACTGAATATATCAAATCTGAGAGTTTAATACAAAAGAAATATCAAACTCAAGTACTAAGCTGAATCTAACTATGTCTGAAATAAGCCTCTAAACTGACTAGAAATGTTGGGACATGCCCCAACTAGATCTAGCAAAACTGAAACTAAAGACTAAAAATACTGAAAAGAAACTCATGACTATTGTCCTCGGAGAATGAGGACTCACCACTGATTCTGCTGAACTGGAGATCGGGAATCGATCTAAGCGTGATCTGGATGCTGAGAACCTGAACCTACACCACGAGAAGATGTAGCGCACGTATGCGTCAGTACTTGAAGGGTACTGAGCATGCAGGATAGAGTAAAGCTGAAATAACATATAACTGAACAAAGCATACTGAGCAATGATATAATCTGAACATGATATAGATACTGAATACTGAGCTAACTGAATGCAATGACCAATTTATAACATGCTGAGACTGAATACTGAATATACTGATAAATGGTCAATGCAATAGAATCTGACTGAACTGTGGGAGCTACTAATAACCGACATAAAACCACATGAGCTAAATGTGGAGTCCGATGTATACGCCCCATTGAGAGGACCCAATATACCCTGCCAGAGGTATAAAGGCATGCTGGCGTGATCACTAAACTGATGTGGCCCACAGAGGGGACTTATACCTATGTGGCTCGTAGTTCTGGGACTATATGGGTACGCTGAAACCCTAGTCCAACTCGGTATTATGCTACTCCCAATGAATTAAGTAGTTAACTAGTTATGACTGAATTTCTGTAAATACTGGATAGCTCGAAACTGAACATGCAAACTGAGAATGCAACAATTAATCTGATAATGATGCATTCATAAACTGAGGCATGTATAATTGAATATATTATGACTGGAATACTGAATAGTTCAAAATACTGACATGTAGATACTCATACTTGAAAACTTCTTTTTAGAAAACAATTCAACATCATATTATACTATGATAATTGATGACTTGGGAAGTCATACTGCATAAACATTGATGGTATATCTAGATACCATACTATTCATACATTGATGGCCTACTCAATTGTCATACTAATCATGTTTTTGAAGCTCTTTCTCAAAACTCATCTTAACTTTCTCAAAAACTCAGTTTAAAACTCAAATGTTGTCTTAAAGAAAAGCTTCTCAAGATTTATAACTCAAAATAGGGTTTATATTGAAATATACTGATAATGTGGCATAAAACTGGAGCATGTATATCTGAATAACTGAAATATCTGACCTAGCATGTGTAATTCAAGAACTAATGAAATACATAGTTAGGGTTCTGAAATTTATGGAAGAAACTGAGCAATAACATCATAATCTGATTTGGAACATTTAAATAACTAATTCATGATGATCTGTTGAAATTCTAGAAACCCTAGGTCTTTTCATAATCATGGAATCAAGAATCTGACTGAATTCTAGGGACCTAATGGGCGAAAGGAACCCACTAGTGAAATCCCACATACCTGGTGATGAATTCCACGGAGAAATCTTTCAATTTCGGGGCTGGAACTGAAGGAACCTTGCTGCGTTCTTGAACTAGGGTTCTTGACCTTTTTCTCCATCTAGCGTTCTAATTCTTGTAAGTTTGATTAATGATTTGACTTAGGTAAGTTCTAGTTATGTTTCTAGGTTTAAACTGATTAAAACCTAATGATTTAGGGTTTAAACGACGTATCTTAGGGGTTAAAAGAAATAGGAAAAGACCAAAAGACCCCTGAATTAACTGCTGTCGGAGTGACCTACGGATTGGACCTACGGGCCGTAGGTCAATCTACGGTCCGTAGATTGTGTCCGTAAGTCAAGCCTGCTCGACAGACCTTCACTAAAACGGGCATAACTTTTTACTCGGAGGTCGGAATTTAGCAAACTTGGTGGCATTGGAAAGATAATTCAATTATCTGTCTAACCATAAGTCATGGAACACACAATTCATTTTTTGCTAAGAGTTATGACCATCTGAAGTTGACCCATCGATATTTTTCATCTAACTAGCTGCTAACCTCATCTACGGTCAGACCTACGGACCGTGGATCGAATGACGGTCCGTGCTGGTCGACCGTAGGTTGTGTCAGAGGAATAGAAGGGAAGTCTCGATCCACGGACACAGACCACGGACCGTGGTCTGATCTACGGACCGTAAGTCTGTCCGTGAGTCGGGACTTAGCCAATTTTCTGAGCTGGTTTGGGGAGGGGTTGCAGTGGTGAACCACGGACCACCAGCACGGGCCGTGGTCTGACCTACGGTCCGTGGATGGTGACCGTAAGTTATACCTGCAACTTCTCAAAATCTGCATTCTTGTCTGTTTCGAATACGGGGTGTTACAGAATTGTTTGAAAGGCTTGTTGAATCATTGTTGATGTTGTATCCTGATTGTTGTTTTGTGAATTGCGCAATGTTATGAAAATGGTCATCTTTTCATTATTTGTGTGAACATGTCATTTGCATTGTTCTGAGACATGGTTGTGACAAGTGTTATGTGCATTGAGAAAGAATAAGAAAATAAAGAGGATGTACAATTTTGAGGGATGTATCGCGCGCCGCGATGGATACTATATTTCGAGGGACGTGTCGCACGCGGCGACAAATGGTATATTTCGAGGGACCTATCGCACGCCGCGATGGTTACTATTATTGAGGGTCGTATCGCGCGCCGCGATGGATGCATGGACATATATGTCCCCCATGGGTCCCGTACTGAGAGACAGCGGGTGTGTATCATTAGGTCAGACATGTATCACTATACTTGACATTGCATTTCATTGCATTGCACTTCTTTATTATTGGTAAATTTGATCTTGTGTGTTGCTGATCTTGTGAGTGCCTTTCTATGGAACTTGAGACTGATGAATATTGGGCTTATTGTTGAAGATATGCAATTGTTAGAGTGTTGTTGTTGAGGAGATGAAACTATTGTTATTGTTGAGGATATTAAATTGTTAGAGTGGTGTGTTGAGCTATGTGCTTTGTAAACTGTGAACTGTTATGTTGGGCTGGTACTAAGCAGGTTGTAGTTGTGGAGGTGGTAATTGATAAATATTGAGCTTGTTGTTGAGAATATATGATTGTTAGAATGTTGTTGTTGAGATATGTGCTTGTAAATTGTGAATTGTTAGGTTGGGCTAGTTTTATACAGATTGTAGCTGTGAAGGTTCGGTTGGGGTGTAAGGAGTACTTGTATTCTATCCCCTTAGTTCGTGTTTAGAGGTTTACTTGTTGAGTACCATGTGGTTTGATACTCACCCCTTGCTTCTACAAATTTTTGTAGGTTACAAGCCTGGATTTTTGTGGTACTTGTCATTCTCTTCTTTTCCAAGGCTTCTGGGGGATTTGTGAGGTAGTTGTTTGTCTTCTCAGCGATCCGTCTTATTCCTGTTTATGATCTTGTTCTACTCTAGAAACAATGTCATATGAGACTTGTATTTTTCTTTTTATTCAATTGTAATACTTTAGAAGCTTGTACACGTGACAACCAGATTTTGGGGATATATTTGAGTTGATTATAAAAATTTCCGCATTTAATGTAATGGTTGAGTTTTAGGCGGTATTGTCTTGGTGGGATAAGACAAGTGCCATCACGTCCATTTTTGGGACGTGACATGACTAATTGTGAAAGAAAGGGGCAAGGTATTAAGAATGTATACGGTGCTACTTCAATCAAGTAAGTTTTACTTTTTGGGTGATTATCTTTATTTTATATGTAAAATGAGGATATGGATGGAAAGATTTGATAGATGCTCTTTTTTTATTTGTAGACATACTTATATGTCGAACCATTTCTTTAGGAATTTACTCTAATTGTTCCCGTGTCATGGAAGATGAAGAGTTACCAAATCCTTGGTATTTTTCCTTGACCTTGTATTAATATATACTATGTGTACTATTTGACTCCTCTATGATTGAAAAACGTTTGATACACTCGCCAATTAGAACTTTTGGATCCGTACTCGCTTTAACAATTGTATTGCTGAGTGAGGTAAGTGACCGAGAAAAACAGTCAACTTCTAGAAACAGAACAACAAGCAGGTCAAACCAAGGAAAATGATTGATTTCAGATTCTCTAATTTTCAAGCCTTCAGGTACAATTTCACACCCTTTTCAAGCTCTTAAGATTTGTAGGGAACCATAGTGTTCTATTTTGGATGATGTTGTATTAGTATTTAGTAGTTATTCTTAGATAGAAGTTATGCTCTTAGTATGATCTAAATTTCTTCTGTTATTTTTGTATTGTTTGAATTGCAACTTCTGATACATTAGCAGACTGGCAGACGATACCAAAACACCATAGTTTATCATATTCATAATTACAATTCTGGAATTGAGAGGATGATCATACAGTAGGAGACTAATGATGTTTGGAAATGATTTAGGTAATATTCATTTCCTTAATGAGGTATTATCTCTATTTTTGACACATATAATATTTTATGAAGAAGTTTTCACATTTTATGTGATTATGCATGTGGGATAGGTTTTGCTTTAAAAAATTGTTGTTCAACTTTTCCCTTATTGAATTGAAAATCTTAAGTTACGAGTAGTAAACTGAAATGAAAGGATAAAAACGTAGCTATAACATGTTTTTATCTAAGTCAGGCGCTCAAATTATTAATGTTAGAGGTAAGGACAATGTCAAAGCAAGTCTGACCCGTTCCTTTGTATCATTATCTTTAATTTGCTTGAACTTATAAGGTTCTTATCGTTTTGTTAGATATAGAAGCTACAATGTCTAAGTGCAGTAATTTAAATAGCATCTTTGTTGAGCTTTGTAAAACAAATAGCATACTAAAGTACATGATCTTTAGCAGGAAAAGAAAAAAAATTCTATCTATAATATCTTAAGATGGCTTCCTGGTAGCCAAAATAAATCTATCCATAAATCACCTTCTTATGAATTTATCTTTAACAGAGATTGTGGCTCACTTCTATCCCAATTTTCCCAAGAGAGTGCTTGAGCAAATGTGTACTCTAAAAGGTGTTTGTAGTTTACACAAAAACATGACTTGTTCAAGCAGATAAAGATGAAATTGACTCTTAAAAGGATTACTTTCTTTTTGCTGTCTAAATCTTTTGTTTGGGCAAATAGTGAAATTGATAGACTTTAACAGAAACTTGTGTTGACTATTTCTGGTGTATTCACTTTTCAATAATTTTCAGGAACAACATATAGTGAGTTGATGTTCTCCATGGTACATTGGATTGTTCAGAAGTTGCGACACCAATAGAATATGAATGATAAATTGTAAATGCAGAATGTTCCTAACAACTTTGAGCATTCTCCCTTTTTTTCCTACTTTTTGATTCTTTTGTTTGGGTGCAATTTTTTTGAGTTGTGCCAAAAACTCCTATGCTATAGTTTTTTAAATGAAGAAGATTAGCTACTAAAATGCGAACTCCGGCATCCTCTACATATGATAAGCAATGACATGCTAATCTTATATATCAAAACTGAAACATCTTCTATATCCCTTTTCTAAACAAGGGTAATTATTTTGGTTGTATTACATTAGTTAGTATTTGCAGATCGTTCAAGTCGGCATCATACTGATGTCTGTTGTACATATTACGAATATTTCTAATAGTATATAATATATGATATATGATATATGATATTATCCATCTTTTGCAAAAGCTATCACCCTTGATTCATTAGTATTAATATTTTTACAAGCATAATATTTTGACTATTGGGCCCGTGCTTGCCACAGGCCTCCCCCATCTAGTATATATATATGATTAGGTAATTCTCTAATCTATATATTCCTGTAAGTTTAACTGTTATCTTTTGAATTTTCTTACTTATCCTAAGAAGATTGAATGAGAGAATATAATCGATTGACTGTTTCAATAAAATAAAATTGGAGGTCTAATAATAAACTTTATCAACAGGTTTTAATTATTTTTTTTACGTGACATATAAATTGAATGACAATAACCTACGTTATGTACAGAGGCACACCCAAGATTTGAAGAGAGAGGGCAAAGCACCCTGCTTAGGCCTCCAAAATTTTTAGGTCCCAAAAAATTTAAATAGTGCATTTTATTATTTTATTTCACTTTAACCAATATTGAAATTATAATTAAAAAAAAAATTAAAGGAAGAACAATCAACTTTTTATCAAGAATATTTTAGAATTTTGAATAAATAACTCAAACTATCTAGAATATCAGCCCTTAACCATGCCTTACAAAATCAATGCATTTTCGTTCCGGATCTAGTTTGAGGATGTTCATTACCATTAATATCTGATTGACAAGACCCTTTGTTGATTATAATGTCTTCTCACTTCATCTCATATTCTAGGGCTATATTTATCAATGGATATTCTTTCTCCAGGATCAAATCTAAGTGATTGCAAATCAAACTTATCTATAAAACGCGAAGAATTGTCTCTAAAACTAGCACTTGGTTGAGAAGACTTATGTTTCGTCAAAAATATATTCATTTCAAATCACAAGATTCAACAATAAATTCATACAAAAAAAATACGCTTGTAAAGAAGAACTTACCAATTTATGCGAGATAATGGGGGTAGGACTTCAATTATGCAGTGAAGAATACTTGTAAGTTGTAGATTTTCTAGCAGTCTTATATTTTGATTAGAATTGTGTTAGGACTTTTATTTGTTTTTAATTTCAATTAAAAAAAGAAGCTGTAACGACCTATTTCCGTCATTATAGAAAATTCAACGGGGAAAAAATTTGGGCCGAAAAACTTTTTCTCAGTAACTTGGAATTTTCCAACCTAGTCCAGATTTGGATGAAATCGGAGTCAGTAAGGTCTAGGGAAATATGGTAACAATTGGGTGATCTAATTATGAAATTGATCACATGAGTAGATAGCTAAGACGTTAAGGAACCCGTTAGACTTTACAGAATTGAATTCGGGTGAGTAGAACTCCCGAAACTGATCTTAGCGTGAACGAGTATCTTCTGAGTGTCATGGGACAAAGGTGTGTTGTGAAATGGGGTTTGGAAATTCTTTATTAAGCTCTCTATTCCGTGTAAGCCACTATGGCGGGAAATTGTGCTGCCAGGGCTGGGCCGCTGTAGCGGGGTGAGTACCGCTGTGGCGGGATAGACACGACTTAAGTCGAAAATAAACTCCAAAAATGTTTTATTCTGCACTTTTCAACTTTGAGAGCTAGGAGACGACCCCAGGTGTTTTCTTGACCATTTTCACCATTCTTGAGGCTAAAGGTAAGATTTTAACTCCTCGAATCTATTTTTCGATCCGTAGAATGTAATCTAGCGGGTAATTATCGATGGGGTAGAGTTTTGATTTGGAAATTATGGTGGAAAACCCCCTAATTGGGATAGTGGGATCATGAGTTTGATCAAGGGTTGATAGTGTTGACTTTATTCCGAGTAATTAAAGTCTTGTTTATTAATCCTAACATTAAATTGATTGTCTGTAGACCAAGAACAAGCGGAAAGAATCTGGAAAGGGAAGGATCAAGTTTCTTAGGGGATTTCAAGCTTTGTTCGAGGTAGGTGATGGTTGTGATTTCATGTTGTGTGATATATGTTTGTTCTTTCTTCATTATAATACGTGTATGTATGCGAATGCTGCATTATTAATCACACTATTCATAAATGAGGATGATTGAATAATTTTTTGCCATGAAATCATGAATTGATTGTATGATTATGAGAAAATACTTGTGCTTGTGATTGTGATTGTGGCTTGTTGAATGGATCGGGTGTTGCGTTCGACACACTAACTTGGATCGGTTGCCACGTTCCGACATAAATATGGGATCAGTTGCCACGTTCTGGCATAAACATTGGATCGGGTACCATGACTCGGTACACTAACAGTTTCGGTGTGGGTTCCATGAGAGGACCAATGACTTGACACAAATGTATAACTGAGAATTGTGAAATTGTACGTTGTTCATAAATGATGTTGATATTGTATATGTTTGGGGTATGCATGTTATTATTATGTTGTATTGACATATGTATGTTGCACTTATTGGGATAGCCGCGTGTTCCTACCACTACACTGTAGTTGTGTACTGATACTGCACTTGTTCTTTCTTTGTTGAGTACAAGACATCTTCAAGTGGCTATTGACATACCTCGATCAGTGATCGTTCAAATTCAAGGGTGAGCCACTTCTTTCAGGCTGCCATGAGTTCTCTTTCTGTTTATGTCCACATTTAAGACTTAGACTAGTTCTTTAGATTTCTTATGTTAGTATGGGGTTGTACCCTTTCTTGTTTAGACTTATGGTTCTTGTTAGAGTTTTAGTACATTGACTTTCAGGTTCTTGGTATTATTCCGCATTTGTTTTAATTAGACGTTTGTATGGAGTTTATCGTAACTCTATTTCTTTCCTTAGCATTTAAACCTGCTTCTGTAACTTTAAATGTCTTAGTTTGGGTTTAGTTTGTTAGTTTGGGTTGTAGTAATGGTTCTCCCATCGAAGGGTTAGTGTGGGTGCCACTCATAACGGTCTGGGTTGTGACAAAGTTGGTATCAGATCCTAGGTTCGTTGATCTCGATGTACCAAAATGAGTCTAGTAGAGTCCTGCAGAACGGTACAGAGACGTGTGTTTTTTTCTTCGAGAGGCTATAGGACTTTAGGAAATCTATCTACTTTCCTTTGTCTCATTTCGTGCTATAACTTGATTCCAATTGGTATTTGGCGATTCAAATTGGTATCTAACCTCCTTCACTCTTCTGTCCGCAGATGGTTAACACTAGGCTCAACGACGTCAGACCCGTTGCTCCCGTCAAAGCTCCAGGTGAGAAATCTGCAGAGAGAGGTCGCGGTCAGGGCAAGGGTAAAGGAAGAGCTAGGGGTAAAGGCCGATGAAGGGAGGCGCCTACTAGGCATGGAGCAGCGGTTGTTGATGCTTCAAGAAATGAGGCCCCTCCTGCACACCATGAAGAGGTAGATGCGGATGTAGAAGTTGAGGAGGAGGAGAACGTTGGATGAGAGGAAGAGGTGCAGGCTGAGGCTACAAGTGTTCCTCCCTTAGACCTAGTGTTAGCTCAACATATCATATCATTCTTGAAAGGATTGGTTGGTCCTGGAGTGATTCCCTCTGTTCAAGTAACTCAAGCTTCCACCAATCCCCCTATTGCTATCATTGTCCCCAAGGTGGGTGGAAATGTAAGTAATGATGTGTTCTTCTGTCCTTTGTTGGGTCCTGTTATGACTGGTAATGAGTATGAGATGTTGACTAAATTCTTGAAGTTGAAATCGCCTGTGTTCCATGGTTCTGAGAGTGAGGATACATATGAGTTCATCCTAGATTGCTATGAGAGGCTTCATAAGTTGGGAATTGTCCATCAGCATGGAATTGAGTTTGTGACTTTTCAACTTCAAGGTGAGGCTAAGTAGTGGTGGAAAGCTTATGTTGAATGCAGATCTTCAGTTTTACACCCACTCACTTGGACCGAGTTTCATGCTCTGTTCTTGGAGAAGTATGTACCTTGGACCTTGAGGGATCGTGATGAGTTCATGGCCTTGGAGCAAGGTGGTATGTCTGTGGCTGCTTATGAGGCCAGGTTCCATGCCCTGTCTAGATATGCTACGCAATTGGTGACTACTGAGAAAAAGAGGATCCGTTTATTTATTAAGGGACTAAATTCTGAGTTGCAAGTATTGTCTGTTCATATGACTTGTGCAGGAAAAAAGCTTCAATGAGGTAACAAACTTTGTGAAAAAAGTGGAGGGGGTGAGGCGAGACAGTCAAGCTAAGGCATTGGCTAAGAAAGCCAAAAATTCAGGCAACTTTTAGGGATCTTACTCCAGAGGTTCAGGGAGGCCAACACTTGCGGCCCCACCAATTCAGTTCGCTATGCCCGCTTCTACAGGTAATTACTCCAGAACTCCACGTCAGAATTTGATTCAGGATAGCCAGGGAGTCGCGCTTTCAGTGAGAAGCAGACCATCTTTTGATCGTACATGTTACAACTGTGGAGAACCTGGGCATATGAGGAGAGATTGTCCCCACCCCCACATGTTGGATTCCGTGCAACAAAAATCTAGAGCAGTGGTACCCGCGGGAAATGGTAATAATAGTTGAGCGCGTCCACAAGGTGGGCGAGGAGGAAAATCAGCGAGGCCGCGAAGGTAGGGTAAATGGTAATGCAGGCAGAGGTACAGTGCAGCCAGGCAGGGAAGGCACCCTTCACGATGATAGGCCTCAGTGTTATGCCTTTCTGGGTAAGACAGAGGCAGAGGTGTCTGACGCAGTGATCACAAGTACTATTCTTGTCTGTGACTGGATGACTAATGGGTTATTTGATCTGGGTTCTACTTACTCTTATGTATCCGTGCGATTTGCCTCAGAATTTGCTACGATTTTTTATATACTTGAGGCCCCCATCCATGTTTCTACCTTAGTTGGAAAGTCTGCCATAGTCACCCATGTCTATCGTGCTTGTCTTATTTTGTTTATGGGTTTTCAGACTTGGGATGATTTGGTGATTTTGGATATGACTGACTTTGATATAATCTTAGGCATGACTTGGTTGTCCCCCTGTTAGGTTGTGCTTAATTGTAATACTAAGTCTGTAACTCTAGAAATTTCGGGAAGGGAAAAGTTAGAGTGGGAAGGGGTGTACAAGCCTAAGCAAGCTAAGATCATATCCTCAATTCGGGCTAGAAAACTGGTAGTGTAGGGCTGTTTGGCTTATTTGGCTCATATGAGAGATGTTGAGGTTGAGTCTCCATCTATTGAGTCTATTCATGTAGTTTCAGAATTTAGAGAAGTGTTTCCTAATGATTTGCCTGGTACGCGTCCAGATAGAGATATAGATTTTTGCATTGATTTAGAACCCAGTACTCGTCCCATTTCCATCCCTCCATATCGCATGGCTCCGACAGAACTAAGAGGGCTTAAGGCTCAAATCCAAGAACTTCTTGATAAAGGATTTATTCATCCTAGTGCTTCCCCGTAAGGTGCCCCAGTTTTGTTTGTTAAGAAAAAGGATGGTAGTATGAGGATTTGTATAGATTACCGAAAATTGAATAGGGTCACTGTTCGAAACAAGTACCCATTGCCTCAAATAGATGACCTCTTTGACCAATAGCAAGTTGCATCAGTTTTCTCTAAGATTGATCTAAGGTCTGATTACCATCAGTTAAAGATTAGGCCTGAGGATGTGCCCAAGACGACGTTTATGACCCGCTATGGGCACTACGAGTTCCTAGTTATGTCTTTTGGTTTGACTAATGCGCCTGCAGCTTTCATGAGTTTGTTGAATAGGGTGTTTAAACCCTTTCTCGATTCGTTCGTTATAGTATTCATTGATGACATTTTGGTCTATTCAAATAGTGAGGAAGACCATGCCGACCATCTTCGTATTGTTCTGGGTGTTCTTGAGAAACAAAGGTTGTATGCTAAATTTTCTAAGTGTGAATTTTGGTTGACTTCAGTTGCATTCTTGGAGGATGTAGTTTCAAAAGAAGGGGTAATGGTAGATCCTCAAAAGATTGAGGCGGTTAAGAATTGAGTTCGGCCTAGCTCTGTGATGGAAGTTAGGAGTTTTGTGGGGATCGCTAGCTACTATCGTCGATTTGTCAAGAACTTTACTTCTATTGCTAGTCACTTGACAAATTTGACCAAAAAGGAGATACCATTTGAATGGACTAAAAAATGTGAGGAGAGTTTTCAAAAGCTCAAGGCTCTTTTGACCACCGCACCTATTCTAGCACTACCGGTTGAAGGTAAAGACTTTATTGTTTATTATGATGCTTCACATTCGGGTTTGGGTACTGTGTTAATGCAAGATAAAAATGTCATAGTCTATGCATCGTGACAGTTGAAGGTGCATGAGAGGAATTATCCAACACATGATTTGGAGTTGGCAGCGGTAGTGTTTGCTTTTAAGATGTGGCGGCATTATCTTTATGGTGTTAAGTGTGAGGTGTTTAATGATCATGGTAGCTTGCAGCATGTCTTCACTCAAAAGGATCTGAATTTGAGACAACGAAGGTGGATGGAGTTACTCAAAGATTATGATGTGACCATTCAATACTATCCGAGTAAGGCTAATATAGTGGCAGACGCTTTGAGTTGAAAAACGGTGAGTATGGGTAGTTTAGCTTGCTTGACTGTAACTAAGCAACCTTTGGCTAAGGAAATTCAGACCTTGAAGTCTGAATTCATGCAGTTGGGCATCTCAGAAAAAGGTGGGGTGCTAGCTAGCATAGAGGTTAGGGCCACGTTCATTGATGAGATCAAGGCCAAACAATTTTAGGATGAAAATTTGAATGAACTTAAGAAGAAGACTGCGACTGGTAAGGCACAAGAGACCACTCTTGATGCGGAAGGTGTGCTTAGTTTTAAAGGAAGGATTTGTGTTCCTCGAGTTGATGACTTAATTCAGAATTTGTTGATGAATTCTCATGGTTCGCGATATTCCATTCATTCGGGAGTGACCAAGATGTACCGAGATTTGAAACAAATTTATTAGTGGCCGGACATGAAGAAGGATATAACGGAGTTTGTGGCTAAGTGTCAAAATTGCCAACAAGTAAAGTATGAACATCAAAGGCCTGAAGGTTTGCTTTAGAGAATGCAATTCTGGAATGGAAGTGGGAAAGGATAGCCATGGATTTTGTGGTTGGTCTTCCCAAGACTTTGGGGAAATTTGATTCTATTTGGTTAGTGATCGACAAATTGACTAAGTCAACCCATTTTATTCTGGTAAGAATATATTATAATGTTGAACAATTGACTAAGGTTTATGTGAAAGAGATAGTGAGGTTGCATGGGGTGCCCCTTTCTATCATTTTAGACCATGGTACGCAATTCACCTCCAAGTTTTGGAGGAAATTACATGATAAATTGGGCACACAACTAACTTTTAGTGCCTCTTTACATCCACAGACGGACGGGCCCTCAGAGAGGACTATTCAAGTGTTAGAAGACATGTTGAGGGCATGTGTGATTGATTTTAAAGGGCATTGGGATAAGTTCTTACCTTTATGTGAGTTCTCATATAATAATAGTTACCACTCCAGCATAGATATGGCACCGTTTGAGGCACTTTATGGGAGGGGATGTAGATCACCCATATGATGGTTTGAGGCTGGAGACGTGAAACCTTCAGAGGTTTGTTTAGTGAAGGATGCTCAAGATAAAGTGAGGAGCATCCAAGCTAAGCTGATAGCGGCCTAGAGTAGACAAAAAAAGTATGTAGACCATAAGGTAAGAGACATGTCATTTCAGACTGGTGAGAATGCTCTTCTTAAGGTGTTACCCATGAAAGGGGTGATGAGATATGGCAAGAAGGGCAAAGCTAAGTCCGCGATACATTGGTCCCTTTGAGATTCTTGAATGTGTAAGGCCAGTGGCTTATAGATTGGCTTTACCTCCTAACTTATCGGGAGTTCATCCGATATTTCATGTGTCCATGTTGAAGAGGTATCATGGTGACGGGGATTACATCACAAAATGGGACTCAGTTGTGTTAGACAAAAACCTTCAATATGAGGAGGAACCGATTGCAATTCTTGGTCGTGATGTCTGGAAGCTGAGGACCAAAGAGATTAAGTCAGTGAAATTTCAATGGAAGCATCGCCCACTTGAGAAAGCTACTTGGGAAACCGAGAAGGACATGCGAGACAAGTATCCCTAGTTGTTTGTCGATAGAAGTACTACACCTTTCTCTCTTTAGCCTATTTTCCCTAAATTTATCACTCAGGGACGAGTGATGGGTAAATTGGTATCTATTGTAATGACCCATTTTCGTCGTTATAAAAAAGCCAACGAGAGAAAATTTTGGGCCGGAAAACTTTTTCGTAGTAACTTGGAATTTCCCAACCTAGTCCAGATTTGGATGAAATCGGAGTCACTAAGGTCTAGGGAAATCTGGTAACAATTGGGTGATCTAATTATGAATTTGGTCACATGAGTACATAGCTAAGACGTTAAGGAACCCGTACGACTTTATAGAATTGAATTTCGGGTAATTAGAACTCCCGAAACTGATCTTAGTGTGAACGAATATTTTCTGAGTGTCATGGGACCCGAGAGCACCTCCTAGTCGTTACCGGCGTATTCGACCTCGAAGAGGTCTTATACAAGCCCTTAGCATTCGTCATAACATGTATCATAGAATAAAATCATAGAAAATTTAAAACTTTTACTGTGGAAGTTCACTTCACTTCATAAATGAAAAATATAATCTAACTTCGTCACAATGTACCATCTAGACATAGAAGTATCGAAAATGGGACTTAGCCCTTACATCAATAAGAAGTCTTGAAATAGGAAAGTACAACAATGTCTTTCAACATAAGAAAACAACTAAACATTGAAGCTAGATCATAGGGTCTTGTCCTCGGCCTTGAGGACTCACCAACTTGGGGAAGCAACTCCAAGTGTCTTGAGAAGTAAGCTTGAATCCTCAATGGCCCGAACCTAAATGTTTGGGGAAAAGGGAGAAAATATGGGTTAGTACTAAGTATGGCTACTGTGCATAAAAACCATTGAAACATGCATAAAAGGACATTTAGTCAAAACATGTTTTTTACCAAGTAAATCCAATATGCACACAAAGTAAGCATCATAGTACAACCCAACATAATATCATCCCAACATGTAGACAACCCAAGCAATATTAGTGCAATGCAAAGAATAGAACCCCATAACCCTATTCAAAGCCAAGTATCACATTAAGCAACCTACTTCATGCATACATTCATAAGATCATATCTCATCATAACTTACCATATTCATAATGATCATACATAACATAGGTTCAACATACATAAGTTATAATCATTATAATCATAAGAGAACATTACTACAACCATCTCTTAGGATCCCACAAGTGCAATGTGCAACAGAAGTCCCATACCCTCCCTTACACTATGTAGAAACCCTTAAGAAAGCCTAGTAAGAGTTTACACCTTTCATACCTTCATTTACATTTACATTAGGGAAATATTGCAATAACCGACATAGACCATGAGAGCTACATTGAATCCGGTGTTCTACTCCCATACCGAAAAGGGAGGGTTAACACTTGCCTAAGGTGTAACCATTCATACATAGCTATCTAGGTGGATCCACTAAGCTAGAGTCCTATGTGGGCACATAGTTAAGGGTCAAGGAGATTTCTTCTAGAAACCCTAACTTACTAAACGTGAGGGTGTCCATCTCATGAGACAACACATACCGTGGGTAATCCGGACTTGCTAAACATGAGAAAACCCATGTGGGGAGCCGGACTTACTAAACGTGAGACCCACATCTCAATTACATGCCCTTTCGGTGCTAAGCATCTAATTCTCTTTAGTAATCATCTTTAGTCATCACATAAGTTCACATTAGCCTTTACTAGACTTTTATGTAGACATCTTACCATAATAGCTCATATGTGTTCATAAGTGAGTAACAATCCTTTCACTTTAGAAACACTTAGCAAATGAGTAAACGTTTCACTTTACATTACACTATAATCATGAGAACTACTTTTCAATCATATAGCAATCATACCATAACATACATACATACTTCATAGCTAATTCAAGTGTAGAGGGTTAAGGATGAGGAAACTAGGTCATCAACACCACAACAACACATCAGGTATAGCATCATTACAATCTAAGTAATTCACCTTTCATACTTGAGTTAAAAGAAGAACCAACCTTCAAACCTTCTTGCCCTTCTTGGGACATCAATACTTCAATTACCAATTAAATCATAACCAATACATAATACAAGGTAATTAATGAAGTAATAACATAATCAACATCAATATAAGCAATTGACATATTCCCTTCATAGCCTTCAAGGCTTCATTCAAAGACTCAACCCTAATTTCATAGAAATTATACATAACCTAGGGTAGAATCATCATACAAACATGAATTACATAACATCACATTCAATTCATAGCCTTCAATCAATATCCAACACAAACTAGGGTTAGAATTAGGAAGAGAAGAAGAAACATGGGTCTCGTGGGGAATTCTTCAAGAAACCACCAATACAACATAAATTCATCCATAATTATTCATATAACATCAATCAAAGTCAGTTTATAACATCGATTTCACTTTAGAAAGAAGACCCACGTTTTTGGATTGAAATGTAGAAATTGGAGATTTTGAAATTCATCTTGAAGGGGCCTCTTGGGGAAAGGAATCCCAAGAGTGATAAGCAACCATACCTTATTGAAATATTAACCACAAAAATCCGAGTTGAAACCTTGGAGAGTTGGTCTTCTTCTTGAAGCTCCAATCTTCTTCAATGGAGTTCTTGAGGAGAGAGAGAGAGAGAGTAGAGAGGAGGAACTTTAGGTTTGGATCTTTGGGGTTTTGTGTTTGAGTGATAAAAGTGAGGTAAATTGACTTAAAAATCATTATATACACATCCCCTAAAGTACCCTAAATACCCCTCACTTAGTTGGACTCTTTATTGAAGTAAAAGTCGATTTCTGAATTTCTGCATTTTCGTCGCGGAACAAGTCCGCGATGCGGAGCTGTTCCCTGAAGATATTTGGAATTAAATTTTGAGACAGTAGAGTCTGCGACACGACCGCGTCGCGAACTAACTGTTTGCTCCTTGGGGGAACTAGTCCGCGACGTGGATGCATTCCCTCCAAGTGCAATTTGCAAGCTGCCTTGGCAGCTTGCTTGGCCAAGGTTGGGGTCCTCCTCGGGGCCCCTTAGGGTGGCCTCGGGGCTTCGTATTCGAACCTTTTGACCCTATAAACATATATTTACCTAATAAAAACCTTTTTACAAGATTATACCATCATACGATACACCCAAACCTGCCCAAAACCTAAGGACACACTAGAACACATTCTTCTCTAGTTTCCGGACGTCGTGATCGTTTCTTGACGTTTAGACTTTTACTCTCCCAAACCAAGTCAATTGCATTAATTTAGATTTAAAAACATCATTTTAACTATTTTTAAGTCATTATTCATAAGGCTAGGCTCTAACTTAAGTCATAGAATTTTCGGGGTGTTACAAAATTCCGGGTTTGTTATTCTCAATTACGTAAGTTCATAATTCTTTCATCTAAAACAATGAATTGTGTTCATATGATAATGGGTAACTAAACTCCACAACTAGGGTTGTGGGAACCATTAGTGATTAACAAAGTATGAATAGTAAATAAGCAGTTCTTGAATACTATTTTACATGCATTGATAATTCTTTCGTTTAAAAGTCTTTTTAACGGTGCGCAACGCTAGAACTCGTATTGTTGCTACTTGCCGAACCAAGGAGGTAATCAACAAGAAAATAATTATCAACATAGATTTAGTCTGATACTATATAATAGTCTAGTGTCGATTGGTGCGAAGTAATAACTAAGCCAAACATCGATGTGATGTCTAATATGAGGTAAATGTAAGGGTTAGTGAATTATAGACACGTAGCCGGACCAAGGCGCGGGGTGAAATTCTCTAGATACCGAACCAAGGATTTAGAGATACCTAGATTATCACTTTGCATGTGGTACACTAGGAAGGGATTGTTATTACTAGGATTACTGCATTATGATCTTGTGGGGAACATGTATACCTTAGTTAATTATCTCATCTTGATAACAACCAAAATTGACTTTTGTTTACTGATTACTTACTGAATTCTTACAATTTGTTTCACAAATTCCCCCCTCCCCCTCCTTAATTACTTATTTCTGGAAGTAATTTGACTAAATGAATAGAATTGTTGGTTAAAGTTAAGTCTAGACCATTTTCCTCGTGGGATCGACCCCAACCTACAAGTTGGGTTCTATACTTGATAACGATCTCTTATGCTTCATTAGGGAGGTGTAATTTGAGTGTATCAATAAGTATCTCTTTTTAATTAATGTGTGAGCATAATTGTTAGTATTACTTAATGTTGACTTTTGAAGAGGAAAAATGGTAAAAGTGGGTCTGGAATGAGAAAATTGGAAATTTGTATATTTGTATAAAGTAATTTTGGAATTGAGAAAGAGGGTGTTGTTGGGCAATCATGTAATGATTAAGGATATAATTGGGTTGTGATGATTGAGATTAATAAATCGGAAGATAGGGCATATCAATTTGAGGTTCTAAAACAGTGGAGTTCTCGTGATTTTGCATGTAACTGGACTTCGTTGTTTCTTTGAATTTTCTTAATGTTCTCATATTATGATTCAAGTTTTGATATATTGGTATATAGATTTAAATAGTAGATGTATTGTGTTATATGAAGATCATTAAATTTATGGTATTGGAAAATATTGAAACTAAACCCTAAGCTTGAAATTTTGAAAAACATGAGAGTTGACAAGAAAATAAGATTGAATATAAATTTGGGTGAGTTTTTGGGTCTAAGCTAGACATATAGTGGTATGGGTGTTGTAAATTTCAAAACCTTATTGTGATTACTTATTTGAATTGATTGCATTTATTTGGAAGTCCAATGAAAGAGAAAGACTCAAGTCCCGGAGTGATTGTTCGACTATTTGAGGCAAGCGGATTTCTAAATCCTTGTTAAGTGTATGGAATTGGTGTATTTCCTTATAATATGTGTTTGGGGGTAATGAGACTTGGTGATGGGTGGACTTGTCCACATTGATTAATTCTAATGATGAAGAAGGGATAATAAAAAGGCAATGTGATATTTGTTTGTGTGTGATGTGTTGAGAATTGATAATGGTTTGAAAGACTTGTTGAATCATATTGTCGATGTTGTATCATCATTGTGTTGTGGTGAATTGTGCAATGTTACGAAAATGGTCATTTGCATTGTTCTGAGACATGGTTGTGACAAGTTTTATTTGAATTGGGAAACAATAAGAAATTAAAGAGGATGTACCATTTCGAGAGACGATTCACGCGCCGCGATGGATTCTATTTTTTGAGGGACTTATCGCACATTGCGATGGTTACTATTATCGAGGAACGTATCGCGCGCTGCGATGGATGCATGGACATATATGTCCCCCATGGGTCCCAGACTGAGAGACAACGGGTGTATATCATTAGGTCAGACATGCATCACTATATTTGACATTGCATTTCATTGCATTGCATTTCTTTATTATTGGTGAACTTGATCTTGTGTGTTGCTGATCTTGTGAGTGCCTTTCTGTGGAACTTGTGACGGATGAATATTGAGCTTGTTGTTGAAGATATGCAATTGTTAGAGTGTTGTTGTTGAGGATATGAAACTATTGTTGTTGTTGAGGATATGAAATTGTTAGAGTGCTGTGTTGAGCTATGTGCTTTGTAAATTGTGAACTGTTATGTTGGGCTGGTACTAAGCAGGTTGTAGTTGTGGAGGTGGTAATTGATGAATATTGAGCTTGTTGTTGAGAATATATGATTGTTAGAATGTTGTTGTTGAGATATGTGCTTGTAAATTGTGAACTGTTAGGTTGGGATGGTTTTATACAGATTGTAGTTGTGAATGTTCGGTTGGGGTGTAAGGAGTACTTGTACTCTATCCCCTTAGCTCATGTTTAGAGTTTAACTTGCTGAGTACTGTGTGGTTTGGTACTCACCCCTTGCTTCTACAAATTTTTGTAGGTTACGAGCCTGGATTTTTGTGGTACTTGTTATTCTCTTCTTTTCCGAGGCTTCTGGGAGATTTGTGGGGTAGCTGTTTGTCTTCTCAGCGAACCTTTTTACTCCTATTTATGATCTTGTTCTATTCTAGAAACAAGGTCATTTGAGACTGGTGTTTTTCTTTTTAATCAATTGTAATACTTTAGAGGCTTGTACACGTGACAACCAGATTTTGGGGATATTTTTGAGTTGATTATAAAATTTACACATTTTTATTGTAATGTTTGAGTTTTAGGCTAACTTGTCTTGGTGGGATAAGACGAGTGCCATCACGTCCATTTTTGGGTCATGACAAACTGTATCAGGTATTGAGCAATTGGAAGGACTTACACCTGGGTTGAGTCGTAAAGTTTATTACTTTTGATTGTTAAGTACCTAAGAAAGGTCTTCGTTTAAAAGTAAAGGTTTATAGTAAGGTAAATGGTCCGAGTGTTTATCATGGTTGTTAGTGTTGAGAGTGTGGACTTCAGTGGAATGATAAGAAGAGTATGTGGAGTCAACTGAATGGAAAGGGTTGGTATCGGCTCTTTGGAAGAAAACCTTTGGTGCTATTCAATAATTATTCTGTAAATTCTTTTGTGACCATATATTTCATTTTGTACATGGTTGTGAGTATGATTCACTTGCTATGCTCACATGTCTTTTCACTTTGGTGGGTGGATCCTTAGTGGTGGATCAGGTTTACCGATCCTGCTATATTCCCTTGTTAGAATGTGGGGACCATTGGGTCCAATTCTAATGTTCTTAAGGGTTATCTAAAATCACAATTACTAAATCCAGCATTTTGATAGTGTTGTTAGGGAGTTTGTATGCTTGGACATATCCCTCGATGAGTATATGATATCTAAAGATCAAATTTTTATAACTTAAGCTCATGGGAATTTATGTTATGGGATGGAGATGTTGTTAAGAACTATCATTGTTTGGGTATTATGAGTGTGTGTTGGTTGGTTCAGGTTCATTTCTAAGGGACATGACATTTCAAATGGGTGAGCAAGTTCTTCTAAAAGTGTCACCTATGAAAGGGGTGATGCGATTCAACAAGAAGGGAAAGCTTAGTCCTCGATACGTTGGACCATTTGAGATCCTTGACTGTGTAGGGCCAGTGGCTTATGGATTGGCCTCACCTCCAAGCTTATCTGGAATTCATCCAGTGTTTCATGTGTCCATGTTGAAGAAGTATCATGGGGACGGAGATTACATCATTAAGTGAGATTTAGTGTTGTTAAACAAAGACCTTCAGTATGAGGAAGAACTGGTTGCGATTCTTGATCGTGATGTCCAGAAGCTCAGGACCAAGGAGATAAAGTCCGTGAAAGTTCAATGGAAGCATCGTCTGATTGAGGAAGCTACTTGGGAAACCGATAAGGACATGTCAGACAGGTATCCCCAGTCATTCGATGATTTAGGTACCACTCTATGTTCGCCTTAGCCCTGTTCTGCTAGTTTGTCACTCAATGACGAGTGATGGGTAAATTGGTATCTATTGTAATGATTTATTTCCGTTGTTATGGAAAAGCCAATGGGGAAAGAATTTGGGCCAGAAAACTTTTGAGTAGTGACTTGGATAATTGTAGCCTAGTCCAGATTTGGACGAAATCTTAATCAGGTGAAGTCTTGGGAAATCTGGTAATGAATGAAAGATCTAATTATGAATTTGATCACATTAGTGGATAGTTTAGACATGAAGGAGCCCATACGACTTTACAAAATCGAATTCGGGAGAGTAGAACTCCCGAAACTGATCTTGGCGTGAAATGGTAGTTTCTAACATCAAGGGTGGAAGGTGTGTTGTGAATTGGGAGCTTGGAACTCAAATTCCGACATTTTGTCTTCGTGCAAGCCGCTAGAGCGAGGTTAGTTCCGCCAGAGCAGGGCCGCTGTGGCGGGCTGGGTTCCGCTGTGGCGGGACAGTCGCGACTTAAATCAGGGAAAAACCTCAAATTTGTTATTTTCTTCAAACCTCCGTTCTTGAGAGCTAGGAGACGACCCATGGCTATTTCTTGACAGATTCCCAGGACTTCTAGAGCAAAAGGTTAGATTATTACTCCCCTAAACCATTTTTTGATCCGTAGAACTTATATTCTTGGGTATTATCATTGTGGGAGGGTTTTGGCCTAAAGTTAATGGTGGGAAAAGCCCTAATTTAATAATAGGATCTTGGTATGGCCATGGATTTAACTTAACCTTTTATCAACAAGGTATGGTGAGGGGACCTAATTAGGCTCTTGACCCCTCGATTCTCGAGAAACTTGATGGTTTTAAGTTTTTCGAAGTCTGGTCAGAGTACGACTGGTTAGGGGTTTTAGACCAAGAATAAGCGAAAAGAATCCATAAATGGAAGGCTCAACTGTCTTGGGAGGATTCGAAATTGGTTTCGAGGTAGGTGATGGTTTGATTTCCTTTTTGTGTGATATATGTTGATTGATTGCTACATTGTATGCATGCATGTATGTAAATAGGGAAATGTGAATCGAACCTAATGAAATGATGATGTGTGAACAATACATGCCATGAACCTGTTACTTGATTGTATGATTTGAGTATTGTTCATTATGGATGTGATTGTGATTGTGGTTGTGCTGATTGGATCGGGTGTCACATTCTGACACATACATTGGATCGGCTGTTACATTTCGACACATACATTGGATCAGGTGTCACGTTATAACACATATATTGGACCGGGTGTAACATTCCGACACATCTATTCGATCGGGTGTCATGTTCCGACACATACTTTGGATCGGGTGTCTCGTTCCGACACACTAATAATTTGTGTATGGGTTCCATGAGAGAACTTCTTGTGATTGTTTTGTTTATATCTACTTGTCATTGATAATGGAAGAGTATATGTTGCTCTGAAATGATAACTGAACTGTATTCTGTATATGTGTGCTTACTGTGTTGCGATTGTTCGTTGTATATTGTGCTTATGGGAGTAGCCGCATGATCCTACCAGTACACTGTGGTTGTGTATTGATACTGCACTGGCTCTTTCTTTGTTGAGTACAAAGAATCTTCAGGCGGCTACTGACAGACCTCATTTAGGAGATTACTGATCGAGACCGAGTTCAAGGGTGAACAGTTCTTCCAAGCTGTCATGGGTTCTTTTTTGTTTAGTCCATTCTTTTCTGACTCAGACTATATATTAGATTGTTATGTTTTAGTTTTTGGGGTTGCACCCCTCTTCCTTAGACTTGTTGATCGTTAGAGTTTTGGTACATTGACTTTCAGGTTGTAGAGGTTGTTTTATGCAAATGTTTGGTAGTTGTTTCGTTTAACTTTTGGAGTTTATGGAAACTCCATTTTTCTTAGACTTGCTTCCGTATCTTTAAATGTTTAGTTTATCGTTGAGTTGCTGATTTGGGTTCTAGTAATGGTTTTCCCACTGGAGGGTTAGTGTGGGTGTCAATCATGACGGTCTAGGTCGTGATACTTTCATTTTTGTTTTCTTAGATTTTTAAGTTATAGGTCTCTAATTAAGAATTATTTTGATAAAGCATATTTGAATAATTTCGAAAATAAAAAAATTATTAACTATTATTTGGAAAGTGATTTAATTATCTTGAGACAATTAAAAGAAGAACCGAAGAAGTTAATAATTTATTCTTCTTAATAAGCGATAAAACAATTCTCTTAAAATTAATAAAAAGTTTTTGCCACCAATAGTTGCAAGGAATCGAACCAGCGTCCACACAGTGTTAGACGTTACTGGAGAGCCTTAAATCATTGAGCCACACAACCTCATTATTTTAAGGGTGTCCAAATTATGACATTTAACCAATTAAGTAGCGATTTATCAATATATATCCGTCTAATATTTTGATGACATATTGTAGCTCCGCCCCATGGATCTTGAATTTTTAAATTAGTTAAATTTGTCATTTATGTAAGATTTTTTTAGGATTTTGAAAAAGTGAAACATTTGACGCCGATCAAAAATAAAACTAGGCCATATAAATTCTAAGTTGAATTGATCTTACAGACACAAAAATGGATATATAAACAATTCATATATGCATATAGTAAATTTAAGGTTAGAGAAATCATTAAGTGTTAATAAACGGAGATACAACATAGAAAAGCAATTAATACTAATTGTAAGTTTTCAAGTCTTTTGTGTAAAAAACGCCTATGATGTAGTGTTTATGGGCAAAAATTTGGTTAATCCTGAAATTTTACTAATCTAAGGTGAGATTCTACCTTCAATTTTCTTTTGCTAATTTGTTGAAGTATAATTCATTATATAAATTATAGATTATTAGAATTATGTTTTTATCGAATCCTGTAATTTTGATTATATTGTTTGAACCTACCCATTTCCTTTTTTGTTTTCTTTATACTACATCTTTTATATATATATATATATATATATATATATATATATCCATATTTACCATTTCATAGATCTTGAAGTAATCACTTTTTCTCTTTATTCGTTTTAATTTATCCAAGTTTAAAAAAAAATTGGTTTTAGAATTCAAGTTTTTCAAACTCTGTCCTCCTTTTCTTATTTTTCAGATATTCAACATTCTATTTGAGCTTGTATTTTTTTCTTTTTAAATTCGAAGTAATATAAAAGTATTATACTAATTAGTATGAATTACACGTGTAACCCACGTGTTCGAAAACTAGTTGCACGTGTTCGAAACTAGTTTACAAAATTTCATAAGTGGCCCTTTAAACAAATGCAAAAACAACCACAAAAGTTAAATAGTTAAGGGATTAGTTAAACAAAGGATGGTTTAATCCTTTTACTTGAGGATATTTTTGATATTACACGTACTTAGCCTAGAGTCTGTTACTATAATATCAATGCTGGTAACCTTTATGAGCAAATAATATCTTCTTCCTATTTCTCCTACATGCAATTTCCTCCATTGATTCATGCCATATAGTAGATTTGTCAATTTGGAAAGCCAATAGATGGTCATTAAAATAAAATAAAAGAATGATAAATCCTTGTGATTCAGGGCTTCATTTAAATATTTCTTTGTTGATCTATTCTTCTTCACTCTACAAAATTAAAATTATCAAAGCTCATAAATCATTATCAAAATCATTGAGATTTATCTCTTTTTTTTCTTGCTTCAAATATTTTACGACATTGTGACCGGGTTAAAAAATTCACGAAAGTTGTTCAAGCATTACATAAGTAATATTTTTTTTGACAAATGAATGCACTAATTTTTAAAAAATCAAACTATGTAATATTAATAGTTTTTTAATGAATAAATTTATCAAATTTTAAGATAAAACTGCATAATATGTAACTTTAATGTTTGTGTTTAATTTAATATAAAGTAAATGAACATAGTAAGGAGAGAGGGAGAGAGAGAGAGTACATTCAGCTTAAAATAAAATTATTTTTTAAGTTTCAAGCTTCCACCAATCTTTGACGACAACAACAATAGGAACGGGACAGGAAAAATGTAAGTGTAGAACTTTTTTAGAATTAGCTTTTTTAACTTTAAATTAAATAATAACGTTTAAATTTTATTTTCAATTTTAATGAAAAGAAATGAAAAGTCAAAGTCAAATTCATCGAAAATTCAATTATCTACTAAATTTTCGTTTTTGTTTTCTTAGATATTTAAGTTGTAGGTTTCTAATTAAGAATTATTTTGATAAAGAATATTTGAATAATTTCAAAAATTAAAAAAAATTGTTAACTATTATTTAGAAAGTAATTTAATTATCCAGACAATTAAAGGATGAAGTTACCAATTTATTCTTCTTCATCATCAATGAAGTAAGAGTTCTTTTAAAAATAATAAAAAGTTGTTGCCACCAATAGCGGCAAGGATTCGAACTAGCATCCACACAGTGCTTGGACGTTACTGGAGAGCCTTAAACCATTGGGTCGCACAACCTCATAATTTCAAGTGTGTCCAAAGTATGACATTTAACTATATATACCGTATAATTTTTCAATGACATACTGTAGCTTCGCCCCTGAATCCTGATTTCTTTGATTTTTTAAATAGTTAAATTTTTCATTTTTTTAGGATTTTGAAAAAGAGAAATATTTGATGGACAACTAGAATCAAATCTACGACATGTGAATTCTTAGTTGAGTTGATCTTAAGGATACAAAAATGGATATATAAAAAAATTCACATCGGCATATAGTTAATTTGAAGGTTAGAGAAATCGTTAAATGTTGACGAGCACAAATCCAACATAGAGCATCAATTAAATGCCCATTGTAAGTGTCCAAGTCTTGTGTGTGAAAACAATGATGTAGCGTTTATGAGCAAAGATGTGGTTAATCCTAGAGCTTCACTAATCGAATGAGAGATTCTACCTTCAATTTTCTTTTTGTTAATTTGGTAAAGTGTAATTGATTATATTAATTATAAATTATTAAAATTATTTTATTTTGTGAATTCGATAAATCAAGTATATTTTTTAGAACCTACCCATTCTCTTTTTGTTTTCTTTAAATTAAGCTTATGATGTATGTCTCTTTTTAATCATTTCACAGATCGTGAAGTAATGACTTTTTCTCTTTATTCGTTCCAATTTATTTGGTCACCCCAAAAAAGTATGACTTTAACTACAAATATATTTTTCAATTATCATAAATTGCTATAGAATTTGTACATATTGAAATAGTTCTTCCTAGAAAAATGTTCTGACCAATTTTTGTATTAGAATTCAAATTTTTAACTCTCTCCTTGAATTTGACATTCAAAACTCACTTGTCTAATCACTTCAAATTCATGTTTGAGTAGGTTCACTGTGGGGGGTGGGGAAAGGGGAGAATTGACCTACAAGAAGTTTTTGTCCCCATCACTCGAAGTCGAGACCTTCTTTTTCATCGCCATCACTCGAAGTCGAGACCTCTTTTAATGGTGGAAGAATATTTTAATTTCCTTTACACTGGTTGCTGGTACATTTTAATCATGTGTCGATTCAATCGTGTTTCATCAATTTGGTACCAACCATCTTAGATTTTCTTCAATTGTTTGTTTTATTAGTTTTTTTCTTCAATTATTTGTTTTATTAGTTTTTCTCTAATGATTTTTCATTTGCAAGTTATCTAAAAATAAATAAATAAAATTGATATATATATTTTTAAAATTACATATATTTTTTAATTCTCTTTTTTTTTAAAATGAGTTGCGTTATGATTAGAACCCCTTAAGAAGACAAAAAATGACATATACTAAATAATTTCACAAGTAAAGTTTGAAAAAGGTAAAATGCACTAGAACATGTGTGGGTAGATAACTTGTTTCTGATAGACCATTAACAATGTTAAATTGGCCCAACCATATTTTTACCTAAGGAGGAATTAGATCCCATCACTAGGCCCCAACGTTTTACTCAAGTTATTTTGACACAACCCGTTTACAAATTTACATTTTTAGAGATCTATTTTGAAATAAAAAATATACAATTTGTTGAACACCCAATTATGGCCTAACATTTTCAAAATTCGTAATTTTTAAGTTTTATTTACTCTATAGTTCAAAATACATTTTTTATAATTTTATATAAGTTTATCGATATTTATCTTTATTTGTCAAAATTTCAGGATTTTTTATCAGTTAAATTTAATTACATTATTTTATTTTCACAGCCGTTGACTACGTTCAAATATTTGTTCATTTTGATTAAATCATTATTTTTGTTAAATTGCATTTTTTTTACATGCCATTGGTTACGTTCATTACATTTGTTAATATTCATTTTATTCGTTACATTTGTTAATATTCATTTTGATATTTTGCACAGTTTAAAAATTCTTTCAAATATAGATAAGTTATCATACACAAATATTTTATTAACTAGTAGTTTTGGCCCACAATTTTAAGATAATACTCCCTCCGTCCTATTTTATTTGACACTTTTCGAATTTTGAGATTCAAATAAGTCTATCTTTATGTAACGACCTGATTCCGTCATTATAGAAAAGTCAACGGGGAAAATTTTTGGGCCAGAAAACTTTTTCGTAGTAACCCAAACCTAGTCCAAATTTGGAAGAAATCGGAGTCTGTAAGGTCTATGGAAATATGGAAACAATTTGGAGATCTAATTATGAATTTGATCACATGAGTAGATAGCTAAGGAGTTAAGGAACCCGTACGACTTTACGGAATTGAATTCGGATGAGTAGAACTCCCGAAACTGATCTTAGCATGAACGAGTATTTTCTAAGTGTCATGGGATGGAGGTGTGTTGTGAAATGGTGGTTTGAAATTCTTAAATTTGTTCACTGTTTCCGTGCAAGCCTCTAAGGTGGGATTTTTCCGCCAAGGCGGGGCCGCTGTAGTGGGGTGAGGGCCGCTATGGCGGGACAGATGTGACTTAAGTCGGAAATAAACCCCAAAAATATTTTATTCTGCACTTTTTGACTTTGAGAGCTAAGGAATGACCCCATGTGTTTTCTTGATAGTTCTCCACCATTTTTGAGGCTAAAGCTAAGGATTTCACTCTCCGAATCCATTTTTTGATCTGTAGAAATTAGTTTCTTGGGTGATTATTGTTGGGGAAGCGTTTTGGAACTGTTTGGATGGTGGGAAAAACCCTAATTTGGATGTTGGGATCATGGGTTTGATATAGGGCTGATAGTTTTGATTATATTTCGGGTAATTAAGTCTTGTTTATTGATCCTAAAATTATATTGATTGTTTGTAGACCAAGAACAAGAGGAAAGATTTCGGAAAAGGGAAGAATCAAGTTTCTTAGGGGATTCAAGCTTTGTTCGAGGTAGGTGATGGTTGTGATTTCATGTTGGTGTGATATGTATTTGTAATTACTTCATTATGATGCATGTATGTAAGTGAATGTTGCATTATTGATCACACTAATCATAAATGATTGAATAATTGTATGCCATGAATCATGACTTGATTGTATGATTATGAGAATGTACATTGTGATTGTTATTGTGGCTTGTTTAATGGATCAGGTGTTACGTTCCGACACACTAACTAGGATCGATTGCCACGTACCGACATAAACATTGAAACGGGAGTCACGATCCGATCGACTAACTTGGAACGGCTACCACGCACCGGTATACTAACAGTTTGGGTATGGGTTCCGTGAGAGGACCAATGAATTGACATAATTGTATATCTTGAGATTGTGAAATTGTACGCTGTCGAAAGTGATAGTTGATATTGTATATGTTCGGTGTATGCATGTTTATTATGTTGTAATGATTTATATATGTTTTGCCTATTGGGATAGCCGTGTGATCCTACATATACAATGTGGTTGTGTACTGATATTGCACTTGCTCTTTCTTTGTTGAGTACATGACATCTTCATGCGGCTATTGACAGACCTCGCTTAGAAGATCAGTGATCAATCGAATTCAAGGGTAAGCCAGTTCTTCCGGGCTGCCATGAGTTCTCTTTCCATTTATGTCCACATTTTTGGACTTAGACTAGTACTTTAGATTTTCTTATGTTTAATTGGATTGTACCCATTTCCTTAGACTTATGATCCTTGTTAGATTTTTGGTACATTGACTCTCAGGTTCTAGGCATTATTTCCGCATTTCTTTGATTAGACTTTTGGAGTTTATGGGAACTCTATCTTTCCTTTAGCATTTAAACCTGCTTCCATAACTTTAAATGCCTTAGTTTTTTATTAAGTTGTGTATATCTTGGTTAGCTAATTAGTATTAATGGTTCTCCCACTGGAGGGTTAGTGTGGGTGTCAATCACGACGGTTTGGGTCGCGACACTTTAACTGCGAATTTTGATAGATCTTTTAAACATTTTAAATTATCAATTATTGTGACTAATAATACTTTTTACGTAGTTTACAAGTATATAAATTTCATTTAAAAAATATTGAATATTCCATGCGCAAATTACTAGTCAAACTTAAACTATTTAGATCTCAAAAAATGAAAAATGTCATATAAATTGGGACACATAGAGTGTATTATACTCTAGGTGAGATTTTCTGTTTAAGCTATTTTTTGTCATTATTTTTAGATTTTGGAGGGAAATATCCTAAAGGTGAAAAACCCTAATCATTTCCTCCTCCCATTTTTTACTCTCAATAGTTGCCACCCAAGACTTTTTTACCCTTCTTCCCCGACAATCAGCCATCAGCGAGCTCTGAGCTCACAGTTTCCCACTTTTTCTTGTCATGTGATGCCTTCTCTGGTGAGAAAACAAACTCAAAACCCATTGTTACCCTTCAGCAAACAAAACCAGCAACCAACAATAGACCAAAACAACCCCCAACCTTTAACTTTTATCCTCAAGTGAGATAGACTACCTGAACCTCACCAGAGCCGAACCCCATGTTGCTTCTCCACTTCCAACGAGCTCACTAAGCAAAACTCTGTCGGACTCAAGATCAACTTTGGTGAACCACTGAGCTTTTGATCTCTAACAAACAAAATTAGCCACCAGTGATACCAAAAATCAAACGATTTCTTCAACCTCAAAACTTTCTCCGATGAAGTCGAGCTTCTAGATCACCCACGAACCAGCTCGTGTAGGTAATCCCTTGTGAATCATGTTTTTTTTGTTAATATTTCCTTATTTTTACAGATTCGGCCGTATTATTTTTTTAGCAAAATACCTAGACGTTGCTTCATTATTCGTTGTTTCATTCACTCTTATTCTTCATTGTCTCGTTTCTGTTTGTCATTGGACAGGTTTAGGTTTTGAATTTTAGGCTTAGTTATTTTTGAGATTTTTAATTGTTGAATGGCCCACCTGTCTTAAATTTGAAATTTATCCAAAACAATGGGCTTTGGCCCCATTCTTGCCCTGTCCTAAAACTAACAAAATTTCTGCCCAAAAAATAGGCTTTGGCCCAATTCTTCCCAAAGACCTGTAGCTGAAAATTTCCTCGGGCTTTTGGGCTCCTTTTCAATTTTTTTAAAATTTGAGTATATGCCAATCGTATATGGCTGTATACTAACATATACAAGACTAAAGCTTTAGTTCCGATCCATATCTTTTATTCTCAAACTATAGCTGCTACATTTAACCTGTATTTCTGGGCCTGTATATTAATATTTTCACCACATATACTAGTGTATACTGCTGTATAGAAAAGGTATACGACCCTTTCTTGGGCTTGTTTAGAACTTGCCATTCAACTTCAACCATGTATGTCTGCATTTCATCCTGTTTTTATGATAATCTGACTAACTCAAATGATGCACAAGAAATTTGAACCTCTATGGCTCAACTCGGGAATGTAAGGAAAGAAGTCCCACCATGGACATGGAAGGGGTCATACAAGAAACGACAAAAAACAAAATTAGCATTTGAAAGTAGGGAAAAAATGTGACATAATTAATTTGAAATAAAGGTAATTTAAGTATTTCACAATCCAAAATGACAAACCAAAAACCACTTTTGGGTCACAATAAAAAAAAGACTCTTTAAGCAAAGCAAAATGAGCTACTCTATATCAACCGACAATATTTAGCACTTAACAATAGAAAGAAATAAGGAACAAACATCTAATACTTAAAAGTAGTGCTGGCAAAATAAGTCCATACTTAGGTAACCTGTCCATATTTTAATGGGTTGGGTGAGTGATTTTTTGAATGGGTGGGGTTGGTATCCATATTCAACCCATAAATATATGGGTAAAATATGGGTAAACTATGGATAAAATATGAGTAAATATGGATTAGCAAAATGAGTTAAGCTCCCAACTTTTATTCACTCAAAACTCATGATATCACTAAAAATATTGTAACTTCTCTTCCTTTTTATATCTTCTACAAAACTAATTATTCTTCTCTATAATTGAAAATATGAAGTCTTTAGCCATCCAAAATATATATTTTTGAAATGTACAATTCTTTTCTTAATTATAATTATATATTTTTTATTTGTTTAATTTTATATTGAATAACAAATAATAGTGTAAAATAAGTAAATTGTGTATTATTATTGACATTGCTTAAAGTGCAGTAAGCATGCTTTAGTTCTAAAATGCAAGTATTCATGTTTTAGTTCATCCTTCCTAGGAAACTGATCACCTCTTTCTTAGTCTTCGGGGGAGGTAGCTATTGAATCGCATTGATCTGGGAAGGATCAAGTTCAATGCCCCTTCTACTAACTATAAATCCCAACAACTTCCTAGCCGGTACTCTAAAAGCACATATATGAGGATTCAATTTCAAGTTGTATCGACGCAGGCGATTGATAAATTTCCTCAAGTGGGTCAAGTGGTCTGAATTCTCGTGGGACTAGATGATGACATCATCCACATAAACCTCAATCTCTTTATGAATCATATCATGGAAAATAGTTGTCATAACAATCATGTAAGTAGCACCGACATTCTTGAGGCCAAAGGGCATCATCCGACAATTATACACACCCAATGTGTGATGAAAACTGTCTTTTCTACATCTTCTTCATCTATCAAGATCTGATGATAACCCGCATAACAATCCACAAACGACTGCATCTCATGTTTGGAACAATTTTCAATGAGGATGTGAATATTTGGTAGTGGAAAATTATCCTTTGGGCTAGCTTTGTTAAGATTTGTATAATCAACACAAATTATGATATTTCCGTCCTTCTTAGCTACCGGAACAATGTTTGCTAGCCAAGTCGGATATTGTGTCACTTCTGCAACTTTGGACTCAATTTGCTTGGTAATCTCTTCTTTGATTTTCAAACTCAACTTTGGTTTGAACTTCTGAGTTTTCTACTTTATTGGGCTGAAATATGGTTTGATTGGCAATTTATTAGAGACAATGTTTGTACTCAGCCCTGACATATCCTTATAAGAACAGAAAAATACGTCGATGTAGTCTCTAAGCAAACGAACTAGGTCTCTTCTTTGAGCTTCAATGGATACTGATTCTCATTTCTTTGACACATTCTTCATCTCCCAAATTCACGATCTCAGTTTCCTCCAGATTTGTCTTGTGCTAGTTCTCAAATTGTCTAAACTCCTCGTCAACATGCTTAGGTATTGCAGTCTTTTCTTCATAGTCCTCACATTCACCATCATCTGCCTCATTTTTTTCATTCAGCAAGTGACATGACATGATATTGGCAGGTTTTAAATTACTATTACTGAAATTATAAACAAACAAAATTAGATCAGTAGGATATAAACAAATAAGTAAATAAACAAATTTTTTATAAGAGGGGCTTTTTAATTTAAATTGAAAATGAGCACAAACTTTGGCCATGACCAAGGGTCATCCAACCTTCTTAAAACATCACGAGGGAAATTTAAAACTTAAACAAGTAAAATTGCATAAAGGGTGGGTCTCAGGCTCCTCCGAACTACCACCGATTTCTTAAAACAAACATAAAAACATGTCTTTCTACCAAGACGAGCGGGAAATCAAAAGTTGTGTGGAGGTCCAATTTTGCAGTTGCTTCACTAGCTCAACATCATAGATGCCTGATGTCCCAGTCTCTTCCTCGAAGATTGCGTCAACTTCCTCGAAAAGGTTTCAAATTCCTTCATCGAGATTGCCATCATTGACATAATCTCGCACCGGAAATGACTGGTACAATAATCAATTATACATTACAAAATTAGAAAAATAAAATTAAAGGTAAAATCTCATCTTCGATTAGTGGAGTTTCAGGATCAACCACATCTTTTCCCATAATCACTACATGTTCAATGGAAATTTTCACAAACAAGACTTGGAGATTTATAATGGGCATTAATTGTTACTTTATGTTGGATCTCCGTTCATCAACACTTAATGATTTCTATGACCTTCAAATTTTCTGTATGCGGATGTGGATTTGTTTAATTTATATATCCATTTTCATATCCTTAGGATCAATTCAAGTTACAATTCACATGACCTAGATTTGAATCCGGTCGGCCTTCAAATATTTTACTTTTTCAAAACCTAAAAAGAACTTACAAAAATTATAAATTTAACTAATTTAAGAAATTAAAGAAATCAACATGACAATGGAGCTATAGTATGCTGAAGGTGGCTAAGAAAACACCCTTCATTACAAAATTATATATATTTAGGTATATTTCTACCTAAAATTGTTGATTGTCATGTTTTGGACACCCTTGAAATAATGAGGTTGTGCGGTCCAGTCATCTAAGGCTTTCTAGTATCTCCCAGACACTTTGTGGGCTTAGGTTCGAATCCCTGTACCTATTGGTGGTAACAACTTTTTATTATCTTTAAAAAAAAACTCCTATTTTATTGCTTATCGAGAAGAATAAATTGTTTACTTCATCCTTTAATTGTCTAAGAATGATTAAATTACTTTCTAAATAATAGCTAAAAAAAATTATTTTTAAGATTATTCAAATATTGTTTACCAAAATAATTCTTAATTAGAAACCTACACCTCAAAAATCTAAGAATTGAAAATTGAAAGTTAGTAGACAACTAGATTTCAATGAATTTGACTTTGACTTGTCATTAAAATTTAAAATCAAACTTAAACATAATTAATTAATTCAAACTAATAAAGTAAATTCTAAAACATTTCTTCTAAAAGCGAACAAAAAAGACCTCGTTTGATTCTACTCTCATTTTTCATGTCTCATTCTTATTGTTGTCGACCTGTCATGACCAAAGGTCAATGAAAGCCTCTCTCTCTCTCTATCACACTCTCTCTATCTCTCTCTCTCTCTCTCTCTCTCTCTCTCTCTCTCTCTCTCTCTTTCTCTCTCTCTCTCTCTCTTTTGTTCATTCACTTTATATTAAATTTAATACAAACATTAAAGTTATATATTATGCAATTTAATCTCACAATTTTTAGTACATTTATTCACAAAAAATTATTATATTATGTAGTTCGATTTTTAAATTTTCATTGCACCCATTTGTCAAAATGATATTTGCTTATGTAATGCTTGAATATCCTTCGTAAATTTTTTGGCTCCATCACAACATCATGAAATATTTAAAGGAAGAAAAAAAAGATAAATCCCAATGATTTTGATAATCATTTATGAGCTTTGACAATTTTAATTTTGTATAGTGGAAAAGAATAAACCATCAATGGAAAACTAAAATGAAGCTTTCAATCGCAAGGATTGATTATTTTTTTGATTTTATTTTAATGAACCATATATTGGCTTTGCAAGTTGACAAAGTCTACTATATTAGTATGAATCAATGGAGAAAATTGAAATTAGGATAAATAAGATGAAGATTCTCATTATCTCATAATGGCTGAGTAGGTGTAATTTCAAAAACGCCCTCAAGTAAAAAGATTTAATCATCCTTTGCTTAACTAATTCCTTAACTATGTAATTTTGGGATTGTTATTACATTTGTTTAAAGGGATATTTATGAGCTTTAGTAATAAATCTGTTTCCAGACACGTGTATTTCGTGCTAATTAGTATAAATATTTTAAAAAATCTTTAATTAGTGTGATGTATTTGAAGAGAAAAATACAAGCTCAGATCGATCAATAAAGAACATAGAGCACTATTTTTAATTAGTGAATCGGCACAAAATAGATGATATTTTCAAAAAAAATCAAAGCAACATAATTAATTGTTATATACTATATATTATCACTATATATTTTTTTATTTATTTTTGGGCAAAGTACGATAATATTAAAAATGGTGGATCGTTTGAAGAATATACTAAAAGGTGTTGTTATTACTTCAAAATTTTCATTTGCATTTCTACAATTGTCATGACCCAGACCGTCGTGATTGACACCCACACTAACCCTCCAGTGGGAGAACCATTATTACTAATCAGCTAACCTAAGAACTAAACATTTAAAGATACAGAAGAAAGTTTAAATGCAAAAATAAAGTGGAGTTCCCATAAAATTCGAAAGTCTAACAACTCGTTACTAAAACATTAAGGAAAATACCCCTAGAATCTTAAAGTCAATGTACCAAAACTCTAGAGTTCAACGATTCTAAGCAAAGGGGGTGCAACCCTAAAACTAAACAAACGAATATCTAACTAGAAACTTTGAGTCCGAAAAGAGTGGACTACACATAGAGAACTCATGGCAGCCTGAAAGAGTTGGCTCACCCTTGAATTCGATCTCGATAAGTGATCTCCTAAATGGGGTCTTTCAGTAGCTGCCTGAAGATGCCCTGTACTCAACAAAGAAAGAGCAAGTGCAGTATCAATACACAACCACAGTGTACTGGTAGGATCATGTTGGTATTCCAGTAAGTGAAACATATACAAGCAGTCCTAACAAAGTAAACATGCATATACAGAATATAAACACATATACCAATTATCAACCATGAACAACTTACAATTCCACATTCTCTTTAACAAGTCATTATGAAAATTCAATGGTCCTCTCATGGAACCCATACCCAAACTGTTAGTGCACCAAAACGTGGTACCCGATCCCAATTAGTATGCCGGAACGTGACACCCGATCAAATATGTTTGTCGGTACGTGACATTTGATCCCAGTTAGTGTGTTGGAACATAACACCCAATCCATTCATCAAGCCACAATCACAATCACAACAAACATTCTCATAATCATACAATCAAGTGTTGATTCATGGGATACAATCATTCATTCATACTCATTTGCAATAGGTGTGATCAATACTGCATCACTTCACATACATACATACATTATAATGAAGCAATTACTAACATACATCACACAAACAAGAAATCAAACCATCACCTTCCTCAAAACCAAGCTTGAATACTTCTAAGAAACTTGATTCTTTCCTTTTCGAATTCTTTTCGCTTGTTCTAGATCTACAAAAAATTAATATAGACAAGGATCAATAATCAAAGGTTTAATTTACCCAATTTATACAAACCCAATATCCCAAGACCAACCCCATGATCCTAAGGTGCAGTTAGGGTTATTTCCTACCATCCAATTCAGTTCAAAAACCCTCCCCCAATAGTAATTAACCAATAATCTAAGTTCTACGGATCGAAAAATGAATTAGGAGAGTAAAAGCCTTACCTTTAGTGCTAGAAGAGATGGAAAAATGTCAAGACCTTACCCTGGTTCGTCTCCTAGCTCTCAAGAACGAAAAATGCAGAATAATAACATTTTTGGGGTTTAATTCCTACTTATTCGCGGATGGCCCGCCATAGCGGGACCCAACCTGTGATACGCTCAAATTACACTTCCTTTCAGAAGCATAAGCGATCGTTATCAAGTAAAGAACCCAACTTGTAGGTTGAGGTCGATCCCACGAGGAAACTGGTTTAGACTTTACTTTTAACCAACAATTATATTCAATTAGTCAAATTATTTCCAGAAACAGGTAATAAAAAGGGGGGTTGTGCTTGTGTGAAACAAATAGTAAGAACTTAATAAGTAATCAATAATTAAACTCAACTTTGGTTGTTATCAAGATAAGAGAAATAACTAGGGTATACGTGTTCCCCATAATCTCATAACGCAGTAATCCTAGTAATAGCAATCCTTTTCTAGTGTATCACATGCAAAGTGATAAGTTAGGTATCTCTAAATCCTTGGTCCGGCATCTAGAGAATTTCACCCCGCACCTTGGTTCGGCTACGTGTGTATAATTTACTAACCCTTACCTTTACCTCATATTAGACATCATAATCGATGTTTGGCTTAGTTATTACTTCGCACCAATCGACACTAGCCTATTAGATAGTATCACACTAAATCTATGTTCATAATTCTTTTCTTGTTAATTACCTCCTTGGTCCGGCAAGTAGCAACAAGGCGAGTTCTAATGTTGGCCACCGTTAAAAAGACTTCTAAACGAAAGAATTATCAATGCATGCAAAATACTAGTCAAGAATTGCTTATTTACTATTCATACTTTGTTAATTGATCATGGTTCCCACAACCCTAGTTGTGGATTTAGTTACTCATATTGGCAAGAACACAATTCATAATTGTAGATGAAGAAATCATGAACTTACTTAACGAGAATAATAAACCCAGAAAATTAACTTGAATTGCAAAGCCAAAATCTTCAAAACGAACTTGGGAAATCAATAATTGCTAGGGTTGCAAATTAATCTCCAAAGTTACAAAGCAAAAATATAATAATAGTGTCTAACCTCCAAAAACGAGGGTTACATGTCCTATTTATAGAAAACAAATCCTAAATAAAAAAGGAAACAAATTAAGGAAAGTTTTGTTCAGGTACGCGTCTTCGATCCACGAGACTGACTTACGGACCGTCGATGGATCTACGGTCCGTAAGTCCCTTTCGTCACTCGGGACTTAGAAAAATATTTCAGCATCCAACAATCAGCTTCTTTGAAGCAAACGACGGACCAGCAGCACGGACCGTAGACCGACCTACGGTCCGTCAATCCCTTCCGTAGCTCCATACTTAGCATCTTCAAAAGTCAGGTACTGGAACCCTCGCAGTCTCTCTCTACGGACCGTCAATGGGCGCCGTGGTTCCACACTTTGTCAGATTTCCCTGATTTGTCCTCAACACATTCCTGCTGATCTACGGTCATCACCTACGGACCGTGAATGGACCTACGGTCCGTAGATGACCTCCGTGGATGCCTTTTTCTGCATTTCCTTCAGCTGTCTCTAAACTTCCGCGCCTAAACACCTTTCCTACAAAACATGATAAAACACATAAAAACCAATATAAAAAGGCCCTAGACTGTCACGACCCGGGAGCACCCCCTAGTCGTAACCGGCGTACTCGACCTCGAAGAGGTCAAATACAAGCCTCTTAGCATTCATTCATCGCATAAAACTAAAAACCATAAGGAAATTAAAAACTTTCTTTACCAAGAAAACATTTCATAAAAAGTAGCAAGCGGAAGACTTTCTAGACTTTATACATGATGTCTCAAACCATCTAATACTTTAGAGTATAAAATTCGGGACTAATCCCGTACACAACTTAAACAAAACTAAAAAGACCTAAAAGAACATATTGGGTATTGTCCTCGAATCTATGAGGACTCACCAAGTCTTCATCTTCAACACTTAGAAACCTATCAAAGCCATGACATGTCATCTTCTCCAAATCCCTACACTTTAGTCCAAAAAGGGAAAGAAAGGGGTTAGCACAATTAAGTACTAAGTATGGAGACCATGCAAGAAAATATGTACAACGGACATTTACAAGAAATGTATGCTTTCATGTCCCTTGATAAAACCTTTCCTTTACAAATATAAGAGATATAATACAAGTCATCATTAACATATTAGACCATAGCCAACCATACATATACTTAACATAAATCCATATACAACTCATGCTTAACTTTAGAAGGACACATGTCATTTCATTACCATAGGACCTCTACCTAATATAACCTTAAGACACACTTGAGTGAGACAAGAAGTGACCGCCCACACAATCCTCTTCAAGCACACTTAAGTGTTCCCCAAGATTACCTTAGATAAGGACTTTATAGGCAAAGTGCATAATCATACCCGATAGATAGCATATTAATGAGATGATATGTATAATGATGCTTACATGAAATAAATCATATTTAGTGGGGCATAGTACATGTGTGGTGAGTGACCATCTATATAGTATTTCCAAGGCCTACCACCCCCTTGGAGAGGCGAATGAGGTACAAACCCCTCAATGTGGTTACCCGGGCCTACCACCCCCCGAGCTAGGGACCAAGGTACAAACCCCTCGATATGGTTATACGGGCCTACTACCCCCCGTACTAGGCAACCAAGGTACCAACCCCTCGATATGGTTATACGGGCCTACTACCCCCCGTACTAGGCAACCAAGGTACCAACCCCTCGATATGGTTATACGGGCCTACTACCCCCCGTACTAGGCAACCAAGGTACCAACCCCTCGATACGGTTATACGGGCCTACTACCCCCCGTACTAGGCTTGGTCGACTCACAACACTTATATAGAGAAAATCATATACATGTGTCCATTTCATCATCATTTCAATAATTATATAACTATTCGATTCATAGGACGTACATTGGACCTTCCATTTCCTAAGGATTCTATAAATGGGCATTTTATCAAACACATGATGGGCTATTGTTCATGTAAATGAAATCATGTACTTCAAGAGTACTAAGTCCAACCAATTTCGAAATACATATAAATCAGCCCACCAACAACATACATATATATATCAACCTTCATAATTTGATCATGGAAGCATGAAAACCATAAACATCACATAATAATTCCATTTCATGATAATATGCAAAATAGACCATAATAGGATCATCACAAGATCACATAAACTCATTCACATCATACCTTCACATATAGCTTCACATAAAACTCATTCACATCATACCTTCACATATAGCTTCACATAAAACTCATTCACATCATACCTTCACATATAACTCATTCACATCATACCTTCACATATAGCTTCATATAGGACTTTACATCTAGCCTCATATGTGTATAATAATACAACAATATAATAACATTCACATAATGCCCTTCATGGCCTCAATCCACAACAATACAACAAATAACCACCTCCACCAAAGGTGGATCAAGCCAATCAATAACAATATTATTAATACTAAGAGATCAAGCCATCTCACCACCCTTTTCAAAGGCCATAAGCCACAATACTCAATTCCATGCCAATTATACAATATTTATCAAGTTTGATCAACTTACCCTCTTTCCATGGCTATCTTCATCATCCTCATCTTCCAACAATTTAACAATACAATAACAATGATAATAACAACAATCAACTATACAAGCTAAGCTAAACAATATCCAATAACCAACATAAAGTCTAAATCCCAATTTATGACCATTCAAGGCTACTACCTCACATTATACCATTCAATAACAATTTCTAGCAACTCAACATAGCTAAGATCACATAAGAACAGCCCACATCAACCACTCAATAATCCTACATCAATTACTCAAAATCATTAAACTCACTTTAGGCTAAATTTAAAGAATTTGAGAAGACATGGGTTCACAAATATTTCTTTCTTAAAACCATAAATAATCATTAATAACCACATGAAACATCATTTGAAATTATTTAATGCAAGAACCCATGCTTAGAATTCGAAATAGGATTTTTGTGTATTTGAAAAACCTTGAAAACCTTTTGATTGGGCTCCTTGAAAGAAAGAATAATCAAGGATAAAGGATCCCCATACCTTAATCTTCAAGAACCAAACGAAATTGGTGAAGAAATCAATAGCCACCATCCACCCTAGCTCCATCTTTCACCTTGAGCTTCCTTGGGGTTTTGAGAGAGTTTTTGAGAGAGGGAAATGTTTTTGGGATGGGAATGAACTAATGGTATCTAGGAATTAATATAAGTCCTTTGAAAAAAAAAGGTCCAACACTTAGAAAAAATCAGGCGGGTGAACAGTGATTTCCGTCTCTGGAAATTGCCATTTCCTACCGGACAGATTTTACGAAAATGGACATAACTTCTTCGTCCGAACTCCGAATGAGGTGAAACGAAGTGCGTTAGGTAGCTAACTCAAAGGGCTTTCCATGGATATGTTATGGGCCACCAAATTATTTGTGTGCTAGGAGATATGACCCTCCAAATTAGACCCTCGAAAAAGGCTTCACTTGGAAATTTCGGATTTTGATACGGTTGCTCTAAAATTTGGGTTAGACCCATTTCCCACTCAATTTGACCCCCTAAACAAGAATATGAAGTCGGATTTCCGAAAAACGAAACGGATCTTTTTATATATACTAAACAAGTTTCCGAAGCACATTTTAAGAACTTTTTGGGTCAAATTCAATTATAATCATTTCATTAAGTTCTCGACTCCAAACTCACATGTGAGGCTCTAGTTTCACTAGTTTCGTTTTTAGGGTCGTTACATAGACACACACAACTTGTAAGTGAAATGTATTAGAAATACCGTAAACTCACGGTATATCAACACCCTCAACTTAAATTCGTTGTTTGTCCTCAAGCGACGCACTAGAACTCTAAACGACACTTGTATAGAAGCAAGCATTTCTAACTCAAGCAATCACATGGCTCTCTACCTCCTCATTGTTCGGGTGCACATTCGTTCTCTTAGACTCGACAAGCCAACTCATGTGGATCACATCATGACACAAACCAACCAACTGACACACAACAGACACCTTCTCACTGTCACCCAGGTACCAACTTTCCAACAATGTAACTAGTGCCCTTACTTCAACTGAAATCCTCTTTTCGCAAAAATTTACTTTCATTCATGGTACGAGGATTTATTCAACACTCACGCTCAGAAGTAATTTCAAATTCAGTTAGTGCTTACTGCCATAAGCTTGCCCTTATTTTCACTGCTTGGACTCTCCAAACTAGATTCTAAGATCACTATAGGACTTTATTGGTTTGTAACGTAGGCTCAGGGTCATGTGTGGTACATTTGGGTGCTGTTTAGTGACTTTCTGCCCTCCTTGTCATTACACTAGGCTTTTAACCTCTTTTTGCCCTATTTTTGTCATATTATTGCTTTACCTTCTTTCCCTTGATTTTCTTCAACCACGGATGTGACTTTAGACTTTGTAGCTCATTTTCCTTTTATTTTCTTGTTCCTTTCGCTTTTAACAAGTCACATCTTTTTTTTTTTTTTTTTTGTTATATACCCATTTTCTTTCAGTTTCCTCTTTCATAGCCACCCTCAACTTATGGATTTTCCGTTAGTCGAGGTGCACAATACCCGATGTCAGGTCAGGCCAAGATTGAAGTTACTCTTTACATTAGCCACCCTCAACTTAGGCTTTTGGCCTAAGTCAAAGTGCACATGTCCAAGGAGGGACCGAGGCCAACATAGTGGATGATAGAAAAGTGGGTTCGGGTTGTTAAAAAGAAATGGTCTATTTTAGGCTCAAAGTTGGATCAAAGGGAACAGTTATTTTATTTGGTTAAATTTTTCTAGGCACTTTGTAGATGTATCAGAACAATGGCCTATGATCACTTCCTATCCTCTAGATTGAATTGTCTTAGCAGGACTAACCGGGCAAGTTCTAGTTTTGCACAAAACTGTTTGAATAGTCAATGATTCTCACCCACTCTTGGCACATAGTTTCATTATCAGATTATCAGATTACCCAGTTCAAGTCTCAGGTTTAATCATGCAATCAAGTCGATTGTTACTATGTCATACTCAGAGCCAACACAATTAATTAATCGTAGCCTACTTCTAGCATACAACCCAGAATCTGACGGGTATCATTTTTCTAAGCCATCATGCTTCATTCTGTATCATGCTTCTACACACACAATCCTAAGACATGCCGGTTCAACAAAAATTAAACAGTCTCTTGGGGTAAAAGAACACAGGCAAGAAAACCCCAAGAGAGGATTCATGAGTTGGGTTACTCAGACTTCACCCTATCACTCACGATCCATTTACCCCACCCCCAACAAAAATAGATGCAATTGTCCACAATGCATACATAGACAGTAAAAGTGAATGGATTTGAGTGAAGCAAACTTGTGGCGCAAAGCGCCGGCGAATCATCAACAAGCAGGGGGGCCTCCATCGCTAATAATAGCCCTCGGTGTACCAAATCTGGAAAAGATATTCGTTTTCAAGAATGCGGTGACACTTTTACCTTCGTTGTTGGGGAGTGCTACTGCTTCCACCCACTTCGATACATAATCAACCGCTACCAGAATATACTTCATCCCATATGAACTCACAAATGGACCCATGAAATCAATGCCCCATACATCAAACAATTCGATCACCAGTATGGGATTTATAGTGAGCTCTTGCCTCTTTGAAATCCCTCCATCTCTTTGGCAACGATCACAAGACTTGGCGAAATCATGAGCATCTTGGTGGATGGTAGGCCAATAGTACCCACACTGCAAAATCTTATGTGCAGTCCGAATACCACTATGATGCCCACCAACGGGTGATGAATGGCATGCTTCAAGTACACTCAACATTTCAACCTCAGACACACAGCGACGAATAATCCCATCAGCACAACTACGATACAAATAAGGTTCATCCCAAAAGAATTTCTTCACATCATGCATAAATTTCTTTCTTTAGTGAAAAGACAAATCGGGTGGCACAATGTCGCTTGCCAAATAATTAGCAAAGTCTGCGAACCAAGGAATCAAATCATTAGAAGCAGCCAATACATGTTCATCTGGAAAAGCATCATTAATTTCAGCCCTATCTCCAAGCTTTAGCATGGCCTCTTCCTCTAATCTGGACAAGTGGTCGGCAACTTGATTTTCGGTTCCCTTTCTATCTTTTACCACAAAATCAAACTCTTGCAGCAACAATACCCATCTAATTAATCGTGGTTTTGCATCCTTTTTCGCCATCAAATACCTCAATGCAGAATGGTCAATATGCACGATGACCTTAGTACAAAGCAAGTAGGAACGAAATTTTTCGAATGCAAAAACCACCGCAAGAAGTTCTTGTTCGGTCACTGTATAATTCTTCTGGGCCACATTCAGAGCTTTGCTAGCATAGTAAATAGGGTGAAGAATTTTCTCACGCCTTTGACCCAATACTACACCAAGCGCCACTCCACTCGCATCAAACATTACCTCAAACGGTTGTCCCCAATCTGGTGAAATAATGATAGGTGCTGTAACCAACTTTTCCTTCAACTCTCCAAATGCTCTAAGACAAGCATCATCAAAACATAACTTATTCTCCTTCTCGAGCAGTTTGCACAAGGGATGTGCAATTTTTGAGAAATCTTTGATGAATCTCCTATAAAAACCTGCATGCCCAAGAAAACTTCTAACACCTTTTACAGAGATGGGTGGTGGAAGCTTTTCTATTACCTCGACTTTAGCTCTATCAACCTCAATACCTTTCTCTGAAATTCGATGACCCAACACTATACCTTCTTTTACCATGAAATGACATTTCTCCCAATTCAGCACCAAGTTGCAGTCTTCACATCTTTTGAGCACCTCGGCTAGATGTTCTAGACAATGATCAAACGAATCACCTACAACTGAAAAATCATCCATGAACACTTCAATATTGTCCTCCACCATATCAGAAAATATCGACATCATACATCTCTGGAAGGTCGCTGGAGCATTGCACAATCTGAATGGCATCCGTTTGAAAGCAAAAGTCCCATATGGGCAAGTGAAGGTGGTCTTCTCTTGGTCTTCCGGAGCTATAGAAATTTGATTGTAGCCCGAATACCCATCAAGAAAACAATACCAACCCTTGCCTGCAAGCCTATCTAACATCTGGTCCATGAATGGCATAGGAAAGTGGTCTTTCTCTGTCCACGCATTCAGCTTCCGATAATCCATGCAAACTCTCCATCCAGTGACAGGCCTAATTGGAACAAGCTCATTTCGTTCATTTGGAACCACAGTCATACCACCTTTCTTTGGTACACACTGCACAGGACATACCCAATTACTATTTGAGATGGGATAAATAACTCCCGCATCCAGCCACTTGATGATCTCCTTTTTGGATTTAATCTTCTCTGGTGCTCGACACTGGCTTATGATCTGGCATGAGTTGGATTTTGTGAGAACAGATACCGGGGGGAATCCCAATAATATCTGCAATAGTCCACCCAATCGCTCGCTTGAACTTCTTTAATACAGTCACCAAACACTCTACTTGCCTTGCATTCAAATCTGCTGCAATGATGACTGGCAAAGTATTCTCTTCGCCTAAATATACATACCTCAAGTGCGGTGGTAGAGCTTTAAGCTTTAATTTCGGTGCCTCCACAATAGATGGTCTTATGGGTGGGGACTCGCGATTCTTCATGTCTAGCTCATACTTCTTTGGTTTGGACCAGTATTCACACTTATCAAGTGCGGCTACCAACTCATCATACTCGTCAATACCATCACTACCAAAATTCATCATGACTGCTGCTAGTGCCTCAACACCTAACCGCTCTTCAATTTGCACCTCTGACCCACTCTCCACTCTGTAAGTTATAGCAGATACTGTTTGTAGCTCACCATTCTGCTTCATGGATCTACAGATATTGAAAGTTGCTTCTTCATTGTTCAGTCTGAACTTCATCTGTCCCTTTTCCATAACAACCAACGCACGCCCTGTGGCAAGAAATGGTCTCCCAAGGATGATGGGAACCTCAAAATCAACCTCACAGTCAAGGATCACAAAATCCGCCGGAAAGATGAAAGACTCTACTTTCACTAGCACATCATGGAGCACACCTATGGGCCTCTTCACAGTCCGATCAGCCATTAGTAACCGCATTGCAGTGGGTTTTGGATCCCCTAGACCCAACTTCTTGTAAATAGATAAAGGCATGAGGTTGATGCTCGCACCAAGATCACACAATGCCTTAGCAAAGTGTAATAACCCTATAGTACATGGGATCGTGAAAGCACCAGGGCCTTCCTTCTTCTGCACCAGAGATATTGTAGCAATAGCACTACAATGCTGCAATCTATCATCATCTTCAAAACTCACAGACCTTTTCTTTGTCACCATATCTTTCATGAATTTTGCATATCCAGGCATTTTCTCCAAGGCTTCTATCAAAGGGACATTGATAGAAAGCTGCTTCAACATAGTGATAAACCTGTGATATTTCCCATCTTCAGTCTTCTTCACTAACCTTTGAGGAAAAGGTGGTGGAGGTCTAGGTATGGGCACCACTTTCTGAGGTATCTCCACTTCTTGTTCTGTCACAACCTCTGACTCCTCTCTAACTTTCACCACATCATCTTATTTTCTATTCTCAACTTCTACCACAGACGGCATAGGTGGATCTATGGTTTGCTTACCTCCTCGAGTGGTAATTGCCATACAATGTCCATAATTCTTTGGATTTTGGATGGTGTTGCTAAGAAGAGTGTCAGGTTGACGCGGGTTCACTATAGTAGACAACTGCGTCATCTGCTGCTCTAGGTGCTTTATTGACACTGCATGGGCATCAACCTTTTGACCAATACCAGATAAGTCGTTTCTCATCTCCTTCACATTCTCATCAGTAGCATCAAACCTTCTCATCATCTTCTGCAGCATATCTTCAATACGCGTCATATTACCTCCAACTTCCCTAGCACCAGATTCCCGATTTTGAGGGGGAACATAGGGTCCAACCCGATCGTTTCTGTTGCCATAGTTGTTCCTGTTGTAGTTGTTGTCGCGATTGAAGTTCCCATCTAGGACATAGTGACCCTCTCAGTTGTAATTTCCATAGTTCCGACCTTGGTTCCCTTGACCTTGGCGCCAATTTTCCGTGTTGGATCCTTGGACGTTTGGTCGGAAACCCCCCGTCTGATCATTCACCGCATAAGTGTCCTCTTCATAGTAACACTCCTCAACTGGTGGTGGAGTTCTAGTTAAGTAATTTACAGCATTTACCTTTTCTGCTCCTCCACTCACATGCTTCAATACCAACCCCAACTCTGTCCTCATCTGAGCCATCTCCTCACGAATATCATCTGCAGAGTTAACAGTAGCATTATGAACAGCAAATGTGTTTCTCCCAGTATCTAACCTTCTAGTGCTCCATGCTTTATTGTTGCAAGAGATCCTCTCCAATTTTTCAGCAATCTGTGCGTATGTACAATCACCATATGAACCTCCAGCAATAGTGTCAAGTACTGCTTTATTGTTATCATCCTGTCCTCGATAGAAATATTCCTTCAGTGACTCATCATCAATACGGTGATTTGGGACACTTCTTACGAAAGCAGTGAATCTGTCCCACGAGCTACTCACAGACTCTCCAGGTAATGCCACAAAATTGTTGACCCGATCTTTGTGATTTATCTTCTTAGATACTGGATAGTACTTTGCTTTAAATACCTCTGCTAGTTGGTCCCATGTGAAAATTGAGTTATAAGGAAGCTCAGTGAACCATACTGCAGCATCGCCTGTCAGTGACAGAGGGAACACTCGTAACCCAATGACGTTCATATCCAAGTCTGGTCTGCCTACACAACTTTTGCAAACCACCCTGAGCTTGGCTAAGTGAGCATGTGGATCCTCCGATGGCGATCCTGAAAATAAGCCTCTTGCTGTAAGCATCTGCATCAAACTACTAGTCACCACAAATGTGTGCCCTGGAGGTAGAGGAGGCAGGACGATGGGTCCATCGGAGTCTGCTATGTCGATGTTGCCCCGATAGTTGTCATGGTGTTGTGGGCCTGGTGGATCATGCACTCTCACTGCATCTCCCAATTGATTTTCAGCTAGACCCCGGTTTTCCCCACCAACTACTCTTGGCTGCTGTAACTCAACTGCTTCATCTAGATTTCCTCCGATAGGATGAACTGGAAGTCCTTGATTGTTCATTCTTCGCAAAGTTCTGTTCAACTCTGGATCGTACGGAGTAAGTGGTTCGCCTTGGCTCCGTGTAATTGGCATACACTAGAGTCGGAACCTGAGAGAGACAAAAACAAAGAAACAAGTAAAATTAGGAAATATTTGACTAACGTTCAATATTGTAGTTAAAACTAAATCTAAAAGCCAGGTTCCCCGGCAGCGGCGCCAAAATTTGATACGCTCAAATTACACTTCCTTTCAGAAGCATAAGCGATCGTTATCAAGTAAAGAACCCAACTTGTAGGTTGAGGTCGATCCCATGAGGAAACTGGTTTAGACTTTACTTTTAACCAACAATTATATTCAATTAGTCAAATTATTTCCAGAAACAGGTAATAAAAAAGGGGGTTGTGCTTGTGTGAAACAAATAGTAAGAACTTAATAAGTAATCAATAATTAAACTCAACTTTGGTTGTTATCAAGATAAGAGAAATAACTAGGGTATACGTGTTCCCCATAATCTCATAACGCAGTAATCCTAGTAATAGCAATCCTTTTCTAGTGTATCACATGCAAAGTGATAAGTTAGGTATCTCTAAATCCTTGGTCCGGCATCTAGAGAATTTCACCCCGCACCTTGGTCCGGCTACGTGTGTATAATTTACTAACCCTTACCTTTACCTCATATTAGACATCATAATCGATGTTTGGCTTAGTTATTACTTCGCACCAATCGACACTAGCCTATTAGATAGTATCACACTAAATCTATGTTCATAATTCTTTTCTTGTTAATTACCTCCTTGGTCCGGCAAGTAGCAACAAGGCGAGTTTTAATGTTGGCCACCGTTAAAAAGACTTCTAAACGAAAGAATTATCAATGCATGCAAAATACTAGTCAAGAATTGCTTATTTACTATTCATACTTTGTTAATTGATCATGGTTCCCACAACCCTAGTTGTGGATTTAGTTACTCATACTGGCAAGAACACAATTCATAATTGTAGATGAAGAAATCATGAACTTACTTAACGAGAATAATAAACCCAGAAAATTAACTTGAATTGCAAAGCCAAAATCTTCAAAACGAACTTGGGAAATCAATAATTGCTAGGGTTGCAAATTAATCTCCAAAGTTACAAAGCAAAAATATAATAATAGTGTCTAACCTCCAAAAACGAGGGTTACATGTCCTATTTATAGAAAACAAATCCTAAATAAAAAAGGAAACAAATTAAGGAAAGTTTTGTTCAGGTACGCGTCTTCGATCCACGAGACTGACTTACGGACCGTCGATGGATCTACGGTCCGTAAGTCCCTTTCGTCACTCGGGACTTAGAAAAATATTTCAGCATCCAACAATCAGCTTCTTTGAAGCAAACGACGGACCAGCAGCACGGACCGTAGACCGACCTACGGTCCGTCAATCCCTTCCGTAGCTCCATACTTAGCATCTTCAAAAGTCAGGTACTGGAACCCTCGCAGTCTCTCTCTACAGACCGTCAATGGGCGCCGTGGTTCCACACTTTGTCAGATTTCCCTGATTTGTCCTCAACACATTCTTGCTGATCTACGATCTTCACCTACGGACCATGAATGGACCTACGGTCCGTAGATGACCTCCGTGGATGCCTTTTTCTGCATTTCCTTCAGCTGTCTCTAAACTTCCGTGCCTGAACACCTTTTCTACAAAACATGATAAAACACATAAAAACCAATATAAAAAGGCCCTAGACACACACAACTTGTAAGTGAAATGTATTAGAAATACCGTAAACTCACGGTATATCAACCTGCCACAACGACCCCGCCTTGGCGGAATAAATCCCGCCCTAGTGGCTTGTACAGAGACAGAACGTCAAAATTAGAGTTTCAAACCCCCATTTCACAACACACCTCCAAGCCATGATGCTAAGGAACTACATGCTCACGCTAAGATCAATTTCAGAAGTTCTACTCTCCAAAATTCGATTTCATAAAGTCGAAAGGGTTCCTTAACATTTGAGCTATCCACTCATGTAATCAAACTCATTATTAAATCTCTCATTCATTACCATATTTCCCTAGACTCGCATGACTCTGATTTGTTCAAATCTGGACTAGGCTAGGAAATCTCAAGTTACTACAAAAAAATTTCCGGCCCTAATTATTTCCCATTTGCTTTTTCGTAACGACAGGATCAGGTCGTTACAATAGATGCCAATTTACCTATCACTCATCCCCGAGTGATCAACTAGGAAAGACTAACTAAAGTAAGGGTAGATTAGTACCTGAATCGTTGAATATCTGGGATACTTGTCTTGCATGTCCTTGTCGATTTTCCAAGTAGCTTCCTCAACTAGACAATGTTTCCATTGAACTTTCACGAACTTAATCTCCTTGGTCCTCAGCTTTCGGACATCACGATCAAGAATTGAAATCGGTTACTCCTCATACTAAAGGTCTTTGTCTAACAACACTGAGTCCCACTTTATGATGTAATCCCCATCCCCATGGTACTTCTTCAACATGGACATATGAAACACTGGATGAACTCCAGATAAGCTAGGTGGTAAGGCCAATCTATAAGCCACTGGCCCTACAAAGTCAAGAATCTCAAATGGACCAATGTATCGAGGACTAAGGTTGCCCTTCTTGCCAAATCTCATCGCCTCTTTAATAGGTGATACTTTAAGGAGAACTTTCTGACTAGTATGAAATTCCATGTCGCTTACCTTATGGTCTACATACTCCTTCTGTCAACTTTGGCCTGCTAGGAGCTTAACTTGGATTCTTCTTACCTTATCATGAGCATCCTTCACCAAGTTTACCCCCAACAATTTCACATCTCCAGCCTCAAACCATCCTCTAGGTGATCTACATCCCCTCCCATAAAGTGCCTCGAACGGTACAATGTCAATGCTGGAGTGGTAACTGGTACTATAAGACAACTCACACAACGGTAGGAACTTATCCCAATGTCCTCTAAAGTCAATCACACATTCCCTTAACATGTACTCTAACACTTGAATAGTCCTCTACGACTGCCCGTGTTTTATTTAAAAATAGATTGGACTGGTTTAAGAGTCGCCACTTAATTTTTTAAGAAAAAACTGTCGTTTTCAAAAGACTAAAACAAAAAATCTCATGAAAACTTAGAAGGGGTTCAGGGTTCTTATTAATATTCTAGGAAGGTTTTAAAAGCATCTAGAATATCCACTAATGTGGTTTTCCGACAATTAAATTATTTGGCAAAATGATTTAACTTTAACTTAAAATTGCAAAGTTGAGTTGTTTTGTAATTAGAACTATTTTAAAAGGGAAAAGGAGAAATATTGCGATATTATCTAAGTTAAACATTTTGATAGATTATGTTTCAATATTATAGGAAACAAGCATTTAATTAGTTAATTTTTAGAAGACTAGTTTAGAATGACTATCTTTCGGGGAATTAAATCTTACTAACCTTAAGACTAACAACAAATAACGACAGGTAAACATATATAATAAAGTAAAGAAGGAAAATTGGGCCCAAGTCTGGTTTACTGTTCGCATGGGCCAGTACTTGGGCCTATCTTCTTTTGAGCCGAAGGCCCATTCGAATCACATGCACCTGTCTTAGTCTAACATAACAAAAATATTGTTCATTAGGCCTTAGGCCCGATTTTTCCACTTGCCTAATAATTAACGAAATAATAATAAGCAAGATAAAGGGGCTTAGGCCCATAGTAACAAAATACAATTTATTAAAAAAAAGAGTGGGCCCTTTAAAACCCAATCTTTCAATTTTTCGATCTGTTGCGTCTTTCAACTTTGGGACCTGTTCGTCATTTTTTAATAGTCTGGCTCAGATAAAAAAAATAGAATTGGGCCTCCATGGCCCAAAGGGAAATGCAAGGAGAGGGTCCATGATACCCGGGCAGATTTCACATGCAAACACAAAAATGGGAATTAGTAACCCGCAATAATATCTCTGAACCAATCACTAAATAATAAATGTATCAAAAAAGAGCACGACTTATCAATATAGCAAGCAACTAGCAGTAACTTAGCTAACAATGTCACACTACACTAAACGCGATCCTCAGCTAGAAGAAAGGGTAAATACTTGATCAAGACATATCATGCTAAGCAGTCAAACAATGAAAGATTTAAGAAGTCGGGAAACTAAGTTATTAACATTAATTCCACGATGCTAAAAACTAATAATTTTAGACCCAAAAGAAGAGACTTGTCCGAGCTTACAAATAAAAACAAGTTGGCAAAATACATGTAAATCACAATGGCATTTGATCATTGAATGCCAAATTTCTAATGTATAAGATCCCAACTGCTGAAAATTAAGGCTACTACTATATCTATGGTGACCATTTCAATATTGTGGCCCCGAAGCTTAAACATAGTTGTTATTTGAAGGAGAGGCATATGACAAGCAACTTTGAAAGTTATTAAAAGAGCAAAATCATAGGGAAAGAGACTCTTGCTTAAACAACACAGAACAAACTTAATTAGTGAACTAGCTATTATAATATTATCATGTATTTAACCTTTGCAATATATCATGATAGGAGTATGAAAACAAAATAAATGAAGTACCGCATAGACTTTTAAAATTATTATTTTTTGGTATCAATAAAATATGCTTATAAATTAGATAAATAATTAATTAGTGTCATTATTTTACCGGAGTAACACGTTCAAATTTATGAACATATAAAGGAAATTATATCATTAAAGGACACATCTTTATAATAATTTAATCAAACTCGGCAGCAACATTGCGCGCTTTTATGTAACGCCTACTTAGTTAAAAATATATATATATATATCCGTCAAAAGGTTTTAATGGGTTTTAAAATTTTATTTATTTGTGAAATTCATATTTTCACGCTATAAAAAGTAAATTATTTTGTCATTTCAAATTTCTCTTATGATGATAAATTTGTTGAGTGATTTTATTTGATACATAAAACTCAATGACTTTACTAGATAATTTTTTTAAGTCGGGTGATCATTTAAGATATCATCTCAATAGAAAACATAACTTAAAATCATGCTAAAACATAGACAGGTGAAGATGAACTTAAAATAGATAGAGCATGAACAGAAATGAACATGATCACATATTCAGCTAAAGGCTCAAATTAAACAGCAATAAAGATAGTAAGTGAACTCAAAGTCTTGACGTCTTGATTCATTCTTCCAATTTGATATGGAAGAAAACGAGACTGACGTCGAAAGCCAAACATTTTCATAAATTCATGATGGCCGAAAATAGACTAAGACAAGAGAAAAATAAATAAATAAAAATTAGCAGCAGTCAATGAACAGCTCACCAACATCTACACACATATAAAGAAACATAAAGCAAAGAACTATGATCAAAAACAGATCTTCAAAAAATATGACTTTAACATTTAGAAAGAATAGTATTGATGTTCAATCCATATTTAAGCATAATATGAAAGACGTGAACCTTTCTTTAAACAACCAATCTGATCTTAAGGGAAACAAGCACTCAGACTAAATCACAACAAACTATATAAAAAGTCGAGATTCTCACCTTTTTGTGGGCAGCGATCTAAGACAGACGAACAGAGGAGTAGCGACTTCACCACCAAATTTGGATTTCCAGAATCCGGCAAATTTCCAACAATCCACGAGCAAGGAGAGAGAAATCTAGACTCAAGAATGTATTTCTTACTTATTTGTAACTAATTATCTCAATCTTTTCCTCTGCCTCAGTAGGGAATTTCTAAAAAAATAAAAAATTGCCCCCCTTTTCCACAGTGAATCAACATCATATATAGATGGGAAAATCGGGTTTGGAATGGGGGAAACGAATCAAAACTCCGGATAGGAAAGGGCCCATCCCCAATTCAAATTTCAAAATTCTTTCACAATTAAGGAGAGACACCTTTTTTGCAATTTTCGCCCCATTCCGAAAGAGGAAAGGGGTAGGACGCGTGCTTCTCTTTATGCTGCTCTGTTGGTACTAGTTGAAAAGGACATTGGAGAAGAAGACAAGAAAAATAGCAGCCTAGTACTGGCTCACGCGTTCCTCGCTGCTTTCCGTGTGTTTTGACGAAATTTCGGAGCTGCTTGAAATCGTGAAATTCGCGTCTGACTTGCTGTGGTCGTTTGACGCGTATTGCTGCTGGCTTTCTCGTTGTTTGATCGCCGATGTTGGTGTTTGGAAAGAGATGTTAACGTTTGGGGGAAACGTTTGGGGTTGATTGTTGTTTATCAAGGAATTAGGCCGGGTCAAAGGGGAATTTCGTGGGCTGGAACGGTCTTGGGCTAGGAAATACAGGGAATAAGAGTGGGCTGTGAATTGGAGAAGCTGAAAATTGATGGGCTGCTGGAAAAATTAGACAAAGGCCCAAATTTGGTCCTTTAAGTGGATTTAAGGTGAGGGCAAATAAGAAGCTAGATTTGGAATATAAAATGACTAAATGGATTGCAATCATGGCCATATAAAATTCAAAACATAGCATAATTGAGTTAATTTAGTGTATCCGGCAAGAATTTAAACATGATGAATTAACTTAATTAATTAACGAACTTCTTAGTCTTAACGAGATAAAAATAACTAATTCGGGGTTATTAACTAATATTAAGTGAGCTAATTATCAAAACATTTTAAACAAGTAAAATCCTTTTTTTAAAATGATTTTTGAATGCTCGTAAGAAATGTAACAATTACATACAAAATTTATATATAAAAAATATTATATTGATTTTTTTTAAAAAAATTTATAAGAATGACTAAAATTGCTTTAAAACTTAGAAAATAATTTATTTATCTTTTTGAGTTTTGTAAAACTAATTATTCCAAATCATTGAAAATTAAGAAGCTTGAAAATTAATCTTATCGGGGAGGATCAAAATTAGGTGTCAACAACTGTCCCTCGTTTTACTCGGATTGATGCAAGTTATTCGAGGAAAATGAAATTGACTAATCCAATTTTGACCGACCACATCTTCATTTTTTCCGAAAAAGGGATTTTGGTACGGACTTTAGAAATTATGGCCGAACCTTGGAAATGGGCTTCCTACATATCTCGGGCTACATGAGAATTCAGGCCACATGTAGTTCGATACGCTTTGATTTGACGCACGATTTTGAAAGAATTCAAAAGTCATCCCGATACCGAATTATGAAGGGATCGGAATGCTTGAGAATAAAATTTAAGAGCGAATGTTGGAATACAGCCGAGTTTCAACATCGATTCTGCCTACATATCCCTCAACTCAAGGAATCAGGCTGCTTGTAGTTCGACTCGATCGATTGGAAAGGAAATCTATTATGCTAGATCACCTTTGGTTCCGGAAAAGCGACAAAGTGAGTCAAGTATGAAAAGGAGGCTTGCAACCTCTTAGTCATAAATGTGGTGCACTTCACACCTATAATTAAGAACTTACATGGACATAATTTCCAAAGCTCTTGGTGCATCATCACTCAAATTTGAAAGCTGCTTCCGGTAGAGACCAAAAAATTTTGGATGCGAAACTGAAACCGACAAACCTAAAGATAAACCCACATGTCTTCTGATAGGGGTGTGGTTTGACTGTGGTGGAAGTCACTTCTCTGCTCGCGTCCTAAGAGTCTGACACTACTCTTTAGACTATGTCCCAGTTCGCTACTAAGAAAAAGTTTCACGTTGTGCTGCATCCTAATTGATGTCGTCCGCACCTGTGGTTTGTTTTGAGAATTCATCCTCTTGGATGCTCTCGACAAATATTGAGATAAAACTCATTAGCATAAAAATGCAATTCAAATGGAGGGATAGTGTCTTTTACCATGTTGACACTTAATTGCTCCCCTTGAACATTTGGTGTCAACTCCATCGGGTTCGACGCAAAGCAAATAAAGCTAGTGTTTCATATTTGCAATATAATCTTCAATGTACTCTTCCTTTGATTAATAAAATAGGATGATGTAATATGTTGACAGTTCTCTTGACGTCGTTGTTGATAATTCTCTTGATGTCATTTTGCAAAGAAAAAATGATGCAGTCGATGTTAATCTTCTTGTGATGGGTAAATCTTTCTCTTGCAATGCATAACTTCTTTTCCGCGATACATGAACCCTTCTCTTGCTATGCATGAATCTCTTTCCCGCGATGCATGACGTTTTCTCTTGCTATGCATGGTTTCTTCTTCTTGCTATGCATAAATTGGTTTCCCCGCGATGCATGACTTCTTTATCTTGCAATGCATGATTTTTTTATATATTTTTTTTCCGCGATGCATGAATCCTTCTCTTGCTATGCATTATTTCTTCTTCTTGCTATGCATAAATTTCTTTCCCGCAATGCATGACTTTCCTTTTCGCGATGCATGAATCCTTTTTCCCGCGATGCATGAATCTTCTCTTGCGATGTATGAATTTCTTTCCCGCGATGCATGAATCTTTTTCCCACGATGCATGAATCTTCTCTTGCGATGCATGAATCTCTTTTCTCGCAATGCATGAATCTGTTTTCCCGCGATGCATGAATCTTTTTCTTTTCTCGCAATGCGTGAATCTTTTCCCCGCGATGCATGATGATTTTTTTTTCTCGCTATGCATGGTTCTTCTTTTGCAATGCATGACTTCTTTTTCTTGTTATGCATGACTTTTCTCTTGCTATGCATGGCTTCTACTCTTTCTATGCATGACTTCTCTGCGATGCATGATTTATCTCTCTGTTGTGCATGACTTCCTCTTGCTATGCATGGATCTTTGATGAGGCCTCCCTGATACCGAACGAAGATGATGCTTCTCCCAGCAACATAGGTGATCTTCTGGGTATCTCTTGGACGGCGGTATCATCTCAATCAACAATATAAATAAAAATGACCCTCGGAGCAGTGGTATCATCTCTTTCGACAATACGATATAAATGACTCTTTGGGTAGTGATATCGTCTCAATCGACAATATAAATAGAAATTGACCTTCAGGGTAAGAATATTATCATATCTGATAATATAATGCAGATAAATATCTTCCAAGTATTTTTAGTTGCTAGAAAATAATAATATTTCTCGCTTCAAGATTTTCATTTGTCCCATCTCCGAACATAATTGCATGTTCATTGTGAACCTTGCCTTGCTGGGAATTTGAATAAAGTAATGCATCCACAGAAAAATTGTCAATTTTGGGAAGCTCCTCGCCCTTTTGACTTCTCCATATTCATTGAATGGAGGAATACACTGATCTCGAGGCAAGCTTATAGACCTACATCCACAGAAAAATTGTTAGTTTTTTTTTAAAAAAATGAACTGATCTGTGTCGATCTCTTCAGTTATCTGCTCATTGTCTAACTATCTCCGGTTGATTCTTCTGATCTCCCGCTTCTTGATAGTTAAGACAACATATTTATGCAAAATAATTTAGACACTAAATAAAGTTTTTAAGAAAAATAGATTTTCAAAAAGGAATATTTGGAAAAGGTCGCTGCCAAGTGTCATGTCACGTCGAGCTTTAGCGAACGTCTTTGAGGTTGATGCTTCGAGGTCTATCTGATTATTTGCTGGAAAGTATTCGAAATTGTTCTAAACTCCCAATGAACCTTGTAGATATTTTTGAGGTCATCCTCAAAAAATTCTGTCCCAGTTAACTGTCTTGACTTATCTCGATCTGTTGGTGAGCAAATTGCGGAATTTTTGAAATCTTCTCAAAAATTCTATCCCAGTTGCAAATCTCAAAGTAACTTCAGTCTCAACTTTGTTGGAGAGATCTTCTTTTTGAGAATTTTTGAGTCCCTCTCAAAAATTTTGTCCCAGTTTCTATTGTAAAGAGAAATAGAAATCTTACAGGAGATATGATCGAACCTTTATGGCGCCTACGTATCCCATTGAAGCAGGAATCAGGTCAAACGTAGTTCCCCCTCAAGGATTAACAAAAATAGAAATTTTATAAAGAAGATGACCGAGGCCGACATAGGCCGCCTACGTATCTCATTCTTGAAAATTCAGGTCAAACGTAGTTCAAATACAAGAAAAAATATTAAAAGGGGATAAAAGAGTGACCGAGGCCGACATAGGCCGCCTACGTATCTCATCCTTGAGAATTCAGGTCAGACGTAGTTCATTACAAGAAGGATAAAATACTAAACATAGATGATTACAAGCAAATATAACGATTACAAGGAAATGACAGAAATACAAACTGAAACTTCACACTTAGTATCTCTTAACAGCATCTGAGTTGATTGGTTTCGGCCATTCGGTGCCATCCATCTCTGACAGGACCAAAGCACCTCCAGATAATACTTTGCGAACCATGTAGGGTCCTTGCCAATTCGATGCGAATTTCCCTTTGTACTCATCCTGATGAGGGAAAATACGTTTGAGGACTAACTGACCAACTTCAAACGTTCTGGCTCTTACCTTCTTGTGAAAAGCACAAATCATTCTCTGTCGATACAGTTGACCATGACAAATGGCAACTATTATTTTCTCGTCAATCAGTGTTAACTGATCAATCCGCTTGCAAACTCATTCAGCATCACTCAATTCAGCTTCTTGGATGATTCTCAATGAAGGTATTTCAACTTCTGCAGGTATAACTGTCTCTGTTCCATATACTAGCAAATATGGAGTAGCTCCAACTGATGTTCTGACAGTCGTTCGGTAACCCAACAAAGCATATGGCAACATTTCGTGCCATCCTCTGCGATTATCAATCATTTTTCTCAGAATCTTCTTTATGTTCTTGTTGGCGGCTTCTACAGCACCATTCATTTGGAGACGATTAGCGGTTGAGTTTCGGTGAGTAATCTTAAATTGTTCACATATCTCTCTCATCAAGTGACTGTTGAGATTAGCTTCGTTATCAGTGATGATGGATTCTGGGCCTCCGAGCCTACATATCAAATTGTTGCGAACAAAATCAGCTACAACCTTCTTGGTCACCGACTTATACGAAGCTGCTTCCACCCACTTGGTGAAGTAGTCAATGGCAACCAAAATGAATTTGTGTCCGTTAGAGGCGGTTGGCTCTATCGGACCAATGACATCCGTGCCCCAAGCTACAAACGGCCAAGGTGAACTCATAGCATTGAGTTCGTGAGGCGGTACTTGAATCAAATCACCATGCACTTGACACTTATGACATTTCTGCACAAATTTGCAACAATCATGTTCCATAGTCATCCAAAAATAGCCGGCTCGAAGGACCTTTCTCGACAAAGTGAGTCCATTCATATGAGTACCACAAACTCCAGCATGTATCTGGTCCAGAAGCTTTGCAACTTCATTAGCATCAATGCATCTGAGAAGACCTAAATCTCGAGTCCTCCTGTAAAGGATTTCTCCACTTGCAAAGAAATTGAGGGCCATGCAGCGTATCGACTTCTTCTGGTTGAACGTTGCATTCTCGGGATAAGTCTCATCCTCTAAATACTTCTTGATGTCAAAATACCACGGCAAACCATCTGGTTCCGTTTCGACGTGTGAACAATGAACAAGCTATTTTTTTTACCTCTATATCCACTGGATCAATATAACTTGTATCCGGATGCTTAATCATTGATGCGATGGTGGCAAGAGCATCGGCCAATTCATTATGTGTCCTGGGAGTGTGTCTGAACTCAATCTTGCGAAATCTCTTGCACAACTTCTGTATATACCGCACATACGGTGTGATCTTCGGGTTTTTCACGGCCCATTCTCCTTGAACTTGATGAATCAGCAAATCTGAATCTCCAATAACCAACAGCTCATGAACGTTCATATCAATTGCCATCTTCAGACAGAGGATGCAAGCTTCATACTCAGCCATGTTGTTTGTGCAATTAAATCGGAGTTTAGCCGCCATAGGATAGTGCTGACCGGTTTCTGATACCAAGACCGCTCTGATTCCTTTCCCTTGATGATTCGCCGCTCCATCAAAGAACACTCTCCAACCAGGGTATGCTTCAGAAATATCCTCACCAACAAACGAAACTTCCTCATCGGGAAAATAAGTCTTGAGTGGTTCATACTCTTCATTAACTGGATTCTCCGCAAGATGATCAGCCAATGCCTGTGCTTTTATCGCCTACTAAGTCACATACACAATGTTAAACTCACTCAAAAGCATTTGCCATTTAGCCAACTTCTCGGTCGGCATTGCTTTTTGGAAAATATACTTCAACGGGTCCATCCTAGAGATGAGGTATGTGGTATAAGAAGACACATAATGTCTTAACTTTTGAGCGATCCAAGTCAAAGCACAACATGTTCTCTCCAAAAGAGTGTAACGAGCCTCATATGGAGTGAACTTCTTGCTCAAGTAATAAATGGCTCGCTCCTTCTTCCCCGTTTCATCATGTTGACCAAGCACGCATCCCAATGCATTATCTGAGACCGACAAATATAGCAATAACGGACTCCCTTCTCGCGAAGGGACCAACACCGGTGAATTGGACAAATAGTTCTTGATGGCATCAAAAGCAGTTTGACATTCTCTAGTCCATTTGGTCGAGGCATCTTTTTTCAATAACTTAAAGATGGGCTCACACACCACGGTGGATTGAGCTATGAACCGGCTGATGTAGTTCAACCTTCCTAAAAAACTCATCACTTCTTTCTTGGTCTTCGGAGGAGGTAATTCCTGGATCGCCTTGATCTTGGAAGGGCTCAATGCCTCTTCTACTAACTATAAACCCCAACAACTTGCCAGCCAGTACTCCAAAAGCACATTTGGCGAGATTTAACTTCAAATTGTATCGGCGTAGACGGTCAAAGAATTTCCTCAAGTGAGTCGAGTGATTCGAACTCTCGCGGGACTTCATTATGACATCATCTACATACATCTCGATCTCCTTATGAATCATATCATGAAAGATGGTTGTCATGGCCCTCATATAAGTAGCACCGGCATTCTTGAGACCAAAAGGCATCACCCGATAATGATATACACCCCAAGGTGTAATGAAAGCTGTCTTTTCTGCGTCTTCTTCATCCATCAGGATCTGGTGGTAACCCGCATAACAATCCAAAAATGACTACATCTCATGCTTAGCACAGTTATCAATAAGAATGTGGATGTTTGGCAACGAAAAATTATCCTTCGGGCTTGCTTTGTTGAGATCTCTGTAATCGACACAAATTCTGATCTTTCCATTTTTCTTGGCAACCGGGACAACGTTGGCTAACCAAGTCAGATATTGCGTTACTTCGACTACTTGAGACTCGATCTGTTTTGTAATCTCCTCTTTGATCTTCAAACTCAGCTCAGGCTTGAACTTCCGAGTCTTTTGTTTTACTAGACTGAAATTTGGATTGATCGGCAACTTGTGGGACACCATATTTGTGCTCAGCCCTGGCATGTCTTTATAAGACCAGGCAAATACATCAATGTACTCCCTGAGCAAATGAACCAGGTTTCTCTTTTGGGCTTCAGTCGGATGGACACTGACTCTGACTTCTTTGACACATTCCTCATCTCCGAGATTCACAGTTTCAGTTTCTTCAAAATTTGGCTTGTGTTGATTCTCGAATTGTCGGAACTCCTCAACAACATGTCCGAGTACCTCATTTTCTTCTTCATATTCCTCACACTCATTATCACCTGCCTCATTTCGTTCGCTCGGTTCATGACATGACATGACATTGGCAGGTTTTAAATTAATATTACTGAAATCATAAACAAACAAAGTTAGGAAAGTAAAATATAAACAGATAAGTAAAACAAACAAATTTTGATAAAAGAGACTTTCATTTAAATTGAAAAAAACAAGCACAAACATTAGCCATGGCCGAGGGTCATTTTGCTTTTTTAAACATCACAAGGGAATTTAAAAACTTCAAACAAATAAAACTGCATAAAGGGTGGGTCTCGAGCCTCTTCCGGACTACCACCAATTTTAAAACAAACAAAGACACATGTCTTTTCCACCCAGATGAGCGGGAAATCAGGAGTGGTATGGAGGTCCATTTCTGCAATTGCTCATCAGGTTCTACATCACGGATGCCTGATGTCCCAGCCTCTTCCTCGATGACCGCATCAATCTCCTCAAAAAGGCCCCAGATTCCTTCCCCAAGACCAACATCGTTGACGATGTTTTCTCGTACCGAAAATGACTGGTACAGATGAGGAATTGGCCTGGCCAATGCTTGATCAACACTCCTGCTCTTCATCTCTGCTTCATCGGCATCCGTGGGGACATACCCCAAACCAAACTTTGCTCCTTTGGCAGGAATTTGGACAGGCTCGTCGATTCCTTGAAATTGCTTCCCCAATCCAAAATCTGGTTCAAAACCACTCTGGAGCATAACAGTAGCAATCATCTTGTACACGGTAGGCATATGAGGCTGTGGAGTCAAGTCATCACTTGTGGCATTTACTAGCTCCACCGTGTAGAAATCACAACCTCGAGATCCATCATCAACGATCGGTGCATACCCATTGGAATGGCTTCCTTCACCATAAATGACCAATTCCTGGTCCTTCCAGACAAACTTCATTAGTTGGTGAAGGGTAGACGGCACAGCCCCAGCCATATGAATGAATGGTCTTCCCAGAAACAGGTTGCAACTGGTGTTGATATCCAACACCTGGAATTCGACGTTGAATTCTGCAGGACCCACCTGAATATCCAAGTTCACCGCACTCAATGTGTCTCTTTGCACTCCATCAAAAGCCCTCACGTTGACTTGGTTCTGGTGAAGCTTTTCTAAATCAAATTTTAGTTGCCTCAGAGTCGAAAGTGGGCAAATATTAAGACCGGATCCGTCATCAACCAAGATGCAATTTATTATCTTGTCCCGACACATAGTGGTGATGTGCAGAGCTTTGTTGTGCATCCTTCCTTCAAATGGCAGCTCTTCGTCACAAAAACTAATTAGGTGTCCTCGGATGACCTGGTTTATCATGGCTGCTAGATTGGCACTGTTGGTACCCACGGGCACATAAGTATCATCCAAAGCCTTCATCAACGCTTGCCTGTGTAGTTGTTAACTCATCAACAAAGCCCATACAGAAATCTGAGCTGATGTCTTCTCCAAATGCTTCACAATTAAATAATCTTTCAGCTGCATTTTTCTCCAGAACTTCTCGGGCTCGGCTTCACTGATCGGCCTTTTTGTTTGGTCCTTCTTCTGCCCTCCTTGGGCCAATTCTTCCGGTGTGTAGCACCTGCCAGATCTGGTCATACCTTGGGTAACAGCCGTTTCAATCACAAATTTTGGTCGGGCAAGAGTTTCTCATGGCACCAAGGCAACAGCCTTCTCAGGTGACAGAATCACAAATTCTTTCTTCTCTCTAATGCTCAACGAGGCTACAGCTCTTTCCAGTTCATCATGAGCAATCGGAACTATTGCCTTCGTCACGCACCAGTCATCATCTGTCTCTATCATATTGATAGTGGCGCCTCCATGATTTGGCAAATGATTACTATTGACATTGGTCGCAACTGTCTGAAAAGAAACCACATTCTGGTCAATGAGGTCTTGGATCTTATGCTTCAGGTTGATACAGTCCTCAGTATCATGTCCAACATTGTTGGAGTGATACGCGCTCTTCTGCTCAGGTCTGTAAAACTTTGAGCTAGTGTCAACCAGCTTGGGCCCCACTGGATGGATATATCCTGCCACAGTTAATCGCTCGAACAGCTTTGTTCGGCTTTCAATAAGCGGAGTGAAAATTCTAGCAGGCTTTTTCTCAAATCTAGGACGGGAGGGATCGTAATTGCCTTGTTGAGGGGGAGGCATTTGGCGATAATTTGAAGCATTTGGACGTGGGGCTTGATATCTGGGATATGAGTTAGTTTGGTAGTTTGGTTGTGGAGCTTGGTAGTTCGAGGGGGTATTTTGGTAAACTGGAGCTAAGGCTTGGTACATTGGGGGAGGGGTTTGGTAATTTGTTTGAATGTTGGCACAGTTGGGGGCGGCATTTCGGTAGTGATGAGATGGAGTCTGGTAAACTGGAGGGGGAGTTTGGTAGATAGTGGGGAGAGTTTGGTAGTTATGAGGGGGAGTATTTGGATAACTGGGAGGAGGGGTATTCTGGTAACTAGGGGGAGGGGTATTCTGGTAATCAGCCTATGCATAACAAGCCAGGTATAAACTTTGTGAAGGTCGGGAACGACCTTGGTATGATGAGGATTTCCTTGGGGTCTTTTTCCCCTCATAAGAGATAGAGGACACATCCTATCTTTTCTTCTTCAACAAGCCCGAAGATCCGGGCGAGGCAGCAACACGGGCAATCTTCCTGGTTCTCAATCCATCTTCGATAGTCTCACCTACCTTGACTATCTCACCAAGTTTTGCTCCAATGAGCAACATAATTCTGTCATAATATTCGGGCTCCTGCACCCGCACAAACACTTCGACAATCTCCTTTTTTGACATAGGAGGCCTAACTCTAGCTGCCTCCTTTCGCTATCTATATGCGAATTCTCTGTAACTTTCGGTCGACTTCGGCTAAAAAGCCTCTCCGCTTAAACTTCGGCTAAAAAGCCGCATTAACAAGGCTTCGTCTCTCCCAACTCCCACGAGTTGGTCACAGTAGGCCCTCAAGTGTGCCAAGGGGTTTCCCGTTCCTCCGAAGATGTCGAATTTTGGCACCTTGAACCCTTTCGGGAGGTCCAAATTCGGGTGAATGCACATGTCTTCATAACTCAACCCGGCGACCTCAGGAATGCAGTTGAACTCCTTCATGGCTTTTCTAATTTCCTCCTTCATATCTATCTTGGCAGTCTCTTCCTTTGACCTCCACTCTCTCTCCCTCTCCTCATAGTGGTCGAGCTCCAAACCATGGGCATCATGCTCGTTGGGGACTGGTATTCGGAAAACGGCTTGTTGCGGTAGTGGTGGAGCGATTGAGGGACTCTGGCCATTTAAAGGGGCGTGATAGTTTTGGGGATAAGTCTGAGGGTTGATGTACTGGTTTTGGTGAAGGAGGGAAGTGCGTGGGTTATTAGCGTTTTGGCTATGAGGGGGTAGGCTAGTTTGGTGGTTTGCGTTAGGAGGAGGAAGTGGTGCTTGGAGGTTGGTATTTTAAGGAGGGGGTGGTGTTTGATGAGAGGCTAAGGCGTAATGGGGGTTTTGGGTTGTAAGGTCAATGATAGAGGGATTACGAGCAGAACTTGACGGCGGGTTTTGAGCTTGTTCCACGTTAGGAGGGGGAATTTGAGCCGGAGGTCTCCCGTTTGGTTGAGCGTTGGCAGCAAAAATTGGAGGAGGCAAATCTTGTTTTCTCTGCATCTCAACCCTCATCTTAGCAATTTGTTGCATCAACTGTAGGATCAGTTCATTCTGATCAGCAAGGGCGGGCTGAGCCACCACAACATCAGTATGGCTGGTTTCTTCGTTGTTATCACCCATTGCAGCTTTTCCCTTTTGTGAACTTTGACTAGGGAAGGAATCTGTAGGGCCTTTAGATCTAGTGAAATAAGGATGACCGGCCAGTGTATCAACACAGATCAGTTCTAACTACCTGTAGAGAAAAACAACTCAAAGGCAAATCTGTCAGTATTAGTTCAGGATGAATAATGCAAGATATCATATAGAAAGCAGATAAACACATAATAGCTGCTTCGTTTGAGAACACGTTAACCCACGAGTAATGGGGACTGTTTTTTGAACAAACAGGAATTTGCTCGTTTTATTTTGGGGCTAGTGACTCAGAAAGGTTAAATTGTGTTGAGCTAAGGTCTTCTTGTCGCATCCTCTAGCATCTGTTGATCTGAACTCAATGTTTCCTTGCAGAATGAAATAGGGGAAAAGAAAATTTGAAAAAGATAGGGGTCGGGCCTTGAAAGGTTGCTTACGTATCTTGTTGGAGAATTCAGGCCCTATGTAGTTCGAATACAAAGGAAAAATTCTCATTTCCATTCATTCATTTCTTGAAGATTACAAGGAAAGTGAAAAACAGATAATAAAGCTCCTAAAAGATAAAATGTGCTTCCATCCAAGCTATTTTTCATCCGATTGTTGCATTAATCATGGAGGGGTAAACTCGTATGCTTCGAGAGCAATTTCTCATTCCCTTCTTTCCACCGTCCCTGTAGAGGAGGCCTATAGACAATTTCTTCCTCAGTATCTTCTTCAGTAGCTCCAATGTGAGTGTCTTCGGCACCATTGTTGGTGGCCTCTTGGCTGAAGAAAGAGTACTTTTCACGTGGCTTCCGAAGCATCATGGCTGCATCTTTGAAGGCATCGCATTTCTTCCGCACAACAACTATCTCTTCATTTATAACAGCTTGTTTTGTCATCTTAGCTGCCAACTTCGCATCTAGTGCCGCATTTGCTGCTCGTGCGACCGCGGTGGCAAACTCCACTTGTATTCTTTTTCTCTGGTTTCTTAGATCTCTCGCCTGAGCCGGTGCAATTCCATCCTCAAATCTTCCTCGGTTAGCTCTATGTCGATACTCTTGCCTTTTTCCATCTTAGCAGCAATTTCACCTTTCCTAATATGATAGAGTAATATTTTTAGGATTTGGTAGTAGCATTTTATTTCTGGCTGAGAAACTTAAGACTCGTGGAATTTTGGTCGGACATTTAGTAGTGACTTGTATTCAGTATTGGGGAAATTTTCAGAAATTTTTTGAAAAGGAGTGGGCTAAAAATGTCCTCATTCAAAGCAACCAAATCACATAAACAGTTAAAGCACACAAGCGGCTAGCGCGTGTCCTAAACAAGTAGGGGACCCTTTTATGCCAAGGGTAGGCCTAGCGTATTTGAAAGATGTATGTGTAGAATTGAACCATTTTGTTACCCCAAAACAAATTTTGCATATAAAATGATGATCGAAAAAGCGAAAATAAGCAGGGGGAAGTAGGGAATAAATGGGAAACACAAAAGAAAAGGCCCACGCAGGGGTCATTTGAAAAGAGTACCAAAATACAAGAAAGGCAAGTCCATGCAGGGGAAAATAACAATAAGTACATATAGAAAAACCCACGCAGGGGCAAAATCCGCTAAGATGTTCCCGACGGCCCCGCCTCTGATCTGCTCCTCTTGTTCTGTGCCATGAGATGTTGAAGCCTATATTGAATTATTAGCAAGTATCCTTCGCTCCAGCGGCCTTTCTCTTCCCAGTCTTCGAGACACATTCCGCTTTTCTTATCTCCAATCCACAAGTTAAGCTCTTCCAAATCGCTTTTCAAGCTTTCTAATTCTTGAGTCATGCTATCGAGGGCGAACTTATCCTCTTCTTGCTTTCAGAGAAATTTCTCGTGCATTTCCTGGGCTTCTCTTCTTACCTCTCTTAGTTCTATCAAAGCTTTGGACTCTTTGTCCTCTACACTGCGGTAAATGTTCAGAACTGAGAAGGAGATACTCTGTATATTGCGCTTCAACCAAGCTTTGTAAGTTTTATCGTACCCCGCATTAAATCGGTCCGCGGCAATGGTGTCATCTTTCATTCGCACTGCTCTTTTCCATTCTCTCAGCATCTCTGAAGCCTCAGGCACTCTATCATCCCCGATGTCGAATACATAGATACAGTAGTATGCTTCTGGAGGTGTAGTCTGTCTTTTTCCGAACTGTCTCAGGACCCGAATGGGTGCATATGGGCGAATACCTGGCAGAGGAAGCACAAGTTGTCTGTCGCCCCGTACTATGGCATCTTTCGAGATGAAACGGTCGAACATCCACTGGATGTTTTCTTCTCTCAACTCAGAAAAAATTTGAGCCCATCTTTCTCTGGTTCTTCTTTTTTCTAAGTCTGCCCAGAACAACATGTCATTCAAACTCTTAAGAGAATTATGCTCATCGAGGGTATGGAGTTCTTGAGTTTCGTGTCTCTTCACCAAGTGACTCATTATCCACCATTGAAGAAGAAGGTTGCAACCCTGAAAGTAACGATGCCCTTCCTTGCATTTCCCCAAAGCACGGTACATGTCGAAAAGGATGACAGGTGCGATAGGATAATACTTTACTTGCCCTTGATTCAGATGCCCGTGGAATAGAGTGTGCGCAAGCATTATCACCAGGGTGTTGATATTGAGGCTCTGGCCATGTGGGAAAACCATGGTGCCTAATAGTGCGATAGTAAATGCTAAAGGTCTGATCTCGTCCCATTCTCTGAAAGTAACCCTGAACTCTTGGTTGTAATTCATATAGAAACTCGCATGCCCGAATCTGACATAGAGATCCATAAAAGAAACGCTAGAACCCTCGGCCCAGTAGGCGCAATGTTTTCTTAATCCGAGCCAATTTACAATATCCTCGAGGGTAGGCTTGTTAGGGATTAGGATTTTTTCTCATTTTCTCACTCTTCCTTCAAGCCATGTACCGACTGTGTCTATTCCGTCCCGAATTTCTTCAATTGTCGGGGTGATTTCAATGGTTCCAAATCGGAACACCATTTTCTCGTTGTCCCAATAGCCTGTGAGGACTTCAATCAGTTCGGGCCACCCAACCATGTTGATGAGTTCTGTTAGGGCTCCTATATATTTGTTGAGGACCCTTTTGTGGACCACAGTGAGGTCGTTGTACCACATCTTGATCAAAACTGGTGATTCCACTACCATGTCGAATTTGGGGAATCGATCCATACCGACAAAACAAAGCACAGTTAAGATTCCCTCCCCCAAATAGGCAACAATCAGGCTTCCACACATACATCTTTCAAATGTCAAATAATATGATATGTCGTTAGGTCATGGACCTTGTACATGATTTTGGCGGTTTTACTAATGGACATAATACGCCTTGGGTATTAAGCCGTCTTAGGCTAATGCTTAGATTTGGATTTGGTTTTGCTCTACTCTAGGTTGACTAGAATTGGTTTAGAAATGACGGTTACCCGTATCGAACAAACAACGGGGTGAAGTCTAATAAACGACGTTGGATGACCACAAGCCAACTATTCGTTTATCACTTCCAAAGAATTTAACTTGTGTTTTTTCTGAAGGATAACCGTGGTAAGCCACGTAACCGCCTTTTTCCTAATGCAATTTATTTGTCATTTGGCGGAATCGGGTGCCATGAATGCCACAATTCAATAAGGTACGATAATTTAAACAAGTAAACAATTAAACACATAGACAAATAAATTAATCTTAAGGTTAGAACAATTCAAGTCCCCAACGAAAGTCGCCATTCTGTTTTATTTAAAAATAGATTGGACTTGTTTAAGAGTCGCCACTTAATTTTTTAAGAAAAATCAAGAAAAAACTGTCGTTTTCAAAAGACTAAAACAGAAAATCTCATGAAAACTTAGAAGGGGTTCGGAGTTCTTATTAATATTCTAGGAAGGTTTTAAAAGCATCTAGAATAGCCACTAATGTGATTTTCCGACAATTAAATTATTCGGTAAAATGATTTAACTTTAACTTAAAATTGCAAAGTTGAGTTGTTTTGTAATTAAAACTATTTTAAAAGGGAAAAGGAGAAATATTGCGATATTATCTAAGTTAAACATTTTGATAGATTATGTTTCAATATTATAGGAAACGAGCATTTAATTAGTTAATTTTTAGAAGACTAGTTTAGAATGACTATCTTTCGGGGAATTAAATCTTACTAACCTTAAGACTAACAACAAATATCGACAGGTAAACAGATATAATAAAGTAAAGAAGGAAAATTGGGCCCAAGTCTGGTTTACTGTTCGCATGGGCCAGTACTTGGGCCTATCTTCTTTTGGGCCGAAGGCCCATTCGAATCACATGCACCTGTCTTAGTCAAACATAACAAAAATATTGTTCATTGGGCCATAGGCCCGATTTTTCCACTTGTCCTAATAATTAACGAAATAATAATAAGCAAGATAAAGGGGCTTAGGCCCAAAGTAACAAAATACAATTTCTTAAAAAAAAAAGTGGGCCCTTTAAAACCCAATCTTTCAATTTTTCGATTTGTTGCGTCTTTCAACTTTGGGACCTGTTCGTCATTTTTTAATAATCTGGCTCAGATTAAAAAAAATAGAATTGGGCCTCCATGGCCCAAAGGGAAATGCAAGGAGAGGGTCCATGATACCCGGGCAGATTTCACATGCAAACACAAAAATGGGAATTAGTAACCCGCAATAATATCTCTGAACCAATCACTAAATAATAAATGTATCAAAAAAGAGCACGACTTATCAATATAGCAAGCAACTAGCAGTAACTTAGCTAACAATGTCACACTACACTAAACGCGATCCTCAGCTAGAAGAAAGGGTAAATACTTGATCAAGACATATCATGCTAAGCAGTCAAACAATGAAAGATTTAAGAAGTCGGGAAACTAAGTTATTAACATTAATTCCACGATGCTAAAAACTAATAATTTTAGACCCAAAAGAAGAGACTTGTCCGAGCTTACAAATAAAAACAAGTTGGCAAAATACATGTAAATCACAATGGCATTTGATCATTGAATGCCAAATTTCTAATGTATAAGATCCCAACTGCTGAAAATTAAGGCTACTACTATATCTATGGTGACCATTTCAATATTGTGGCCCCGAAGCTTAAACATAGTTGTTATTTGAAGGAGAGGCATATGACAAGCAACTTTGAAAGTTATTAAAAGAGCCAAATCGTAGGGAAAGAGACTCTTGCTTAAACAACACAGAACAAACTTAATTAGTGAACTAGCTATTATAATATTATCATGTATTTAACCTTTGCAATATATCATGATAGGTGTATGAAAACAAAATAAATGAAGTACCGCATAGACTTTTAAAATTATTATTTTTTGGTATCAATAAAATATGCTTATAAATTAGATAAATAATTAATTAGTGTCGTTATTTTACCGGAGTAACACGTTCAAATTTATGAACATATAAAGGAAATTATATCATTAAAGGACACATCTTTATAATAATTTAATCAAACTCGGTAGAAACATTGCGCGCTTTTATGTAACACCTACTTAGTTAAAAATATATATATATATATATATATATCCGTCAAAAGGTTTTAATGGGTTTTAAAATTTTATTTATTTGTGAAATTCATATTTTCACGCTATAAAAAGTAAATTATTTTGTCATTTCAAATTTCTCTTATGATGATAAATTTGTTGAGTGATTTTATTTGATACATAAAACTCAATGACTTTACTAGATAATTTTTTTAAGTCGGGTGATCATTTAAGATATCATCTCAATAGAAAACATAACTCAAAATCATGCTAAAACATAGACAGGTGAAGATGAACTTAAAATAGATAGAGCATGAACAGAAATGAACATGATCACATATTCAACTAAAGGCTCAAATTATACAGCAATAAAGATAGTAAGTGAACTCAAAGTCTTGACGTCTTGATTCATTCTTCCAATTTGATATGGAAGAAAACGAGACTGACATCGAAAACCAAACATTTTCATAAATTCATGATGGCCGAAAATAGACTAAGACAAGAGAAAAATAAATAAATAAAAATTAGCAACAGTCAATGAACAGCTCACCAACATCCACACACACATAAAGAAACATAAAGCAAAGAACTAAGATAAAAAATAGATCTTCAAAATATATGACTTTAACATTTGGAAAGAATAGTATTGATGTTCAATCCATATTTAAGCATAATATGAAAGACGTGAACCTTTCTTTAAACAACCAATCTGATCTTAGGGGAAACAAACACTCAGACTAAATCACAACGAACTATATAAAAAGTCGAGATTCTCACCTTTTTGTGGGCAGCAATCTAAGACAGACGAAAAGAGGAGTAGCGACTTCACCACCAACTTTGGATTTCCAGAATCCGGCAAATTTCCAACAATCCACGAGCAAGGAGAGAGAAATCTAGACTCAAGAATGTATTTCTTACTTATTTGTAACTAATTATTTCAATTTTTTCCTCTGCCTCAGTAAGGAATTTCTAAAAAAATAAAAAATTGCCCCCCTTTTCCACAGTGAATCAACATCATATATAGATGGGAAAATCGGGTTTGGAATGGGGGAAACGAATCAAAACTCTGGATAGGAAAGGGCCCATCCTCAATTCAAATTTCAAAATTCTTTCACAATTAAGGAGAGACACCTTTTCTTGCAATTTTCGCCCCATTCCGAAAGAGGAAAGGGGTAGGACGCGTGCTTCTCTTTATGCTGCTCTGTTGGTACTAGTTGAAAAGGACATTGGAGAAGAAGACAACAAAAATAGCAGCCTAGTACTGGCTCACGCGTTCCTCGCTGCTTTCTGTGTGTTTTGATGGAATTTCGAAGCTGCTTGAAATCGTGAAATTGGCGTCTGACTTGCTATGGTCGTTTGACGCGTATTGCTGCTGGCTTTCTCGTTGTTTGATCGCCGATGTAGGTGTTTGGAAAGGGATGTTAACGTTTGGGGGAAACGTTTGGGGCTGATTGTTGTTTATCAAGGAATTGGGCCGGGTCAAAGGGGAATTTCGTGGGCTGGAACGGTCTTGGGCTAGGAAATACAGGGAATAAGAGTGGGCTGTGAATTGGAGAAACTGAAAATTGATGGGCTGCTGGAAAAATTAGACAAAGGCCCAAATTTGGTCCTTTAAGTGGATTTAAGGTGAGGGCAAATAAGAAGCTAGATTTGGAATATAAAATGACTATATGGATTGCAATCATGGCCATATAAAATTCAAAACATAGCACAATTGAGTTAATTTAGTGTATCCGACAAGAATCTAAACACGAGGAATTAACTTAATTAATTAACGAACTTCTTAATCTTAACGAGATAAAAATAACTAATTCGGGGATATTAACTAATATTAAGTGAGCTAATTATCAAAACATTTCAAACAAGTAAAATCCATTTTTTAAAATGATTTTTGAATGCTCGTAAGAAATGTAACAATTACATACAAAATTTATATATAAAAATATTATATTGTTTTTTTTAAAAAAAAATATAAGAATGACTAAAATTGCTTTAAAACTTAGAAAATAATTTATTTATCTTTTTGAGTTTTGTAAAACTAATTATTCCAAATCATTGAAAATTAAGAAGCTTGAAAATTAATCTTACCGGGGAAGGTCAAAATTAGGTGTCAACAGCCCGTCCGTTTGCGAATGAAAGGTTGTTCTAAAGGTGAGTTGAGTGCCCAATTCATCATGTAATTTCCTCCAAAACTTGGATGTGAACTACGTACAACGGTCTAAGATGATAGAAAGGGGCACCCCGTACAACCTCACTATCTCTTTCACATACACCTTAGCCAACGGCTAATCGTTATATTCGATTCTAACTGGAATAAAATGGGCTGACTTAGTCAATCTGTCAACCACTACCCAAATAGAATCAAACTTCCCCAAAGTCTTGGGGAGACCAACCACAAAATACATAGGTATCCTTTCCCACTTCCATTCCAAAATTGGCATTCTCTGAAGCAAATCTGCATGCCTTTGATGTTCATACTTTACTTGCTGACAGTTTGGCACTTAGCTACAAACTCAGCTATGTGTTTCTGCATTCTAGGCCACCAATAAAGTCGTTTCAAGTCTCAGTACATCTTGGTCACACCCGGATGAATGGAATACCACAAACCATGAGCTTCTGTCAATAATTTCTTAATCAAGTCATCAATTTGAGGAACACACATCCTTCCTTTAAAGCTTAGCATGCCCCCCGCATCTAAAGTCGCATCTTGTGCCTTACCAGACACCGTCTTCCTTCTGATCTCATTCAAAGTCTCATCTTCAAACTGTTTGGCCTTGATCTCCTCAATAAACGTAGCCCTTACCTCAATGCTAGCTAACACCCCACCTTTTTTTTGAGATGCCCAACTGCATGAACGTAGATTCCAATGTTTGAATTTCCTTAGCCTAAGGTCTCTTTGATACATTGAAGCAAGCTAAACTACCCATACTCACCGCTTTCCAACTTGGTGCGTCTGCCACTACATTAGCCTTACCCGGATGATACTGAATGGTCACATCATAATCCTTGAGTAACTCCATCCACCTTCACTGTCTCAAATTCAGATCCTTTTGAGTGAATACATGTTGTAGACAATGATGAGCAGTAAACACCTCACACTTGACACCATACACATAATGCCGCCAGATCTTAAGAGAAAACACTACCGCTGCCACCTCTAAATAATGTGTTAGGTAATTTTTCTCATGCACCTTCAACTGCCACGATGCATAAGCTATAACATTCTTTTCTGCATTAACACAACACCCAAACCCGAATGTGAAACATCACAATAAACAATGAAATCCTTACCTTACACCGGTTTCACCAGGATAGGTGCTGTGGTAAAAAAAGTCTTGAGCTTTTGAAAGCTCTCTTCACACTTTTCAGTCCATTCAAAAGGTACTTCCTTTTTGGTCAACCTTGTCAAATGCGTGGCGATAGAAGTAAAATTCTTCATAAACCTACGATAGTAGCTAGCGAGCCCCATAAAACTCATAACTTCAGTCACAGAGCTAGGCCGGACCCAATTCTTAACCGCTTCAATCTTTTGGGGATCTACCATCACCCTTTCTCTTGAAACTACATGTCCCAAAAAGGCAACTGAATCCAACCAAAACTCACACTTCGAAAATTTGGCGTATTAATTTTGTCTCCCAAGAACACCTAGAACAATACGAAGATTGTCGGCATGTTCTTCTTACTCTTTGAATAGACCAAAATGTCATCAATGAAAACAATAACAAACGAATCCAGGAATTTTTTGAACACACCATTCATCAAACTCATGAAAGTTTCAGGCGCATTTGTCAACCCAAACGACATCACTAGAAACTCATAGTGCTCATAGCGGGTTCTGAATGTCGGTTTTGGTACATCCTCATGACAAATCTTTAACTGATGGTAAGCAGACCTTAGATCAATCTTAGGGAAAACTAATGCACCTTGAAACTGGTCAAAGAGATCATTTATCGGAGGCAACGTATACTTATTTCGAATGGTGACCCTATTAAATTGTTGATAGTCTATGCACATTCTCATACTACCATCCTTTTTCGTAACAAACAAAACAGGCACACCCCAAGGGGAAGCCTAGGACGGATGAAGCCTTCACCAAGAAGGTCCTGAATTTGAGCCTTAAGCTCTCTTAACTCCGCCGAAGCCATGCGATAAGGAAAAATAGAGATGGGGCGGGTACCAAGTTCCAAATCAATGCAGATATCTATATCTCTATCCTCTGGAGGCATACCAAGAAAATTAGTAGGAAACAGTTCTCTAAATTCTGACACCATAGAAATAGACTCAATAGAGGGAGACTCACCCTCAACATCCGAAATATGAGCCAAATATGCCAAACAACCCTACCCCACCAGTTTCCTAGCCCGAATGGAGGATATGACCTTAGCTGACTTAGGTTTGTACACCCCTTCCTACTCTAATTTTTTCCTACTCGGAATCTCTAGAGTCACAGACTTAGTGTTACAATTTAACACATCATAATAGGGGGACAACCAAGTCATGCCTAAGATTAGATCAAAGTCAGTCATATCCAAAATAACCAAATCAGCCCAAGTTTGGAAACCCATAAACATAACAGAGCAAGCATGATAAACATGGGTGACTATGACAAACTCTCCAATTGGGGTAGAAACATGGATGGGGGCATCAAGTTGTCACGACCCAGGGGTAAACACTAGAATTAACATGGCGTACTTGACCCCGAAGAGGTCTCATACAAGCCCTTACCATATCATAACATAAGATAATAGAAAAGTACACAAATTTTTAAAACATTATTCATACAATCGAAGTCCTTTCAAAAGCAAGCGGAAGTCTTACTACACTTTGTCTCAAACCATCTAAACTCAACTTTTGAATAAGACCTTTGGGACACAGCCCATACAATAGACTCGAAACATGGAAATAAAAGACATAAAGGGAATAGTGGCTTTGTCCTTGAAACTATGAGGACTCACCAAATCTTCAACTCCTTGCTCCTTAGAAACCTATCCTCAAGAATGGAACTCAAATCGCCGAACCCTACATTTGATAAGAATGTAGGCAAAGTATGCGTTAGTACAAAATGTACTAAATATGATAGCTAGCATAACGTCATCATAAAAGCATAACACAAGGGTTAGCCAACATAGAACATAAGTCATAAGCATAAGAGAGAATAACATAATCATAAGCATAATCTCCAGTATAGGCACAATGCAAGCATTAGTTATCATAAAGCATAGTCCATATACATAGTCAATACATAAACCTTCACATCATAAGAAAGCCACTTCCTAAGTAACCTCCAATTATACTTGTTCAATGCATGGATAGGATCCCATAATCCCATACATGCTAAGTATCTCCTTTGGTCATCATATTCATACTTACCATCTTAGGATCTCATCTTTAGCTTATTTTCATAACCAAGGGAATCTCTCACCTTTAGTCAATCACAACATAACAAGGAAGGCAACTATAGCACAATCCTATCTAAGTATACATCACATAAGAGAAACACTTCATGAGTCACCTCAAGGCAAGCTTGTGCCATGCATGAACAAGACCCCATAATCCCACTCATGCTAAGCTAGACACTCTAGGCTCTTCATTCATGTTTATCATTTCTTATTCTCATAGACAAGGGGAATCGCCTCTAGTCATGCATGTATTAGAGGGGCCTACCAAGCTACAATCCAAACTAGTCATTCTCATGTTCATAAATGCAAGGGGGAATCACCTTAAGGCATACATGTTTGGCTCATCATAAAGGACAAGGGTAATCACCTCAAGTCATACATATCATGGAATCATAAAGACAAGGGTAATCACCACAAGTCATACATATTGATGAATAATAGGTATTTGCCTCTATGTTCATTTTAATGGGATATAGGTATTAACCTCCATATCCCCATCATCACATAAGGATCATAGGTAATTGCCTCCATGCTCAACATAAAGGCTAATGGGTAATCACCGCTTGCTTTTTGATTCATACATACTTAAAAGGATAATCACCTCACACTCCCCATATCATGACATGGGTAATCACCTCATGTTTAACTAATTAGGAATAAGGGAACTCACCTCACATTCCTATCATGTAAAGGTCTTTTGGGGGAATCACCACAAGCCTCATCACATTTCATAGTTCTTGGACTTAGATTCATTTTAGGTGAGAATAGCCTTTCAATCTAGAATCATTCTATGTGAGAGAATCTTTCATAACAAATCATATTCATGCATAATACCATATCTATAATTCTACATTAGACATGGATATCATCATGAATCAAGTGATTCTATCACTTCCTACCATCTATCATTCATAAGGTGGATTAAGTAGGTAAAGATCTTTCATCACAATTCTATTCATTAGCCTTTTATTCTCATATAGATTTTATTCTCAAAGCCTTGGCATACATAGTTCATCATATTGGCTTTACTCTCACAACCCTAGTGATTAACATTCATGACTACACGCCTTACACTCCAAGTTTTAATTCTTACAATCATCATTCATACCTAGATTTCAAGGCATTTTAATCACGTTCTTTATTATCAAGTGATTCTAGTCGTAATTTATCATAAAGGCTCAATATCATTCATTACTAGTCAAGATCCATCATATAATCTTTAATCTAATTTAATTCATGTTTACATACTTCTATTCTTGATCAATTGCTATACATGTCATCAATTCTAGAAGATAAACTCTAAGTCTTCAATTTCCCTTCACAAGGCATAAACCCACATTACTTCAAATTCATCAATTAAAATAGGGTTAGCCATGGAAAACATAAAATATCATCATAATTCAATACTAAATCAATCATAAGCAAGTACTATCTGCTCAATTGGAATCATACTCAACTTAACCCACAATATTGGAAGGAACCCTAACTTGAATTGGGGATTTCATCTTCACAATTGGGGGAAATGTAGGGAGCTCCATGGATGGAAGACTCCATGGAGAATAAGATAACATACCTTGATTTTAAGTCCCTCATAATATTTTCAACAATGGAGGAAGTTGACCTAGCTTGACCCTCTCTTCTTCTTCTTCTTCTTCTTCTTCTTCTTCAGTTTTCTAGAGAGAGGATTTTTTAAAAGATGAACTTTGGGGTATTTTGGGGTTTTGGAATTAATGACTTATTTGGGGTGGTTAATGGCTTAAAATAGTTCATATAGGTGTATAAAGTCCATATAAAAGGACCCCCACTTAAAACTAACTAAAAAGAATTTCCTAATTTAACCTCCACTAGGCAGACACGGTTCTAGACACCACGACAGGGCTCACGAGTCGTGGTCCTGTCCATGGTCCTTAAGAAGTGGTTAAGGTTTTAGGTCTTGGCCCCCAAGAATTGAAGGCAACTTCACGGCCACTCCCTCGAGTCGTCTAGGCCTTCGCTAGCTGTAAATTAGCTCATGTGGAAGAGGCCGACTTGGGAAGGCTTGAGAGGCACACTGCCTTACCACCATGGGTGGCACCACGATCCATGGTGGCCACCACGAGCCATCTAGGCTCTGGTAGTCTAGGGCAGTGCCTTGGCAGAATGGGGAATCCTTGGCCCTTGCCCTTTTGCCTTGGCTCATGCCCTCTAGCCTTGACTTGTTGCACCTCACTTAGCCCTAAGTGGCCTACTAAACTACGGGGTGTTACACAAGTACATCACACACCGCATCAAATACCAAGGCAAACTGAACTGATACGTATGAAAAAGTAGAACTCAGATCAAACAACACATTAGCCATCCGGTCACAAACAAGAATAGTACATGTGATCACTACATCAGATCTCTCCACCTTGGTCTTGACCGGAAAGGCATAAAATTGAGCCCTATTATCTTGACGGATGACTTCCTTGCCTGGTTGTGCTACTCCCATACCTGGATTACCATTACCCCGACCTCCACAACCTCGCTGATTTCCTGCTCGCCCACCTTATGCACGTCCTCTACCATTATTACTGTTGCCCGCGGGTACCACTGCTCTAGTCTTTTACTGCTCAGAATCTAACATGCGCAGTTGGGGACAATCTCTCTTCATGTGCCCAAGTTCCCCACAATTATAGCAAGTACGATTAAAAGAAGGCCTACCTCTAGTCGAAGATGTGGCTCCCTGGTTATCCTGACCAAAAATCTATGGTGGGGTTCCCAAATGACTAACCGTAGAAGCGGGGATGGCGAACTGAATTGGCCGGGCTGCAAGCGTCGGCCTACCTGAACCTCTGGAGTAAGATTCTTGTAAGTTAACTGTGCTCTTGGATTTCTTAGCCAAAGCCTTAGCCTGCCCATCACGTCTAACTCCTTCTACCTTCTTCACAAAGTCGATCACCTCATTAAAGCTTTTTGCTAAAAAAGTCATGTGAACAGACAATACCTGAAGTTCGGGATTCAATCCTTTGATAAATAAACGAAATCTCTCCTCCTCAATTGCTACCAATTGAGTAGCATATCTACACAAGCCATGGAACTTAGCCTCATAAGCAGTTACAGTCATACCATCCTACTCCAAAGTCATGAACTCATCCTTCTTGCAATCTCTCAAAGTCCGGGGCACATACATTTCCAGAAATAGAGCATGAAACTATGTCCAAGTGAGTGGGGGTAAAGCTGATGATCTATATTCCACATAAGCTTTCCACCACTACTTAGCCTCACCATGAAGCTGGAAGGTCAAAAGCTAGAACTCCATGCTATTGAACAATACCCAACTTATACAGCCTCGTATAACAATCCAAGATGAACTCATAAGCATCCTTACTCTCAAAACCATGTAACACTAGAGACTTAAGTTTCAAAAACTTAGTCAGCATCTCATTCTCATTACCAGTCATCACAGGACCAGCAAAGGACGGAAGAAGACATCAGTACCTACAATTCCATCCACCTTGGGGACAGTAATAGCAAAGGGGGGTTGGCTGGAGTTTGAGTTGCTTGAATTATGGGAAGAACTCCAGGACCAACCAATCCTTTCAAAAAAGTCATAATTTGTTAAGATAATACTAGGTCTAAGGGAGGAATACTTGTAGTGTCAGCCTATACCTCTTCCTCTTGTCCAACATCCTCCTCATTCTCAACCTCCATATTCTCTTCTATCTCTTCATGATACGCAGGTGGATCCTCATTTCTAGGAGCATTCTCAATCGGAGCTCCACCCTTAGCAGGTGCTACCCTTCCTCGGCCTTTAACCCTTGCTCTTCTTCAACCTCTACCTCGACTGCGGCCTCTTGTTGCGGACTCCTCAGTAGGCTTATTGACGAGAGATACGGGTCTGACGCCCTTGAAGCGAGTGTTAACCATCTGCGGACAGAAGAGTGAAGGAGATTAGATACCAATTTGGATCACCAGTTACAAATTGGAATCAAGTTATAGCACGAAAGGAGACTAGAGAAAACAAAGAGATTTTCCTAAAGTCTTATAGCCTCTTGAAGAAAAGTACTGATGTCTCCGTAGCGGTCTGCAAGACTCTACTAGACTCGTTTTGGTACACTGAGATCAACAAACCTAGGGCTCTGATACCAAATTTGTCATGACCCAGACCGTGGTGATTGACACGCACACTAACCCTCCGGTTGGAGAACCATTAATACTAATCAGGTAACCCAAGAACTAAATATTTAAATATACGGAAGTAGGTTTAAATGCAGAAATAAAGTGGAGTTCCCATAAACTCTGAAAGTCTAACACCTCGTTAATAAACATTGCGGAAAATACCCCTAGAATCTGAAAGTCAATGTACCAAACCCTAAAATTCAAGGATTCTAAGCAAAGGGGGCGCAACCCCAAAACTAAACAAACGAATATCTCACTAGAAAGTCCGAGTCTGAAAAGAGTGGACTAAAACATAAAGAACTCATGGCAGCCTGGAAGAGTTTGCTCACCCTTGAATTCGATCTCGATCAGAGATCTCCTAAATGAGGTCTGTCAGTTGCCACCTAAAGATGCCCTGTACTCAACAAAGAAAGAGCAAGTGCAGCATCAGCACACAACCACAATGTACTGGTAGGATCACACAACTATTCTAGTAAGTGAAACATATTCAAGCAGTCACAACAAAGTAAACATGCATATACAAAATAGAAACACATATACCGATTATCAATCATGAACAACTTACAATTCCACATTAATTTTAACAAGTTATTACGACAATTCAATGTTCCTCTCATGGAACCCATACCCAAACTGTTAGTACACCGGAACGTGGTACCAGATCCTAATAAGTGTGCAGGAACGTGACACCCGATCCAATATGTATGTTGGTACGTGAAATCTGATCCCAGTTAGTGTGTTGGAACGTAACACCTGATCCATTCAACAAGCCACAATCACAATCACAATGTACATTCTCATAATCATACAATCAAGTGTTGAGTCATGGCATACAATCATTCATTCATACTCATTTGCATTAGGTGTGATCAATAGTGCAACAATTCACATACATACATGCATTACAATGAAGCAATTACTAACATACATCACACAAACAAGAAATCAAACAATCACCTACCTCGAAACCAAGCTTGAATCCTCCTAAGAAACTTGATTTTTTCCTTTTCGGATTCTTTCCGCTTGTTCTAGGTCTACAAACAATTAATAAATGCAAGGATCAATAATCAAAAGTCTAATTTACCCGGATTATACAAACCCAATATCCCAAGACCAACCCCATGATCCCAAGGTGCAGCTAGGGCTTTTTCCCACCATCCAATTCACTTCAAAAACCCTCACCCAATAGTAATTAACCAAGAATCTACGTTCTACGGATCGAAAAGCCGATTAGGGGAGTAAAAGCCTTACCTTTAGTGCAAGAAGAGGTGGAAAACTGTCAAGAACTTGCCCTGGTTTGTCTCCTAGCTCACAAGAACAAAAATTGAAGAATAAAAACGTTTTTGGGGTTTAATTCTGACTTAAGTCACGACTGGCCCGCCATAGCGGGACCCAACCCACCACAGCGGCCCCGTCCTAGTGGCTTGCGCGGAGATAAAACGTCAGATCTAGAGTTTCAAACCCCCATTTCAAAATACACCTCCAACCTATGACGCTTATGAACTACATGCTCACACTAAGATCAGTTTTGAAAGTTCTTGAAACGACCCCAAAAATGCCCGAAAATGTGCTTCGGAAACACCTATAATTGTAATTTCCATATATCTCAAAATCCGTGCATGATTTCAGAAATTTGACTTCATATTATTATTCAGGGGGTCAAATTGAGTGGGAAATGGGTCTAACCCGAATTTTAGAGCAACCGTATCAAAATTCGAAAATCGCAAAAAATGCGATTTGGAGGGTCAACTTTAAAGAGTCATATCTCTTAGCACACAAGTAACTGGAAGGGACACTACCTATTAAATTAAAGCCCTTCGAGTTAGCTTTCCAATGCAATTGGTTTCACCTCATTCCGAGTTAGGATGAAGGAGTTATGACCATTTTCATAAAACCTGTCCAGGCAGAATTGCAATTTCCAGTAAGCTGTTTTTTTTTTAAGCCTCATTTTTTTGGCTAAGTGTTGGGGCGTTTTTTTTTATAAAGAGGGGATATGTTCCATACTTACTCATATTTTGTTTCTAACTCCAAAACACTCAAAAACACTCTCTAAGCCCTCTCCAAAATTCCACCAAGATCTTCAACCAAATTCAAACATCTCAAGTTCTAATTCCGGATTCAAGACTCAATCTCAAGCTTCAATTCTCCATCCCAATCTTCATCAAGGATTCTCCAAAGTTCAGGTATGTGGGTTTGATTGTGGAAACCTTCTTTTCCACAAGTCCAACCATTTATTCTCTATTTTTACTTCAAGTTTATGGGTCCTTATGGTTATTATGAATTCTTGAAGTATGGAATTACTACTACACACCCCATTATGGTATATTTTGCATATTATCATGAAATGGAATTTTTATGTGATGTTTATGGTTTTCATGCTTCCATGATCAAATAATGAATGTTGATTTATATATATGTATGTTGTTGGTGGGCTGATTTATATGGATGTTGGAATTGGTTGGACTTAGTACTCTTGAAATACATGATTTTCTTTACATGAACAATAGCCCACCATGTGTTTGATAAAATGCCACTTATAGAATTCTTAGGAAATGGAAGGTCCAATGTACGTCCTATGAGTCGGATGGTCATATAATCATTGAAATGATGATGAAATGGATACATGTATATGATTTTCTCTATATAAGTGTTGTGAGTCAACCAAGCCTAGCTCGGGGGGTTGTAGGCCCGGGTAACCGTATCAAGGGGTTGGTACCTTGGCTGCCTAGTACGGGGGGTAGTAGGCCCGTATAACCACATCGAGGGGTTTGTACCTTGGTCCCTAGCTCGGGGGGTGGTAGGCCCGGGTAACCACATTGAGGGGTTTGTACCTCTTTCGCCTCTCCAAGGGGGTGGTAGGCCTTGGAAATACTATATTGATGGTCACTCGCCACACATGTACTACGTCCCACTAAATATGATTTTTATGTAAGCATCATTATACATATCATTTCTTTAATATGCTATCTATCGGGTATGATTATGCACTTTTCCTATGATGTCCATCTATTGTAGCATTGCATTGCATCCCATATACTTAGTACATTCAAACGTACTAATGCATACTCTATGCCTACATGATGCCACCATGTAGGGACCGGAGCACCGCTTGACCATCCTCCTCCGCGTGGCTAATACGATTTTCTATCGAGGTTATTGGTGAGTCCTCCATTCCGGGGACGTTGCTTATGATCTTTTGCTATGTATAAGACTTTTTTTTTTGTTATGTAATAACTATGAGGGTGAGCCCGGTAGTTTGTCTTGGCCCCCGCTAAGTACCCATGTTTAGAGGTGGTGTTGGACAAGTTGTGTATTATATAACCAAAGTAATAATATTTAATCCCTTAAATATTCTTTTTAATATAAATTATAAGTAAAACTTAAAACACAATACTTATAAGTATACCTATTATAGATGTAATTTAAACATAAAATATAAACGTAATCATCATGAAAGGCAATAACCAAAAAGGGACAAAAGTGGTTAACTCCAACTTAATTCTAAACCTAAATATTATATATTCGGTTTTTTTTTATTTTTCGGTTTTTATTTTTTAAAATTCGAAACCAAACAAAGTAATTTATTAATTCAAAACCAATCCGAAAAAACAAAAAACCAATCCAAATAAAAATTCGGTTTGATTTGGTTTGGTTATTCGATTTAATCCAAATAGTGCACACCCCTAGAGGTAAAAACTTAAACACAGTTCTAACCTCACTGTATAAGTATTATTGCTAGGTGCCTAACATATTGACTTATTGGGGCAAGAGAATTAAGTTCGGTAAATTTTAATTGTCATCACTACAACTAATGATTTCAAAGTAATTAAAAATGTGGCGTTAATATTAGTGGCAAATCATGATATCATGATGGTGTAATTATGAGGTTATAATTGGAGTTATGATTAGGTTTATTGTTTGAGGTGTGTAGTGATTTATAAGGTGGGGAAGTTGGGATACTGCAATTGTAATTCCCACCGAATGAACTGGTGACTTGCAGACCGTATATTTCGGTGATATTTAATTCTTTATCGGATTCTTCTTATAATTATCACACTATAATTAAAGTTTTTCTACATTGAAATAGGTAATTAAATTAGGTGTATTACATTATATGAATATTATTAGAATTTGGTTATTTGGAGCAATTAAGACTTAACATTTGGCTTGAGATGTAAGAAAATGATTATGATTTTGGGCGAGTTTTTGGATATAGGTTAGACATATAGTACTATGGGTGTTGTAGTTTTGAAATCTTATTGTGATCATTTATTTGAATAGATTGCATTGATTTGGAAGCCCAACGAAAGGGGAAGACTCAAGTCCTGGAGTGATTGTTCGATTATTTGAGGCAGGTGGATTTCTCAAACCTTTTAAGTGTATAGAATCGTGTATTTCCTTGTGGTATGTGTTGAGAAGTAATGGACCTTGGTGATGGGTTGACTTGTTCACATTGAATAATTCTAATGATGAAAAAAGGATAATAAAAGGCAATGTGATTAATTATTGGTGTGTGATATGTTGAGAATGGTTTGAAAGGCTTATTGATTCTATGTTGATGTTGTATTAATGAGAGCAGCCTTAATGAGCTAATAATATCTTCTTCCTCTTTCTCCTGAATGCAATTTTCTCCATTGATTCATCTCTCAATATAGTAGATTTTTTCAACTTGCAAAGCCAATAGGTGGTCATTAAAATAAAATCAATAGAACGATCAAACCTTATGATTCAGGGTTTCACTTTAGTTTTTTCATTGATGATCCATTCTTTTTCACTCTACAAAATTAAAATTGTCGAAGCATTATCAAAATCATTGAGATTTATCTTTTTTTTTCCTTCAAATAATCCATGATGTTGATTTCTTGGATTTTTTTAATTAGTAAAACTGTCATTTCTATATGTATTTTTTAGGGTTTTCAAAAATTGAAACACTTAGCCGATCGGATCAAATCTACGTTATGCGAATTCTATCGATCGGATTTAAATCTAGTTCATGTGAATTCAATGGTGAAATTGATTTAAGGACACGACAATGGATATATAAATAAATTCACATTTGTATATGGTAATAAATTTGAAGGTCAGAGAAACCAATAGTATTGATGAACGAAGATCCAACATAAAGCAGCAATTGATGCCTATTATAAGTCTCCACGTCTTGTGCGTGAAAAACATTGTTGATCTGGTGATTATGGGCAAATATTTGGTTAATCCTGAAATTCCAATGATCAAAGGTGAGATTCTACCTTCAATTTTATCTTGTTAATTTGATAAAGTATAATTGTTTATATAAATTATAGATTATTAGAACTGTTTTTACACGAATTTGGCAATGTTGATTATATCTTAAAACCTACGCATCCCCTTTTTGTTTTCTTTAAATTAAGTTTTTGATATACTTCTTTTGTTTATCATTTCATAGATCATGAAGCAATCATTTTTTTCTCTTTATCAGCTTTAAGTTATTTGGTCACCCCAAAAAATATGACTTTAACTACAAGTATACAGTAATTATCACAAATTGATATAACATTTGTAAATATTGAAATAATTCTTCATAAAAAATGGTCTAACAAATTTTTGTATCAGAATTCAAGTTTTTAACTCTCTCCTTTTTTAGATTTTCAACATTCAAAACTCAGTTGTCCGATCACTTTAAATTCATGTTGGGTAGGTCCACTAAAGGGATTTAAATGGACCTCCAAAAAAATTTCCATCTCTATTACTTGAATTCAAAACATTTGGTTAATTATCAAAGTGTAACGACTTGTTCCCATTGATGAGTCCTAGATTTGGACTCATTTAGAGCTTTATTTATAATGATTTGGTGTCCTCAAATGCCTATTTTGTGCCAATAACTGATAAAAAAACTCTTGATTTCCAGGTATATAGATTGAGAAACAAAGCATGGACACTAATTTGTAAAAAGGAACGAAGCGAGCTGAAAGAAGGAAGGAAAGAGAGCATGGTCATCGCCAAGTCCATTTGCCGAGTCGCCGAGTGGCCATTTGACCGCCTAAAGTTCCAGTGTGCCAACCCCTGAAGGAAAAAAATCAAGTTGGCGAGAGAAATGAGCAGTCGGCGGATTGCCGAGTGGTTCAGCGATGCAGAGTTAGATCACCCAAAGTTACAGACCTGGAGGATGCTGAAGGCCTAGGCAAAAAGGTGATGGAATTGACCAAAGGGCGGATCGCCAAATTGATCAGCGAGCCTGACTTACTGAGTCGAATGGCCCTTCGCAGCATATTTTTGGCTACTATAAATACATTTTCAAACATTATCTTTTAAGAAGTTTTATTCTAAACAATCTTTAGAATTAGTTTTCATGAACTCTGTATTGAGACAAGTTTTCCTTAGCTTTGAAGAATTGAAGTTTTTCACTTTTGAGAAATTTGAAATGGTCTTTGGGATTCTTCAATTTGGACATTTGTAAAGACGAAACTAATCTTACCCAGTTGATGGAAACACAATTTGGTAACGCTTTTTATCTTTTTATGATGTCTAGCTAAAACCCCAATTCTTGGGGTGTCATTATGTGATTATGGGCTGATTTAGTTTATGGGTATTGCTAATTGTTCATTTAAATGTTGTTTATAAGTGATTTCAATCATTAATTGTGGTTTAACTTAAAGAATTGTAGTTGCAAATCCAGTTCTACCTTCGTGTTTTTGGCTTGCTCGAGAGAGAGGTTTTAAAACCAAGATTATTGATTGATGGTCTGTGGGTATTGGGTTGTCATGGGTTCAGCTCGAGAGAGTAAATTCTAAACCCTTTTCCACACATTCAGCTCGAGAGAGCAAATGGACTAAGGTTTAGGTTGTTCTTATTTGCAAGATTGTTGATGTTCGAGAGAAATTGACTTGATTCGGGGTAAATTGTTCGAGAGAAAATTTACTTCCTCTATAGTCTAGCTTATTCACTAATTTATATCAATTTACTAACAGTTGCAATTACCCATTTGTCTACATTAGCCTATAATCGAATCACATCCCAAGAACCCGTCTCATTATTATTATTATCGTGTTATTTGTTGTTGTTGTAGCTTATAATTTCAAACCAAAACCCTCTGTTATTTGACATTTATGTCACCCCCTAATTTGAATTATGTTTTTATTCGTAAATGTCTATTCATTTGGCTGATTTGAACATATTCATACTTTTCTATTAAATCATGAACATGTACCACACCATGTGGGATTCGACCCCAACGCATTTAGTTGGGTTATATACTGACTAACAATCATTGACACTTAGAATTGGATGAATTGTCTTTGATGGCGTTATTCAATCAAAATAGCATCGCTGCCGGGGAGTGGTGTTGGTTAAGACTCTTTTGTTAAGTTGAATTTTGTTCTTTTTATTTATAGTTGAATCTACTTATTTTTAGTTTTGGTTTGTGTGTTGCTGTTTTGAACAGAGGAAATGGTAGCCAAGTGGGCCACCAAGATGACATCGGCAACCTCAACGATGTCAATGAGCCTAATGTTAATGACCCTCATCTAATGGGTGGAATTGGTGCCATTCGCTTGCCTCCAGCTGAAGGGAACGATGTGTTCCATATTACAAGTACTATGTTGCAGCTCTTGCAATTAAAAGGGTTGTTTGGTGGGCTGGCTCATGAGGATCCCCATGAGCATATTAGAAACTTTGTTGATGTTTACGGGTCGTTCTCCTTCAAGAACATATTCCAAGAGTCGGTCCGGTTAAGGTTGTTCCCATTTTCTTTAATGGGAGAAGCATGTAAGTGGTTGGCTGAATTGCCACGATAATTTATCACTTCGTGGGAAGAGCTTGTCACCGTATTTCAAGTGCGATTTTTCCCTCCTTCAAAGATGATGACTCTTCGGGACAACATCCAAAGCTTCAAGCATTTGGAGGGTGAGCCAATTCATGAGACTTGGCTGCGATTCAAGAAGTTGGTGTTGCAATGCCCAACTCATGGTTTCCCCGACAACATTTTTCTGCAATATTTTTACCGAAGCCTTGATTCGGTGAACAAGGGTGTAGCTGACCAACTTTGTCCGGGAGGTTTGATGCAACAACCTTACATTATAGCAGTCCAGCTTTTGGATGGTATGACCACAATTAATTAGGCTTGGTACACTCGCGAAGATCAGGTCTCCCCTCTCACGTTTAAATTGACCAAGGAGCAGCTTGAGAAAAACCAAGAGAGGGATCAAAACATGGCAAAGATCATGACACAACTTGACATTTTGTCCAAAAATGTCATGGGAGTTGGTGTTCGAAGTGTCAATGATGTGGGTGTCGGGTGTGTTAATCCCGATGAGACCAAGTATGAAGCATTGTACAACGAAGATGTGAACTTCCTAGCCAACCAAGGATGTGGTTATCGTTCAAACTACCCAAGGCAGGATGCTAATCAAGGTTGGAACAGGGATGAAGGTTGGAAAGATCGTGATATAGAGTGGAGGGATCGTAACCCTACTTGGAAGGAAAGGGATGGGGAGAAGGAAGGTACATTCCTCCCCATGAGCATCAAAACCCAAAGGATTCGGAGGGTGGCCAGTCTGCGAATATGTTGTCTCGTATTCTCAACAGGGTTGAGGGGTCTGACAAAATTTTGAAAGAGATGAAGGAAGATGTGTCAACCCTTAGCCAGACGATTACCTCACATTCCGTCTCTATCAAACAGTTAGAGACCCAGATGGGTCATATCTCGTCCCATTTAAACCCGAGACAACAAGGGGGGTTTCCTAGTGATACTATGCCCAACCTCAAGAATGAAGTTTGAGTGAGGACTTACATCGTGCCACGACGTTAACTAAGGCGCTGCTTGGGAGGCAGACCAAGTTTTATTTGCTTTCTTTTTGTTTGTGAAATAATCGTGTGTTGATTGTGCATGTTAAAGTGTGGAATGTGTGTGAAAAGTGGAGAATGGAAAGCAAAATGTCTAGTTGGTGACTCACCGAAGAGGTCAGCGAGCCCGACTTGGACCGTTGTTGGACTCAAGCAATTTTGAAATTGGAGTCTGTAAAACTCGGCGAGCCCAGGAGCAAATTGGTGACGACTTTGTCCACTGTTTGGACCCCCACATTAACTGGAGGTCCTGTAAAACTCGGCGAGGTAAGTGCCCACTCGGCGTATCACCGAGTGGGTCCGTGACCAAGACTAATGTCGTCAAATGGGCGAGAACTGGATGATTTTAAAGGCCAAAGGTTTAAACTTTCAAACTCTTTCACATTCCCTCACTTTTCAACTTTCCAAACTCACACCCGCACTATATTTTCCTATATTTTCGTATATTTACCGATTCCTAGTCATCATTTGTGTGTTCGAAGTTGGATTCTTTGCCGCCTAGCTTTTCAAACCTCATATTCAGCATAAAAGGTTGGTTTTCCGAACCCCGAATTTGTAATTAGCAATCTTACTCATTTGCAATTGTTCTTATCTTAGTGTTGTGTGTTGGGCCTCTCTGAATCGCATTTGTGTGCTTGTATGCCTGTTTTAATTTGAATATCTTGCCTGAAATAATTAATTGTTGATTTCCCAAATTGTCGTGCTAAAATTGATCAAAATCTTGTTGGGTTGTATTGTGTTGTTGTTGGGTCTAGTTGGGTGAAGTCTAAGTAACCCACATTTATGCCAAATGACGTACTTTGCCCAATGATGGAGCGGTTGACGTCATTCTTAAGGGCAAAAGTCGTCAAATGGTCAAATTTGGCCAAACAGGGAGAAGTTTGAGTATCCCGGGGGAATGGGTGTAATGTGTCTAAGTCTAATTGAGTGAGTGCATGTTTTGATTTTGTTTTCGGGGGCTGCGGGGTTGAATTTGGAAGTCTGGGTTGAAATTAAGCACGTTGCGCCGTTTGGCAAGTTGGGTCGAGCTCGTCAAACCACTCGGCGGTTCGCCAAATCCCCCTAGATCGCCTTTAATTTCATGTTAAAATAAAGTTTGGGCTTTGTAACTTTCGGCGAGAAGCATGAGTTAACCGAGTGCACTCGGCGACTCGCCGATTGTCTTTCTTGATTGCCCTTGCTGCGCCCCAACCCCTAAAATGCACTGTAACTTTCGGCGGGCTAGTCCTTGCTCGCCGAATGATGTCGGCGATTCGCCAATTGGCCCTTCCCATTGCCGACATGCCATGTATTTTGGGAAATTTTAAGCCAATCCTTTCGGCGAGTCTGATATGGCTCACCAAAGTGATTCGGTGACTCGCCGACCAGTTCAGCGAGTCTGTCTATAACTATTTTCTACAACTTTGTTTGAACTATTTCTAACTCTTTTTGATGTTTTTGTAGATACGGCTAGAACCAACCTTGATATGTCTCCCCGTAAAAGAGCACGGGGCATAGTTATAAATGAAGGAGGAGTTAATCGCCCTAAGAAGGGAAGGACATAACCTCCAAAGGGAGGCAAGGGCAAAGGAAAAAGGCCCGTATCTAAGACCCCGGAGCACAACTCTGATAGGGAAAGAGAGTCAATTAACTCTCAAGCTGCACTCTCCGAGCCGGATGATGACCGGCCCCTATAGTCTAGGCGAGCGGAGATTCGTGCTAGAGCTCACCCAGACTTATCTAGAGCTCCAGCAGCCACTTCTCCTACAGCGGGTACAATGCCAGCTCCGGCATCACCTCTGATCCCAGTGCCACCAGTAGTTCCTCTTCCCCGACTTCTTAACATATTAAAATCCGACGGGTTGACGACGATTCTAGAGGAGAAGATGATATCCACGGAGGGATTAATGGGTAGATACTCTGTAGTGAGGGACACCTGTCAGTTCCACCGGTTCGATCAGTTCACCAGGCCCCTATATTCCTACATGGGTTCGGGAGTTTTATACAGCATATGAATAGTTGGTTCCCAAAGGGAAGAAGAAGGACAGTGCCTTCAGACCGGTGAAGTCTATTATGGTTAGGGGAAGGAAGTCGGGTGCAGTAGCGATCACATTAATATTGTACTCGACAGGGTCCTAGATGCTACATTTTTATATGAGGGCTTGCATATTACTCAGTCCCTGGATGACTTAAAGGGCTGACTTGCACCGTAGATTTCTGATATCACCCCGAGGTGGATCAAGGCAGGAGCCCGCATCGAGAAAAAAAATATGAATATTGCTTCTCAGTTCTGGTTTTGCTATATCAGCAGCACCATCATGCCGTCCCAGAACGATTTCATCATTCGCCACCCTAAGGCAGCTGCCTTGGGTCAATTATATCCAGGAGGAGCATTAACCTGGGACTCCTCATAGAGCAGGAGATGGCCATGAGGGCCAAGCAGAGCCAGACCTCCCTACCATTCCCAGTTTTGATTACGGAGTTGTGCCTCCATGCTGGAGTTCCTCGGGATGAGACTAGAGATTTTGAGGTCACTCCTACATTCTCCACTGATATACGGTGTATAGAGGCCGAGTACACTCGGGATGAGGTAGACAAGAGGAGAGCAGCCCCAGTAGATCCATCCCCAGAGGTGGATGTTGACTCCATACCTGTAGAGGCACCTTTGCCTACTCCGGCCTCCGGGCCTTTAGGTATTTCCACTACCTCCCAAACTTCTGATACTTCTATTGCAACCTAGCCCATCAAGATCACTCAGGCCATGCTCATGAAGATGGGGCACTTAGCCCATTCTGCGGATGTGAGGGCTACTCGATTGGAGACTACGGTACCATGGATGATCGAGAGTGTTATACTAGCTGCCCTGACCCCCTTACGAGCATCCATTGACACTCTCACTACAAGAGTTAAGGCTTGTTAGAGTAGATAGGGGGAGTCTTCTGAGGTTATGGCTTTGAAAGCCAAGGTTGCAGATCTGAGGAAGGACATGGACTACTTGAAGTCCACTGACTTCACTTCATTATTAGAGGCAATAGATGATGTGGATGCCCCGGCTAGTTCTGAGATTCCTCCGATCACCACCGGAGATGTGCCGATAGATGATGTGGCAGTTGATGAGTCAGAGGTAATGACTGACAAGGAGTAGATAGAGGTGAGGGAGGAGAGCATATATGGAGACCTGCCAGATTTAGAGGAGACGATTGTACAGTCAGTGATCCAGACATCGCTGACAGAGACGTCCATGGTAGGCCCTAGTGGATCGAGTGCTGATGCTACTACACCGGGCATCGAATCCCCGATAGATGGAGAGACTGTGTTGACATGACTTGTCTTTACCTCCCTCTTTGTCTTCTTTTATTGATTTTTGGATGTTTTTGTTGCATTTGAGGACAAATTGCTTTTTGTTTGTGGTGGGGTGAGGTATTTCCATACCTACCTCTTGTGATTATTATTTTTGTTTATACATTGAGTTTTGTGCTATAAATTGTGTTTTGACTCTGTTTTGTGGATGTTTGAGCTTGTGGCGCCTTATTTTGAATGTAAATGATTTTTGGTCCCTTCTAAAAAAACATTGCCACCTCTTGCGTATTTAATTGTTGTTGTTCTTGTGCAAATTTGAGTGTCAATTGTGATCAATACCGATGACTTGAATAGTGCTCTCAATCGAACAAAAATGAATGTGTGGCTACGATGAGGCCAAATGAAGTTGCATAGATAATATGTGAACTTTGTGCATCTCGTTGTGATTAGCCGGTTATCGAATTGAGTCTCTTGTGATGAACATTGCACACTAGCGAAAGTGTGGAATCTTGTTTGATATTGATGTCAATGCCCAGTGTGATGAGCTTACCGTGAACCATGTGTGATGACACCAAGAATTTGCCCCGTTGGTCCAGTTGACTAAGTGATGCAAGCTCTGGAAATGATCTTAGGCAACAAATTTTAAAGAGTGAAACAATTTGACATTATACCTCTTTTGTGGCTTACCTTGTGAATGTGTGAACTTTGCTTGAACACCCTTTGAGCCTTACCCTTTCCTTGGAAGAAACTTGATGAAATTGTGACCTTTCTTTATCCATTCACCAATAATCCTCATGATTTGTGGTTTGTTTGTGAAACGACCCCAAAAATGCCCGAAAATGTGCTTCGGAAACACCTATAATTGTAATTTCCATATATCTCAAAATCCGTGAATGATTTCGGAAATTCGACTTCATATTCTTATTCAGGGGGTCAAATTGAGTGGGAAATGAGTCTAACCCGAATTTTAGAACAACCGTATCAAAATTCCAAAATCGCAAAAAATGCGATTTTGAGGGTCAACTTTAAAGGGCATATCTCTCAGCACACAAGGAACTGGAAGGAGCTCAAACTATCAAAATTAAAGCTCTGTGAGTTAGCTTTCCAACGCAATTTGTTTCACCTCATTCCGAGTTAGGATGAAGGAGTTATGACCATTTTCGTAAAACCTGTCCGGCAGAAAATGCAAATTCCAGTAGCCGAAAACACTGTTCACCTGCCTCATTTTTTTTTCTAAGTGTTGGGACGTTTTTTTATAAAAAGGGGGCATATCCATACTTAGTCATTTAACTTCAAAACATCCAAAAACTATCTCTAAACCCTCTCCACCAAGATCATCAACCAAATTCAAGGATCCCAAGCTTTAATTCCGGATTCAAGATTCAATCTCAAGCAATTCTCCATTCCAATCTTCATCAAGAATTCTCCAAGTTGAGGTATGTGGGTTGATTGTGGAAACCTTCCTTTCCACAAGTCCAACCATTTATCCTCTATTTTACTTCAAGTTTATGGGTCCTTATGATTATTTATGAACTCTTGAATTATGAAATTACTACTACACATTCTATTATGGTCTATTTTTGTATATTATCATGAAATGGAATTATTATATGATGTTTATGGTTTTCATGCCTCCATGATCAAATTATGAAGGTTGTTATATATGTATATATATATGTATGTTGTTGGTGGGCCGTTTTATATTGATTTTGAAATTGGTTGGACTTAGTACTCTTGAAATACATGATTTTATTTACATGAACAAGTAGCCCACCATATGTTTGATAAAATGTCATTTATAGAATTCTTATGAAATGGAAGGTCCAATGTACGTTCTATGAGTCGGATGAATATATAAGTATTGAAATGATGATGAAATGGATACATGTATATGATTTTCTCTATATAGTGTGTGAGCCGACCAAGCCTAGCTCGGGGGGTTGTAGGCCCGGGTAACCGTATCAAGGGGTTGGTACCTTGGTTGCCTAGTACGAGGGGTAGTAGGCCCGTATAACCATATCGAGGGGTTTGTACCTTGGTCCCTAGCTCGGGGGGTGGTAGGCCCGGGTAACCACATTGAGGGGTTTGTACCTCTTTCGCCTCTCCAAGGGGGTGGTAGGCCTTGGAAATACTATGCCCTACTAAATATGATTTTTATATAAGCATCATTATACATATCATCTCATTAATATGCTATCTATCGGGTACGATTATGCATTTTGCCTATGATGTCCATCCCTTGTTGCATTGCATTGCATCCCATATACTTAGTACATTCAAACGTACTAACGCATACTCTATGCCTACATGATGTCAACATGTAGGGACCGGAGCACCGCTTGACCCTCATCCTCCACGTGGCTAATACGATTTTCTATCAAGGTTATTGGTGAGTCCTCCATTCCGGGGACGTTGCTTATGATCTTTTGCTATGTATAAGACTTTTCCTTTTAGTTATGTTTTGACTATGAGGGTGAGCCCAGTTGTTTGTCTTGGCCCCCGCTAAAGTACCTATGTTTAGAGGTGGTGTTGGACAAGTTGTGTATTATGTTTGAGCTTGATTCATCTATGGTATTTATGTATCATTTCTTTTTTTTTCTTGCTCCCTTAGTCCCGATTTCCCCCTTGATTATGCTTATCGCTTATGGTCATTTTAATTGCTTCCGCGACCAATGATGTGTAAGATACGCTATGAGGCTTGTTTGGGGTTACTTCGGGTTCCCCATTCGCCGGTCACGTCTAGGCCCTAGGCTTGGGTCGTGACAAACTTGGTATCAGAGCACTAGGTTGATAGATCCTCGGAGTCCAACACACCGCGTTGATTAGAGTCCGATTCATGGTTGTGTTCTGCACCACAACTATGAGTAGGAGGCTATGAGACGTTTTAGGAAATGTTTCCCTTCTCCTTGTTCTAAGTCGTGCTATAGAGTTGAATTAAGTTCTTCCCTAACGGTTGCTTTTTGCTATGCTAGATCATGCCTAATACAAGAGGAAGACGAGCCCGATTTGTTGCATGAGCCATATAAGGTGTCTACTCCTATTGGTGCATGTATTGTTGCTAGGAAGGTCTATAGAAATTGTCTTATTTGCATCTTGCATAAAATATTGCCTTGTGATCTTGTTGAGTTGAACATGGTCGATTTTGATGTTGTTCTTGGGATGGATTGGTTGCATGCATACTATATTTCCATTGATTGTAGAACCCGTAGGGTCAAGTTCCAATTCCCAAGTGAACCCATTCTTGAGTGGGAGAGCCAAAATGTGGTAGTCAAGGGTAGGTTCATCTCTTGCATTAAAGCCCGTAAGTTGATCTCTAAGGGGTGTCTCTATCATCTTGTGAGGGTTAGGGATGTGGAGTCCAAAACCCTTCCTATAGAGTCGGTTCCGGTTGTAAATGAATTCCTTGATGTCTTTCCTAATGACCTTCCCGGTGTTCCTCCCGAAAGGGAAATAGATTTTGGCATAGACCTCCTCCCCGATACTCAACCCATTTCTATCCCCCCTTATCGTATGGCCCCGGCGGAGTTAAAGGAGTTGAAGGAACAATTGAGGGACTTGTTGGAGAAGGGTTTTATTAGGCCTAGCCAATCACCATGGGGTGCACCGGTGTTGTTTGTGAAGAAGAAAGATGGGTCTCTTAGGATGTGTATTGATTACCGGCAACTCAATAGGGTCACCATCAAGAATAAATATCCTCTTCCTAGGATTGATGACTTGTTCGACCAATTGCAAGGGGCTAGCCACTTCTCTAAGATTGATCTTCGGTCCGGGTATCATCAAGTGAAGGTGAGGGAGTGTGACATTCCCAAGACAGCCTTCCGGACTAGGTATGGGCATTATGAATTTGTGGTCATGTCCTTTGGGTTGACCAATGCACCGGCTATCTTCATGGACCTAATGAATAGGATCTTTAAACCCCACCTTGATTCCTTTGTTGTGATCTTCATTGATGATATTTTAATCTATTCGCATAGCGAGGAAAAACATATGGGTCACTTAAGGGTTGTGTTGCAAAGATTGAGAGAGGAGAAGTTGTAAGCCAAGTATGAAAAGTGTGAATTTTGGTTGAGGGAGGTTGCCTTCCTAGGTCATGTGGTGTCGGGGGATGGTATTAAGGTAGATCCTAAGAAGACCGATGTGATTAGAAATTGGCCTAGGCCATTGACCCCGTCGGATATTAGGAGCTTCTTGGGCTTAGCGGGTTACTATCGGAGATTTGTGAATGGGTTTTCTTCTATTGCTTCTTCTATGACTAAGTTGACACAAAAAAAGGCTAAGCTTGAGTGGACCGACGAGTGTGAAAGGAGTTTTCAAACCTTGAAAGATAAACTTGTGTCCGCTCCTATATTGTCACTACCGGATGGGCTTGAGGGATTCGTTGTGTATTGTGATGCTTCTAGAGTTGGCTTGGGTTGTGTCCTAATGCAAAATGGTAAGGTGATAGCCTATGCATCTAGACAACTCAAAGTGCATGAAAAGAACTATCCTACGCATGACCTTGAATTAGCCGCGGTGGTGTTTGCTTTAAAGATTTGGCGTCATTACTTGTATGGGGTACATGTTGATGTGTTCACCGATCATAAGAGCCTTCAATATGTCTTCACCCAAAAAGATCTCAACTTGAGACAAAGAAGGTGGCTAGAATTTCTTAAAGATTATGATATGAGTGTGCATTATCATCCCGGTAAAGCTAATGTGGTGGCAGATGCTTTGAGTAGGGTGTCTATGGATAGTCTAGCTCATGTTGATATTGGTGATAGGGAACTGGCTAGGGAGGTGCATCGGTTGGCTAGGTTGGGGGTTAGGTTGGAAGAGGTTGGTAATGGTGGTGTGGTCGTTGTTGATGGTGCTAGGTCTTCCTTGGTTGATGAGGTGAAAGCAAAACAAGATCTTGACTCTTCTTTGTTAGAATTGAAGGCCTTGGTGAAAGAGGGCAAGGTGGAAGTTTTCTCCCAAGGGGGAGATGGTGCCCTTAGGTACCAAGGTAGGTTGTGTGTGCCTTGTGTTGATGGTTTGAGGGAGAAAATTCTTGAGGAGGCTCATAATTCTTCCTATTCCATTCACTCCGGTTCCACCAAAATGTATAGAGATTTGAGGGATGTGTATTGGTGGGGAGGCATGAAGAAGGACATTGCCAAATTCGTCTCCGGTTGTCATAGTTGTCAACAAGTCAAGGCCGAACATCAAAGGCCGGGTGGTCTAACCCAAGACATAGAGATTCCTACTTGGAAGTGGGAAGAAATTAATATGGATTTTGTAGTTGGTTTACCCAAGACTAGAAAAGATTTTGATTCTATTTGGGTGGTGGTTCATAGGATGACAAAATCGGCTCATTTTCTACCGGTAAAGACAACATATGGGGCGGAAGATTATGCAAGGTTATATATTCATGACTTGGTAAGGTTGCATGGGATTCCTCTATCCATCATATCGGACCGTGGTACTCAATTTACTTCACACTTTTGGAAGTCCTTTCAAAGGGGTCTAGGTACGAGAGTTAAGCTTACTACGGCCTTTCACCCGCAAACGAATGGACAAGCCGAAAGGACTATCCAAACACTTGAGGATATGCTTAGGGCTTGTGTATTGGAGCTTAAGGGTAGTTGGGATGATCATCTTCCATTGATTGAGTTTGCCTATAACAATAGCTATCATTCTAGCATCGGTATGGCTCCTTTTGAGGCTCTCTATGGGAGACGTTGTAGATCACCGGTTGGGTGGTTTGAGGTTGGTGAGGTGGCCTTGTTAGGACCAGATCTAGTTATGGAGGCTCTTGAGAAGGTTAGGATGATTAGAGAAAGGTTGAAGACGGCCCAAAGTCGCCAAAAGTCCTATGCCGATGTGAGGAGAAGGGCTCTTGAATTCCGAGTTGGTGATTGGGTCTATTTGAAGGTGTCACCCATGAAAGGTGTGGTTCGTTTTGGTAAGAAGGGCAAGTTGAGCCCAAGATACGTGGGTCCTTATAAGGTGATGAGGAGAATTGGCAAGGTAGCTTATGAGTTGGAATTGCCTAGCGAAATGGATTTGGTTCATCCGGTATTTCATGTGTCTATGTTGAGGAAGTGTGTGGGTGATCCGAATGCCATTGTGCCTCTTGATGTTGTGGGTGTTGTTGGAGATAATTTGACCTATGAAGAGGTTCCAGTCCAGATTTTAGATAGACAAGTGAAGAGGTTGAGAAACAAAGATGTGGCTTCCGTTAAGGTCCTTTGGAGAAATCAACAAGTTGAAAGTGCTACTTGGGAGGCCGAAGCGGACATGCAAAGGCGATATCCTTATCTTTTCCACTCCACTCAAGCTTAAGGTATTGATCTAAACCCTTTAGAAAATCTCAGGTCTTAAGTTCAGCCACCATGTCATTGAATACATTCATGTTTAAGTTGACAAGTTCAATGTGGTGTTACAACTAAGTTGAAGTTTTTGAAATGAGGTGTAAGTGCATTGTTGCATCCCTATGTGGGCTGAATTTGCCATGTTTGTGTTTCTCATGTACGTTTCTTTGACATTCGGGGACGAATGTTCCCAAGAGGGAGATATTGAAACGACCCCAAAAATGCCCGAAAATGTGCTTCGGAAACACCTATAATTGTAATTTCCATATATCTCAAAATCTGTGTATGATTTCGGAAAATCGACTTCATATTCTTATTCAGGGGGTCAAATTGAGTGGGAAATGAGTCTAACCCGAATTTTAGAACAACCGTATCAAAATTCGAAAATCGCAAAAATGCGATTTTGAGGGTCAACTTTAAAGGGCATATCTCTCAGCACACAAGGAACTGGAAGGAGCTCAAACTATCAAAATTAAAGCTCTGTGAGTTAGCTTTCCAACGCAATTTGTTTCACCTCATTCCGAGTTAGGATGAAGGAGTTATGACCATTTTCGTAAAACCTGTCCGGCAGAAAATGCAAATTCCAGTAGCCGAAAACACTGTTCACCCGGCTCATTTTTTTTTCTAAGTGTTGGGACGTTTTTTTATAAAAAGGGGACATATCCATACTTAGTCATTTAACTTCAAAACATCCAAAAACTCTCTCTAAACCCTCTCCACCAAGATCATCAACCAAATTCAAGGATCCCAAGCTTTAATTCCGGATTCAAGATTCAATCTCAAGCAATTCTCCATTCCAATCTTCATCAAGAATTCTCCAAGTTGAGGTATGTGGGTTGATTGTGGAAACCTTCCTTTCCACAAGTCCAACCATTTATCCTCTATTTTACTTCAAGTTTATGGGTCCTTATGATCATTTATGAACTCTTGAATTATGAAATTACTACTACACATTCTATTATGGTCTATTTTTGTATATTATCATGAAATGAAATTATTATATGATGTTTATGGTTTTCATGCCTCCATGATCAAATTATGAAGGTTGTTATATATGTATATATATATGTATGTTGTTGGTGGGCTGTTTTATATGGATTTTGAAATTGGTTGGACTTAGTACTCTTGAAATACATGATTTTATTTACATGAACAAGTAGCCCACCATATGTTTGATAAAATGTCATTTATAGAATTCTTATGAAATGGAAGGTCCAATGTACGTCCTATGAGTCGGATGAATATATAAGTATTGAAATGATGATGAAATGGATACATGTATATGATTTTCTCTATATAGTGTGTGAGCCGACCAAGCCTAGCTCGGGGGGTTGTAGGCCCGGGTAACCGTATCAAGGGGTTGGTACCTTGGTTGCCTAGTACGGGGGGTAGTAGGCCCGTATAACCATATCGAGGGGTTTGTACCTTGGTCCCTAGCTCGGGGGGTGGTAGGCCCGGGTAACCACATTGAGGGGTTTGTACCTCTTTCGCCTCTCCAAGGGGGTGGTAGGCCTTGGAAATACTATATTGATGGTCACTCACTACACATATACTATGCCCTACTAAATATGATTTTTATATAAGCATCATTATACATATCATCTCATTAATATGCTATCTATCGGGTACGATTATGCATTTTGCCTATGATGTCCATCCCTTGTTGCATTGCATTGCATCCCATATACTTAGTACATTCAAACGTACTAACGCATACTCTATGCCTACATGATGTCACCATGTAGGGACCGGAGCACCGCTTGACCCTCATCCTCCATGTGGCTAATACGATTTTCTATCAAGGTTATTGGTGAGTCCTCCATTCCGGGGATGTTGCTTATGATCTTTTACTATGTATAAGACTTTTCCTTTTCGTTATGTTTTGACTATGAGGGTGAGCCCAGTTGTTTGTCTTGGCCCCCGCTAAAGTACCTATGTTTAGAGGTGGTGTTGGACAAGTTGTGTATTATGTTTGAGCTTGATTCATCTATGGTATTTATGTATCATTTCTTTTTTTTTTCTTGCTCCCTTAGTCCCGATTTCCCCCTTGATTATGCTTATCGCTTATGGTCATTTTAATTGCTTCCGCGACCAATGATGTGGAAGATACGCTATGAGGCTTGTTTGGGGTTCCTTCGGGTTCCCCATTCGCCGGTCACGTCTAGGCCCTAGGCTTGGGTCGTGACAGTTTGAATAGACAACTTAGGCCAAAAGCCTAAGTTGGGGGTGTGGTGAAAAGAGAAGGTAAATCAAGAAGTGCAAAGAAGTCCCCTTTGATCCATGTTTGTGAAAAAGATGGAACCCCTCCATACAAAAAAAGAGAGAAAAAGAAAAGAAGAATGAAAAGTTTTGAAATAAATTTGTGAAAGTGCAAGAGAAATGGGGTGTCCGGTAATCCATGAAAATTGAATAATGGGGTGAATTTTGAGCATGAATGAGAATGATGAAGAAAAGGAAGGAAAGTGTTGTTCATACCACATTTCATGAGGATAGCAGCCACTGAGCCTAAATGACCATACCTTTACACTCAGCTCTGTTACAAGCCTTGAAAAGACCTTCTTTATCTTGAGTGAACTGAAACAAGTGTTGATTGGAAAATAAGGAAAAACCTATGGTTAAAGTCACGCATGTGTTCATTTTTGTGAGTGTGAGAGTTGTATGTGATTCTAGAACTATAAATTGTTGAACCATTGTGTCTGAATATGAAATCATTCTTTGTGTGAGGGTATTTGAGTACCTTTGTTGAGCTTGAACTTGCATTTGAAGCAAGTATTATGAACTTGAGAATCTTTGATAATGGTGAGTCACAACTTGAATCTTTGAGTGCACAATTGATCCTTGCATAAATAAGTTGAGTCTTTTTGTGTGCATTCATGATTGAGTCTTGTGTAACACTGTTTGAGACATCCTTTTTGAATTGTTGAACTTGAGTTTTACTTGAGGACAAGCAAAAGTTTAAGTTGGGGATGTTGATGAGTTCTAGATTTGGACTCATTTAGGGCTTTATGTATAATGATTAGTGTCCTCAAATGCCTATTTTGTGCCAATAACTGATGAAAAACCCTTGATTTCTAGGTATATGGATTGAGGAACAAAGCATGAACACTAATTTGAAAAAAGGAACGAAGTGAGCTGAAAGAAGGAAGAAAAGAGAGCATGGTGATCGCCAAGTCCATTTGGCGAGTCGCCGAGTGGCCATTTGACCGCCTAAAGTTGCAGTGTGCCAATCCCTGAAGGAGAAAATCAAGTTGGCGAGAGAAATGAGCAGTCGGCGGATTGCCAAGTGGTTCAGCGATGCAGAGTTAGATCACCCAAAGTTACAGACCTGGAGGATGCTGAAGGCCTAGGCAAAAAGGTGATGGAATTGACCAAAGGGCGGATCGCCAAATTGATCAGCGAGCCTGACTTACTGAGTCGAATGGCCCTTCGCAGCATATTTTTGGCTACTATAAATACATTTTCAAACATTATCTTTTAAGAAGTTTTATTCTAAACAATCTTTAGAATTAGTTTTCATGAACTCTGTATTGAGACAAGTTTTCCTTAGCTTTGAAGAATTGAAGTTTTTTACTTTTGAGAAATTTGAAGTGGGTCTTTGAGATTCTTCAATTTGGACCTTTGTAAAGACGAAACTAATCTTACCCAGTTGATGTAAACACAATTTGGTAACGATTTTTATCTTTTTATGATGTCTAGCTAAAACCCCAATTCTTGGGGAGTGATTATGTGATTATTGGCTGATTTAGTTTATGGGTATTTCTAATTGTTAGTTTAAATGTTGTTTAGAAGTGATTTCAATCATTAATTGTGGTCTAACTTAAAGAATTGTAGTTGCAAATGCAGTTCTACCTTCGTGTTTTTGGCTTGCTCGAGAGAGAAGTTTTAAAACCAAGATTGTTGATTGATGGTCTGTGGGTATTGGGTTGTTATGGGTTCAACTCAAGAGAGTGAATCCTAAACCCTTTTCCACACATTCAACTCGAGAGAGTGAATGGACTAAGGCGTAGGTTGTTACATCACTTAATATAGAGTTAAAAGGGCAATCAAGAAAGACAATCGGCGAGTCGCCGAGTGCACTCGGCGAACTCATGCTTCTCGCCGAAAATTATAGAACCCAAACTCTATTTTAGCATGAAATTAAAGGCGATCTAGTCCTTCATGAACTCTTATATGTTTCCAATTTGTCCATTTTCATAATAATCAAAATTTAGCTTTAGTCCATAGTTTTTTTGTTGGTCTTTATTTGGGAATCTCTTTGATAATATTGTATTGGGAGAACCTCATCAGTTACAACTACACTTGCTAGGATGTTTTTAGTGAGTTACTTCCACTAGAGAACTTTGTGCGTCTCTTGGTATTAGTTTATACTTATTGTGAATTATTGAGGTGTTAAATGGACGGTTGGATTGAAATTAGAGATATAAAAATGAGTTGAAATAGAAATCGGATTGGATCATGATCCGCCTAAATTTACTTTGGGTTCAAACGAGTTGGCTCAAATGGGCTAAAAAATGGGTTGATCATGACTTGACCCACTTAATCTCAATAATTTTAACATATTGATATTTATCTTTTATGACCACAATTTGAATTTCAACTCAAGCAAATAAAAAAATAAGTTACGAATGGATAGATAAATCCTAGAATATATAAAATAAATTGTAATTCATACCTTTAATGTGGGAACATGCATTAAACCAATGCAAATAAAGAGCCTTTAAATGGGTTGAAATTGAAAATTCAATTGTGCTCAACTAAAGATTTTTTTCAAATGGATTAAAACTTGAATGGGTTGAGATTGAGCACAATTCAAATTATTTTGAGTTCAACCCATAAAATTTTGAGCGGATTGAATAGATTATCTATATTGAAATACATATTTTAACGTGAGAATCCTTGACACTAATGTTCTGCAAGCTGAAGTGAATCAATTTTCCACATGAGGATGTAAGTCGAATCCATATAGCCTCATTTTTAGTACAATTTTACTAGCTTATGTTGTTTCGTGATTTTTTTCTTTCTTCCTTTGTTTTTTTTTTCTTCTTTTGCCTTTTTGTTTTTCTTCTTTGGGTGCTTTATATAACAATATATTTAGCATTATTATTATTATTATTATTATTATATGATATTATATTGTTAATATATATTTAGCATTATTATGAATATTTCTCTATGTGAATTACATCAAATAAACCGTCAACTATATAGTGTTACATTTATTGTTGTTCTTAATAAACTTGGCATCGATAACTAGAGTTATGAAGTCCTCTGTATTTGTGAAGAACTGAGGCATAAAATATATATCAACAGTTAAAACATGACAATACTTGAAATATTAAGAAAATTATGATTTGATATTGTCGCATTAGCTTACCATCAGGGTGGATTTAGTAAGGATCATGGGGACACTCCTTCAACCAGAGTTATCCGCAGTTCAGTTGGTTTGAGGCTGAAATTTCGCAGGTCGAATTACGTGTTCCAGCTTTTTTAGCCTCAAATTTGATATATTTTTTACGTTTTTTCCCATTCACCTTCTTTCCTTTTTTTCTTCCATTTACCTTCTTTCTCACCAATCATTTTGGTGCTTTTGTGAAAAAAAATTATAGTATTTGTTTGAATAAATTAAAAAAAAAGTGAAAACTCATCGAAAAAAGTAATTAATTTTTTTAAAGGTATTACTTAACGTGAATTATATATATATTAAAATATGATGCTACATTATTTATTTATTTTCTCATTTTAAAAAGATAACAGTAATTACGAAAAATTCTACATACGGCACTGCTTACCATCCATGTAGCTCCTCCTCTCTGCTTCATGATATCAACACATATCTCATGGAGTTAGTAAATGTAACTGAAATCAACCTACAGGACATACATTTCTTATTATTTGTGCATAATCTCAAAATATCAATGCTTTTAGAGGTCGTTTGGCAGGGAGTATTATGAGAAATAGTCTATATATTTTGTATGTATTATTTAGTACTATGTTTGATAGAAATTTTAGGCTTATATGGATTTGTCATATACCCTACATGGTATTATAGGATGTATAACTAATACCTTTCATTTGGTGGTATTAGTAATACATAGAATTTAGTATCATGGGATTAATTTATATAAAGACAAAAATATCCTTCAAATCCTTTTAATGATTTTTTTTATTTTATGTTTTAAATTATTTCTACTAGAAAAGTCATTTAAATAAATTAACCTACAAATTTTATTATTTAGAGAGAGTTGTTTGTTACTACATAAATTCAATACAATATTGAAAAGTGAGTTGTTTAAAATTTACTAATTAAAAAGACAAGTAAATCACCACATGACGTTTGTGATCTTAATTGATGTATTATTTGTTGATATATATGTGGTTTTCTAATTATTTGTATTTTGAACAATTTATAAAATTGCATACATATTATTTAAAACTACAACTTGCAATTTATGTGTGCAAACGTAGAAAAGATTTATTCAATTTTACTATCGTTTACCATCTTTTCGATTTTTAAAAGTAGACGATCTATTTGTTTTAAATTGACAATTGATAGTTTATGAGTGAACAATTTACTAAGATGACTATTATTTGACCTCAAATGATTCAAGTGGCAAAATAGCAAACATGACGACAAAATTGTTCTTCTCCTAGCTAGTTAGAAGGCACAAAAAATAATATTGTCTAGCAGTTAACTCAAGTTTTGGAGGTGTTGACGATATGTTTCATGTTTTCATCATCGATGACCGCAACAACAATTTTGAAAGGTAAAATCTGGCGAGAATTTTATTCCTAACCGTTTCACCCACTATTTGATTGATACTCAAGTTATTTTCATGGATGAATTTGTCGAATTCTTCAAATTGAGGGAATGAATACATAACAATGGATCTTTTCATTTCTATTTTCAAAATCACATATGGGTTTCGTTGACAACCCAAAATTCTTTCTGAACTTGAATTTAAATTATTAAACTAGGGCACCAAAAATCAAGATAAGAATTTTCTAACCCATTTGGCCATGTGGTTAGGCATGATGATTAACGATTTTAATAATATTAATTAATAAAGAGTTGGTTTTCAAAATTTCCTAATTTTATGCACAAATTGAATAATCAAAATTCTAGAATCAAGAGGAATAATGAAATTCCACGGTGAATCCAATGAATGTGATGGTCGCGGCGGCTTAGAGAAGGTGAGTGGTGGAGAATTTGGTTTATATTGTTGTGAAGAAGAAATGAAATAAATAAGAAAAAAGAATAATTAAAAATACACATATTTATGAAAAGAAATTTTAAAAATAAAGTTTATTATTTGTTTTGGTCCTCACTCTCTTTGAGAGAGTGAGATACACTTATTGTGCCACATAAGCGTTTAGGGAGTAAATTATATTAGTTTTAAACAATTCAGGGGGTAATAGAACACCCATGAAATTGGAGTGTGTAGTTGAGATTTCAGGTATAGTTTAGGGGGGCTTTAGACCATTTTCTCAAGAAAAATATATCCCATAAAATCCTAGAATAGCTTTTTGAATCAGTATGTATTTTATAAAAAATTATGTGTAAATATAGATGTATTAATTCACCTTCGAAATATAATATAAACAGATGATTATTGGTATCATTTTTTGTGTTTAAATAAATATTTATATATTTATTTTCTTTAATCTTTTCTTCAAGTCCGTTTTAATGAAAATTCCTTTAAAAATTCAGCAATGTAATTTAATTTCTTATATATAATTAAATAAAATGTGTATATTAAAAGTATTAATTATATATATACACACACCATTCAATAAGAATCAATATTGGATCTATATTTTTAAAGTTCAACAAGTTCAGCAATAAAAACTTAAACATTAAACTAGTCAAATTTATATTTTAAATTAACTATTTCATAATAATACATTCATTCTTTTGAAATTTTGAATGTCTTAATGATGAGAGTGTAAAGGAGAGAAAATACATGTTGAGTCACTTTTCAAGGGTCATTTTGAATTTCGGATCAAATAAAGATAAATTTGTAACATGAAAATATTTTTAAAACAAAGGATAAAAAGATTTTTTTTTTTAAGTTAACAATGATGGTTCGAAAATGTTCTTCTTCAACCTATTGAAATAAATTTACCTTTTCTATTTATTGAATATAAAAGGCCAAACACATATACAACCCCTTTAACTTGTCCGCATTTTTTATTTTGGCACTTTATCTTAGCCTTGTTCCATTTTAACCTTAAACTTTGTTTTTAATGTACCATTTTAACACAAAATACTATTTTTATGATTTCTTTATTTTTATATATATTCTTCAATTGCAACTTCTTATTTTAAATCGACATGTGTCAGTTAATTTTAGTTTTAAAAAAAAATTCTTTTTAAAAAATAATAATTTCTTTTTAAGAGTTTTATGTATTTTTGTGTGAAAAATAACCGGCGAAATTGTGTTGGTTTCCTTTCTTAAAAATCACCGATAATCTAACAAAGTCAGTCGAGTTTTAACATTTTTAGTAGTGTTATTAGCAATGAACAAGAGTCTTTTTTACTCGTATTAAAGATAAGTTTTTTTATTCGTATTGATTTATATTAAAAATAAAAAGTGAGTATTTGCGTTAAATTTAGGTAGCATATATGATAAGGGAAAAAAATAAGTAGTGTTATTTAATTTAATTGAATGTTTAAGAAAGAAAATCAAAAAACTTTCGTCAATTTACTTTCATGCAAAAAAACAAAGAAATCTCAAAAAATAATATTATTGTTTGAAAAATTTTATGTTCGTTCGCGAATGTTTAATTGTTTTAATAAAAATTAACAGACACACGTCTATTTTTTAAAAGAAGAAATTGCAATTGAAGAACATAAATAAATAAAAAATCATAATAGTATTAGTGTTTAAATGGTACAAAAAAAATGGAGTTTAAAGGTTAAAATGGAACAAGGCTAAGTTGGAGTGCCAAAATGAAAAATGAGGGCAAGTTTGAGGGGTTGTTTATGTGTTTGGCCAATATAAAATATTCTCAACATACTAAAAATTAGGGAAAAGGGTTTGAAATACATACGAACTTTGACCGAAATTGTTGTAACAATCCCAAACTTTGGACAAGACCTATTACCCCTCCATTATTTAATAGTGTATTTTAAAGATATATAAGTGCCCACATGGATATCATAAATATTACATCATTAAAAATAATAACAATTGTCCAGCTGGACACTTATATATTTTTAAAATAACTATTAAATAGTGCAAGGATAATAGGTCCTGCCCAAAATTTGGGATTGTTACATCAACTTCATTCAAAGTTTAGATATATTTTAGATCTTTTTCCCTAAAAATTACTCAAAAAATATCCTTCTTTCTCATATAAGATCAAATTTTCCCCTCAATTAATGACACAATTATGACACATATAAATAAATTTTCATCAAATATGAGACCTTTATTTATTGATATACATATATAAAATTTTGACCCAACCAAAAGGACTCGACTCATCGAGGAGGAGGACACTCAAAATGATAATGAGCAGGTTGGTGATACGAGCATATAGATATTGCCAGTTGATGGTGATGAGATTGTTCTTCCCCAATACCGTGCTTCAATAGCGAAATCAGAAATTTCATTAAGCTAGGATGTTCAAAAATTAATATTTTTGAATGAAAGATAATTTGCATATTTGATATAGTAATTTTTTTGTATATAGATAATATAATTTCTTGATAAACGATGTTTAATTGACCACTTTTATGGTATGTGGCTACACCGCCACTGCAGTGTTTGGACGAGGAGATACCAGAAGCTACAGATCATTACATCAGCGAGTCTATTGTGATTTTTGGCTATAACACATTTGTAAAAAATAATAGGAGTTAAAACGAAAAGAAAAATATTTTTAAAAAAAAAAAGAAGAAAGAAAAGAAAAAATAAAAAAGGAGATTTTTTTTAAAAAAAAAGAAGAAATAAATAAAAGTTGAGAAAATAGAAAGAAGAGAGAAAAATTAATAAATAAAAAAAAAGAAAAAAAATTAAATATTGAGAGACAGTTGAGCATATGAAGATCTGTTTAAACACATCTAAGGTGTAGAGGGAAGAAGTGTATTTGTTCTACAAGTAAAAAAGAAAAGATCGTATTTTAAAAGGCACAAAAAAATCACGACACGCTTTGGGGAGGGAGGAATTCTCAAAAATAGCAAAAACTTGAAACATAGTGAGGCAAAAATAGTTATAGTTTTACACGTTAGAGCGGGGAGAGAAGCGAGCGAAAGAGATAGGGGCAGAGAGAGGAGAGAGACGAATTGTATTTATATATATATGTTCGATAATTGTATTTATGTAATTAGTATGTATATGTATCAATGAATACAATAGTATTAACGAATACAATTTGTATCAACAAATAAATTGTATACAATTATATCAATGTTGTTCAAGTTCAACATTTGTTATCATTTGTATCAATGTTGTATTGACAAATACAATTTGCATCCGAATACAATTGTATCAATGTTGTCTCAAGTTCAACATTTGTATTTGTATAATTGATTGATTGTCATTATTTGTATCAACAAATACATGTCTATTTGTATTTTATATCACTAAGAGAATCTATATATAGTTGACGCTTATCATTTGAATTTATATAATTACTTGTTATAATTTAGATTTGTATTGAGAGAGAAAGTGGACACGGAGAGGAGAGACACGAGGGAGAGATGATAGAGATGGAGGAGAGAGAGGGAGAGGAAGAGAGGAGAGAGCAAATAGCAAACAAAATCCTAACTATAACTACAAATTGTAAATATATATTACATGTTTACCTAGTACCTAACGAGTAGCGTAATTTCATGATAAAACTGAAGCCTAATTCAGGCCGAAACAGCCCTAATCAGAATGGGTTTTCTCAAAACCAACAAGATTGCAGAGGCCTAATCAAGACTGAGCCATGTAAGTATACTCACCCTAATCAACATAGTTATACAAAATGTTGTTGTTTTTCAACTTGTGGCAAAGTGAATGAGATGATTGTTGAATATATAGCTAGGGCATGGCTCAATCTTGATTTGGCCCTTTTTGCCTCAATTCTATGAAATCATCACTAGCAAAAGTCTACAAAAACTATATAGTAGTATCAATTTTAATTAAAAAAGTAATAGCACAAAGTTACTTTGCACTAATAAAGTTAGAAATTAGTAATTTCTTTGTCATAACTACTTCAACCACTTGAACTTGTTATATTCAAATTGAAGGGAATGGAAATAGAATTTCAAAAGTAATTAAAACTCTCAAATAAACTTAGGTCTAACTGAAGGGATGACAAAAGCACAGTAAAACTTGGTAACAACAAACTAGAGAAAGTAAAAGATACTACTTTGCATTGCATAAAAAAACCACATGATTGGTAGATTCTTGGTACAAACAGAATATATTCATCCCCCCTCACAATTTTGTTTGTTTTCTGTTCCTTTTCTATTCATCCATGTTACCTCTACTCTACCTAAATACCTTAAATTCCCACCAAGAATAATACCACAAAAAAAAACAAAAACAAAAAAGCCTCCAATACTACTATTGAGCACCAAAGTCCCACAAATGTATAGTAGCATCACTTGAACAAGCTACCACATACCTTTCATCAGCAATTATAGCATTAACATCACCAATTCTCTCCCCAAAACTATACAGATAGTTTCCATTTTCAATATCCCATACCCTAACAACATTCCCTAGCCACATAAATCCATATCCTCCATTTATGCATCCAACAACTCCTCTTTGGTTAGCACCTCTAACATTAAACCTTGATCTTTCCTCCAAATTATCCGCCCTACGCACGCTGGCCATGCCTCGAGTGTCAACAGCCACTAATGTCTCGTTATAGGCATCGAATGATGCAACGATGATCCCTCTTCGGGAAGGTTGTGCTCTTATTATTATGCCTTGGTTTTGTAAGTCAATTACCATGAGCTGAAGGCTTGTACATGCCACGGCTGTCTCTCGGGTTGTTACTCGGATTCGACCGACGATTTCGGTTAATTCGGTTAGTAGGTGCCAACCCATTAACGCTTCTGGATCTGTTAATTCACCACCAACAAAGACTAGTTCTTCTGTCTCCCTATTCCATATGTGAAATGCCCTCCCTGGAACACCTGAAAAAATGCAAGTGCATCAACTTAAACGAATGTATTGTAACTAAAACTTGTTCACAACAAAGAATTGATCTGAAACGAAGCACTTTGTCTATAGGCATTGTAGAAAGGATAGAATATACGCCTAATCGTTCTTCTCAAGTTGCTTTAGTATGATGGGCCGGTCTTTCCAGAGTGCCATAAAGTTTCAGAATTCAACTTGAAGTTTTAAGTTATATAATTTTTAAGATCAACAAAAATGTGTTCACTTTTTTCATTCCAAATTAATCACAAAACATCAAAAATAATTCCAAACACAATTTCAACTTTTAAATATCATTCATTTTGACAACAAAAACCTACCTTTTTTTTTTCAAATTACACAATGACACATGATTAAACGTCCACTTTATTTTCTGCTGTGCCTATAGTCACATTTTATGTTATAATAAAAGGTACCACATAAATTGTTCACTTGGTAAAGAATTTTGACCTTTCATCAAAAGAAAAAAATGAAAAATGACAGCACACAAATCAAGAAACTACAAATTAACAAGCCTTACCTAGAATAGTCAATAATCAAAACATTAATTTAAGCACCTTTTCTTTCTCATTATCCACACGCAAATTACTGTTTTTTCATCAAAAGTATAAAAATCAACTTTTAACACAACAACACGCTTAGACAATTTATGGAAATAATAAAATTACCTGCATAGAGTCCAACCCACCATTGGTCAGAGCCAGTAAAATCCACCAAAGCACCATCATTCACTACATCACCTAAATGAGCCCTTCTAGGTGGTGCAGCATCACCAATGACCACAACATGAATATCACCATCTAGAGAAGCAAACACAAGTTGAACATCAGATAAAATAATCCCAGAAACAGCCCTAGAGAATCGGCCTAGACGATCGCGATGATGAGGGTGGTATGTTGACAAATGTAGCCTCCTAGGTAGGAAAAATAATTGAACCGAGCCGTTAGAAAAACCGGCTGCTAGATGATGATCAGACAAGGCTAAACGACGACAGAAGAGACTATCGTTGTTGTTGTTATTGTTGTTGTTGTCATCATCGTCATCATCACCATCCACATTGTTTTCAGGCACGAAATGGAGGGTGTTATAAGTGTATCTATGGTGAAGGAAATTATTGGCTGTTTGATGCCAATATATGTACTCCTCCCTCCATGTTTGCCTGAGAAGCTCGTGGCGGTTCCATATACGCCTTGTTAGGTTTTGCCAGAGCATATCTGAGTGTGACACTGCTTGCCATGTTGAACAAACCTGAATTTAGTAAGCCATTACAAAGTTAATATTGAGCAACACCATATCTTTTACTCATTTAGGAATATGCAACAACCAAAGTCATGTAGAAATAACAAAACTTAATAGTAAGTGATGCTCATCCTTACTATTTAGGGGTCGTTTGGTTTGAAAATGAGTTATGATGGGATAAGTTATGTTGGAATAAGTTATGTTGGGATTAGTTATGATGGGATAAGTTGTGTTGGATTATTTTTTATTGAGTGTTTGGTTTGTTGTATTCAAAATAATAAATTTTAAGAACAATTTATTTGTTTACAAAAATGTCCTTCATTAATGTAAAAAGTGATATAACAAAAGGGTTGAAAGTGACATTTTTGTCATTTACCTATTTTATCCCGGGATTACTATACCACCCAAGGAGAAGGATAACTTATCCCGGTACTAATTATTAATCCCGGGATAAGTTATCCCGAACTTGCCAACCAAACAACAAAATAAGCGGTACTATAATTTAATCCCGGGACTATTTGGTATTATCCCTCACACCAAACGACCCCTTAGTGTCTTATACAAAATCTAAATTTCACGAATGGAGTCTAGAGAGAATAGAGTATACGCAACGTAGATCATATATATACCTCGTGAAGTTAAAAAAAAAAAACTGTTCTCAAAAACCCTCAACTCAATTACACAACATATCAAAGTAGGTATTGAAAAGGAAAAACAATAATGGAATAAACAAAGCAACTAATAAGAAAACAGTAACAATAACATAAACATAATCAACAACAAGAAATGATGAAAAGCAAGACACTATGGGGTTGTCTGGTTGGAAACAAGTTATCCCAATATAAGTCATTCTAGGGTTAGCTATCCTAGGATAACTTATCTCATCATGTATATGGAATAACTTATTCTATCACTATGATATAAATTGTGGGATAAATTATCTCATACATGGCAACCAAACAACATAAATTTTTTTTATCCCATCACTATTATTTCTAATCCCTCACACCAAACGAGCCCTATAAGATTATAGCGTATAAACCCGTCGAAAATCAGAACAATACCTAATACCTATTAACCTTCTACCCTAATACAAAATTAGTGTCAATTCCAAAATTGAAGAGTTGTAAATTAGAGGCAAATACATACATTTTGTAGCTATGTCATTGGATTATCACTTGTAAAAAAAGTAGTTAATTAAGAAGCAGATTAGGAAAAAGTTAAAAACTTAGAAAAACCTAATTGTAGAAGAAGTTTGTGGGAGAGAGGGGAGTCAGAAAGGAGTCAGGAAGTAGGGGGCAGAGTAGAGGTAAACATGGTGGTCAGTCTTAGGGTAGAAGCTAGATTTCATCAGGTGAAGCAACAAAAAAAGTACTGACATTTCTCTCCTTTTAACAACACCCCTCTCCAGGCTTACTAACACAAGCTACTGTTAACACACAGTAACATCCTTCAATGACATATTTAATTACTCTCTCTTTCTTTCAAATTAATGCAAGGTGAGGAGTCAGACTCTCACGAACTAGGTGAAAGTTTATATGATAAATTAATTGAGCTACTAAAATTCTTCAATTAACATTGTGTTGTTGGCATTTTGATTGACACAAATTTATTAGTACTAGTTGGAAAGATGTGATTTCCCAAGCCAAAGTATTTTTTTAGAGCAATAAATAAGGAGAATAGAGAAGGGACAAAAGCAGTCTTGAAGGGTCAAACACTGACAGAAGAAAAAGAGATTGACTTGAACAAAATCCAAACACATAGATACAAAAATTGAACTGGTTTTCTTGTGGTCCACAACATACACGAATATAAACATATAAACATTGCATAAATTTTGCTTTTCAATATTATTGGGGTCGAGATTAATTATCTTGACCATGATGAGTTATTCCTATATGTATATGAAATATATCACTAATGTATAAATAGTGAGATAAATAATTCAAGAATTACGAAACATGGATTCTGAGATTATTATTATTCTTTATACAAGACACCACATGACCCCTATTCTTTCTTTTCTTTCTTTCATTTCCAAGAAAGGTGGCCTTATGGCTTTTCTCGTTAGAAACAACGAATCTTTATACTCATTTTGCCACTTGCAACTTCTTCATATTTGTTTTACCATTGCCATCTAATTTAACCAACCAAGAAGCTAAATCAAAAGACTCACTAATGGTAAACTAGGCGTTTAGAATTTTAGTCCATTTAAATTATTGAATTCTAAATTAATAACGGTCTCACCACCCCTTACATTTAAATTGAATAAATAAAGAAATGAGCTACTTCTAGGGAAGACAAAAAGACTCCATATATGAGACTTCAATCTAGATTAGTACATATTCAGATACTGTGTGATATTGTTTTTGTTGTCCTTTAGCTGCAACTTTTAACTGAATGTGGGGAACCAGAAAACATAAAATAGTTACCCAAAGGATTATAAAAACTGAAAATAAGCCATAAATAAAGGGGGAAAAAACCTTTTTTTTCCTTTTCTCTCTATATGGTTTACCTAAATCATATTAACCAAACATGTTGGAAAATTAAAGAAAAAAAGTAAAACTCTAAAAAAAGATAAGTGAGAGAATGAAACCAAATAGTGAAAAAAAAGGGTTTGTCAATTGCCTATCTCTAACTAAATATACACATTCTGTTGGCAGTACTTACTAGAGTTTGAAAAGGATCATGCAATAAAAAGGAAATGAACTTCAAGAGAAACCAAAAGAACCCTTTTTTCCTTATGACTATATGCTAAATATGGATAACCTAGAGAATGAAAATGATGGCTGCATTACTCTATATTCCTTTCAACAAACACAAAAACAGAACTAGTAATTAATTTCATCATCAAGAACTACCAACAAAGAATTAAATTAAAGAAAATAAATTCAAATTCTGATCCACAAGTACAAGCTTCCTCAGACTTAATTATAGTTTTGATGATGCTCAAATCTTTACATCCTGCAGGCTACATGCCTAGCTATTTTAACATAGATACATCATCAAGTACTTGCAAAATTTTCCTTTATCCATCAACCATTTCTTCACTTTTTCAGAAAATCTTTAATGCAAATCCACATATTCTTGTTATGTAATGTAAACTATAATTGGTCAAAGATATCCTACAAATTAAATCCCCTATTATCATTTACACAAATAATATAATTATGTAAAAATGATTACAGCAATTTCATATTTTATGACTCAAACACACAACTTTAGAATTGAAAATGAGAGTGACGAATACTTATCATACGAGCAACTCTTAACAATTATTAATTTGATAAAAAAAAAGGTCCCTTACCTGAAAAATAAGAGCTAGGGCTTGAGCAGCAGCCAAACGGCCAACAGTATGTGAAGCATCAATAGCAACTAACAAAGCCAAATCCTCCACAAATGGCTGAGGCCAAACATCATTTCCAGCACGTCTACCTCTCCTAGAAGAAGAAGGTCCTTCTCCTCCTCCTAAAGATGATGGTGGTGATGGTGACGACGACATATAAAAAATATTATGACTAATAACAATGACAATTTTTTTTTTGGACTAAAGTGTTGTGAGAAATAAAGATACTCCTAACTTCTATTAATATACTAAGAAGAATTACAAAGTGAAATAAATAGGGTTTTTGAAGTTTTAGTAGTAGTAGTAGTAATAATGATGAGTGAATGAATATTTTTGTGTGTGTGTATGTACAAATAAAAAAAATTGGACTTTTTCTTGATTTGTCACCACTTGGTTTTGTCCTTCTAAGACGGCGGAGAAGAACATGTTTTGGACCTCTATGAAATATTAGTATAACGGAAGGAAGAAGAAGAGAAGAAACTAATGGTTTCTTCCATGCTTCATTTTTATTATATTAATAATACTAACTTAATACGTCCACTCTTTGTTCCCTTCTTTCTTCCTTATAAAAAGATAACTTTTTTTACTCTTTTGATCAATCTATTCTATGTACTTTCTTTTTCACTTAAGTGGTTATTTGTACTTTCAATTGATATATGTGGGTGTTAGAAAGTAGTGGGGGTAGGGTGGGGTGGGGGGGGGGGGACTGTTGGAGGATTTGTTTTTTCTTGTGTTATAACTTATAATTGTGTAGTGATGGAAAATCCAATTTCTTTCTCCTTTAGGATGTTTTTTTCTTTAAGTTTATTGTTTGTATATAGTGTTCGTGTAACCATTAATTCATAAAAAGAAACTCTTATCCTTATTCCAATTACATGAATTGTGAAGCATGCACCTTTCTACTGCCGTAAGTAAATGCTTTAAACTTTATAAACTGAAATAAAGTTCACAACACATTTCAAGTAAATAAAAATTGAATTTTAAGGTAAAGTTAAATATTTGCTTATTCCAATAATTATTATAAGCACCTCTTATTTTTTAAAATTAATAAAGATAATATGGTGTTTATGTGTTGGGGATTAATACCTTGGACACGTAGCAAAATTTAGAAAGGGCACGTGACACATAAGATTGGAGGAGAGTGTGCGATGTGATTCCCTTGGCATAAAGCTCGAAGCAAACACTAGTTGGAGAGCTCAACTTAGACTCTTCATCGAAATCGCAAGATGATCATTATAAAAAAAAGAAAAGGTGGGAGCTCATTCCCCGAAAATAGCAAAGGAATCATGTCCCCCCGTTAGAACAAAAGAACAAAAGGGCGGATACGTTAGATGTATACTTTAGACATGGGTGACTATGACTGACTCTCCAACTAGGGTAGAAACATGGATAGGGACATCAAGTATATCACAAATCATAGCAAATTCTGAGGCAAATCGCACAGATACATAGGAATAAGTAGAACCCGAATCAAATAACACATTAGTCATCCGATCACAAACAAGAATAGTACATGTGGTCATCGCATCAGACTCTTCTGCCTCATTCTTTCCCGAAAAGGCATAACACTGAGCCCTATCATCTTGACAAGCCACTTCCCTACCTGGTTGCACGTTACCCCTGCCTATATTACCATTTCCTCTACCTCCACGATGATGAAAAATTAATTTTTGAATTTGTGAAGCTGTTATAGATTGAAATGTAATGATATTGTCTTCCTGATGAATAATCACTTGAAGATAATTACCTTCTCAATATATCTCATCGAAGACAACATGTACGATATCATACAACCTCCTAACGTTAGATGCATAGATAAGAAGGAACAACATTACTCGAAGGAGCATAGATTGGCAACCCAGTTGAATTATAAGAACTGACAGTTTGTGCATTAGTAGTTCAGATTACTCTTGAGCAAGAAAAAAAGGTGCAGACTTTTTACTTCTTGTCATGGCAGGAGGCCTCCCATCTTCTAACAATATCTTTGCTGCCTCATCAAGACAAATCATGCCAACTTGAACAGAATCACCACAAAGAATTAGGGTCTGAAAGCAAATTGAGAAACAAAGTTGTACTCGACGATTTCCAATCAGTTTTGCGTGATACATTGAATTCAAATTACTCGACAATTTCGAATTGATGATTTGAAATCGTGAATCGTTTGTCCAATCATCTATAATGGAGGATTTGAGATTCAAGATTTCGAATTGATAGAGAAGATGAAAATTTGATTTTTGAATTTTGTGAAGCTGTTACAGATTGGAATGTGATATCAATCTGTTTGCGTGATTTGTGGGAAAGAAAATCAGTTATGCATGATATGTGGGAAAGAAATTCAATTTTACATTAATATTCCATATTAAGCGCAACAGACAAGTTTATAATGTATCCGGAGGAAACTTATGTATCCGAATGTCTGATTTTTAAGGGATTTTTGTAAAATTGAAAAGAGTAGGGATAAAATGTAATTTAGGGTCTTATACTATGAGATTTAGGTAAGTTATACTTATTTTTTTCCAATATGAATTTGAGCCCAAGATAGCAATTGTTTTGTTTATTGTAACACCACAAACCTTTCAACTAAGATATTAATCATTTTATATGTGCACATAGATCCAAACATGATGAAGTTCAATTATTAATAGATGTTAATATTAATTCTTTAGTGCGGGAGTGCATTAGGTATTAACTAAGGTAATACGGTATCTCTAGAACAAAGTTGAGTTAAAAACATCTTTACCAACTAAGTTTTGATATATATATATATAGAGAGAGAGAGACACTATTAGAAGGTCATTTACCTATCTAGATTAAGTTCTTTGAAAGAGTTAAAGAGATGAATTTGTTTTACTTACTTTTGTTTTACTTTGTCGACTCGTATGTATTTTATCTAAAAAAAATTCTATTAAATAGAAATGAATGATAAAGATTCGCTAATCGAATTATAATTGAGTAGGTATTCATACAATCCAATAGTTTAAGATCATGACATATTTATGACCAAATAATATGTCTTAAATACATGATATACAATCGAGGCCTAAGTAGAAGTAATTCTAGTACAAGTTCATAATTTTATATTTAGGGCTTGTTTGGAAAGTCACTCTAGTAATTTGATTTGGTGTAATTGGGTGTAATTACACTGTCTGTCATGTTTGGTTGACCATGTAGTTACTTGGTCAACAGGTAATTGGTTATAATTCGCAGGATGTAGTACACTCTCCAATTAACAGGGGGGAACTGTGAATTGTTAGTAATTACATGGTGTAATTACAAGTTGATTACTTTTTAACTTCTTCCTTTTATTTCTATTTTTTATTTTTTTCATTTTAATGTACTTTTCATTTTTATTATTTTAATTTTTTTATTTTCATTATTCTAATATTTTCTAAAAATATTTTTGTATTATTTATATTTCATTTCCTTCTTATTTGCAATCTTTACTTCATGTGATTCCATGTAATTTTTCGTATTATCTAGAAATAATCATTAGTATAATTTTGTTAGTATTCTAATTTTCAAATTAAATTAGAATTCATTTTTCAATAAAGTTATAAACTTATATTTATGTATGTTATTTTGAAATTTGAATAAGTGTATTATGTTAAATTTTTTGTTTTGTATTTAGAACTTATGTTATATTTTCAATTTCATTTGTTTTAGGTGTATTGACTCGATATTTAACATTGCAAGCTATTTTTTTAAGTTAGACTTGATAGATTATCTTTTTGTCAAATGTTTTATAAATTTATCACATTATATTTATAATATTAATTTTTTTGTCAAACATGCATTTCATGATGTTCATAGAAATTCTACACTTTTAGTTTTTATGATTAATTTAATTAAAATATATATATTAAATTGAAAATATAAATCAATTATTAGTTAAGAACATGTGTTTATTAATTAATATATTTTTAAAAGACAATATATATCTTAAATATTCAATTTAATATCATTTATAAAGGCCCTTATTTGTCTCATAAAATTTTTAAATTTTAAATAATTAATTTTTATTTTTAAAATTTAATATAACCACGTCCACGAGTAGTAGCAAAAGAACTCTGAGTATACTGTGCAGCAGGGGCAATGACAATAAAGGCTTCATCCCTTTTCAGTTGTCGTTCTTCATTCAACAAAAGTCCATACAATGCATCAAAAGTAATCTCCTCTTGACGTGATTCAAGTGACCTGGTAAAAGGACAATAGGAAGGTCCTAATCCGGCAAGAACAAATTCTACCAAATCATCATTGGGAATTGGATGTTGCAGTGCAACCAACTTATCTGCTATTCCCTTTGCCTTTTGTACATATGACTCAATATTGGCATTGTCACGACGTACACTACTAAAAATATGCCAAAAAGCGACGGACTGCCATTTGCCACACTATCAACCGCTTTTTAATAAAAATAATTATTTTTAAAATTATTTTACTAAAAGCGACGGACGGCATCTCTTAGCCCCGCGCCACCCATAGGGCCAGGGTCGTCTGCCCCATCGAGTTTGTCGTTGGTTGCCCCGTTTGAGTTCGTTTAAAGTGCACATTCACTCCTTTTCGATTCTAACTACTCTAAGCTACTTCTAAACACCTAAAATCATTCCTAACATGATCATAACCTTGAATTCATAAATCAAATTCAAGGTAGAGTTGAGAGTCAAGTTTGAGAGTTGTTTCAAACCTTTTTGATAAGGTCCCTTAGAGTCTTTTTGAGGAGTCTTCTACAATTACTAGTAACTTGTTTCAAGACTCGAGCAAGTGAGTATGAGGATGAGGAGAATGTATTCATGAATATACTTTGTCATCATGAGATCCTTCATATCGTGAACCAAAACTCTTGAATTCATAATTCATATTCAAGAGAGAGTTAAGAGTAAAGTTCAAGTAAGCCTTTGAGTTCAATTGTGAATCCTTTGAGATCAACTATCGATTTGAACTAAGTTCTGAGAAAGTAAGTGAGAGAATGAGAAGAGTCGTATACATGAATCCATGTTGTTATGTAGATCATCGAGTCGAGTTGTTTCATGCCCATAATTCCACATGAACTTCGTAAGTTGAGCATTTTTCAGAGAAGTGGTATCTTCAAGTTTTAAGCCTTTAAGTGTTGAGTTCCTAAGCCCTTTTGAGAAGTATCTTTGAGTTCTTGAGTTAAGAAGTTCATGCTTATAATTCCGCATGAACCCTTTGAGTTGAGCATTCTTTAAATGAGCAGTATCATTGAAGTTCTTAAGTTCCAAGTATTGAGTTCTATCTATGGTTATTGAAAACCTTCCATTGAGTCATTCATGTCCCTAATTCGGCATGAACCATATTTTAAGGAGTCTTTTACAAATGTTTTAACTTTGTTTTAAGACTTAAGCTTTGAAGTTAAGTAAAGAGTAAGAGTAAAGTCTTTTATAAACGTTTTAACTTCGTTATAAGACAGAAAGTTTCAAGTTAAGCAAAGAGTAAAGAGTTGAGTTCATTTCTCAAAAGTTATAAGGGAACTAAGTATTCCCTAAGAGTTTATAAATGTTTTTACATATTTGAGCAAGTAAAGGGAACATGATTCCAAGAGAGCCTTTGGGCTAAGCTTTGAGTAATTATCTCAAACTAAAGAAAGAAGTTGCTTTAAAAGCATGAGCTAAAGTATATTTTGGGAGTAGTATTGAGCACCAATGTGGAGATGCGAGTTCATATTAACTCAAGTCTCGATGAAAATCATGTAGCCATCATGGGTATTAACGGGTCATACTTTTTAGATGATCACGTAAGTTAAGCTAGTGGATTCACTAAGTTAAGTAAGGTCCTATACTGATGGCAAGGTATAGGATGGTCCTTGGCAGCGTGAGGTAAAGTGTTGTATCATTACTATAACTCTTAAGTGATAGTTGTCGGTTAGAGAAACTCCCACATAAGTTATTGTACTCTTATATACACAGTTATTTGTATTTTTACATACACTTCAGAGTTATGTTGTATCCTTGCATACACACAAAGTTGACAACATGTTTTTAAACAGTTTGTTTCTTTATATTGCACTTGTTTTAAATTGCTTTATATTGAAATGAGTTCAGTCATATTGAGTTGAGTATCTAGAGTTGAGTACCCAGAGTCGAATATCATATCTTCGAGTTGAGTATCTAATCTCAGAGTTGAGTACTTTATCCTTGAATACTTCTGAGTTTAGTAAGTTTGAGTAGTTTTGAGTATCCTTGAGTATTCCTTGAGTTGAGTAAGTTTGAAAAGAGGTAAGTATGTCTCATTTTTATCAAGTTTCAAGCTTATGTTTATGTTTTAGAATTCCCCTTACATGCTCGTACATTCCACGTACTGAGCCATTTGGCCTGCATCTTCTCATGATACAGACACAAGTATTCAGGATCATCAACAGGAGATTCGTTGATACATCCGAGAGTTCGAGTTAGCTATGGTGAGCCTCCTTGTTTCCGGAGGATTTCATTTACTTTTCAGTTTAGTCAGGATGTCGTGGGTCTTGTCCCGACTTCCATCTTTATCAGTAAGAGGCTTCATAGATAGTCAGTATAGTTGATAAGTCTTTATTATTCATTTATTTTATTAAATGTTTTAAAGACTTAAGTTACCTATTTTATGGCGAGTTGAATATCATATTTTTATTCAGAGTTTTCTTTTGAGTTAAAGCTTTGTATTTCAGTTTCATGAATTTTATTCAGTTTTTTAGCTTTTGCATGCTTAAGTTAGTCTTCCACTTGTAGTCAGCCAGGATGAGGGTTCACTTGGGAACCAGCAATGGTTCTTGAGTGCCGGCCACGTCCAGGGTGCAGACTCAGGTCGTGACATTTAGAAGTTTAGGTTGTGGACTTTAGAAATCTTGAATTATTGTAGGATTTTAGAACTGAAAGTTTTGAACTTTAGAGAACTTGAATTTTTGTAGGTTTTTAGAACTTTATAAGATTGTGAACGTTAGAAATCTTGAATTATTGTAGGATTTTAGAACTTTAAATTGTGAACTTTAGAGAACTTGAATTTTTGTAGGATTTTAGAATTTTAGGTTGTGAAACGTTAGAAATCTTGAATTATTGTAGAATTTTAGAACTTTAAGTTATGGATTTTAGAAAACTTGATTTTTTGTAGCATTTTAGAACTTTAGGTTGTGAACTTTAGAGAACTTGAATTATTGTGGGATTTTAGAACTTTAGGTTGTGAACTTTAGAAATCTTGAATTATTTTAGAATTTTAGCACTTTAGGTTGTGAACTTTAGAAATCTTGAATTATTGTGGGATTTTAGAACTTTAAGTTGTAAACTTTAGAAATCTTGAATTATTGTAGGATTTTAAACTTTACATTGTGAACTTTAGAAATCTTGATTTATAGAATTTATGAACTAATTATTAGGTTGAACTTTAGAAATCTTGATAAAATATAGTCTTTATGAACTATTTGTAATTTTGAAACGAATTTTGAAAGACTTTATAAGTCTTTAAATCACAATTTTTGAATGTTAATTTAAGTTTGTTATTTTATATTTTGTGTAGCTTCTTTATAATGTTTTGTGTTTGATTGGGGTTGAACTGAATTGAATTGAATTGCTTTTGCAGGTGGGTATCATATAGTTTCTGCTATAAAAAAAATTGCAAAAAAAGCGACAGACAGGGTGGTTTTGTCTGTCGCTTTTCTGGATTTTAATTTTTTAAAAGCCTAGAAAAGCGACGGACAGGGTCCTTTAGTCCGTCGCTTTTTTTAATTTTATTTTTTTAAAAAACCAAAAAAGCGACGGACAGGGCCCTTTAGTTCGTCGCTTTTCTGGATTTTCAAATTTTGATTTCCAAAAAAGCGACGGACAGTGTCTCATTGTCCGTCGCTTTTCAAGATTCTAAAAAAATTCAAAATTAATTAAAGTGACGGACTTCGTCTCTTTTTTAAAATTAAAAAAAATAAAAAATAAAAAAAGCGACGGACGGCGTTGCATTCTTCAAAAAAAAATAATTTTAAAAAAAAAGCGACGCAGTCCGTCGTTTTTGGAAAAGCGTCGAGCCAAAAAGCGACGAGATTGACTGCGTCGCTTTTCCGTCTCTTTTTGGCAGTTTTTTAGTAGTGGTAGAGTGTGCAACTATGATTTTAGTTCACGAATGTAAGACCTTGATCCTGAAGCATATGCTGCAACAAGTTTGTCCCAAGCTACACGAGCAGTCACCGCTCCAACCAATTGAGGCATGATACTTTCTGAAACAGAAGTAACAATCCAACTAAGAATAAGTTGGTCTTCACATAACCAGACTATATACACCGGATTGGGTTTGGTATTGTTATCGTCCAAAATTGTGGTGGCGTCTGTGTAGTACCATAAATATGATGATTCAAGCCACATGCATATATCATAAGCATAAATTGTGTCTTCCACAATAAAAAAATTGAAGATGTGAGTTTTACAGGTAATTGATGTGCGAGGTTTGGAGATAGTGAAATAATAGGCATCATGGAAGGGCTGCTAGCTTCACCCATGAAATATTGTTGGTATATCTCGATTTTGTTTGTGTGAAGAAAATTTTTTTAGGTTGATTTAATCTCTTATGGCTCTTGATACCATGTTAAAGATGCTTCTCAATCTTATTCAATTCATAACGTTTATACATCAATATATACATGAGTATATTTTATATGACTCCAAAGTAGTAACTGTTAAGGATTCTTAATCTAAAACCAATTACACGACTTCTTTAAATACAAATAGACTTTCACTCAAACTCCTACGTGACATTATCCTTACAATAATTACACCAATCTCAATTATCAGATGGCTTTCCAAACAGCCCTTCAAGTAGTTTGATTAAAGACTAAAGTACCATCCGTAAGTCCACTCATAAATTTGAATAAAAATAGTTCGAATAACATTACAATTAAATCATGTCACTGACCACGTTTTTCCCTCAATTTATTAAAATAAATCTTTTAATCTTGTAACGACACTGGCCGAAATTCTATGTGGCAAATGGGCAGATTAGGTTGGATTTGGTCGAATTCAAAAAAAAAAAAATTAATAAATGAGTTGAGTTCAAATGAATTGGACTAAACTGTGGATCTTAATCCAAACCACCCAGCTTTTATTAAGTTTTAATTACTTTACTTGTAATTTTATAATATTTTAATACCTTCTAAAAGTAAATATTATTTTTATTATGACTATATACATATCAAATAAAATAGAATATCTTATTAAAGATAATTTGACAATATTTGTCATGCATCAATTTGGGCTAAATATCAACCTACACATGTGATACATACTTCATGTATATAACTACACTAGAAACATTACAAAGTATAACAATAATTCACTTTTTCTAGCATCTCTCTTGTCTCTCCCAATATTGCTTGTCTTTATCCTCTCTCTCTCTCTCTCTCCTCTCACCTCCCTTCTCCACCCCCCTCTCTCTCTCTCTCTCCTCTCACCTCCCTTCTCCACCCCCCCCCCCTCTCTCTCACTCTCATACACACACACAACCTTTTTTCTTATATTTTATTTTGTGTATTTGTATCAATTTTATATTTACCCGCTTCTCACTTTCTCTCCCTCTATATCCCTTTTTATGTATTTTATTTTGTCTGTCTGTATCTGTGTATTTACTCTCCCTCCCCCTACCCCCTCTCCCTCTCTTGATGTCTTTCTTTTTAGCATTTTTTTCTTTTTGTTTGCTTTGTATGTTTGTATCAATTGTATATTTGCTCCCTTATAGCTTCTTTTTTTTCCTTATATTTTGTTTTGTGGATTTGTATCAATTGTTTATCCTATCTTTTCTCTATGTTCCTCTCTCTATCTTGTTGACTCTCTTCTTTTTAGCCTTTTTTTGTATTTTACTTTATGTGTTGTATCAATTATATATTTGTTCCTTCTCTTTCTTCCTCTATAGCCTTTTTCTTGTACTTTTATTTTGTGTGTTTGTGTCAATTGTATTTTTTTCTCTCTCTCCCTAGCCTCTCTTTCCCTCACCCTCAACCTCTTCCCCTATTTCTTTGTTATAGTATTTTTCTTTATGTGCTTGTATCAGTCGTATATTTTTATCCATTTTAGTCTTTTTATTCACATATATGTGTTTGATAAATATGCCCTTTTCGATTTGTTTCTCTAAAAAATCTAAGTAGGCAACTTTGAGAAGATACATATATGTATATGTGTATCTATGGTAGATGAGTGGACATCTTTGGGAAGGTACGTTTGTGTATCTATGTATTTGTATATTTATAGCAAATATGTGGCAATTATGAAAATATACATATGTGTATCAAAGTATTTGTGTATCTATTTATATGTGTATACAGGTGATATAAGAAATAATAAATACAAGTGATATAAGAGAGAATGAATATAAGCGATACAAGAGTTTTGAATACAAATAATACAAGAGCGAATGAATGCAAATGGCACAAGAGTGAATGAATACAAATGATACAAGAGCGAATGATAAGAGATAGAGAGAGATGTGAAAATATAAAATACAACATAAATATACATATTAATACAATAAATACAATTGTTTGATACCCAAAAATTTAGAAATATAGAGAGAAAAGTGAAGAGAGAGGGGGATATAAATGTAATAAATAGTCGCCTAATAACTCAAAAATATGAAAATACACACACACACACACAGAGAAGTGATAGAGGCTATAATCTAAAAACAGACATCTTTACAACATATACAATCACATGACACCTAAAAAATACATAAATACAGAAAGAGAGATAGAAATACAAAATATAAAGTAGGGGTGAGAGAGTGAGAAAAAAATAAGATACTATGTACCTAAATGCACATATGCATACAGTAAATAAACTCATCTGTTACCTCAAAAAATATAAATATAAAGAGTTAATGATGGAAATACAAATTCAAAGAGAGGTAAGAATACAAAATACAAAATACAAAAAGGGAGAGAAAGAGAGGGTGTTGGGGGGGGGGAGGATAGAGAGAGAGAGAGAGAGAGAGAGATAACAGAGAAAGGTGAGAGAGGATACAACCTAAATAAACATATTAAAATAACAAATAAATTCACCTAATACCTCAAAAAAAATATAAATGTTAAGAGAGAAGGATGAAAATACAAATACGGAAGTGAAAACATAAAATACAAGGAGAGAGATAAGGAGAGAGCACGGAGAAAGGGAGAGAAAGAAATAGAGAGAGGAGAAATGTGAGCGAGAGAAGGAGAAGGGGAGAGAGATGAAGAGAAAGAGAGAAAGGGCCGGGAGAGAGGCAAATGAGATTGAGGAGAGAGGCAAAAGAGATTTTTCTGGCATAATATCTCAGACTATAGCTATGAATTATAAATACCCAACTATAGCTATAACTCTCCAATTATGTCCAAATGATAGATATTTATAAAATTTTCTCAAATGAGTTGGATTGAACTAATAAATGAACAGGTCAATAGTCAACATAAAATTGAGCCAATTAATCAAATTATGATTTCAGGGGCTAAATTTATCACCTATAACCGAAACAATGCTAACTATAGGTGATTTTGAAATTCAATACAATATTTTTAACAAATATTACTTAGTAAAATTAGTTAAGAAGTTTTGAAAGACTTCTTTAAAAATTATTTAAATTATTTATTAGAAAAGGTAAACTTATTTTTTTAATTTAAAAAACACATATTTTGAGTCATATTTGAAATTCTAAAGATAGTATCAAATTTATTTATTAAAATATCTCAACATATTGGAAATGGTTCAAAAATGTCTTCTTCCCACTTATTGGATAAAAATAACCTTAACCTAATAGAAATGATTCAAATTTACCCCTCCTTCTACCCATTTGATCAAATACCCTGAACATATTAGAAATGACTCAAAAATATTTCTTAATTCTAATTATATATGTCACATTTTTTTCTTTTAATATGTTTCTTATAAAGGAGTGTAATGCAGTATCACATAATATAAAATTATAGATAAATCTCAATAGTTTTAAAAGACTAAAAGTATTAAGTAATAGAAAAGATGATATATAACTAAGATGCTAATAGAAGTGAATTTGATTAAAGAGCTAAAGACTTAACTTATTCAAATTTGAAGGTTAAAAAGAATTTTTAAAAATAATTTGATACTGTAAAAATATTATACTTGTAAATTTTAATAAGATATTTTAAGACTGAGTGAAGTGCGGCCATATTAATTAGTATTTAATAAATATAATTTTAGGTAGAAGAAGGTCAAATTTGAATAATTTCTAATAGATTAAAGGTATTGTTGACTCGATAGGTTTGGGGGGGGGGGGGGCGATTTGAACCATTTCTAATGGGTAAAGACATTTTTTACCCAATAGACGGAAGGATGGGCAAAAGTGATCCAATAGATGGAAGAGAGATATTTTAAAATCATTTTTCATACGTACGTTGAGTGCAGTTTTGACCTTTTTCTATTTACTTAATCATTCTTAATGAACATTATTTCTAACTGGTATATTAATAGGTACGGTAGGAGAACCACGACTCTTCATAAATTCTTAGTAGGTGTTTGATCATGCAATTTCATCTCATGATATGAAATTATGAGATGAAATCAGCGTTTGGACATGCGATCTCACCTGATTTCATATCATAAGATGAAATCTCAAATTCTTCCAAAATCAAGATTTGGGAATTCCAAATCATGATATGAGATTTTTCAAATACAAAAATTGCCCACAAGTTTATAATTTGTAAAAATAACCCACATTTAATTTAAATATATATACTAGTCATTTGTTTCATATGTAAATAAAATTTATAATTCATATCTTTACTTTTTAAACCGTTTATATCTCGTATAACGATTATTCTCTACAATATAAAATTATTTTTACATCAGATCAATTCTTAATTTACCATTTGTATTGACCAAATTCAATAGTTTTGATCAAATTTATTACTACTTCATTCAAATCAATGTTTAATAATAATAATAATAATAATAATAATAATAATAATAATAATAATAATAATAATAATAATAATAATAATAATAATAATAATAATAATAATAATAATAAATATATTTTAATTTATCTTTATTTATTAGATATTTTTTGAAAATTGATATATTATTCTCGAATCTTAAGAGATGTTTTTACTAGTATTACCCTAACTTTAGATGTTCAAGTAGAATTTGGAGCATTCCAAAAATTTGAAGATTCAACTACAAAAAGAATGAGTTACTTCTTTAATATTAAAGGTAATTAAAAAATAATTTTCAATTTTATTTTTGATTTTTTAAAATGATAATTATTTTAGATTTAAAAGGAGAAACATGTTGTGACATCATTCGAAGAAAGTGTACATTACACCTTAGGTGAATGTCACATCGTAATGAGAGATAAAAGTTGACGACTTTATACGAATGAGTTCAAAATCAACTCTTTTAAATCAAACCTTAAGGAATGAATTTGTGTTGGTCGTGATACAAAGCAGACAATACCTTAAAAGTTGAGTTAGGACCATTATACTTGTTGACAAGTATTACAAATTAGATACGATATAAACTGTTATTGTAATATACCACATTTACGACAAATTACCGTTGAAAATTAAAAATGAAGAAAAATGAGCAAAAACAATATTCAAGCCCACCGCAACATATTAATCTACATCAATTCAGCAGTAATATTCTTGACTTGTCCTCTCCAGGATACAACAATCCATCAATGTCGTACAACTCAAGCAACTCCGGATTAGTTGAAGAGTTCAAAGCTCCACAAAAAAACACTTTCATCCAACATATAACTACTCTCTTTTGTATAGTGAATTAGTTGAAAACTTAGAATATTTTTCTTTGTCTCAACTCTCTCTTTTACTACACTAACCTCAATATAAACACAATATAGTACTTCTCATCTTTTTAACTCTATGATTTCTTGTATATTTCTTATTGTCAACACAAAGTAAGACCATCACTATTTATAGTTGAGAAAAGCTTTCTTGCAATGAATAGGAAGATAATGAGGTAGTTAATAGGATAAGTGAATGACCTAAAAGTTACAAGAATAATTAGGTAGAATAATGGGAAAAGAGTAAAATATATCCCTCAACTTTGGTTTATTAGTTGACTATACTCTTATCATTAAAACAAAGTTACTCTTACCACTATTGTTACTAATTTCATCATTTGTGCCCCTATGTTGATGGAAATCCCCAAATCGACTCAAATTAACCTAAATATTTAAAAACAACCCATTTTCCATTTTAAACTCAATGCCCCGATCCCTCTAACGTATAACCCATTCTCTCAAATTTTCCATATAACCCATTCTTCTTTACCCATTAACTTCTCCTCCGATTGTTCTTCATTTCCCTTACCCATTACCCTTCCCTTTGATTGTTCTTCCACCGTCCCCTCTATTTCCTTCGTCTCTGATAGTTCTTCTAATGTCACAAATAGTTATTCGTCTCAAAGAAAATGAGCTTGTGATTTAGTGGTCAAAACATTGATTTTGAGTACTATATCTAATATGGAGAGAAAATTTGTCAGATTTCCTCTGTTACGCCCCGAGGCTACCCCCTAGACGCAACACGATGCTTAGTCTCACAAGTGACCCCAAGCTAATCCATGGTATGACATATCTGTACAAGTTCAATTAAAACAAGCACTGTGCGGAAGCTAAAATAGTTTAATATCTGAAATGGAGAAAATTAAAGCCCAAAATATCTGAATATATATAAAATATGTGAAGAGTATAGTAATGACTGAAAACAAAACTAACAACTCAAGTTGAATCTAATATATGTCTAAAAGCCTTTTACTGAACTAGGATGCTGGGACATGCCCCCAACTAACTCTAACAAGTCTGAAACTGAAAAGTAAAGCATGTCTATCGTCCTCGAACTATGAGGACTCACCCCTGAAGCTGCTAAGTACATACTGGAAGTCGAGTTAACTGCGGTTTGAATGTTGAGAGCCTAAACCTACATCATACAATGATGTGCACAAAAGTATACGTTAGTACTTTGAATGTACTGAGCCTGCGAGATATGTGCTAAGCTGAACAATATAGAAACTAAATATGAAAATAGATATATTGAAGCATAACTGAAAGATGAGCTGGATGCAATGACTAAGTCCTAATCATTAAAATATAACATACTGAACTGAATTCTGAAATAAATACTAAATACATGGTCAATGCAACATGAATCTGACTGTGGGAGATACTATTAACCAACATACCCCAAGTTGAACTTACTATGGAGCTAACATGAAACCCTGGATGGAAGGGTGTTCATACCTTGCCAAGGGTACGAGCAAGTCTAACGTGGATCCACTAAGTGATGTCCACAAGGGACAAGGGTGTCAAGCCTAATCTGATGGGTGACCCCTATAGAACCCACACTAGCGTTGTAGTTCTGGGACTCAGGGATTTGCTACTAAATGTCTCCCTAAACTAACGAGTAAGCCTTCATCCCTTTATCCGTTTGGTGCTAATTTTACACCCTGCTGAATATTAAGCTAAAAATGCAACTATAATACTGGATAGCTCAAAATATTGATAGTTATACGAGAATGCATCAGACATATATTGAAAGATATTAAAATTGAATTCTGAAGCATGATTGTCTGACTTATCTACCTAGCAAGTATAATTCATGAAATACATATAATTAACAAAAGCTAGGGTTTCTTAGTTTTATACATAGGACTATACTACCTCTCCAAGAAACATGTAATTAATATTATAGAAACTATAGCAACTCAATTACATTGAATCCCTAAGATTTAGGAACCCTAGGTCTGAACAATCATGGAGAAGCTGAGGAACTGACTGCATTCTAGGGACTTAATGGGTGAAAGGAACCCACTAGTGAAATCCCACATACCTGATGAAGAAATCTACGAAGTAATCCTTTGGATTTCGAGGCTGAACTTGAAGGAGAGCTCTGCTTGTCCTTGAGAGAAAAATGTCGCCTCTTTCTTTTCTTTTCTTTTCTTCCTAAGGTTTTTTAGGAGAATGAATGTTTTAGGTAGTTTGTGACTAATTAACTAGGCTTAGATGAAAATGACGTAGTTTAAGTACCAAACACATATGGGGAAAGACCAAAATGACCCCAACTTTTAAAGCAGCAAACGTGCCCAAAACGGCCAGTCTCATGAGCTGTCTACTGCTTCACGGGCCGTTTAAAGCATCATGGACCGTCTAGTGGGTCGTCATATTTCCCTGCCCGATAGGGCTTCAAAAAAACAAGCATAACTTATTACTCTTGTCTTGAAGTTAGGCAAACTTGGTTGCATTGGAAAGAGGACCCAAAAACCTTTAATTTAATAGGTCATGGGCCACCTAATTCATTTTGTGCTGAGAGATATAATCGTTTGAAGTTGAACCTAAATTTAAAAGTTGAAGAGTCCCTTTCACGGGCGACTTCGTCTGTGTTAAGCTTCACGGATTGTCTAAGTGACCATGATCCTTCATTGTCGCTGGGTGTAACTTCATGGTTGTTAGGTGCAACTTCATGGGCAGGGTGACGGGTCGTGGAACTCTTCACGACCCGTGAACCCCTCCGTGGACTGCCCTTTGTTCTTTACCATTCCAAGTTCAAATTTCTGAGGTGTTACAATATCTCCCCCTTGGGATCATTCATCCTTGAATGAGGACTAAACACGATGAGTTTAGAGGGAACGATCTTCAATCCCTACCAACTGAGTACTAGAAACTGATATCTAACTGAGTTTAGTCTTATGGACATGAAAACATGCTGAAACATAGGAATAGCTGAGGGAACATGATACTGAGACTAAATTACACATTAGTAAACTGAGAGGCTGGAAAGAAACTATTACCTCAAGTTGAAACTGAATCGGAGGAGAAGAGGTGAGGGTACTTGTCCACTATGGTTGTTTTGGCTTCCCAATTAGCTCCCTCTATAGACTGATTCCTCCACAAAACCTTTACTAAAGCGACTTTCTTATTTCTCGACCTACGAACCTGACGGCCGAGAATCTCAACTGAACCTCCTCAGAGGTGAAGCTATCATTCCAAACCACACTCTCTAAATGTACTATCGATGCTGGATCACCCACACACTTCTTCAACAAGGAAATGTCAAAGACTGGATGAACCGCTGCTAGTTCTGCTGGCAATTCTAACTCATAAGCCACATTACAAACCCTTTTCAAGATTCTGTATGGACCTACATACCTTGGATCGAGCTTCCCTTTCTTTCCAAATCTCATCACCTTCTTCATGGGTGACACCTTTAGGAAAACCCAATCATCTATTTCAAGCTCTAAGTCTTCCTTACATCTGCATAGGACTTCTGGTGACTCATCTGTCCTTAGTCTATCTCTGATAAGATGAACTTTATTCATAACCTTATGAACCGAATATGGCCTACTCAAGTCTCCTTCACCTACTTCGAACCAACCAACCGGAGACTTGTATCTATGCCCATACAGTGCCTCATAAGGGGCCATATGAATACCAGTATGGAAGATATTATTATAGGAAAACTCTATGAGAGGTAGGCGATCATCCCAACTACCCTTGAAATCGATCACGCAAGATCTCAACATGTCCTCTAAGGTATGAACTGTACGCTCTGCCTGACCATACCTCAACGGATGAAATGCGGTACTGAGATTTACCTGAGTACCAAGACCTTTCTGAACAATCTCCAAAAATGAGAGGTAAGATGAGGACCTCCATTTGAGATGATAGACAAAGGAACCCCATGCAACCTGACTATCTCGCTAATTTAGAGTCTGGCATAATCGTGCACTGAATTTGTAGTCTTGACTGCCAAGAATGAGCTGACTTAGTCACTTTGTCCACTATCACCCAAATAGAGTCATGTTGACTTTGAGTACGAGGAAAACCCTTAATGAAATCCATGTTGACCACTTTCCACTTCCAAGTAGGAATGCTAATCTCCTGAGTCACACCTCCTGGTTTTTGATTTTGTACTTTAAATTGCTGACAGTTGGGACACTTAGCCACAAAATCTGTGATGTCCCTCTTCATGCCGTTCCACCAATAGACTTCTCATAGATCACGGTATATCTTAGTGCACCCGAATGAATAGAATATCTGGAACTATGGGCTTCTGTAAGGATTTGCTACCTCAACTCACCCACATTAGGGATATATAACCTAGTAGCGAAGCACACCATCTCCCTCTTGGGGAGAAAACCTCAACTTTCTACTGATGAAATACACCTTTCAACTGAAGCAATGTAGGGTCACTATCCTGTTTCTCCTTAACCGCCGCTACCAATGAATATTCTGATCCATTCTAGACTATCACACCACCATCTGACGTGTCCAGAAGGCAAACTCCTAAGCGAGCAAGCCATTGAACATCTCTGGCTAATTCTTTCTTTTCTTCCTCAACATGTGCCATACTACCCCTGGATAGTCTACTGAGGGCGTTAGCCACTACATTGGCCTTACCCGGATGGTAGAAAACGTTCATGTCATAGTCTTTGAGGAATTCAAGCCATCTCCTCTGACGAAGATTCAATTATTTCTGGGTGAACACATACCGGAGGCTCTTATGATCTGTGAACACATCAACATTAACACCATACAAATAGTGTCTCTAAATATTTAGGGCAAACATGATGACTTCAAGCTCGAGGTCATGAGTCGGGTAGTTTTTCTCATGGACCTTAAGTTGTCTGGAAGCATAAGTTATGACCTTACCCTGTGGCATCAACATACAACCTAGGCCGACCCTAGATGCATAACAATAAACCACATAAACGCCTGAACCCTCTGGTAGAGTCAAGACAAGAATTGTAGTCAACCTGGTCTTCAGTTCTAAGACATTTTTCTCACACTCATTAGACCAATGAAACTTGACCTTTTTTCTGAGTCAACTTGGTCAATGGGGCATCTATGGATGAAAATCCTTCAACGAACCTCCTGTAGTAATCAACCAAACCCAAGAAACTTTTGATGTCAGTCGGAGAGGTGGGTCTGGGCCAAGGCTTTACTGCCTCAATTTTCTAAGAATCCACTCGGATCCCTTTCCTGGATACCACATGACAAAGGAAAGCGACAAATTGTAACTAGAATTCACATTTGTTGAACTTAGTGAATAGCTAGCGATCTTTGAGGGTTTTTAGATCAACTCTGAGATGAGTTGCATGCTCTTTCTCATTCTGAGAATAAACGAGTATATCATCAATAAAGACGACAAAGAACAAGGCCAAATACTATTTGAACACCCTGTTCATTAAGTCCATGAAAGCTATAGGAGAATTTTTTAGTCCAAAAGACATAACTACAAATTCATAGTGACCATACCGAGTCTTGAAGGCTGTCTTTGGGATGTCACTATCTCTGACTCTAAGATGATGATAGACGGATCTGAGGTTTATCTTAGAAAAGAAATAGCATACTGAAGTTGGTCAAATAAGTCATCAATCCTAGGGATGGGATATTTATTCTTGATTTCGACTTTGTTCAACTGACGGTAGCCAATGCACATCAGAGAGAACCATCTTTCTTACGCATGAACAACACTTGAGCACCCCATAGAGAGATGCTAGGTCTAATGAAGCCCTTATCTAGAAGGTCTTTCAACATGTTCTTTCAATTCCTTAAGCTCAACTGGAGCCATTCTGTAAGGAGGAATCGAAATAGGCTAGGTATCTGGAAGGAAATCTATTCTGAAGTCGATTTCCCTTTTGGGAGGAACTTTGGAAAGATCTTCTAGAAACATTTCTGGAAAATCATTCACTACTTGTCTTAACTAGAATGATATCAAAATCTATCATTTCTAACTTTACAAGGTTTGCTGAGGTGACTTTCTAGGAAACTGTGATAGGGCAATATCTGTATACCCATCTAGCTATAACTAGATCACCAACTAGAGTAGAGACTGAGAAGGGTTTTGGGAGAGTTTCTGGACTGACACCAAAGTTTACTGTTATATAAGGAGTTGCAAAAGAAAGTGTAGCCGCTGGATCTTACAATGCATAAACATCTAAATGGAAGACTTGTAATATACCCCTGACCACATCAGGAGAATCCTCCCGAACTTGTCGAGCCTGAAGAGCATAGAACCTGTTCTGGTGCTCACCACCACCTATACCAGACAAGACCCCCTACTGAGTGGTGTGACCTACTCAAGTTTTTGGAGAGCTTGCCTGGCTCTACGAACGAATGTCTCTACCCATCTGAGAATTTTCAGGGCACTTTTTCATCCCGTGGCTTGGCTTACCACCCTAAAGCAATTTCCACTGCCTTCCATGAACTCACCCTGGTCATTCGTACCACACTTTTTACACACTGGATGAGTGCACCCACTAGTAACTGTACCTTGAGACTTAGAGCCAGACGCTCTATCTCGTTGATCCTTCTTAAATTTTAGCACTGGGCAATAGCAGAAGATGCAGCTGGAGATGAATTCTTTTGAAGGAACTAGAGTAGTTGCCACCCTCGGACCTCTTCTGAGAGTAGCTAATATTACCGATCCTAGCCCTCTTATTGTCTCTTCCCCTTTCCTTGATTTTCTCTTCCTCAATCTACTTATCATTAGTGACCAACCTGGAGATGTCTATTTCTTTAATAAGCATGGTTGTTTTGCATTTCTTGACCACATTAGACACACAAGACACAAACTTACTCATATGAACTCTAGAGTCAGTTACTATCGCTAAAGCATATTTGGATAGTTGTGTGAACTTGAGAGCATAATGTTTCACACTCATGTCATTCTGCTTCAGATTAATAAATTCCTGGACCTTGGCCTCCCCGAGCTCAAGTGGGAACTCCAGAAAAGCAGTCTTGAAAAGATTCCAACTCACTGGACCTGCATTAGTACCACGAGATTCCTTCCAGTGTTGATACTAAGTGTAGGCCGCTCCCTTAAATTGATAGGCATCCAAATCTGCACTCTCGATTAGAATGACACCCATAGTGTCTGTTACCTTATGGATGTCGTTGAGAAACTCTTGTGGATCATCTTCTGACTTAGACGCATGAAACTCTAAAGGTTTCATCTGAGTGAAGTCCCAGATTATGCTGCAGCAATGTTAGTCTGCGGCAGAGCTGGGGCCACAACCTGCTGATTGACCTGGGCGGTCATGGCCTGAACAAGCACTTGGAAAGCAACCCTGAACTCGGCATGCGTGACATGCTCATTCAACGGGTGTGCTGGAGATGTTGGCTAATTCCTGGCTTTAGCTCTTTTGGGAGGCATTTTCTGAAAAGCGAATAGAAGGAGTTAGGAGGAGATTAAATAAATTTCATACTCTATAGCACAAGGTGGAAAAGAAAGAAGGGAAGTTTTTCCTAACGATATATCACAACTCCTCCCCCATAAGTGTGGCGCGCTTCACACCATGAAGAAGACCCTACTGGACGCGGCTTTTAGACACCCTAGGATACTTAAACCTGTGGCTCTGATACCGAGTTTGTCACGCCCCAAGGCTACCTCCTAGATGCAACACGGTGCTTAGTGTCATAAGTGACCTTAAGCTAACCCATGACATGGCATATCTATACAAGTTAAATTAAAACATGCACAATGTGGAAGCTAAAACAATTTAATATTTGAAATGGGGGAAAATCTCAAAATATCTGAATTTATATAAAATATGTGAAGAGTATAGTGATGACTGAAAACAACACTAACAACTTAAGTTGAATCCAATCTATGTTAGAAAACCTTTAACTGATCTGGGTTGCTGGGACATGCCCCCAGCTAACTCTAACAAGTCTGAAAATGAAAAGTAAATACAAAAAAAGTAAAGCATGTATATCATCCTTGAACTATGAGGACTCATCACTAAAGTTGTTGTGTACTGGCTGGAAGTTGAGCTAAGCACGGTCTGGATGCTGAGTGTCTGAACCTACATCATACAACAATGTAGCACAAAAGTAGGCATTGGTACATTGAATGTTATGAGCATACGAGATATATGCTAAGTTGGAACAATATAGAAACTAAACATGGAAATAGATATACTGAAGCATAACTGAAAGTTGAGCTGGATGCAATGACCAAGTACTAATCATGAAGATATAACATGCTGAACTGAATAATGAAATAAATACTGAATACATGGTCCATGCAACATGAATCTGACGGTGGGAGACACTAATAACCGACATACCCCAAACTTAGCTAACTATGGGGCCAATCAGTAACCTTGGATGGAAGGGGTGTGCATATCTTACCAAGGATACAAGCAAATCTAACGTGGATCAACTAACTGATGTCCATAAGGGTCAAGAGTTTCAAGCCTAATATAACAGGTGACTACTTTAGAACCCACGGTGGTACCGTAGTTCTGTGATTCGGGTATTTGCTACTAAAGGTCTCATCCTAAACTAACGAGTGAGCCTTCATCCCTTTGTCCGCTCGATGCTAAGTTTACTCCCAAATGAATATAAAGCTAAAAATGCAACTGTAATACTATATAGCTCGAAATACTGCTAATTATATGATAATGCATCATACATATATTGAAAGATATGCCATTCAAATTCTTAAGCATGATTGTCTGACTAATCTTCCTAACAAGTATAATTCATAAAATACAAGTAATTAATGCAAGCTAGGGTTTCTAAGTTTTATATGTGGGACTATACTACTTCTCCAAGAAACATGTAATTAATATCATAGAAATTATAACAGCTAAATTACAATGAATCCCTAAGATTTAGGAACCCTAGGTCTGAACAATTCATGGAGAAGCTGAAGAACTGACTGAATTTTAGTGACCTAATGGGTGAAAGGAACTCAATAGTGAAATCCCACATATCTGGTGAAGAAACCTACAAAGTAATTCTTTGGATTTCGGGGTTAAACTTGAAGGAGAACTCTGCTTTTCCTGGTGAGAAAATTGTTGCCTCTTTCTCTTCTATTCTTTATAAATCTGATGATTTTTAGGAGAATGAATTTTTAAGGTAGTTTTTGATTAATTAAATAGTATTAGACGAAGTAAAATTATGTAGTTTAAGTACCAAACAAATAGGGGGAAAGAATAAAATGACCCCTACTTTTAAAGCTAACGGGCCTAAATCGGCCAGTCTCACGAGCTGTCTAAGAGCCATTTGAAGCATCACGACCCATCTAGTGGGTTGTCATGTTGCCCTACCCGACAAGGCTTCACTAAAACAAGCATGATATTTTTTACTCCGGGCTCAAAATTAGGCAAACTAGGTGATGTTGGAAAGAGGAATCAAAGACTTTTAATTTGATAGGTCATGGGCCACCTACTTCATTTTGTGCTGAGAGATAGGATTGTTTGAAGTTGATCCAAAACTTAAAAGTTGATGATTCCCCTTCATGGTTGACTTCACGGTCTGTGTGAAGCTTCACGGACCGTGTTAATCTTTACGGACCGTTTAAGTGCCCATGATCCTTCATGGTCGCTGGGTGCAACTTCACGGGTGGGGTGAAGGGCCGTGGACCTCTTCACGGCCCGTGAACCCCTTCGTGAACTGCCCTTTTTTCTTTTCGATTCCAAATTCAAATTTCTGAGGTGTTACATTCTCGTCCGGATGTAAGTATATTAATTGATTCCTTCCTATTATTCAATTTTTTGTTCTTAATTATTGTTATTATCATATGCAGTTTTCTTCACGTGGATATTGAGAATGATAAGACTAAGCTTTTCTCAAAATAACTTACCGACGTAATTTGGAGTTGTCGTTGAAAGATGTGAAGATTGAAATGGATAATTCGAAGATTGAAATGAAGAATTTGAAGATTGAAATGGAGAACTTGAAGATTGCTATGGAAAATTTGAAGACTGAAGGAATTTGTCAAAAAAAATTACTACATTGGAGGCAACTAATGATTTGGAAGTGAAAAAAGTTAGGACATTTGAAGACAAGTATCACAAGAAAGAGTACAAATTTATGATTTCATGTTTTCTTTTTGTTGGATTTGTAGGTGCATTAATGACAAAGCGAATTCCTTTGTTAGTGTTTACTTTTCGAATCAATTGTTAGTGTTTAGTGAATTTAGTTGTTAGTGTTTAGTGTCTTTCGTGATGTTGGATTTTTGTTCTTCTTTTTGGTGTTGTAGTGAATGTCCTAAGTATTGATGTAATATGAAGTAATGTTTAGTCGTTGAATTGATGTTCATGATCTTTCTTATACACATTCATAGAACCTGAACAAAATTGCAAGATCAAATATTGAAAAGAAACTGATTCAGAACATTACATATATATTGATGAACACTTCATATATATTGACAAAATTCTGATTCAAACATAGAGAATTTAGTTCGTACATACCCCAAAAGAAGTTAGTGCAAATACAAAAAGCTTTTAAACACATAAACATGTTTGTTTATGACATTAGTATCCCAAAAAGATGCAACAAAATAACAAAATATTGTCTTCATTACTGAACTTGTCTCTATTGTACCTTGCCATTAACCTTTTTTGTCTAAAAGTTTTACCACTCTTAATTGCTCCAACATTCTTTCAGTAATAGATGCATTGCCCTTCCATGTAATTCTTTTTTGTGCATACAAGTCTCTTGGTGAAGTCAGACCATCACCAAGGAAGTTTATTTTTCTTGACCATGTAGGTTGTGCTTGTTTCTGTCTTTGTTGAATTCAAAACTTCAACTTTCAAAAGCCTCTTGGCTTCCATGGCATGTCATCCTCAACTTCTAGACCAAAATAATCATCTGATGTACTATCTTAAGTAGGTTGTGGAGTTGTCAAGGAAAAATCCTTAACATCTTCTTTATCAACTAGTGTTCAATGTCTCTCCTTTGTTTATTTCTTTTCTTTGTTGGATCGCATTTCCAAAAGACCGAAATGATTTCAGTCCAATACTTGGGCATCACACTCTAAAATAAGTTAATAATTTGTCCAAATTTCATACCTTTTCTTTCTTAATTGATCTAAATATTTTTCTAGTTTCAGATGCATTCCCCTTCCATGTAGGCTATTTTGGTGCATAGTCCAGTCACCTGGTACAGTCAGACAATCACCAACAAAGTTGATTTTTGTTGATTCAACAGGTTGTGCTTGTGTCTGTCCTTATTGAATTCTAGATTTCAACTTTGAAACACTTCTTGACTTCTAGGTTATGTCATCCTCATCTTCAAGACCAAAATCTTCAAAATGTTCATCTGATAACAATCTTGACTAGACTGTAGAGCTGTCAAGGGAAAGTCTTCCATTGTTGCAGCGTTTGGAGATCTGGTAGGGCTATGCTCAACATCTTCTTCATCAATTAGTGTCTTATGCCTCTCTTTTTTTTTGTTTTTTCCCCTTGTCGCATTGCTTATCCATTTGATAAAATTAAAAAAAATGTTCATCTTTAGCATCACATTCTAAAATGACTACTAAATTGTCCAGCCTTCTTACCTTTTGCTTTTTTCTCTTTTAATTGTCCAGCCTTCGAAGTGCTTTCACCAATCATTTGGTTTATTTGATAACATTATAATCATTATAATACTCAAGCAATACTGAAGCATCACATTCTAAAATAAGTGATAGCTAAAAAGAGATTTACATTTTGCTTCTTACTTTTAATCTATCCAGTTTTAGACGTGACTTCTTTACTAATTTTATTAAACTAGTAAAATAATAGAAATATCACAATTACAAGATAATTTGATAATATTTTTGACCCCCCACAATAACAAGACTCTAACAAATAATTGATTACATAGAAAATGAAGTGTTTTACCTTATGACAACCTCTTGCATTGTGTCTAGGAATCCCACAACTTGAACATATCATTTTCCCTCTTCTTGGTGCAACCCACTCAATTTGTCTTTTAAGTACTTCATCTTTATTTCTTTTCCCATTCATTCTAGGTCCGCCAGCTAAATTTATCAATTATGGTGGTTCCATTACTTGTTCTGCTTCTATTTTTCAAAAAAATTGACCAGACACTGGTTGTAGCTTACAATGGTAAGTCAAAAGATATGTCTCTCTTTCAATGGACCATAGGTGTGGTCCATGGTTAGGACTGCCTAGCCATAGTTTGAGGGCCAAGACTTATGGACCGTAGGTCAGACCACGGTTCGTGGTTCGAAGCCCCCCTAAACCAAGTCTCTGATGACCAACAACGGTACACCAGGACGGACCGTAGGTCAGACCACGGTCCGTCAACTGGGATCCATCGGTGGCAGCTGACAGTTATTTTTCAGTGTCAGTTGGGTCTTTTCCTAATTAATTAATTTCTATACTATGTCGTTTTGCGTAAGTTTAGAACCCATATATAAGCTTTTTTACCCCCAAATTCACCCCAATTAATTCATTCTTCCAAATTCCCCAAGAGAAATCAAACCTCCTCTCAAAATATTCTCGCTCTAGAACTTGAAGAAGAAGAAGAAGTAGGATTCAACTAGGGTTTAAAGCTACGGGCCCAGTTTTTTCATTGAAGGCTAGCATTTGGATTCAAGGTATGGTAGTTTTCATCCATGAATCTCTTTCATTTATAAAGTGATATGAGTAACGTCTATCAAATACACTTCATCCAATTCTAAGTGTAGCTGGTCGTTAAGAAATGTATAACCCAACAATAGAGTTGGAGCCGAATCCCACAGGAAACGGTACATGTTCAAATTCAATCAAGAAGTATGAGTATGATATAACTAGATATAAGAATAGAAATTATAAAAAAAGACATGAAATAAATTAAAAGGGTTGACATGAATGTCAGATGGGCGGTTTTGGTTTTGCAATTATCAACTACAACGCAGTCACAAGCAATTTGCAATAACAATAAGGAAAGAAATTCTCAGGATGTGATCGATTATAGGCAAATTTCGATATATGAGTAATTGAAGCTACTAGTAAACGGCTAAAAATTAGTGAGTAGGCTAGACTATAAGGGAGATAGCTTTCCCTTGAACAACTACTCCGAATCAGGTGATTTCTTTCGAACATCAACTTGCAAAATCAATTAGCCATCAACTGGGTAAGAGTAATTTAGTCTTTACAATGCTTCAATTTGCAAAAAATTCGAAACCCATTTACAAAATCTCCAAATTGAATCTCCAAAATCCTTCAAGTCTACCGACAAACTATGAAAAACTCAAGATAAAAGTATTCTAAACTAATTCAGCATACTAAATTAACTATTCAAAATCTAATTTATAGTCGCCAAAAATAAGCCACGAAGGGCCATTAGGCGAGGTAAGTCAGGTTCGCCGAACCACTCGACGAAACGCCCATTACTCTTTTCTATCACCTTTTTGCCTTGGATCTCAACATCCTCAAGTCTTGTAACTTTGGGAGATCTCTCTTTGCATCGCGGAACTGCTCGGCGATTCGTCGACTGCCCCTTTTCTATCGCCGACTTGGTTTCTTCCCTCAGGGCTAGCAAACTGGAATATTAGGCTGTCAAAGTTGCCACTCGGCGACAAACCAAGTGCTCTTGGGGATCCTCAGGCTCGCCTTTCTTCACTTCTTCAGTTTGTTTTGTTCCTTTTTCCCTATTAGTGTCCTTGTTTTGCTCCTCAATCCATACACCTAAAAATCAAGGCTTTAACATCAGTTTATGGCATAAATTAAGCATTTGAGGACACTAAATCTATATAAATAATACCCCAAATGAGTCCAAATCTCGGACTCATCATGAAGTCCCCAAATTCCTCTATTTCAAAAGGTAGAATTCCCCAATTAGCTAGGATTTTCTTCAATTACCATGGGTTCTTTTGATTATTGATCTTAATGTTTGAATTATGTTTTAATATGCATGAATTGATGATTTTCAATCCTTTTATATTGTTTCCCCTACGAACCCATGCAAACCCCCATGTTTTCCAAATGGTGATCATATGATGGGGGTTGTTGATTATGAAAGAGGAGTTTTATGATCTAAAGTATGAAGTGATAGAATCACATGAATTTATGATATAATCCCTATCTAATGCATGATTTCTAGATTTGGTGATTGAAAGCAAGCTTTGAACCTTGAAAGGGAAAAGCATGAGTTTATGAATGATCTTATGAAACCTATGTAAATATTTTAAGGGTGCTTTGAAAGTAAAGTGCCAATGATGATGTTTAATGTTGTGTTGTGAAGGGATATTCTCAAAACACATAATAGCATGATATGAAAAGTTTTCTCACATAGTAATGATTCTTAGATTGAAAGGCTTTCTCAGCAAATTGAATCAAAGAGTAAGTTGTCCTAATGAAACTAGCTTGGATTGGTAATCCTAGGATACCTCTCCATAGATACCAAGAATAAGTAAAAAATGAATATTCCGTGGGAATTATGCTTAGCATCGAGTGGATATTGACGTGAGATGAAGCTCTCCCATTAGTAGATGTTGGGTTTCTAGAAGAAATCTCTTAATATGGAAGCTCCAGCATTAGTAGAGGCTGGGTTTCTAGTAACAATTGCCTTATCCCATAAACTATGTGCCCCCATAAAATGATTAGCTAGTGGATCCACTTAAGCTAGAAGTTCATGGTTCTATCTTAGGCGAGTAGAACAACCCTTTTCGATGTGGGAGACATCGGGGGATCATGTTATAGCTCACATGGTCTCTATGTCGGTTATGGCTAATTTTCCCACAACAAGACTAAAAGTGAATTAAGGTTACTCAAGGAGTATCTCATATGTGTTCAAAGATTTAAAGATGATTTAGTTTGCATTTACCATGATGTTATGATTTATGCTTTCTAACCTTCTTATATCATGGTTTACTTGGTCAATTGCATGTTATGAAATGAAATGTCCCCTTTAGCATGTTTTAAATGTTTTATGCATAGCTATCATAATTAGTGCTTTTTGTAATAACGCATAATCTTGCCTACATTTTTCCCAAATGTAGGGTCTGTTAGACAGGGTTCCCAATATTGTGGCTAGATCTTGGACTTTGATCTTTCCTGAGCTTGGTGAGTCCTCATGGTTCAAGGACGGACTTCATTGTTATAGTTTCTTTCTTGTATTTCCTTTTTGGTCATGATGTATGGGCTAGGCCTAATTTCATTCTATTGTATCAGATGGCTATGATGAGACATGAGTTTAGACTTCCATTTTTCCTTTTTATAAAATGTTTTGGACTTTGACTATTGATTTACTCTTATTGTTTTAATTCTTATGTTATGGGAGCTATGTGGCTTATATGGAGTCCTTTGGGGTTCTATACGCCATGTTACATTTAAGATGTACCCTGGGTCATGACAAACTTGGTAATCAGAGCACAAGATTTAGAATGGTTCTAGGATGTTTCATAAGCCACATCTAGTTTAGTCTTGTTCATGAGTGTGAAGCGCGCCACATTTATGAATAAGAGGCTACAAGATGATTAGGAGACTCCACTTCTTTCATTACTCTAAAGTCGTGCCATAGTTTAACTCTATTACGTATTTCTCCTAATCCTTACCATATGCTCTACATGATATGTCTACGCGAAGAGCTTATACTAGAAGAAATGTGAGAGAGAATATGGAACAAGAAGCTTTTCCCCAAGCTCATCCTCATGCTCCGATCGATCCCTTGTCCGAACAAGTTACAAATGCGGAGTTTAGATCGGCTTTTCAAGTGTTGGCTCGAGTCGTGATGGACAAAGCCAATAGAGAGGTAGTAGTCCCTGTGAACCCATATGTTGGTACGGCGGCTTCAAGAGTGAGGGACTTTATGAGGATGAACCCTCTGGAATTTCATGGCTCCAAAGTTGAGGAAGATCCTCAAGAGTTTATCAATGAGGTCTATAAGGTACTTGCTATCATGGGAGTGACTCCGGGAGAGAAGGAGGAATTGGCCACTTATAAATTGAAAGGTGTTGCTCAAGTGTGGTACAACTAATGGAAGGAAACAAGACCGGTAAGAGTGGGTCCCATATAGTGGGAAATGTTTAAATCTGATTTTCTTGATAGGTTCTTTCCCTTTGAGATAAGGGAAGCAAATGTGCTTGAGTTCATCAACCTTCGTCAAGGAAGTATGAGTGTGAGGTAATATGCTCTGAAGTTCACACAAATACCCAAATATGCTCCAACAATGGTTGCCAATTCTAGGGCAAGGATGAGTAAGTTCGCGTTGGGTGCGTCTGAAATGGTGGTTTATACCGCAATGCTCATTGGTGACATGGACATCTCTCGTCTCATGGTGCATGCACAACAAATTGAAGAGGAGAAACTCAAGAAAAAGTCTAAGGAGGTAAAAAGGGCTAAGACCGGTGATGGTATTTTCTCTCATGCGAGATTCGATGGACATGGTCGTCTTAAGCTTTGACAAGGGTTTTTCGATCAAGGTTCCTCCAATGCTCCTCCTAAGTTTAACAAGGATAGGGTGTCTAACCCTAAACCTCAAGGAGGGAATGGTGGTGGTTCTTCGTTGGCTAGGTCTACTTGTGCTAAGTGTGAAAAGAAGCATGATGGTAAGTGCCTAGCTGACACGATTGGTGCTTTAGTTGCGGGAAGAGTGGTCACAAAATGAGGGATTTCCCAATACTTGCGACTAAGGGGAGAGAGGGCAAGCAATCTATTCCTAGTGGCTCGAGTTCCAATGCTCCCAAGCAAAACCGCTTCTATGCACTTTAGACCCAAGGTGAACAAGAGGGTTCTCCGGATGTGGCTACTGGTATGTTAAAAGATTTTCAACTTGATGTATATGCTTTACTTGATCCCGATGCTACTTTGTCTTTTGTGACACCTTATGTGGCTATGAGGTTTGATGTTCTTCTGGATGAGTTGTTAGAACCTTTTTTTGTCTCTACTCCTATTGGGGATTCTATTGTGGCTAAGAGGATCTATAGAAAGTGTCGTGTTTCCTTATCCTATAGAGTTACTCTTATTGACTTGGTAGAGCTTGACACGTTTATGCTTTTGATGAATAGGGTGTTTAGACAATACCTTGATATGTTCGTAATTGTGTTTATTGATGATATTTTGATCTATTCGAGAAATGAGAATAAGCATATTAACCATTTGAGGATTGTGTTGAAAATTCTTAAGGACCAATAACTTTTTGCAAAGTTTAGCAAATGTGAATTTTGGCTAAGGTCCGTAGCTTTTCTTGGTCATATTGTGTCAAGCAAAGGAATTGACGTAGATCCAAAGAAGACGGATGCGGTCAAGAGTTGGCCTAGACATCTAACTTCTTCGGATATTAGAAGCTTGGCCGGTTACTATAGAATGTTTGTTGAGGGTTTTTCCTCCATTGCTTCTCCTTTGACGGCTTTGACTCAAAAGAAGCCTAAATTCATATGGTCGGAAGCTTGTGAGAAAAGTTTCCAAGATTTGAAAGATAGACTTACTTCCGCTCCGGTGTTGACCTTACCGGAAGGTACGGACGACTTTATGGTATATTGAGATTCCTCTAGAATTGGGTTGGAATGTGTGCTTATGCAAAATGGTAAGGTTATTGCCTATGCTTCAAGGCAACTTAAGATCCACGAGAAGAATTATCCTACCCATGAACTTGAGTTAGCGGCGGTTGTTTTTGCCTTAAAGATATGGAGGCATTATTTGTATAGGGTCCGTGTTGATGTTTTCACCGATCATAAGAGTTTGCAATATGTGTTCAACCAAAAGGACTTGAATCTCCGCCAAAAAAGGTGGCTAGAATTTTTGAAAGATTATGACATGAGTGTTCTCTATCACCCCGATAAAGCAAATATGGTGGCGGATGCTCTTAGTCGACTATCAATGGGTAGTGTTTCTCGTGTTGAGGGTGAAAAGAAAGAGTTAGTTCGAGATGTTAATAGGTTGGCTCGATTAGGTGTTCAACTAGTGGATTCCACCAAGGGTGGTGTTATGGTTCATAATGGGTTTGAATCTTCTTTTGTGATGGATATGAAGGACAAGAAAGGTCTTGATCCAATTTTGGTAGAATTGAAAGAGTCGGTGCTCAAAAAGTCCGTTGAGGCTTTCTCCCAAAAGGGAGATGGGGTACTTAGATATCAAGGTTGGTTATGTGTTCCAAATGTTGATAACTTGAGGGAACAGATCTTGGCAGAATCCCATAGTTCTAGGTATTCTATTCTTCAATTACCATGGGTTCTTTTGATTATTGATCTTAATGTTTGAATTATGTTTTACTATGCATGAATTTATGATTTTCAATGCTTTTATGATGTTTCCCCTATGAACCCATGCAGACCCCCATGTTTTCCAAATAGTGATCATTTGATGAGGGTTGTTGATTATGAAAGAGGAATTTTATGATCTAAAGCATGAAGTGATAGAATCACATGAATTTATGATATAATCCCTATCTAATGCATGATTTCTAGATTTGGTGATTGAAAGCAAGCTTTGAACCTTGAAAGGGAAAAGTATGAGTTTATGCATGATCTTATGAAACCTATGTAAATATTTTAAGGCTTTGAAAGTAAAGTGCTAATGATGATGTTTAATGTTGTGTTGTGTTGTGTAAGGATATTCTCATAAACACATAATAGCATGATGTGAAAGGTTTTTTCACATAGTAAGGATTCTTAGGTTGAAAGGTTTTCTCACCTAATTGAATCAAAGAGTAAGAGTTATCCTAATGAAACTAGCTTGGATTGGTAATCCTAGGATACCTCTCCATCGATAACAAGAATAAGTAAGAAATGACTATTCCATGGAATTTTTCTTAGCACCGAGTGGATATTGATGTGAGATGGAAGCTCTCCCGTTTGTAGAGGTCGGATTTCTAGAAGAAATCTCTTGAGACGGAAGCTCCCCCGTTAGTAGAGGCCGGGTTTCTATTAACAATCTCTGTATCCCACAAACTATGTGCCCCCATAGGATAATTCTCTAGTGGATCCACTTAAGCTAGAAGTTCATGGTTCTACCTTAGGCAAGTTGAACAACCCTTTCCGGTGTGGAAGACACCGGAGGATCATGTTATAGCTCACATGGTCTTTATGTCGGTTAAGGCTAATTTTCCCACAACAAGACTAAAAGTGAACTAAGGAGTATCTCATATGTGTTCAAAGATTTAAAGATGATTTAGCTTGCATTGACCATAATATTATGATTTATGATTTCTAACCTTCTTATATCATGTTTTACTTGGTCAATTGAATATTATGAAATGAAATGTCCCTTTCAGCATGTTTTAAATGTTTTATGCATAGCTACCATACTTAGTGCATTTTTGTACTATCGCATACTCTTGCCTACATTTTCCCCAAATGTAGGGTCCGTCAGACAAGGCTCCCAATATTGTGGCTAAAACTTGGACTTTGATTCTTTCTCAAGCTTGGTGAGTCCTCATGGTTTAAGGATGGACTTCATTGTTATAGTTTCTTTCTTGTATTTCCTTTTTGGACATGAAGTATGGGTTAGGCCCAATTTCATTCTATTGTATTAGATGGCTATGATGAGACATGAGTTTAGACTTCCGCTTTTCCATTTTATAAAATGTTTTGGACTTGGACTATTGATTTACTCTTATTGTTATAACTCTTATATTATGAGAGCTAAGTGGCTTGTATGGAGTCCTTCGGGGTTCTATACGCCATGATACATCTAGGGTGTACCCCTGGGTCGTGACAGTGCCAAGAAATACTCTACACCAAGTTTGTATTGAAAAATGCAACAAATGGTCTTTTGCTTCTTCAGACAGTTGGTCTAATGTCTTCAAATAATCATCTAACTCTAACTCCTTTTTGTAGGTGCTCCATGCACACCACCACAATAACTTAGACATCAATTTAGATTTCATGCCCTTTTTTCTCCAATTGGCCTCTATGTGTCTCACACAATATCTATGCATAACATTATGTAAAACATATTTAACATCTTCAATTAATTCCTGTTTATCAGTCATAAAAATATACATGACATATGAAAATACATAAGACAATGATAAATACATAAACACTGACAACAACAAATAAAAATACATAAGATGAAGATACATAAGATAATGATATATACATAAGCACTGACAACAACAAATAAAAATACATAAGATAAAGATACAGTAAGAATGAATAAATCAGTGAGATTTTACCTTTTGCATATCAGAGATAAATGTGATTCTTTCTCCATTGTTGTTATTTGGAGACTTCTGAAGCAATTTCAAGAATCACACCCAAGATATATTATACTGTATGTCCACAATAACCCAAGAAATAGAATAGAAATGATTCATTTAGTCCTGACCAATTGCACATAACGTAGACATTTAGCTTTACCCATCAAAAATGTATCATCCAGGACAATGAAAGGTCTCAACCTATTCTTAAAACCATTCTTCATTGCTTCAAAACAAATGTACATTCTCAAAAATTTCCTTTTCCATTTGATAATGCATCTCTTGAAACTTTAAGGACAACATCACTTCATGCATTACTCTCTTTTAAAGCATTTGCATACCCAACAAGCTTATATAATCATCACAAAAACTGCCTTCCATATTCTTCAAAATCATTCTTTTGGCTCTCTTACACTTTTCAAAATGAGCATTAATGTTGAAAACATTTTTCGGATCAGCTCTCATTTTCTTTATCTTGTATTTGAGATTAGCCTGTAACTTCTCCTTAAAGTAGAAAGCAATTGCCGTTGCACTACCCTTGTAGTTACCACATGGATCATCACATTTGTGCTCTCCTTTCAATGTTTTCACACTAACACCAGGAGAATGCTTTTCACCAGAAATTAGGCATACAAAATTGCATTAATTTTTGCAAACAACCCTAAATCTTTTTGAGTGACTTTTTTTAATGGTTAAATTATAGTCACTTGCCAATGCAAGCAAACCAATGCATCTTCTAGCTTCAGCTATATCCTTAAATGCATTAACCTATGTAAATCCTTGTAATTACACAAGTTGCAATCGATTATCCTCTTTCTTTCTTGTACAAGAACCTCCAATTCTTCAGAATTATAATCAAAATTATCAATGGAAATATCACTATCATTATCAGTATCATCAGCAGAAGTACAATCAGTAGCTACTTCATCAATCACTACCATACTCTCTTTCATTTTGGTTATATTCTCAACATCAACATCTAACTCACTATCCTCAACAACAAATAAGTTAATAACATTAAATTTTCATTAACGAAGGACAATAATGTCCTAATCCCCTCATCACCTTCTATTTCATAGTATTTTTCAGTCGGGACATATACAATTAATTGTTGCACACCCACATATCTTAATATATCCTTATATGCATTAGTAATATCTATAAAAGATAAGAGATCGCATAAAGCAACTTAGACTCTCTTATCCATTCTCCACCATAGTAAATACCAGACCAATCAAAACCATTTTAGGTAACCTAAGGCACACGAAAAAACATTAACAACTTCCAAACCTAAACCAATTTACAAAAACAATAATGAGACAGAAATATTAACTAAACATAAACTTAAAAAGGTAGAAGAAGGAGTAAAAAAACAAATAAAAAGGCACACAAAGACAACAAACAAATTAAAAAATATAACATTTCAACAAATAAACTGGGGACCACATTCAATCAAGAATGAATAAAATATTGGGACCACAAATCAACCCATACTCAATAACATCTCCAAAACCTAAACCACCTCCTCCAAAATCATACAATACCCTAAAACCTACCCACAAACCCTAACTCGTAAAAAACCAAACAAATAGCTAAGAAATTTGTATAAAATCTTAACGCACAAACCCTAAATCGTAAATCAACAACTAAATTAACAAATTGTAAAGTTTTATTGGTAAAAAGGCAAATCAATTACTCAGATATTTGAATAAAACCTTAACCCACAAACCCTAACTCGTAAATCAACAACTAAACTAAAAGATAATAAAATTTTATCGATAAAAAGGCAGATCAATAACTCAAAAATCAGAATAAAACCTTAACCCACAATCCCTAACTCGTAAATCAACAACTAAACTAAGAGATTGTAAAATTTTATCGGTAAAAAGGCAAACCAATAACTCAGAAATTTTTATAAAATCTTAACCCAAAAACTCTAACTCGTAAATATGCAACTAAACTTTATAGAAAGATAATAATTAGAGAAGGTTGGTTAAATTTGATACCTTAACAACGTCTAGTAGAAATTCTGATGGAGAAAAGAGCTAAAAAGTCCTCGATTTCAATGTTCTTCAACTTTGGTTAGGTTCGTGAGTTTATCTTTTGAGAGAGAGAATGGGTAAATGGAAATGGGTAAAAGGGGAATGGGTTATACGTTAGAGGGATCGGGGCATTGGGTTTAAAATGGGGAATGGGTCGTTTTTAAATATTTGGGTTAATTTGAGTCGATTTGGGGATTTCCATCAACATAGGGGCACAAATAATGAAATTAATAACGGTAGGGATAAGAATAACTTTGTTTTAACGGTAAGGACATAATTAACTAATAAACCAAAGTTAAGGGGTAATTTTGACCCTTTTTTTCTAGAATAATTGCTGAATAATGAATTAGAGGTTACAAAAGTTATTAACCACTACTAACTACATTCAATCACAAATGATGAGAATAAAAAGACACAAATATAATGCCCACCAATAAATATAATATGATACATATAGTGACATTGATATATTTTTATCAATATTAAAATTTCACACTTAACAAACCATTTAAATGATGCATACAATGAACAATGTACTTAAAAATGAAAACACCAATATGTAAGTCTTAAATGATCCTAGTTTTGCAAATATTGCATATTCGGTTGAATTCACATTCAAATTTCAGTTGACTTCTTTCATTGCAGTTTAAGGTAAATTAGATTAGATCACTTTAATATTTTAATTTGAACAAAATAATACAAAGTATTATAAATTATAATTTTTTCATATTAATATACTAAATATCATAAAATAATAATTTAAATTTGAAAAAATATTTTAAAATGATATCACGTTTTACTTAAGCTAGTTATAAAAAAAATCATATTTTTTAATTTTAAAATATGATTAATAAGGCAAAAGGAAGAGAGTGCCAGCTTCTTAGCTTTTGTATGACATTGTCTGTTTGAAAAGGTTAGAGGCCGTACTTTTTGACTAAAAGAAAAACAATTTATGGACCACAACTACGATCATCCAGTACGTCCTAATTCCTGTTCTCTGATAACACTAATGTTTTGCACTGCCATGCACCATGCTAACGTCTTTTCAGATACAACTTTTCCTCCTTTAATTAATTTTAATGTCGTGTGTATAAAAATAATACTGAATAGAGGAGTATTAGTAAGAGAGAAATATTGATAAGTGAAAACATTATTATACTTGAAGTGAATTATTAGTTTCATTCCTACATTATTGAAAACTTTAAAAATAGTCATTTACTTAATTGATTGAATTTAAATACACTCTGATCTTGCTACAAAAGTGAAATACACTATGATCTTGCTACAAGAGTGAAATACACCCTTCAATTCTTATCAACTTAAGGGGTGTTTTCAACACTTCTTTTGGTTTTTTATTAAGAGTCTCACACTTCTATAAGAGTTTGAGACCACTTGTTATGTCATGTGGCAGATCAAAAGTGTATTTAAGTTTAATTGGTCAAGTAAAGGAGTATTTTTAAAGGTTGTCAATAATTTCGGGATGAAACTAATAATTCACGACAAGTTCAAGAGTATTTTCAATACTTCTTTCTATAAGTTGACATTAGTGATGTTTGTACCAATTATTATACTAACAAATTTGTGATGGTGATGTAACTTCTTAGCAATATATGATTTTGTTATTAAAAATAGCACGTATATTGCATAATTTTTAAATTTTTTTAAATATGCTTATTTATAAAAATATCTTCAGAAATATGATTGAAAGGATGTAGAAAATATTTTAAGATATAAAATGTGTCTATAATCATGCTAATGCATTAAAACCTTTTACATTACTATATTAAGAATTTACATATATTAGTTACACATACTTTCATAACAAATAAAAATATACTTAGAGTAAAAAAATTGTACCAACTAAAATACTAGTAATATACAAAATTAATACATACATTATATTTTTTAATACACTCTTCGATACGACAAGTCCTTTATTTGTTTTAAATATCACAAGATGAAATAAATGAAGCAAAGTGTATTTTATTATTTCTCTCTCTGGCTCTGTAAACTCATTGAATCTATCTATCTTGTCTCCCCTTTCCTGATTCACCCTGGTAAGTCCAGCTTATTGGTCCTGACTCACTGACTTATTGCCTATTTAATTTGGCTCATTTTTAGCCTCAGAGTACAAACCTTGGGTACTCAATTGAACTGGCTCTAATATCTAGTCTACATGATAAATTTTCTTATTTTTTTTTATTATATAAAAGGACTATTGATGAGGAGCCAGTCATAAGAACCTAGCTTCTACTAAGCTATTACTCTCTCCAGGCTATACATGAAACATGCATGGCAATTGATTTATGCCAGAGACGTGTGATTTTGGATGGATGATACTTTGTGTAATTGGTTTATCTAATTTCTTGTAACACTCATATTTTTAAAAATAAATTCTAGCTAAGCATCACACTTTTAAAAAAAATAATAATTGTTCTTTATATGTAATTCCACCTTCTCTTGGGAGCTCTGTAAATTCTCAAGGGGACGTTTGGTAGGACCAGGGGTGAACCTACGTGGTGTCCAGATAAGTTACACCAAAATGTACTATTAAGTTTATGAAATCTATCAAGAGAAAGAGAGAAAACAGAACTGAAATCTTATTGAAGGATCTGGAGAAAACTACATTGTAGTCTAATTGGAGAATCACTATATTTGCTTACCTAGATATTACATAGCTACCTCTATATATAAAGGATTACACCGACTTTAACCAGCTAATGTGCTAACCACGTGACTCTACTAACTAACTTATAACCAACTAACAAACTCCAACAAATTTTAAAACTTAACCTATAGCAAATTAGCAATACAGCAACTCTGGCATTTGTAACTCAATACACCCCCTCAAACTGAAGGCTGGAAGATATCTAACACACCAAGTTTGGTCAGAAGGAGATGTTGTTGACAGGGGCGGCTCGAAGGCTTGGCCAGCGAGGCCATTGCCTTAGGCCTCAAAAATTTGAAGGCCCCAAATTTGTTTAAATTATTATTATTAATTTTATTATATATTAATATAATTTATATAAATAAAATTATTATGGTATATTTTTTATTTTATTTGTTTGAGAGTATTTTTTATCAATAAATTCATAAATTCTCATAATATTTTCACTCATTATTTGATATATTTGTTTTACCTTCAAATTTTAAATTATATATTTTTTATATTGGAACTAAGTTATATATATTGATAACATAATGATTTTTTTTCAATCTTTTCTTAAACTACGTGAACACAAAAATATTCATGCACAAGTTTTTTTGTTTTGTTTTAATTTAATATATTATATGAAAATTTTGTAATTTTTTTTAGATATTCACCAATGAGTGCTACTTAATGGAATGAATTATATCATTTAAAAAGAATTATATCATTTAAATTGATCAGAAATTTGGATATTTTTGTTACTATCCATGCTCAAAACTTCAACTATTAACTTATGTACGTTCTTTTCTTTTTCTTATTTGTGATGATAGCCAAATTAAAATTTTTATTTGAGTTTTGAAGCTTAACATCGATAATCCATCACTTTTATTTTTTGTACTCTTCTTCATTTCTTTTTTTTGTGTGAAATTTGATATTTTTTTGTCTTAAATGATTAATCTATTGGGTAGAAAATAGATTTTTTTGTTAGTGTATAAATTTTATAAAATAAATCTAAGGGTCTCTTAATATAATTTTGCCTTAGGCCACAAGATTTGTTGAGCCGCCCCTGGTTGTTGATTAGCACCTAGGCTTTTAGTAAGAATATCAGTTGGTTGCACAGTAGTACATAGATGATTAAGATCAATAAAGTTTGATTTCACTTTTTCTCGAATGAAATGACAATCAATATTTATGTGTTTAGTACGCTCACGAAACACTAGATTCTCAGTTATTTGTATAGATGATTTGCTATCTGTAAACACTGAGATTGGGTTGGCAATGGGGAAGTGCAATTCATCTAGTAATCCTGCCAAACATATTAGTTATGCAACAAGAGCTGCCAGACTTATGTATCTGCTTCAGAACTTCTACTAATTGTTTGTTGCTTCTTTGGCTTTTAGGAGATCAGAGAATCTCCAAGTTTAACCATGTACCCAGTGACTGATCTTCGTGTGTTAGGACATGAAGCTCAGTCTGAGTCCCAATATCTAGTGAGTTCTATAACACTCACTCCTTTTTTAAGCAGTGTTCTAAGTCCTGGAGATCTTTTGACATATCTCGCAACCCTTAGAGCAGCTTGCTAGTGTGAGACCTTAGGATATTGCATTAATTGACTCAAAACGTGTACCCTAATGCAAATGTCAAGTCTGCTGATTGTCAAATACAACAATTTACCAATCAATCTTCGGTATGTTCTGATATCTTCTAACTTTGAATCATTAGAGTTACTAATGTATTAATTAAATTCTACACTAGTCAACTTGTGATTAAACTCTAAAGGAGTGCTTGCAGTCTTTTCTCCAATCCATGAACATTGCAGTCAAAACACCCCATTTACAAACTCCGATCCATGAACATTGCAGAGGCGTTAGTCAATCCAAATGATATCACCAAGAACCCATAATGACCATACTGAGTCCGCAAGGCTATCTTAGGGACATTCGATGCCCTAATCTTCAACTGATGATAATCGGACCTCAAATCAATCTTAGAAAACAACGATTCTCCATGAAGTTGATCAAATAATTCATCAATACACGAGAGAGGATACTTGTTCTTCACTCTTACATTGTTCAACTGTCTGTAGTCAATACTCATCCACATAAACTTATCTTTCTTCTTTACAAACAAAACAGGAGCTCCTTAAAGAGACACACTAGGGCGAATAAACTCTTTACTCAAACAAATCTTATAAATGATCTTTCAACTCAGCTGGAGCCATATGGTAAAGAAGAATATGGATGGTCTTGGTTACCGACTCCAAGTCATTGTCAAAGTTAATATACCTATAAGGAGAAACACCTGGAAGATTAGAAGGAAACACATCTGGAAACTCCATGATTTATCTATTGTTGTATGTTGATGATATGCTTATTGCTGCTAACAACATCACAGAGATAAATATTTTGAAGAAACTGTTAAGCAAGGAATTTGACATGAAGGATTTGGAGGTTGCAAAGAAAATCCTTGGATTGGAGATTACAAGAGAAAATGGTGTTGTACATATTTCTCAAAAGAGGTACATCGAAAAATTCTTGAGAGATTCAATATGAATATGAGCAAGCCTGTAAGTACACTGTTAGCTTCTCATTTCAAGCTTTCTGAGTTACAAATGCCTCAGTCTATGGATGAGGTGGAGCATATGTCAAAGGTTCCTTATGCGAGCGCAGTAGGCAATATTATGTATGCTATGGTGTACACACGTCCAGATATTGCTCAATCTGTAAGTGTGGTAAGCAGGTACATGGCAAATCCAGAAAAAAGGCATTGGTAAGTTGTCAAGTGGATATTGAGATATCTCAAAGAAGCTCCTGATGTTGCCCTAACCTTTCGGAAAAGTGAAGGTATTTCAATTCTCGATTATGTAGATTCTGACTATGCAGGGGATCTTGATAGAAGGAGGTCCACAACTGGATACATATTTACTCTCGTTGGTAGTGTTGTTAGTTGGAAATCAACTTTACAGTCGATTGTCGCTTTGTCTACAACAGAGGCAGAATATATGGCAGCAACGGAGGCAGTGAAAGAAGCTATTTGGTTGAAAGGTTTGGTGGCAGAATTGAGTTTGGTTCAGCTGGAATCAATTCTAAGATGTGATAGTCAAAGTGATATTCATTTGATTAAAAATCATAGATTTCATGAGCGCACCAAACATATTGATGTCATATTCCATTTCATTCGAGATGTCGTTGAAGAGGGAGCTATCAAGATTGAGAAGGTTATCACAGACGATAACGTTGCAGACATGTTGACCAAGATAGTCCTGCCTGCCAAGTTTGCACACTGCAAGGACTTGGCGGGAGTATGCATCAATTGATGCAACTCTGAGAAAACAACTGCTAGGTGGAGCTAGTATGTTCAACAAAGGTTTGATTCTTCTTGTTTCTTACAACGGGATTGCCCAGTAAGCTTAGAAGTTTTGGTCGGAGTTGTTTATATGCATGCTTGGAACACAAACCAAGGTGAAGATTGAAAGAGTTGGTTTGGTTCTTGTGGAATCAAACTCAATGGAAAATGAATTAATATGAATATTTGGTAGGAATATAATTTGTACAAAATAAAAGTCAAGATAGTATCTTGGTAGGTGAAATTTAAATAAACCATAAAATGGTTTCACATGTTTAATCTTGACATTTTTGACACATAGTGATGTCATGGATGACATCAATAGGAAGAATTCATTCCTATAAATAGGTAGTTCTTAATTCATTTTCAACTCATCCTCTCACTTGCCTTTTCACCTTCTAAGGCATTTGTTGTTCTCTCTCTTGTAGTATTTCACTTGTATTCTTTGTAGAGTGAAATAAATATTAGTGCAGTTGTTCTTTGGTGGACGTAGAATCATTTTGATATGAATCACATTAAATATTGTTGTTCTTCCTTGTTCTTTAATTTCACGTTTCCGCTAACAATTTTTGGGGTGTTACATCACTCGATCACGTTGCATACAAAAACAAATTCACGTGATCGCGAGAGAAGGTCTCTCGGCCATGATGAACAAAGTACCTGGCACTATAAAGCAGAAACTAGCAATTCACATAAGGCATAAAAGTTTCCAAATGGATCCTCAAGAATCAATTGAAACCCTGAGTATACAAACTAGATATGCTACCCAACTAAACTCGACGTTCCAGACTCAATGGAACCATCGAAATACGAATCCGAGGTCTCCTTGATTCAAATCCGTGAAAGTCCCAATAAATTAAGATAATGCTTAAAAATTCCAATCTAAGCGCAGAACCTCTAAAAATCAACCTAAATCTCTATTAGGCTTAAAACATCCATCAAATCCAATGGAACTATCAGAAATCTGATCCGAGCACCCAAACTCTGAATGTTGACCAAAGTCAACTCAAAGGCTAAAATTTCATAAACTTCCAACTTAAGACCTCAAATCCATGAAACAACTCCGAATTTGAAACTGACCACTCTCCTTGGCCAAATTCCACATTTCCGGAACTATTGGAACTGACCGAAATTTTATTCCAAGACTTGAAACTCCGATTGACACTAAAAACCAGTTTTAACCAACTTAAGCCTTTAAAAACTAAAAACTTTCAAAAATCTCAACCTCCTACTCAAATTTCAAAACCAACTTCACAAACTGATCAGAAATGACTCGGAGCAACTATTTTGATGGATAAAACGGTAATTTTATGAAAATTTTCAAAAATGACTTTTCGGGTCATTACAGTTATCCAAATGTCTTGTTGATTTGCTCTTTTTTTTTTAAAAAAAATCTTTTATTCTTAATTATGATATGTGGAACTCAAACTTGAAATGAACTTACATGTTCACATTCTTTTAATTTGTATTATTATCATGGTCGGATGTGGTGTGGATTGGAGAAATGATTATTTTTATTCTTTTATTTTGAATTTTTGATACACACAAAAGAAAAATGCAGTATACATACATAGTTGCTTAATTAAATCATATTTTATCGAACTAATTCTTTCTATATGAAAGTCATAGTTATTTTCCTCATTTTTTTTTGTCATAAGTTGAAAAAAATTACAATTTAAAATGATGGACGAAATCCAAAAAGAAAAAAAAGTGGAAGAGAGAGGTAGTGGAGGAGTGGGTTGTCATTTTTAATTTACTATGGAATCCAAAATCATGTTAATCATATGAGCCCATATGTTAAGTAATTTCAAATTATTTCAATGGAAAAAAGCCTAAATGCCCTTAAACTATGAGATTTGGTACAATATTGGCCTCTATCCACCTTATTATGAATGGGCCGTTAGACATAAATATATGTTTGAGCCAAAAGGTTGACATTAAGAGTATCTGGGGGCTGAAAAGGTGGATAAAGGGTAATTTTGTACCAATTCAAATAGTTAAAGAGCATGTTAGACCCTTCTCCATAAAAATAAAAGAGTTCCAAACAAATCTATGTAGGGGAAAGATATTTAAAAAACAAATCCAAACGGGCGAGATCATCAAGTCAAAACTCCCCTTTTGCCATCCAAAAGGATTGTGATACATAATTTCTAAGATTCACTGTTATATGTTCATTCGAGATTTAGGGTGTGTTAGGTATTAAGGAAAATATTTTTTATAGAAATTGTAACTTATTTTCTCATGTTTGGTTGGTGAGTAGAAACTATTTTCTGGAAAATATTTTTTAATGTTTGGTTGGTGAATGAAAAATATTTTTCAAAAAATATCTTTTATTTTTGGCATCAGACTAAAAAAATATTCTTTAGCAAAATAATCTCAAATCCGAAAATCAACCCCAATAATTGATTTATGACCCGACCCCAATCCAAACTGGGACAAGACCCCGATGATCGTTCTAAAATCCGACCCTGAGATTTGACCCAGGACCTGACTCTGAATTTCGACCCAGGAAATTTTCTTTCAAAAACATTTTTTAATTTTTTTCTTTTGACTGGGTGACGGCTAGGGGGGGGGGGGGATAGGCGTGGCATGAAAAAATGGTCTTTTAAAAAAAATTGAAATATTTTTCAAATTCTTTTTTGGGGGTGGCTTGGGGGTAGGGGTGTGGGTGGCGTAAAAAATGAAATTTTTTAAAATTTGAAATATTTTTCAAAAACATTTTTTTGACGGGAATAGCCTTGGTGGGGTGGGTGGGTAGGGGGTAGGGTGGCGTAAAAAAAATGAAAGTTTTTAAATTTGAAATATTTCCCAAAAATATTTTTTTCTTAAATTTTTTTTTTTACGGGAATGACCTGGGTTGGGGGTGGTGGGGTATGGGGGTAGGGGTAGGGAGTAGCGTAAAATGAAAAAAATTTAAATTTGAAATATTTTTCAATTTTTTTTTTAAAAAAATAAAAAAATAGATAGAAATGGCCTATGTAGGGGGGTGGCGGGGAGGTGGTAGGGATAGGGGGTTGCGTAAAACTGAAAAATTTAGCTTAAAATTATTTTTTGAAAAAGAATTTTGACGGAGGTGTGACCTGGTGGGGTGGCCTTGTTGGGGGGGGGGGGGTGGGGTGATGTAAAAAATAAATATGAAATATTTTTTAAAAGAATTTTTTTTGGAGGGGGTAGGGGTAGGGGTGGTAGGGATTGTTTGAGATTAAAAAAAAATCGTAAAATTTGAAACATTATTCAAAAATATTTTTTTATTTTTTTTTGTTTGGGGGGGGGGGGGAGGGGGGATTGTTTGGGGGTATGTATAAAATTATTTTTGAAATTTAAAAATAAGAAAATTTAAAAATTTAATTTTTTTTTAATGGGTAGGGTCGGGTACGGGGTATGAGTAGGTAAGAAAAAAAATTAAAGGATGAAGTAGAGTTTTGGAAAATGTTTTCTTTAATTTTGGAAGGGAATTTATTTTCCTTAAATTTGAGGAATATGAGTTGATTTGAAAAATATTTTTCAGAAAATGTTTTCCTCCATACCAAACACACCCTTAAGCACTGGGAAAAATGTTTTCCTCCATACCAAACACACCCTTTAGCATTGGGTTGTTTGATATTTGAGATGGGATAAATAAAGGAAAAACTACCTAACTAGACATCCATCTCTAGTATATATACTAATATTACCTGTACTTTTAAACAATTATATATATTATCACTTTTAATATTTTATACCATATATTTTAAAAAATATAATTAGATACACAAATCCCTTAAAACTAGAATTACTTAATTATCTTTACATTTTAAAAATTAAAATTAATGGTCCAAATATCTTTCTCTCTCATCAACCCCCCCCCCCCCCACGCTCCTCCGTAAATTGTCTATCCCCACCCCTCTCCCCCACCATATATTATTTTAGTGGCAATATATATGTCATATATATGGTCATACAATTCATCTTATGTATCTTAGTTTTTATTTCATATATTTAATGTTTCATTCAATGTATCTATACATATACATGACAGTGATGCGTATCTGATATGATTATTTCGTGTATCTAAGCATGATGTTATATGTATTCTATAAATGTTTAATATACATGTATCTAATATGATAAATAGTGTATCTGAAACTATCCAAAAAAAAATTCTAAGCAAAAAAATAACAAATTACACATGTATCTAACTTAAAATTCATATTGACTAGTTTAGAGAATTAACAGTGTATCTAACAGACCACATCAATTATATGAGCTACTACCCTTCTCATGTATATGAACAACAAAAATAGATGTGTATCTGACGTAAAAAAAATGTTTCTTATTATAAACAAAATTTAGAAACAATAATCAACAACATATCTAACAAGGTAGATAGTGTATCTGAAATATTAAATAGTTATTTATTATCATGTATCTATCGGAATTGTGTGTCTATCTGATGTACTTAAACAAAACATATCACAAGAAGCATTCATTAAGTTATAATGTATTTGAACAAGATCTCAGATCAATCAATTCAGAGCACTTATATGAATGCTTAACATAGTGTTTATTCATTATATTCAAAAATAGTTTAGATCATGTATCTGAAGAAAAAAAGATAACCAAAGCAACGTAAATAGCTTAGATCATGTATTTGAAGAAAAAAAGATATACAAAACAATGTTTCATACATAAATTAGCATTAATTGATGTATCCAACTCAAAAGTCATTTCACCATTATGGCTACATCCAATATTTTCTTTGTAATCGTTATGCATAATGGAAAAAATCCAAAATCATATTTACGTCTTTTTAATTTCACAAACTTCATTCTCATCTCAATTGGAGTCGAATTGTCTTCAACATTGTATCTGATCTCTAGAACATTGCGACTAATTTCATATCACACACCATATCTTGTCAGAAATACATCATTACATAATTATAAGAGGTGAAACTAACAATCCTCTATATAAGAACCATATCTTGTCTAGAGGTTCATTCTCCTCCCATAGAAACATGATTTGCAGGGAAGGTCGGATAATTGGAATAGGTAAAAAACTGAAGTAGATTTTCCAAAATTTAGTCTCAAACATTGCGACTACAATCGATTTGTAGTTGCTTGAAAATACCTTCAATGATATCATGGAAAGTAGCATTATCCTTGAGAAGTATTCCATTGATTTTTACGGTGATATTGACCATTATGAAAAGGAAAAAAAATCAAACGCAAGAAACAAAAAAAGAATTGTTGCCAAGAAGAAGAAGTTTTGAATTAGAGAATTATTGTGGTTTTAGGATTTCGTTATTTTAGGAAGATTTGTTAGAGTTGATATGTTAATGAATCTGTATTTTCAATTAGAGTTGTTAATTAAGCCTAAATTACTCCTTTATTTAAGGAAATCAGTTACACACATTTAATTCAAAATATTAAAATATGTATCTCTTTAATTCAAACCGTCAGATACATGTATCTGATAAGTAATGATACATGTATCCGACGGACAAAATATGGTATATGATGTAATTATTGAAACTATCTTGAATCATAGTAATTAGGTACTAAACTAGTGGGATTTATGTAGTTTACTCAACGCAGAAAAATAACCGTGCATTTTATTATTAGATTATTCCTTATATCTCGTACCAATCGAGTTTTTATACGTGATAGTACATGTTACATATAACTTCTACTTTTTATTATAATAATAATAATAATAATAATAATAATAATAATAATAATAATAACAATAATAATAATAATAATTAAAAAAACATGGTGTAAATGTACTTGAAATGATTTTAAAATGACATATTTTTTATCTATTGAGTCAAATTTGTCAATCCTTTTATATATATATAAGATCAGATTATCTCTAGCTTCATTTTAAGACTCAAAATTGCCTCTCAATTAATGAATACAATTTTATGATATTTAATTAAATTTAAATTAAATACAATATATTTGTTTGTTGGTTCACATAAAATTGTAGCCCAACCTATCCATGCCCAAACCCCACAAAATTCATTTGTTGAGTCATTGACGAGTTGGGTCCTTTGGGGTTGAGTCAAATTTTATGTAGACTAATAAATAAAGGTCACATGTTTGATTAAATATAATCAAATGTCATATAATTTTGTCATTAATTGATGGGCCATCTAAGCATGAAAACAACATCATGGATAAATTTTATCCAATGTAAAAAAGATCATCTCCGGTCTATTTTTATTTTACTCATTATTCTCTATTTACAGAGTAAAATAGAAAATGAGCTCTCCAAACACTCTCTATTTCACTCTCTATATTTCATTTATAGAGAGGTGAATAGTAGTAGTACTCACACTCGCTATTTCACTTTTTGATTATTTTATTATTATTTCTATAATATAATATTTGTAAGTAACATACTATAAATCATATAAGACCATTAAATAAATCTCTAATATTCGTAATTCCTTTTTAATGTAATATAACATTTTAAAAAAATATATTATTTAATATATACTACTTTCATATCGAATTAATAATATTTTAATTTTTCGTCAATTTAAGTGATATAATTTAAAATTGTTATTTTTCACTATGAATAATGCACAAAATTTATATGATAAGATTAAAATTTTAATTGAAAAATACAACACATAACATGATAATTTAAATACAAGAATACAAAAAAATGCTCATTTTGAACTCATTATGCTTTAATAGAGCATTAAGAGCAATGTACTAATTTTGATAGTTTAGTGTTTATATAATGTTTATGTAATTGTATCATTAATGATTTTAATTTTTCTTTAATATGTATAATATATAATATTTGCTTGCAATTTATGTTATCAAGAAATTTAGAATAAAATATTATTTTATGTTAAATAAAGAATTTGATTTTTTTTATATTACATGAAAATTATATAGAGTGATTGTTTGAAAGAAAGAATGAAAGGAGTTATATATGAAATATGAAATAAAATAGAAATAATAATATAATATTGATAAAAGAGAAGAAGATGCTTTTTTAAAGACTAAAATAAAGAATTAAATTAGAGTTAATTGTGTTAAAAATAGAGAACTCTATATTTGGAGAGTTAAATAGAGAGTAGGATTGGGGATGCTTTTGATCGAAGAAAATAATTTGATTCAATAGGCGGATGAAAAACATTTTGAAGCATTTTTACATAACAATTTTTTATCCCTTTTATTTTTATTTTCATATTAGAAACTAATCTCTATTTGATCCTGCAAAAAATGACCCTCTATAAGTGTCTTAGAATGCATTTTCTCTCCTTCCAACTTACCTTTTTTTTTTTTTTACTAATTTATATCCAGTATTTATATTGGAGTTGGACTAAATCTAGATTTTCATTGGAAAGTCTCAGATTTGGAGGTAATACACTCCCTAACAAAGATGACTCTATATTCATGGAAGACTTAAATTGACACCTCTGATAAAGAATGAAGAAATACTTACCACTCTACCGTAAACTTTTGTTGGTCCTTCCAACTCACTTTATTTTATTACTCTCTTAACTACTTTCAGAAAAATGTCATATACTTTTCAGTTCTCTTCACCGTTGCAAAGCATACTTGTAAAGTGTTAGTAATAATTTCTACAACTTCACCTTAACGAAAGTCTCTAAGTACTCCATGTACTAAAAATAGAAAGAAATAATTATAATGTGATGTTGGCTTCACTACCTTAAAGTTGGTTGCTGAAAGGTATACTTATTCTCACTAGTCACTAATCACTATCATGCAGTTTTTAGAGCCACCTGATTTAACTTGCCTTGAAAGGATGGATAATCACTACCTTAAAGTTGTTAAGTATAGTCACCTTCAAAGATTTCACTACTCACCAATGACATTGCCACCTGATTTACCTAAAATGAAATGAGTTCTCTACATCTATCATAACTACATTCACTAGTCTCTAATTGCACCAATCAATCAACAACAAAAACATCTTTTATCGTCAATAAATATGCTTATTAACGAAGGATGCTAGAGTCTTTACCAACATTAGTTAATTGTTATTGAATTTAATATTGTAGCTACAGATGTTAAGTGCATTTACAAAGAGTACTAAAATGTAATTATTCTTATATAGTAATTATTATTTCTAAAAAAAAATATATTTAGCAGCAATTAAGATATTATCATTGATAAATTACCACTAAATATCAATTTTAATGTAGTGTAAGATAATTTTTCAGGGTTCAATTATTTGAATCTAAAGTTAAAACTTGATTTTAAAAAATTATAATAGAAATATTTTTCTAATTTTCTAATTTTCTAATTTTTTAGATTCCATTGAATTATATCAAATTACACTAAATATCATTTTTAATGTAGTGTAAGCTAATTTTTCAGGGTTCAATTAATTAAATCTAAAGTTAAAACTTGATTTTAAAAAATTAAAATAGAAATAATTTTCTAATTTGATAATTTGTTAGATTCCATTGAATTGTATCGAATTCATCTAGGGTGAAGTGATTGTCGAAAGCAGACTTTTCTCATTTTAAAGAGAGTTAACCAACGAGAGTTGTGGTCCAGTGGTAAGTACCTTTTCATTCTTAATCAAAGGTTTTGGGTTCGAGACTCTCTAAATACGGAGTAATCTTTATTAGGGAGTGCTTTATTCTTGATGTGGGACTTCTTGACACAAATACGGATTTAATCAGACTTCAATATTGATACCGAACACTCTCTGAAAAAGAGAGTGAAACTTTCGTTTGATCATAGATTTTCAAAAAAAAAATTAGACGAGAGGAAATTGCTCAGATGGTAAGCACCCCTCACTTCCAACCCGAAGATTGCGAGTTCGAATCACCAAGGGAGCAAAAGGGGTGGGAGCTCCTAGGGAGGGCAAAAAATATAAATAAATAAAATTTAAAATATTATTTGTTCAATTTTTGAAAATTTATCTTCAAAATAATTCTGTATTAATATCCCACGAACACGACCGTTTAGTCTTGTTGCTTCCACTTGAATAATGTATACTATATATGCAAGGAAATAAAACCAAAATGTACATTAGTACCACTTTGCAGTAACATGTTGCTAGCCACTTTGCAGTAAAATGTTGCTAGCCACTTGAGAGAGTGGGCAATTCAGATTCCGGTATAATATTTCCTCCGTTTAAAAAAGAGTAGCCTAGTTTGACTTGATACGAAATTTAAGAAAATAAATAAAACTTTTGAACCTTGTGGTCCTAAATTAAAGTTATGTCAAATGTATAAAATTGTCCTTTAATCTCGTGCTCTTAAACATGCCACGTGAAAAGCTGAAAGTAAAATGTTACCAAAAAAAGAAATAAGTCATTCTTTTTTAAACAAACTAAAAAGGAAATGAGGTCATTCTTTTTAAAACGGATGGAGTAATTAATTACTAGTACTATTTACTACTCTTATCACGCAGTTTTTCAGCCACATGTGCTGCATGCATTAAAAGATTGGGCTTGATTTTGATGTGTCATCCCAATAGCAATTTGAGTTTATAGCTTAAACAAAAAGGTGATTTTCTATTTTTGTTGAAAGGATAACTCACTCATACTCCCTTTGAAGGGTGTGTTTTGTTATGCTGTGCAATAATTTTTCCCTCTCAATTATCTTTTCTCAAACATTTATTCTTAAGGAGAAAAAGAAATATATCTTCAACACATCTCTTGTTTCTTGATGTAATTCACTGGCATGGCTGTTAGCACAAGTTAACAAAAGTATCAATCACATTGCACAAGTTAACATATAATTTTCAATCACATTGCACAAGTTAACATAATTTTCAATCACATTGCACAAGTTAACATAATTATCAATCACATTGTCACATCATTCAATTAGGACTCCACCATCGTATTGTTGGAAGGAGAGTTGTAGAAGACCGAAGACGACAATAATTCAAATTCAAATTATAATATATAGTACTGTAAAGGCATTTCCTTCTTCATTTTTTTTAATCTTCATTTTGCCAAGGCAAATGTTTCGCTAAAAGAAATAACGAATTAGTGATGGATAAAATTTTGTAACTAAACACCAAATTTTATATCAATCTCATTTAGTTATAAATTAGCAACATATTATGTAAAAAGAAAAAACTACATAATTAGATATATTTCAGTATTATATATTCTACTAGTTTTGACGCACGTGTGTTGCACGTGAATATCAAACCATGCACCACACTATTTTTAAAAATAACGTGAATATTATTAAAAAAATTAGTCACTTTTAAAATCTCTAAGTTACACCTCTTAAATATACTTTCTCCTCCATTCTCTATAGTGCATTACTTTGTTATTATTATATTATTGGTGTTCTTACTATTAATATAATACTAGTATACGTACCCGCGCGATGCGCGGATAATATTAAAGAAAATAATTTCATTATATTTATACTCGATTATATAGTATACACTTGTCTACATGAAAAAAATAATAATTTGAATTAGTGTATCAACTATGACACAATTTATCATGAAATTTTAAGTTGTAAGGAGCATCAAATCTTACCTGAATTACCTATATAGAATTAAATAGATAATGGATACGAAATGCTCAATAAGAATTAAATCATCATCTAATACTTTATATTTTCGTTGTGTTAAATTTTATGGTCAAAGAACTGAATAACTCTATGTAACTCAATTTTAACGATTATTGTAGACGTGCTTTGAAAATGAACTGATATTTCAAAAAAATATATATAGTTAATTGAATTGCTTCCAAATGGAATCTAATAACAGGAATAGTGAATCATTTCATGAAAAATAAATATTAACACATAAATCAACTTCTATATATAAATATGTATAGCATAGTTTGATCCCATTAATGATCATATATTTCATGTCGATAAAAAAAAATATTGTCTTTGAGTTTTTTTAGTTGCTTCACATGATTATGCGGACAATATGTAAAACTACTTTAAAATAGAAGAAAATGTATTTTTTTTTTGTGATTGGAAGAACTTAAAAGTTTCTCCTTCCTAAAAAACTCTTTATGTTTTTTTTACGTTTATATTATTATTTTATGATTTAATTTGTAGAATGACTTAAATTTACTGTATTGATATTTTTTATTATATTAAAATAAGTATGTTAATATTATATCAATACTTAATATTTTATTTGATTAATCTATGTATGATATTAATTAAAATTTATGATATGTACTTTTTATTTGAATAAAAAATTTAAATTTTAAATATTTTTTTATAATAGATATTTAAAATAGTTTGTCTCTATAAAAAAAAATTTAATATTAAAAAATACATTGATACCTGTTTTTTTTTTTTGTAATTTGTCTCGCAAATGTACTTTTAAAAAAATATTAATCAACCAAATAAAAGTAATTTTTGAATGAATTTAGTCAAATACAATTTTTTTTGAAAAGCTATTTTATTAAAAAAATAAAATAAAATATTTTTAGTCTGCCTTGCCAAACATGTATCATTGTCTATTACTCTTTTTTATAAACTATACCGTAGATATATTTGTTTAATTATTTTAATATTCTTTAATTTCTTAATCAACTGTTTACCATTCTTCAAAAAAAAAAAATGTGCCTAGTTTATCACAAGCAAACTAAAAGCACATATGAGGTCATCGAACTTAAAGCTTTTATAGCCATTTTATTTTTATGTTTGTCTTAATTAATTTCTTAAGTATATACAAATAAATAGATTTAAAACTAAATACTATCACCAAATGTTGTTATATTAATTTAAAACCAATAAAATACATAATATCATTTTATTACTAAGTGACTTTCTATTATTTTGCACTTGACTGCATGTTAATTATAACTTTTCTTTCGATATTGATAAGTAAATAATTTTTCTTTGATTTAAAATTTTATTTATTTATGTTCTTTCATTCTATTCCTTTGATTCTTTCATTATTTAAATTTGTTAAATAATTTTAGGATTATTTAGTACGCATTAAATAATAGTGTAAATAATAAATGAAAATACACATACAACTGCCTAAATGTAATCTTCAATTAATACGCATAAATTTGTTAATAATAATTGTACTATTATTTAATACGCATAAAATATAATAGTATATATAATAAATGAAAATACGCATATAACTTCTTAAATTTAATCTTCAATTAAAATCCACTTAGATACATCATAAGCTAATATAATATAATACTAACTAATCCCACTTTACATAAAATACAAACTAATCTAACAACATATATGCTTTACAATTTATAGTTAATTTTTACAATAATTTATTCTGCTAAATTTATTTTTGTTATACCTCTTTTTAAAACTAATTAAATTTTATCAGATTTAGAGTTACATATTTATAATTTTTGTGCTCAAGTCTGAGACAATTTATTTTAATTTTTAGTGTTATTAATCATCCATTATTTCTCATTAACTCTACTTTATCAAAAGAAGTACTTCAAAATGGTATCTATTTAATATCATAACTATAATTTTATTTAAAAAAATTTATGAAAATATAAAGACTCGATAGAAACCACATTAAAAGGGAAGAAAATAAATATAAAAAATGACATTACACACTCCATGCTGTTTTTTTAACATGTACAATTTGCAAATTAATCAAACAAATTTGCATGAATTAATTAGCTCATCCCATAATTTATCAAATATCTGTAAATTGAAATAAACAACTGACCAATTTTTTCATTTATTCTTCATTAATTACCTCTTTTTTGTGTGTTCTCCCTTTACAACACAATATTTACTGATGTATTGACATCAAATATACACCTTCTCTATCCAGCTTTATATATATGTAATCACACTATAATTAGACAAAAAAATTACTTTAACTTAAATAACATAATACGATCCATGAATATTATGCTATCAACTTATTAAAATTGAATGTTTTTCTTCCGAAGTTTGATAAGTTACATTTATGTGCATATGTAAAATTTGAAGTAGAAAAAATTTCGACATAAAACGTAAAATAGAAAAACAACATTTTCAGTATAGTCTTGTTTCACATTCTCTTCCACCTAAAAAAATACGTCCAATACAAACTCATTTATTAGTTCATAACAAAATGAAGTAAAATAAACATAATACATGCTAATTTGTATGGAATAATTTGCTTACCTAATTACAATTTAAATACTAAAACCTATATTGAATAATAATAATTCTAAATTGTGAATAAAGAAGGAGAAGTATATGTGCAATTGCTTAAAAATAAAAAAAAGAGTTCCTAGCAAGTCATCATTTCAAACCATAAAGACTCATTAGCAGAAACAAAGGGACTATTAGAAAAGAAATTACAGGAACCGAAAGAGCACCATGAAAAGCAAGAAATTTTATCATATTAAAAGAGGTTGAATAAAGATAAAATAATAAGAAAATTATTATGATGTGAATATATTTTTAAAGTGATGAAGTTAACTATTAATGACAAATTTTTTTCCCTTGGATTAAGTAGTTTTTAGGGATAAGATTAAGTATCCATCTTTTAAAATTTAAATTTTAAATTAATTATTTAGACATTTTAAAAATTATATATAAAAAGGAGAACGAAGAAAGAGTTGTGTTGATGTGTATTTCTTAGTTAGTTCTATAATAGGGGATAGAAACGTGCATAGATTAGTATACTTTTTTAAAATCTTATAATAGTGTTTTTTTTAAAGAATAAAAAATTGCAAAAAAGTCGTAATTATATTTTTTAATAATTGTGTATGATTCAAAAAATAATTCTAATAATTTATTTTATAATTTAATTTTTTTTTTGAAATTGTCTTATTTTAAAAATTGTTTTAGAATTTAGAATGTATCAAAAAGGTGTTATGCTTTATTAGAAATTTGTATTGTTTTTTTAATTTTAAGTGATCATTAGCAAGAAAAACTCTCCATGTGACTCTCCCTCCACAATACACGTTCTATTCACCTACTCATCTTTTAAAAAGCAAATAATTCCTATTCGATAATAATAATAATAATAATAATAATAATAATAATAATAATAATATTTCAATCCGGATCACTCAGTTAAGACATGTAGGAACCTTTAATTACATAATTTTAGCCTGGCAAAGTATGAAAGTTCTTACTATCCGGGTCCGCCCGGGTCCGCCCTCCACACGGGTAATCCAACGGGTAATCCAACGGATTTATTCAGCAACTTTTCATAGACTTGCCTGGTTAAATTATGTTTGTCCTAGTCTTACTGATTAATCTGTTGTCATAATAGACACAACGCCATTTCTTATAATAACTTAGTATATAATAGTTCAACACAAGCAGCTTAGCCCATCATTGGGCTTATGAACATAAAGAAAACAAATTAAAACATAAAGTAATGAATAGTACCTTTGAATCGAGATCTTCAAACCAAACCAAGATTTCAACTTTTATTCAAACCAAATTTAAAATATTACAGAGAATAGAGAGGGAGAGAGAAAGAGAGAGAGGGTTCTGAAAACCTGCTTCTAAACTTAATACACACTTCCTCTTATATAGAGGTTACAAACTATAACCACAATAATAGAAGTGGCCCACAACTTTATAATGGCCAATAAGCAAACGATAAGGCCGACAAGCAACAATGGCCTTCACATGGTTTTATTCTTTTTTGGCCGTCTATCTGGCCATTATCTTTATAAAAGATATAAAGTAAAAGGACATCCACTATGTTTTGTCTTTTCCTTTGTCTGTTGTGTAAATGGAAGATTCTTCCATCTGCTGCTGGTAACGCTTGAGAATAGCCTCAAGGTCTTCTTCTTCTTCATCATCAATGTCTTGTGCTTCTCCTGCAAGACATGTATCATCTGTATGACTGGCTGATGCCATGGAAATGTCATCTTTTATATCAAAATCAAGGTTTTTTATTAGATCTTTCTTTACTTCCTCCATATACAGAGCGATTGCCTCTGATTTGGAAATGATTCCTTTCTTCATTTGAAGTTGTCTGGCAATTTTCTTGAATGGATCTGTATCATTAGGTCCTTTAACTTCTGTAGTATTGGTCTCATAATACCTACTTACTTTTACATTTATTAAATCCAGGATTTCTTGTCCATGTAATTGTCCTTCCTGGTTTTTCTGAAGTAATTTACTCCAGAACTTAGTGTAGAACACTCTTTGCAAGCAGGGAAATCCTTCTGAAGTAGTATTAACTTCAATTGACCATCTCATAATCCATGGAATGGAAAACTCAATGAAAAAATACATCACTGAAATTCCTTCAAAGAAAATATTATCTTCTTGTAACCTAGTTAACTTTGGAGAAACATCTATCCATTCTAAATATAATTTTTTATAGGATTCTGGCAATATTTTTATGGTTGGTCCATATAATGTCCACCATTTGCAAAACCAATTAGGAATATTCCTGTCAAAAATATTCGCACATAGTTTTATAAACCATGAGTGCTTTCTATTAGCATTTTCATAAAGAAGGACTTTATTAAATCCATCAATATAATCCCAATAGTTATATTTTACTGGAATTTTTTGTTCTGGATGGATATAATCCATTTCTTTTAAGGTGCTCATACCCCACTCTTCTGGTGATATAATCTTCTTAATAACCAATTTTTAAAAGTTATAAACTTTCTTGGTGTTCGCAGGATAAAAATGCTGGAATTCACATCCTGTGGATGAGAGTATAATCTCATAGTGCATTCTGTATTTATATGATGTAGCAGTATAAGCTACTGTATCCAGATACCTGGTCATTATCTGCCAAGGTTCATTTCTCCATCGGAGATCACTTTCTTCCAGCAGAAGTATAACTTCTCTTTTGCTGTTTATATCAAATACTTCTATATTTTCGTCATCTATTAGTACTGAAGAATATGTCGTTGATGAACTAGCCTCTTCCTTGGATTTAATGAAATCCATGAATTCTTTATACATTGGGTGGTTGATATTAACTCCCCCACTGGTGCCACTACTTGATGAAGCAGTTGTCTGGCTAACATTAAATGATGTTAGCGTCCTATTTCCTTGTTGGGCGAGGATATGACCTCCTCTTCCTGAATTGCTTCGTCCTCTCCTGGAAGGAGGGGGCCATTCTGGTCTCATCCTGAAAAAGTAAAATTATTCAATTTAAATATTCTCTAGTAAGAAAATCAGGTAGACTATTATCTTCTCCTTTCTTATAATGTATCTCAAAATCAAAAGGCGCTAAAAGAGCTTGCCATCTAGCAAACATTTGTTTAGAAACATCATGCTTACAATCTTTATTAAACATAAACTTTGCTGCTTGACAATCAGTTTTTATTAAAAACCTTTGATTATAAAGGTCACCTTGGAATTTGAGAACACATTTTACAATAGCTAAGATTTCTTTGGCTATAGTTGCATAGTTTTTCTGGGCTGTATTCCATTTTCCCGAATAAAACTGAACTATATAATGCCGTTTAGTATCAGGGCAATATTGGGTAAGGACGCCACCATAACCAATATCTGAAGCATCAGTTTCAACAGATTTTTCCCAATTTGGATTCGCTAAAGTGAGACAAGGAAGATTTTTAACCTTCTCTTTAATCCTCTTAATGGCTTCAGTATGGTCATTTGACCAAGCTTTAGGATTCTTTTTTAATCTATCATAAATAATAGCCGTATCCTTAGCCAGATCCTTTATGAAAGGGGCTACATAATTAAGACTTCCAAGAAATCTCTGCAACTGAGTTTTATCAGTAATAATATCGGGAAATTTAGAAGCAAATTCTATACTCCTGTTAATAGGGCTGATACTTCCCCTTTCAATATTATGTCCTAAGAATCTTACATTAGTCTGGAAAAGAGCCATCTTTGGTTGAGATATAACCAACCCATTTTGCATTATAATTTTTTTAAATAATTCTAAATGTTTAAAATGGGTTTCTATATTTTTAGAAAATACCAAGATATCATCTATATAAACAATTATAAAATTAGTATATGGTAAAAATATATCATTCATAATTTTCTGAAATTCAGAAGGAGCATTTTTCAAACCAAATGGCATCACATTCCATTCGTATTGACCCATAGGGACATTAAATGTTGTCTTGAACCTATCAGATTCTGCTATCTGAATCTGCCAATAACCTGATTTTAAATCAAATTTAGAAAATATGATAGCATCATAAACTCTATCAAGTAAATCCTTTTTATTAGGAATTGGATACCTGATCCACTTAAGGGCTTTATTAAGCGGCTTATAATTGATGACTAATCTAGGTGCTCCTCTTTCTTGCTCTGCATGTTTATTAACATAGAAGGCTGTACAAGACCAAGGAGACTTAGAATGCCTTATAAGGCCTTTCTGAAGTAAGGAGTCAATTTCCTTTTTGCATAACTCTAAGTAATCAGCATTCATTTGACAGGGCCTTGCTTTAGTAGGAATATTATCCTCAACAAAGCTTTCTTCATAAGGGAGGCTTACTACATGCTTTTTCCTGTTCCAGAAAGCATTAGGATGATCTCCACAAATATCAATAGAAAACTGATTCTTTAAAATGGCGATTTTTTCCTTTAATTTAGGATTCTGTAAAATATGATCAACTTCAATGCTGTTAATCTCTTGTTTTATAAAACTTACTTGGTTGTTTTTTGAAACCAGTAATTTTGCAGTCATATCGTTTATCATTCTTGTAAATGGTTTGGTAACAAATTCTAGTATAAACGGTTTGTCGTTCCAAGTTCCAATAATCTTATTGTTATCCCAATGAGTAAGAGGGAAAATATCATTTATAAAAGGAACACCCAAAATTATTTGGTTAGTGATATTTTTAACTAAAACAAAACTTTGGGGAACACAATTTTTCCCCTTACAAATAAAAGCTTTTGGAAGCTTAAATTCAATATTCATTTTACTACCATTTGCTGATCTAAGACTATGAGTAGTTTTATGAAAATATCTTGAAGGTATAAGTCCTTCTTGGATACAATTTAAATCAGCTGCACTGTCAATAAGAGCTATAAATTCTTTTTTATAATTATAATCAATTAGAAGAGTAATTTTTGTATAAAACTTTTGAGAAGTAAAAGCTTTAAGACTATAAAGAAAATCTGTTTTATCATTTTTTAAAGAAAGATTTTTTATAAAATCTAGATTATCATTTTCACCTTCCATAGAGGAAGATGATTCAGAGGCGTTATCCAGATTTCTAAGTGTCTGGATAGCATCAAGTCTGACTTCTATAACAACATTCTTTTCTTTAAGAAGAGTAATGTCTTCTTTGAGATTATTAATCTCTTCTTTCAGGTCACTGATGGTAGTGGGAGAACTTATCATTTTTCTCCTTTCTAATAAGAGATTTTTTACCTCTGCCATGGTATATGAACCTTCTTTGGTTGGAATTTCCTTAGGAGTATAATCCTTTTCAGTAATATAATCCTTTTCTTTAGTATCACTGATCTTATCAATAATCTGAGCTCTAATTTCAGGGTCTTTTATATTTTGTAAAAGCTCAATAATTTTGTCATTATCAATGACATTAAGGCTCATTTCTTTAAATTGTTCATAGATCTTATAAAGATCATCTTCATCATCTTTTTCACACGCCATTCCTTGTTGGCATGGTGAACATTCATCTTCAGAGGTCAAATAATCTTCCTGTTGAAGAGCTTTGAGATCTTCACTTGTTGAAGAATCTTCTCTGCTACTATATTCTGACCCTGATTCAGAGTCAGAATTAAGCATGATCTTATAAAGAGAATCCTTTATATTTTCTTCTATGTCAAGGCTCTTAATTTTTTCCTTGACTCTGCAATCTTTGGCATAATGGCCATACCTACCACATTTGTGACAAGTATCGGATTTATTAAAATTTCGATACTTCTTTCTCCTTTTAGAGGAATCTCCTCTACCTTCTTCTGCTCTTCTGATCTTCTTTTCAATTTTCTTCTTCTTCCATTTTTCATAATCTTTTTTAGAAGATTTCTTCTTTTTATGGGAAGAAGATTCCAAGTCTCTAGACTTTTGTTTAGGAATATCAAATGCGAATTGTTCGCAAAATTCTCCTAACTGTTTCCTTTCACTTAAGCGATGTCGCTTAATCTGTTGATTCAACTTAATCTCATTGCACAAGGCTAAACCTTCTTGTACACAGGCACTTATTAATTTGCCATAAGTATAATCATCATAATTGATACTATGATCATCTCCTCGCAGAGATCTCCTCACTCTTTCTGCAAATAGGGTTGGTAATCCGTCTATAAATTTGGATTTCCAATGAGTGCTATTACACTCTGGTAATTCCATAACTCTACATAAAAAGACATCCTTGTAATATCTGAAGGATGTAAGAGTCTTACATCTCAGATTTTGGAGTAGAGTTCTAATGGTCTCACTATTATCTGACCATCTTCCTGAGAAATGTTCGATAATATTCAAAACTAGTGTATAAACTGCGTTCTGAATAATTTGTTCTCCCTCTTGTTTTACTGCCATAAGAACTGTATCTCTTTGAGTTTGGTTGAGATAATTATCCCACCATCCTTTTAATTGACCCGTAAAACCAGCTGTTATCATATCAGCAATAGTCTTATCACTATTTTTGTTGGTCTTACAAATAGTACTGTACATCAAAATTCTATGGACAGTTGTAAAAATTTGTCTATCAGTATACCCATCTATGTTCCATTCATAGATTTCTTTTCCATTATAACTATTAGTTATAATATGTTCGTGTTCTTCAAGTAGAACATCTTGAGGAGTAGGTCTAGGATAGTAGAACATCCTTTGGACCGGCTTTCTAGCATATTTTTCTGATATCTTATTAAGACTATCATAAAATTCTTTCTTATTGCTAGATTCTCCTTCGATAAAATTATCTGCATTTATAGGTTGCACCCCACCCCCTTTGAATTTCTTTTCCAAAAAACTTTCAAGGTCTGAATAATCCTTGATTTTAAAATCCTCTATATCAGGAGGAGGTTGTAAGCTACTATTAGTAACTTTTTCTTTACCTTTTATCTTAGTGGGTAATAGAGTAAGAAGTCTATCAACTTTCTCATGCAAAGATATAATATGATCACCTAGAATGCTCATATAAATATTTGCATAATTATTTTGCTTTATTATAGCATTAACATGCTGAGTGGTTACCAAAGCAGTGTCATTTTCTAATAGTTTAGAAAAAGCATTAAAATTAACAATTTTATCATTTTTATTAATTTGAAAAGATTGTTGTGGAGGAAAAACAGATCTCGTAATTTCTCCATTGCTTAGAGTAAAGTCTCTTTCAAGCATAGAAATATAGTTATGAACATGTTTACACATAAACCAAGGAATGAAAGGAATTAATCGATTTATTTTAGAATCTATAAGATCTTTATAAAATTCCTCTTGAAATTCATGTTGCTCTTTTTTATTAAAGTTTTTAAAAAACCATTTTCTAAAAAGCTTTCATTTTTTTCGCTGAAAATCTTTAGCGATACGAGCTCTTGCCGGAGATCCCGGACTAAAATCGATGATTTTGTCAGGCATAAGAAAATTAAATTTAACCTGTTATTCCATTAGGAAAATTCATTTCAGATTCAGTTATATCTAAATCAGAACTAGCCTTCTGAACAGGTTTAACAATATTATCTTTATCAATTTCTATATTGTCATATCTATAATTTTCTCTAATTTGAGAGGTAGATGCTCGAGAAGGAACCTGTACAGTATAATCAACAGGAGAAATATAAGAGACAGATCTACTGATCCTAGAAGACATACTACGATTTTCAAGAAGCATGTTAATAGGTTCATTAAATCTGATTTTAACAGTTCCGTCATTTAACTGTTCAATTTCAGAAACCTCAGTATTAATATTATTTTGAGGTTGGGTAGCATTTTCAATAACCCATTCTTGTGGAAAATCAATTTCTTCCCACTTAATAGGTCTTCTAGTAACAACCTTTGATTTATCAAAAATTGTTTCTATTAAAATAGTTTCATTTTTGAAATCAATTATTTTGCACATAGGATTAAGAGTATGTAATAACTTATAATAAATCCTGTAACATATGCAAACAACTTCAGTGCCAGGCATATAATCATAACCATGAAGTTTAACATTTAACATAAGAGAACTTAATGAATTCTCATCTTGCAAAGAAATTTGTAAGTTAGGATATGCATTAAAATAAACTGGTCCATAAGCGAGACTAGTTTGAATTGTCCCTATAAGGGATTTCTTCCAGTTATGATTTCGACCGTCACGCAAAGCTGCTATAAAGCTTTCAGGTAAACCACGCAAAGTAAGGGGCTTAAAGGCCACCTGGACTAACCCAATATGCATAAATCTATAAATATCTTTATAGGGTGAGTTGTTTGAAACCAAGTGAAGAAACTATTACTATTGATAGTGATAACCAGACTTTTAGATTATTGTCTGATAATGATTTAGCACCCTATAAAGATATTTATAGATTTATGCATATTGGGTTAGTCCAGGTGGCCTTTAAGCCCCTTACTTTGCGTGGTTTACCTGAAAGCTTTATAGCAGCTTTGCGTGACGGTCGAAATCATAACTGGAAGAAATCCCTTATAGGGACAATTCAAACTAGTCTCGCTTATGGACCAGTTTATTTTAATGCATATCCTAACTTACAAATTTCTTTGCAAGATGAGAATTCATTAAGTTCTCTTATGTTAAATGTTAAACTTCATGGTTATGATTATATGCCTGGCACTGAAGTTGTTTGCATATGTTACAGGATTTATTATAAGTTATTACATACTCTTAATCCTATGTGCAAAATAATTGATTTCAAAAATGAAACTATTTTAATAGAAACAATTTTTGATAAATCAAAGGTTGTTACTAGAAGACCTATTAAGTGGGAAGAAATTGATTTTCCACAAGAATGGGTTATTGAAAATGCTACCCAACCTCAAAATAATATTAATACTGAGGTTTCTGAAATTGAACAGTTAAATGACGGAATTGTTAAAATCAGATTTAATGAACCTATTAACATGCTTCTTGAAAATCGTAGTATGTCTTCTAGGATCAGTAGATCTGTCTCTTATATTTCTCCTGTTGATTATACTGTACAGGTTCCTTCTCGAGCATCTACCTCTCAAATTAGAGAAAATTATAGATATGACAATATAGAAATTGATAAAGATAATATTGTTAAACCTGTTCAGAAGGCTAGTTCTGATTTAGATATAACTGAATCTGAAATGAATTTTCCTAATGGAATAACAGGTTAAATTTAATTTTCTTATGCCTGACAAAATCATCGATTTTAGTCCGGGATCTCCGGCAAGAGCTCGTATCGCTAAAGATTTTCAGCGAAAAAAATGAAAGCTTTTTAGAAAATGGTTTTTTAAAAACTTTAATAAAAAAGAGCAACATGAATTTCAAGAGGAATTTTATAAAGATCTTATAGATTCTAAAATAAATCGATTAATTCCTTTCATTCCTTGGTTTATGTGTAAACATGTTCATAACTATATTTCTATGCTTGAAAGAGACTTTACTCTAAGCAATGGAGAAATTACGAGATCTGTTTTTCCTCCACAACAATCTTTTCAAATTAATAAAAATGATAAAATTGTTAATTTTAATGCTTTTTCTAAACTATTAGAAAATGACACTGCTTTGGTAACCACTCAGCATGTTAATGCTATAATAAAGCAAAATAATTATGCAAATATTTATATGAGCATTCTAGGTGATCATATTATATCTTTGCATGAGAAAGTTGATAGACTTCTTACTCTATTACCCACTAAGATAAAAGGTAAAGAAAAAGTTACTAATAGTAGCTTACAACCTCCTCCTGATATAGAGGATTTTAAAATCAAGGATTATTCAGACCTTGAAAGTTTTTTGGAAAAGAAATTCAAAGGGGGTGGGGTGCAACCTATAAATGCAGATAATTTTATCGAAGGAGAATCTAGCAATAAGAAAGAATTTTATGATAGTCTTAATAAGATATCAGAAAAATATGCTAGAAAGCCGGTCCAAAGGATGTTCTACTATCCTAGACCTACTCCTCAAGATGTTCTACTTGAAGAACACGAACATATTATAACTAATAGTTATAATGGAAAAGAAATCTATGAATGGAACATAGATGGGTATACTGATAGACAAATTTTTACAACTGTCCATAGAATGTTGATGTACAGTACTATTTGTAAGACCAACAAAAATAGTGATAAGACTATTGCTGATATGATAACAGCTGGTTTTACGGGTCAATTAAAAGGATGGTGGGATAATTATCTCAACCAAACTCAAAGAGATACAGTTCTTATGGCAGTAAAACAAGAGGGAGAACAAATTATTCAGAACGCAGTTTATACACTAGTTTTGAATATTATCGAACATTTCTCAGGAAGATGGTCAGATAATAGTGAGACCATTAGAACTCTACTCCAAAATCTGAGATGTAAGACTCTTACATCCTTTAGATATTACAAGGATGTCTTTTTATGTAGAGTTATAAAATTACCAGAGTGTAATAGCACTCATTGGAAATCCAAATTTATAGACGGATTACCAACCCTATTTGCAGAAAGAGTGAGGAGATCTCTGCGAGGAGATGATCATAGTATCAATTATGATGATTATACTTATGGCAAATTAATAAGTGCCTGTGTACAAGAAGGTTTAGCCTTGTGCAATGAGATTAAGTTGAATCAACAGATTAAGCGACATCGCTTAAGTGAAAGGAAACAGTTAGGAGAATTTTGCGAACAATTCGCATTTGATATTCCTAAACAAAAGTCTAGAGACTTGGAATCTTCTTCCCATAAAAAGAAGAAATCTTCTAAAAAAGATTATGAAAAATGGAAGAAGAAGAAAATTGAAAAGAAGATCAGAAGAGCAGAAGAAGGTAGAGGAGATTCCTCTAAAAGGAGAAAGAAGTATCGAAATTTTAATAAATCCGATACTTGTCACAAATGTGGTAGGTATGGCCATTATGCCAAAGATTGCAGAGTCAAGGAAAAAATTAAGAGCCTTGACATAGAAGAAAATATAAAGGATTCTCTTTATAAGATCATGCTTAATTCTGACTCTGAATCAGGGTCAGAATATAGTAGCAGAGAAGATTCTTCAACAAGTGAAGATCTCAAAGCTCTTCAACAGGAAGATTATTTGACCTCTGAAGATGAATGTTCACCATGCCAACAAGGAATGGCGTGTGAAAAAGATGATGAAGATGATCTTTATAAGATCTATGAACAATTTAAAGAAATGAGCCTTAATGTCATTGATAATGACAAAATTATTGAGCTTTTACAAAATATAAAAGACCCTGAAATTAGAGCTCAGATTATTGATAAGATCAGTGATACTAAAGAAAAGGATTATATTACTGAAATGGATTATACTCCTAAGGAAATTCCAACCAAAGAAGGTTCATATACCATGGCAGAGGTAAAAAATCTCTTATTAGAAAGGAGAAAAATGATAAGTTCTCCCACTATCATCAGTGACCTGAAAGAAGAGATTAATAATCTCAAAGAAGACATTACTCTTCTTAAAGAAAAGAATGTTGTTATAGAAGTCAGACTTGATGCTATCCAGACACTTAGAAATCTGGATAACGCCTCTGAATCATCTTCCTCTATGGAAGGTGAAAATGATAATCTAGATTTTATAAAAAATCTTTCTTTAAAAAATGATAAAACAGATTTTCTTTATAGTCTTAAAGCTTTTACTTCTCAAAAGTTTTATACAAAAATTACTCTTCTAATTGATTATAATTATAAAAAAGAATTTATAGCTCTTATTGACAGTGCAGCTGATTTAAATTGTATCCAAGAAGGACTTATACCTTCAAGATATTTTCATAAAACTACTCATAGTCTTAGATCAGCAAATGGTAGTAAAATGAATATTGAATTTAAGCTTCCAAAAGCTTTTATTTGTAAGGGGAAAAATTGTGTTCCCCAAAGTTTTGTTTTAGTTAAAAATATCACTAACCAAATAATTTTGGGTGTTCCTTTTATAAATGATATTTTCCCTCTTACTCATTGGGATAACAATAAGATTATTGGAACTTGGAACGACAAACCGTTTATACTAGAATTTGTTACCAAACCATTTACAAGAATGATAAACGATATGACTGCAAAATTACTGGTTTCAAAAAACAACCAAGTAAGTTTTATAAAACAAGAGATTAACAGCATTGAAGTTGATCATATTTTACAGAATCCTAAATTAAAGGAAAAAATCGCCATTTTAAAGAATCAGTTTTCTATTGATATTTGTGGAGATCATCCTAATGCTTTCTGGAACAGGAAAAAGCATGTAGTAAGCCTCCCTTATGAAGAAAGCTTTGTTGAGGATAATATTCCTACTAAAGCAAGGCCCTGTCAAATGAATGCTGATTACTTAGAGTTATGCAAAAAGGAAATTGACTCCTTACTTCAGAAAGGCCTTATAAGGCATTCTAAGTCTCCTTGGTCTTGTACAGCCTTCTATGTTAATAAACATGCAGAGCAAGAAAGAGGAGCACCTAGATTAGTCATCAATTATAAGCCGCTTAATAAAGCCCTTAAGTGGATCAGGTATCCAATTCCTAATAAAAAGGATTTACTTGATAGAGTTTATGATGCTATCATATTTTCTAAATTTGATTTAAAATCAGGTTATTGGCAGATTCAGATAGCAGAATCTGATAGGTTCAAGACAACATTTAATGTCCCTATGGGTCAATACGAATGGAATGTGATGCCATTTGGTTTGAAAAATGCTCCTTCTGAATTTCAGAAAATTATGAATGATATATTTTTACCATATACTAATTTTATAATTGTTTATATAGATGATATCTTGGTATTTTCTAAAAATATAGAAACCCATTTTAAACATTTAGAATTATTTAAAAAAATTATAATGCAAAATGGGTTGGTTATATCTCAACCAAAGATGGCTCTTTTCCAGACTAATGTAAGATTCTTAGGACATAATATTGAAAGGGGAAGCATCAGCCCTATTAACAGGAGTATAGAATTTGCTTCTAAATTTCCCGATATTATTACTGATAAAACTCAGTTGCAGAGATTTCTTGGAAGTCTTAATTATGTAGCCCCTTTCATAAAGGATCTGGCTAAGGATACGGCTATTATTTATGATAGATTAAAAAAGAATCCTAAAGCTTGGTCAAATGACCATACTGAAGCCATTAAGAGGATTAAAGAGAAGGTTAAAAATCTTCCTTGTCTCACTTTAGCGAATCCAAATTGGGAAAAATCTGTTGAAACTGATGCTTCAGATATTGGTTATGGTGGCGTCCTTACCCAATATTGCCCTGATACTAAACGGCATTATATAGTTCAGTTTTATTCGGGAAAATGGAATACAGCCCAGAAAAACTATGCAACTATAGCCAAAGAAATCTTAGCTATTGTAAAATGTGTTCTCAAATTCCAAGGTGACCTTTATAATCAAAGGTTTTTAATAAAAACTGATTGTCAAGCAGCAAAGTTTATGTTTAATAAAGATTGTAAGCATGATGTTTCTAAACAAATGTTTGCTAGATGGCAAGCTCTTTTAGCGCCTTTTGATTTTGAGATACATTATAAGAAAGGAGAAGATAATAGTCTACCTGATTTTCTTACTAGAGAATATTTAAATTGAATAATTTTACTTTTTCAGGATGAGACCAGAATGGCCCCCTCCTTCCAGGAGAGGACGAAGCAATTCAGGAAGAGGAGGTCATATCCTCGCCCAACAAGGAAATAGGACGCTAACATCATTTAATGTTAGCCAGACAACTGCTTCATCAAGTAGTGGCACCAGTGGGGGAGTTAATATCAACCACCCAATGTATAAAGAATTCATGGATTTCATTAAATCCAAGGAAGAGGCTAGTTCATCAACGACATATTCTTCAGTACTAATAGATGACGAAAATATAGAAGTATTTGATATAAACAGCAAAAGAGAAGTTATACTTCTGCTGGAAGAAAGTGATCTCCGATGGAGAAATGAACCTTGGCAGATAATGACCAGGTATCTGGATACAGTAGCTTATACTGCTACATCATATAAATACAGAATGCACTATGAGATTATACTCTCATCCACAGGATGTGAATTCCAGCATTTTTATCCTGCGAACACCAAGAAAGTTTATAACTTTTCAAAATTGGTTATTAAGAAGATTATATCACCAGAAGAGTGGGGTATGAGCACCTTAAAAGAAATGGATTATATCCATCCAAAACAAAAAATTCCAGTAAAATATAACTATTGGGATTATATTGATGGATTTAATAAAGTCCTTCTTTATGAAAATGCTAATAGAAAGCACTCATGGTTTATAAAACTATGTGCGAATATTTTTGACAGGAATATTCCGAATTGGTTTTGCAAATGGTGGACATTATATGGACCAACCATAAAAATATTGCCAGAATCCTATAAAAAATTATATTTAGAATGGATAGATGTTTCTCCAAAGTTAACTAGGTTACAAGAAGATAATATTTTCTTTGAAGGAATTTCAGTGATGTATTTTTTCATTGAGTTTTCCATTCCATGGATTATGAGATGGTCAATTGAAGTTAATACTACTTCAGAAGGATTTCCCTGCTTGCAAAGAGTGTTCTACACTAAGTTCTGGAGTAAATTACTTCAGAAAAACCAGGAAGGACAATTACATGGACAAGAAATCCTGGATTTAATAAATGTAAAAGTAAGTAGGTATTATGAGACCAATACTACAGAAGTTAAAGGACCTAATGATACAGATCCATTCAAGAAAATTGCCAGACAACTTCAAATGAAGAAAGGAATCATTTCCAAATCAGAGGCAATCGCTCTGTATATGGAGGAAGTAAAGAAAGATCTAATAAAAAACCTTGATTTTGATATAAAAGATGACACTTCCATGGCATCAGCCAGTCATATAGATGATACATGTCTTGCAGGAGAAGCACAAGACATTGATGATGAAGAAGAAGAAGACCTTGAGGCTATTCTCAAGCGTTACCAGCAGCAGATGGAAGAATCTTCCATTTACACAACAGACAAAGGAAAAAACAAAACATAGTGGATGTCCTTTTACTTTATATCTTTTATAAAGATAATGGCCAGATAGACGGCCAAAAAAGAATAAAACCATGTGAAGGCCATTGTTGCTTGTCGGCCTTATCGTTTGCTTATTGGCCATTATAAAGTTGTGGGCCACTTCTATTATTGTGGTTATAGTTTGTAACCTCTATATAAGAGGAAGTGTGTATTAAGTTTAGAAGCAGGTTTTCAGAACCCTCTCTCTCTCTCTCTCCCTCTCTATTCTCTGTAATATTTTAAATTTGGTTTGAATAAAAGTTGAAATCTTGGTTTGGTTTGAAGATCTCGATTCAAAGGTACTATTCATTACTTTTTGTTTTAATTTGTTTTCTTTATGTTCATAAGCCCAATGATGGGCTAAGCTGCTTGTGTTGAACTATTACATACTAAGTTATTATAAGAAATGGCGTTGTGTCTATTATGACAACAGATTAATCAGTAAGACTAGGTCAAACATAATTTAACCAGGCAAGTCTATGAAAAGTTGCTGAATAAATCCGTTGGATTACCCGTTGGATTACCCGTGTGGAGGGCGGACCCGGATAGTAAGAACTTTCATACTTTGCCAGGCTAAAATTATGTAATTAAAGGTTCCTACATGTCTTAACTGAGTGATCCGGATTGAAAATGATATAATAATAATAATAATAATAATAATAATAATAATAATAGCCTAGGAACTTTCATGGTATATATATAATTGATGTGAAGAATTTCGGCATAGATATATTCTCTCTTTTATGGATCAAGAAGATATTAAAAGCACTCGTCTAGAAGAGGTAGATATACCTCAAAACCTTGATTTGTTAAACAAATGGACTATTCCAAAAGTTAATATAAAAACCATTTATGATTATGGTTGGTTTGATAAGGTTTCTAATAAACAGTTGATTAAAACAATGAACAATCGTTGACATTAAACTCGTCCGAACAAACTATTCGTTTTTAAATAAGCGTGATATTGAATTATATAAATCTCAGTATAAATTTTTGCATATTGGCATGGCTCAAATTGCTTTTAAACCTTTAACTCTTAAAGGGTTACTAGAGACTTTCTTAGCTGCTCTAGGAGATGCGAGGAATTTAAATTTTCGTCAATCCTTGATGGGTTCGATAGAATCTACGGTGGCCTGTGGTCCAGTTTATTTTAATGCTCAGCCCAATTTGCAGTTATCTTTGACTGATTCTAATATATTAGATGCTTTAACTTTGAATGTTAAAACACATGGTTATAACTATGCACCTGGATCTGAATTAATTTGCTTGTCGTATAGAATCTATTATAAATTACTTGCTACTTTGAATCCTAGATGTAAGTTATATGATACATCTGATCAAACTATTTTGGTAGAAACTAATTTCGCCAGATCTAAGGTCACTACTAGAAGACCTATAAAATGGGAAGAAATTAATTTTCCTACCACTTGGATTTTAGATTCTGTTATACCCCCTGAGCAAATGACCGATGCTGTCACTAATTCTGAATATTCTCATATTAGTCAAAATTTAGATGGAAAAATTTGTATGTAGTTTGATGGAAAAAGTGTTCCTTATAGTAGACATTCTTTTGCTTCTGATAGAAGACTGGCTATTCAACATATTTCTCCGATAGAACCTTGTTATGGTCCAGCTAGAAATCGCGCTGCTTCATTACATACTTTATCAACAGTTATATCTGCAGAAAAATAAAAAATTAAAATTGATCCTCGGTTAAACACTGTTCAAACGAATGATAAATCATTTGATGTTTCTGATACTATATATTCCTTTTATATCCGAGATGGATTTTAATCTTAATGATACTTAATGATGAGTGAACATCAAATTGATTTTAGTCCAGGTTTACCGGCAAGAAAATATATTCAAAACAAATTTTTAAATTAAAAATGGAACCGGTTTAAAACTTGGTTTTTTGACACTTATAGTAAAGAAGATTTAAATAATACTTCTCAAGAGTTTTATGAAACTTGTGCATTACATAATCATATTATGTTCTTTGTGCCTTGGTTTATAACCACTTATTTGCCTTTATTCATCAACGTTCTTGAACGATCTTACAAAGATGAATCAGGTAATATTATTCAATCCATTTATCCTCCTCAAGCTCCGTTTATTTTACCAAATAATACTGGTATTACTTTTACTGTTTTTCATAAATTTATTGATAATGAAGTCGCCGCAGTAAGTATAAATGAGATTAATCGTCTTATTTCTCAAAATAATTATTTGGGTCTTTATGTTAAAGTTATTGGTGAACATATTTGTTCTCTAGACAAAATATTAGATAGCCTGTCTAATCTGATTGTTCAAATTGACAATAAGCTAAAATCTGTGAAACAAGTTTCGGAATAGGCTTCTTCGTCAAAACAGCCTGATGTTCATATTCAAAGGCCTCCTAAGATTCAAGATTTTATTCTTAGACCTTTGTACGACCTTGAAAATCTTCTTGATAAAAAGTTTTCTAAAATTTGGTATAAGTGCGAAATCGATAATTCTCGCTGAAGATTTTGCAGATGAGATGGAAGCCACTTTTGATTTCAAAACTCAAATGGAAATGGAAGTTAATAAACTTCATGGGTATCCAAAGAAGAATAGTGGTAATACTGCTTATGCTATAAAACCTAGCATGCAAACATATTACTATCCCAGGCCTACTCCTCAAGATGTTTTAATAGAGGAAAGAGATTGGAATCAAACTAACACTTCTTATAGTGGAAGTGAAATTTATGAATGGAATATCGATGGACTAACTGATAGGCAGTTGACGATTATGGTTCATAGGATGCATATGTATGCTATTATATGCAAAAGTGTTAGTAAGACTGACAAGACCATTTGCAAGATGATTATTGTAGGATTTACCGGTCAACTAAGAGGATGGTGGGATAATTATATGCCCTCTGATGCGAGAGCAGCAGTAATTAATGCTAAGGCAGTAAATGAACGAGTTGATAATTTAGGCTTTGCCCTTGTTCAAAATAGAGAAGACGCTGTGCATACACTTATTTTGACTATTCTTGAACATTTTAGTGGTAGATTTACCAATCAATATGAAACCATTAGATCTCTACTCAATGGTCTTAGATGTAGACATTTAGGTGAGTTTAGATGGTATAAAGACACTTATTTAAGTCGGGTAATGAAACTTCCCAAAAATGGTTTAGAATTCTGGAAAGCCAAATTTATTGATGGCTTACCTTCTTTATTTGCAGAAAGAGTAAAGAAGACTCTTAGAAATCCACAAGGAATTATTCACTATAATGAGTTTACTTATGGAAAGCTTATTGGGGCTTGTACGCAAGAAGACATAAATTTGTGCAATGAGTTAAAACTCTCAAGACAGCTTAAAATGGATAAGCTTAGAGAAAAGTCTCAATTAGGAGATTTTTATACTCAATTCGATTTACCGGATGCTTCAAAAAGCACCAACCGAAAAACTTCTAAATCAAAATCTCATAGATCTCATCATAAGAAAAGAAGATCTAGAAGAAGGACTAGAGAAGAAAGAGATGAGCGTAGGGCTCATCGTAAATCTCATAGATTTACTAGGAATACGTCAAGGCGAAATCTTGATAAGATTAAGTGTTATAAATGTGGAAAATTTGGGCATATAGCTCCAAATTGTAAGCTAGAAAAGCTTAAGACTCTAGAACTTGATGATGATATTCAAGAGAAGATTTATAGTTTTCTATATACTTCTGGTTCCGAATCAGATTATGATGATTTTGAAGCAAGTTATGCAACAGAGGATGAGCAACCTGAGTCATCTAGTAAGGTTCAACAAGATTCGAATGATGCTGCAAATGTCATGGTGATAGTTGTCACTGCGAACATAATGAATTCTACAAGCTACAATCTCAGTTCGAAGACATGAATATGTTCACTATCACTGCAGACAATGTGATAGAACTTCTAAAAGAAGTTATCGATAATACTCTTCGTGAAAAGATCATTCAATTGGCTGTTGGTAAAACTAGCTCTTCATCTAATATTCCTAATGATAAAAAGGTTGAAGATGAGTTTAATTATTCTGCTCCTTACTCCTTGTCTGAAGTTCATAATAGACTCTCTTCTAAACAAACCATGATTATTCGCGATACCTCTTTTGATGATTTAAAAGGAGAAATTGAACATTTGAAGGAAGAAATTAAATTTCTTAAACAAAATCATATTATTTGTGATCACCGTCTTACTCAGATTGAGTTTGCTAATAGCAAAGGAAAAAATAAGGTTGATGATTCTACTGCTGAAGAAAATACTCTTGCCAACACTCTGAATATTGATCCGAAACAAAATATGTTTTTAGGAATGATGCAAATTGTTACAGCTCATAAATGGTATGTTAAATGTACTATATTAATTGATAATATTTTTTCTATAACTAACATTGCTATGATTGATAGTGGCGCTGATGTGAGTTGCACTCAAGAAGGTCTAGTACCTACTAAATATTTTGAAAAAACAACTCATATGGTTAAATTTGCATCTGGTCATGCTTTAGATATAAAGTATAAATTATCTAATACTCGTATTTGCCAGAATAAAATTTGTATTCCTCACTTCTTTTTCTTAGTAAAAATTCAGTTATACCCTCCTATTATTCTAGGAACTCCTTTTATAAATGCAATTTATCCTTTTACTAATATAAATGCTAAAGAATTTTCTGCTACTTATAAAAATCAAGATATTAGTTATACTTTTATCACCGAGCCTATTTCTAGAGATATTAATGATCTAATTGAAATGAAACAAAAGCATGTTGATTATTTACAACTTGAGATATTTAGTATGAATATATTCGATACTTTAAAATCTGCTAAAGTACAGAAAAAGATTAAACTCATTTATGAAAAAATGGCCATTGATATTTGTGCTGATCATCCTAGTGCCTTTTGGAATCGGAAAAAGTATATTGTAACTCTTCCATATGAAGATGATTTCTCTAAGGAAAATATCCCTACCAAATCACGTCCTTGTCAGATGAATACCGAATTGGTTGAATTCTGCAAAAAGGAAATTGATAATTTATTACAAAAAGGTTTGATAAAGCCTTCCAAATCACCATGGTCGTATACTGCTTTTTATGTTAATAACGCATCAGAAAAAGAACGAGGTGTTCCCAGGTTAGTTATAAATTATAAACCTTTAAATAAAAATTTAAAATGGATTAGGTATCCTATTCCAAACAAAAGGGATTTATTATCAAGATTATATGATGGTAATATCTTTTCAAAATTTGATTTAAAATCTGGATATTGGCAAATCCAAATATTTAAAGACCATTCTTATAGAACGACATTTAATGTTTCGTTTGGACAATACGAATGGAATGTAATGCCCTTTGGTTTAAAAAATGCTCCATCGGAATTTCAAAAGATTATGAATGATATTTTTAATCCTTATTTGGATTTCATTATAGTTTATATTGATGATATTTTGGTATACTCAAAGACTTTTGAAATGCAAATTAAGCATCTAGACATTTTTAAGAAAATAGTTATTCAAAATGGTTTGGTCATATCTAAATCTAAAATGAGTCTTTTTCAAACAGAAGTTAGATTTTTGGGTCATTTGATTTGTCAAGGAAAAATGACTCCTATTCAGCGATCTATTGAATTTGCATCAAAATTCCCTGATATTATTACAAATAGGATGCAATTGCAGCGGTTTCTGGGAAGTTTAAATTACATTTCCCCCTTTTACAAAAATTTGTCTCGAGATTTAGCTCTGTTATACGATAGGCTAAAAAAAGATCATAAGAAACCTTGGACTAATAGTCTCACAGATCTTGTAAAGACTATTAAAGAAAGAGTTAAATCTTTGCCTTGTTTAACCCTTGCTAATCCTGCTTGGCCAAAGATCGTTGAGACAGATGCGTCCAATATGGGTTATGGTGAAATATTAAAACAGATTAACCCGCATGATAAAAATGAATACATTATTCGGTTTCATTCAGAAAAATGGAGCGATGCTCAGAAAAAATATGCAATGGTAGCTCATGAAATGTTAACTATCGTTAAATGTGTTTTAAAATTTCAGGATGATCTTTACAATCAGAAATTTGTGATAAAAACAGATGCTCAATCAGTCAAATATATGTTTGATAAAGATTTTAAACATGATGCATCAAAATTAATATTTGCTAGGTGGCAGGCACAATTAGCCCCTTTTGATTTCGAAATTCATTATAAAAAGGGAAGTGATAATTCCCTTCCAGACTTCTTATCTAGAGAATATCTTTCTTCTTAAAAAAAAGGGTTTTCTTGACTTCTTTACTGATATTACTTTGGTTACAATTTTGAAGGCAGTTCCTCTTAATAGAGATTTACAGGAACGTATTTTATGGAGAATTATAAACGGAATGGTGATGGATATCGTCGCTAATTACATGATTGAACAAGAACTTTATGAAAGATTTTATTGTTCTGAAGTTTATGACCTTTCAGATGATTAAAACTAAATGATATGTTTGCAGGATGGATCCTCCTTGGGTAACCAAGGCTAGAGGAAGGGGCAGTTATACTCGCGGAAGGGGAAGATCATCCTCCTCAAAAACATCAGGATCGTCATACGGATCCTCATCCAACTCTCCAATTATACAAAGGGGAGGAATGAGCTTGATAAAACTAACAAGCTCTTCAAAAGAAGCTACTTCTTCGATACATCTGGATGATATTCCAGAAAATAATCCATTATACGCCCAACTGAGAGCATATTTATCTCAAAAGCAAAGTGATACTTTTGCATCGGTGGCGAAAGAAGAGGTTGATGATATTTCTTATAGAAAACTCTGAGATACAGAGAAAAGAAGAACCCTGGAAGATATTCCAGCGATATTTACTTAACGGATTATACTTCCCAGGATAGTCATACAAAACCCGCTTGTATTACGAGACCATTTTAACGAATGCAGGTAGTATTGAATTTCAGCACTTCTCAGGTTATAAAACCAGCGAGAACGTTTATAACTTCTCCAAAATGATCATAAAGCAGATTATATCAATTGAAGATTGGGGTATATCCTCGATGAAAGAAAGGCAGATCAGCCTCAATAAAATCCCTACCAATTTCACTTATTGGAATTATATTAACGCTTTCAGCAAAGTCCTTTATTATAACAATGAAAGGCATAAACATACTTGGTTTATCAAGGTGTGTGCAAAGATATTTGTTGACCCAATTCCTAACTGGCTCTTGAACTGGTGGTCATACCACGGACCGACGGTAAAGATTTTACCTGATCCCTTTTTAAAGTTATACAAAAACTGGGCTAAGGTTTCACCAGACCTTAATGATTTATACCACTCAGATCATGTTTGTTATATAGAACAAATTGAACAAATTTATTTCTTCATAGAATTCTCGATTCCATGGATCCATAAATGGACCCCGGAAGTAGGTTTTACTGAAGAACAAATTTCATGCTTATATCAGATTTATTATAATAATTTCTGGGATAAATTAATGAAGAAGGATCCCATGACTAAATCATTATATGGCCAAGAATTATTGGACTCTATTTCTCAAAGAATCCAAGATTATGGTACTATTCCTCACAAAGGAATAATTGCTGACAACTCCGTCAAACATATTGCCAGAAGAATTTCCATTCAAGATGGAAATAAAGAAGAAATGATAAAGGAGTATTTGGATGAAATTAAGAGGAATCTACTCCTCAATATCACTCACTATGAAAAATCAGACACTTCTATGAGAAGTGAAACAAGTGATGATATCGCAGATGATGCTCAGGAGGCCCAGCCTTGTGAATCGGCGAAATCCGTGACAGAAGATATGCTGTTTAAAGCAGAAGGTTTACTTAGGGAGTTGAAAAAGAAAGACAAGATGACCACTATTGATTAACAATAGTTACACTGTTAAACCACAGTAGAAAAACTGTTACTGTACATTTGGGACCCATTGATAAGGGACCCATGGTCACTGTAGATCACTGTAGATAGATCCCTTTTTCTTCTATAAATAAGGTCCTTTGTAGTTTGAAGGAGGGGCGTCGAAAAACACTCTCTCTTCAAAAGTTTTTTTTAAGTTGTTTGTTTCTCTTAGTTTGTAAAGCTCTCGGTTTGTCGGAAGTAAATAAAGTTGTTGATACAAGGTAATTTAATTCTCTACTTTTATTTGTAAATATTTTTATATCTCCAATCTGGAAGCTGTGACTATGTCCGGCTAAAAATTTATATCTATGCCGGATAACTAACTTCTCTTTTATATAGACCATGAACGGATCTAAGCTTTATTTAAATATAGAAGAATTTTAGTATGGCTTCTCCACTTGGTTCTGAGATTGAGGTACAGTCAGATCTAGTACTACTTTTATTGGCTTTGTCTTTATGACTTCGTCTGATGAGCCGTGATTTTTAGCCCGAAATTGAGTTTGATAAGTAGGGCGCTTGATACCCAGTTTAGAACTATTAGACACATGGGCTCAATAAAAGTATGCATTAGCTTCTTGACAGGCCCTTTGCTTGGGTAAAATAATTAAACCATGCAGTCTGAGAAACTATGTTAAAATTCTTGTGTATTTCGATCTATGACTGGGCGGACCACCGTCAGGTCAGTGATCCTGTATCGTTGGTTTATTATTATTAATTATTATTATTATTATTAATTATTATTATTATTATTATTATATTATTATTATTATTATTTAATTATTATTAGGTGCTTTATTTTAAAATATTTTTCGGACTTGATATTTTATGAAAGATGATACTAATTCTTATAATATTATTTTATTTCTCCTATTTATTTTTCAAAATCAAAAGAATAATTTTTTTTTCAAAAAACAGTAAAAAGTTAAGGTAATTGTAAATTTTTGAATTTTTTGAAAAAGCTGTGAAAACTGTTCTTTGAATGTTTCATTATTTTTGTAGTGATTACAGCTTTTATTTTCTATTTTTAGATTTTTAAATTAATTTTCATAATCGTTAAATTCTTTTTTTTTTTGGTGCTGACACTTAGGCGCTATCACTTCTCATTTGATATATATAATATATATAGATTAATATTATTGTTGTTGTTGTTGTTTTTAAATATTAATTTTATTACTGATTTGTACACTATTACTGATCAATATTATTATACAAATCAGTATTAATTTTACCTTTGTATTTTCTTATTCAAATATTGATTAGAATAAATAGTATTTGTTAAAAAAGAAAAGAACAAAAACTAACGTGTATTTTAGTTTCTTAAATATAGGAACCCGAAAACATGTTTGTTATCCTCTATATTTTCGTGGAAACTAATTGATTTGCAATTCAAGTTCATTGTTCCAAATTATTATTATTATTGTTGTTGTTGTTGTTTTAAAATATTAATTTTATTACTGATTTGTACACTATTACTGATCAATATTATTATACAAATCAGGATTAATTTTACCTATGTATTTTTAACTATCCCTTTATTAATATTTTCTTTTTCCTATTTTTTCGTTAGTTATTTTGTTTTTTTATTTATTTTGTATCATGTCATTTGATTTTTTTTTCTAATCAAATAGTTAATTTTGTTGTTTATTAATTTTTTTCTTTTCTTTTTGTTTTGTTCTAGAACTACCAAATGATTTGTAAGCAAAAGAAAATCAAAGATTTAATAATTTTGCCGTGTATATATAGTAATTGCTTCTTATTTTTATAAAAATTGAGTTGACATATATTATATTTCTATCCAAAACATATACATTAATCATGTTACATCTCCTAATTTACCTGTTAACCTTTACTAAGATAACAAAGAATCTTAAATAACTTCAAATAAAAATTGAGATTATTCCATAATATTTCTAAAGCAAATTAAATCATATCTGCTGATTTCTATATTACTAAATTTGTGATCATTACTAATTTATCTGGTGCAAAGATTGAATTATTTTGTTTTTAGAAAAAAGACATGATTTATATCGTAAACAAACTTATTAAATTCTAAAAATAAATAACTATAAACACGTACCTCTGGTGTTGATTTTATAATTCAAAGATCCAATCTCACTTTTTGTATTTGGCTACACAAACACTAAAAAATAAAATGGAGATTAGCAATTAAATTTACTAATTTAAATATAAATGAAAAAACTACGACTATATAGAAGAGATAAATTAAAGAAGAGAAAAATAAAGAGAGAACTACAAAAGAAAGTTGAGAGAAAGGTACGAAAACCTAGTGGAGGGTACCATGGCTACTGCTAGCAATGGTTGGCCGCCTCTTCCAGGTGGAGAGCCCCCACCAGTACATGTAATACCTTCGTACTTGAACTCCTTAACCTCAAAAACTGCCAAACCTAAACACTCTATTTCCATAAAGGACATAACTTATGTACATGGTGAACCAACAGTCTTGTGGGATGAAGAAGAAGTGGATAATATGATTATACAAGAAGATTTGGAATTTGCTATCATCGGAAAATTCTCTTACGGATGGTTCGAGTTAGAGGAAATATGAAAAATTGTGCTTCTTCAATGCGAGATCAAGGCAGAATGCAAAATAGGCTTTTTAAGAGATAGACATGTTTTAATTTGACTCACCACCATGGAGTATTACGTACACGTAATGTCAAAACCTACATACTTTCTTTGTGCCAAGGATGGGTTCTATCAGATGAGGCTCCTTAAGTGGGAACCATGGTTTAATCTAGAGGCAGAAACAACCACGGCACTGGCTTGGATTTCGTTTCCTGGTTTGTCCCCTAATTTCTTTGTTCAAGAGTCCTTATTTACTATGGCTAAGGCAGTTGGAAAGCCTCTACATGTGGATATGGCTACTAAAAACAAATCCAGACCAAGTTGTTCCAAGATCAAGGTGGAAGTTGATCTTTTGAGAGATTTTCCCAAACAAATTAATGTTGGAGTGACGAAGGCTAGTTCGGGGGAAATCATATCAAAATGGATTAACATAAAATATGATTATATGCCAAAGTATTGTAAAACTTGCAAGCTTCAAGGGCATACAAAGATGGAGTGTTTTGTAGAGTTGAAAGTATTGAATGATGAAGGAGAAAACAATGGTGATAGTCAACATCAGAATAAGGGATAAAAAATTCTAGCAAATAGTAAGGGTGTAGGGACCCAAACTCAGAAGCAAGAAGTTAGAATTAATAAAGAAACAAAGATGATGGACTTTCAAAATAGAGGGACATGAAGACAACAGAGAAATCCTAATCTACAAGTTTGGAACATAACAAAGGAAATGCGAGTTTTTACCCTAAACAAAGGGAGAAGACCTCAGCCAGAGAAGATAGCAGAGATCCCAATGGTGAATTCTTTTGCTGCACTGGATAACAAGGAGGAGGAACAAGTGGAGAAGGATCCTAAGAAAGCACATGATAGTTCTTGTAAATCTTGGGTTGAATCATCCTTTGGAAAACAAAAATCCCCAGCTCCAAAGGACACAATAACATATGATGGTGAAGATGCTGAAAATTCTGGGCAGCATGTTTTGCAAGTGGAAAACGAGAATCAAACAAAGAACTAGACATTGGTTGCACACAAATAATCAACTAGTAGTCGGAGTCTTTCCCCTACTAGTCAAAATAATTCTCCGTGTAGTGAAAAGGGTTCGACTGAAAATTTTCATGACAGTGAGAAGAGGCAAGATACTAGTAATGCCTCAAGAGACCTATTATGTTCGAATAGCTTTGATACTTTATTGAAGACTAATGGAAAGCAAGTAAGGTTAACAGAGAATGACCACGATTTGATCCAAGAAAAACAAGTCTCACCACCTGCTTTAAATAGAAAATTAAGTCCAGAAGCTCCTGTATTTGTGCCTAAATGTGTGCTTGCAAGGAAGAATGAGTCAAATGCCTTAGTGTCAAATACAATTGATTTGGGTGAGGATTCTCTTGATGAAGATGGAGTGGATTTGGGTGAAGATTCTCTTGATGAAGATGAGGAAGACAATATGCTGGACATTTGCTTTGATAGAGTGGCTAGGGAAGGGGATTTATCACCTAGGCAACAAAGAAGTGAAAGCAACAAAAGCAAAAAGAAGGCATATGGAAGGCAACATAGTTGTGACGGTAAAATTACCGAGTAGTTTGTTCCAAGGTACCTACCGATGTGATAGACAAAGCAAAACCATTTGACAGTATCAATAGGTTCAACTATATCCAATAAATCAGTAGAGAAGGTATGAATCATCAAATGTTGTTGGACACGTTTGAAGAAGAAGACAAGAAAAAAATACTTCAAGTTACTTTTGATGGGCAATCAATCTTTTCTAATTCATGCTTTAGTAATAGAGAGTTTGAGGCTGGTAACTCAACTTTCTTCTTGATTGACATATTTTTACATTATTTAAGCATTCTCATTTGTAATATCATCATGGAGTGTATTACAAACTCTGTGATGATAAAAAAAAAATTTGTTCTCTCTAGCTCTTATTTTCTTCATGCTTGTTAGGTAGCAGAAGTTAGGTACTTCATTAGGATTAGTAAGGTAAGGCCTAGCACCCCTTACTTGCACTTGTCCCTATTGATATTTTTTATGTTTAATAAAAGACCACTAGACACTATCTAGTAAAAAAAAGAAAAAAGTTGAGAGAAAGGTGTGCAATTAGTGTACTTTTTTTTTATTTTTAGAAAAGGTAGTATAGATAAAACGTTTTTTAATTCTGTAACTGTTCTTTTTTAGTGTGTGTTTATTATAACTGTTCTTTTAGTGTGTGTTTATTATAACTGTTTTTTATTTTTTTTTACAGTGACACAATTATTTTTGTTACTATATTTTTTTTTTTTACTGTGACACAAATGTTAGAGAAAAGTGCAAAAACTCTAAATTATTTATGGGTATTTAAACTCCTACTGAACTTCCTTTCCTACTTTTTTTTTCTTTTTCGTTAATTTCAATTTTTTTTTTAAATGTAATAATTATTCTCAGCACCTCTCTTATATACATATATATCTAGAGCTGTCAAAAAGGATTGGCCCAGCTCCACCCGGTCCAAGCCTCGCGGGTCAAGGAATTTGAAGGGCTAGGACGGGCCGGCCCTTCATTTGGTAGGGCCTGAAAATGCTCAACCCAACCCAACCCTAGAAGGGCAGAGGGCTGGGGCGGGCTAGCCCTTCTGTTTTTCTTTTTTATTTTATTTTTTCTTTTCAAACTTATAATTCTATAACATCAAGAAAATGAGAACATTTTCAAATCAAATATGACAAACAATGGTGTTGTTTCAATAACACTAGCAAAAATCTAGTGTTATTAGCATGTATCTCGCATTCCAGATAAGCGAGTGAGATAAGAGAGTGACAAACAGGATGGGAGGGAGGCGAGGGCACGAGATTTGTATATGTATCCTAGATACATGCGAATCTACTTGGACAAAGTGTATCTAAAACAAATTAACCTAAGTTTGAGTCCATATATTTCGAGATACATGTATCCGGTACGAAGATTCATAATATTACAACATAGCGTGTATTCAAATAATTAGATTATATACCAATGAGATTATTGTAAATTATTCTTAAATAAAAAGTTTTGGCCCATGGGCCGACCCCGACCCAGCCTCGATCAAACCTCAAGGGCCAATGGCTTATATGGGCTAGCTTATAAGCCCTAATTTTAAATGGGCTTGAAAAATTATATCCCAACCCTACCCCAATAACAGGTAGGGTTGCGCTGGCCCCATGGGCTAAGCCCATTTTGACGGCTCTACATATATCTAAAAAACAAATTAAATTGATAGTTTTTAATGTATTAAATCTCAATTTATAAATAAAATTTATAAACTACTTTATCAATACCACACATATAATATTTCAGTTTTTTTTATGTGTTCCTATAATTTAGGTGCATTTATTTTTTAAGTATAACACGATGTATGTAACCTACTGTTAAATTTGAATTCAAAAAGACAGTAAGAAATTAAAATAACAGTTTAAAAAATTCTAATAATCTTACTATTTTTATTTTCAGATATTAAATCAATTATAATAAAATTATAATAATTCATAATAATTTTTTTTAAAAAGTAAAAAGTTAAATTCACAGTAAAAATCTTTTGTTAACGTTTACAATTTTTATTTTTTATTTTTATTTTCAAATTTTAAATTAATTATAATAATTCATAATAATGTTTTTTTTTTCAAATGTTAAATTAATTATAAAAAACTTTAAAATTCAAATTTTGTAAAAACTGATCTCAACATACGTTTTTTCCTCTATATTCTGTTACTTTTAAGAAAAAAACAGTTTCTTAATTTCAATTTTTAAAAATATATTTATAGTTCCAATCAATAATTAATTATGTGATATTTTCAAAGTAAAAAATAGAGATTAATTGTGGCGATGACACGTAAGCACTATCACCTCTTCTATTATATATATATATATATATATATGTAATATAAATAAATATTGTTATAAAATATACAAGATATACTTAGAGCCGTCAATATGGGCTAGGCCTGTTGGGCCGGCCTGGCCTAACTCGGGATTTAATAGGGCTGAGCTAAATTTTTTGGAGCCCATTTAAAAAAAGGGTTGTTTAGCCCGGCCTGAATAAGCCTGCTAATTTGTGGGGCTTGAGAAATATAGGTAGGGCCGGCCCGTGGGCTAATACAAATTAATTAAAAAATATAATATAATATTAAATTTTAAAATTAAAGAGATCCAAACTCAAAATCTATTTAAAGTTTTTTAGGAAATCACTAAGTATAGTAGTTGCATCCACCATGAAAATGTCCAAACACTTGTTGCTACTCGAAACTGGTTACATGGTTTTTCTCAAACTGGTAATATATTTTTGTGTACATTTAAATATTATAATTCTCAATTTAGTTATTTTTTAATATTTAACTAATTGAAACCTCATATAAATTGCATATGAAAATGAAGATGTTAAGACAACCTTCCCATAAGTTGATTCAGATATGCTTGATGAAGATGATCATGAAGTTGTTAGATATGCCATAGGTTTCATGAAGTATTAGATACACCATAAGTTTCATGATATTTTAAGGAGTTTATTTTTTACATTTTTATGGTTGGAATATTTTCATATTTTTTGTGTTTTATTGTGATCATTGCAAAACAGTTAGGTTAATATTTCTATTTAGATATTTATACTTTTACTTGAAAAAAACATAATAAATATTATAAAGATAATTTTATTTGTGGATTTGATTAACAAGTAGTAACATTAACACCATGTAATATTGTTTTGTCGATATTTATGATAATATTTTTAAATTATAATTTATAATTTAATTTAATAATTATAAAAAAATATATAACTTTTAAAAAAGTGGGCTGGCCCGGCAAGCCTGTAGCCCACGTACTTGTGGGTTGGGTCGACCGTTTTCTGGCCCACACCAAAAATGGGCTAGCCTGGCCTGGCCCGTAAAATGTCAAAGCCTGTATGGGTTAGCCCGAATGGGGTGGGCTAGCCCATATTGACAGCTCTAGATATACTACATTTGATGTTTTTAGTTGGAGTATTAGATTAATTATACATTCATGTTAGGGAGTGTTCTAATTTCACTGACCGTTGAGATTGTCAACATCTGTAAATCAATCTTGAGGTTTAAGAAAAGAAGAATAGAAAACATAAAAAAAACGTGGTTTAAAAATGTGAGAAAACTCCTCCATTTATAGTTAAAATGTGTAGTATTAGTATGTGCATATTGTTCCTAATAAAAATATAGAAGATATACTAAATAGAGTGTTTTAAGAACAAGAAGAATAATGAATATTTTAAAAAAATGTAGTTTAAAAATTTGAGGAAGCCCATCTTTTTACAGCCAACAAATGATAGTGTATGAAAAACTGCTTATTGTGTCTTATCAAAAAAATGTCACAACCCTTTATAAAACTCACAACCCTTCAAAAAGGTCATAACTCATCGAAAAAGTCATAACCCTTCGAAAAGTCAACCCTTCAGAAAAATCACAATTCTTCCGAAAAGTCGCAACCTATAGAAAAGTTACAGCTCTTCACAAAGGTCACAACTCATCGGAAAAGTGATAACTCTTCGAAAATGTCACAACCCTTGAATGTGAAAAGGTGTATGTCTTTAATATAATATAGTATAATACACATAAATAAATATAATACAATATAAAATATAGAAGATATACTACATTTGGTGTTTTAAGTTAGGTAGTATAGATAGATAAAAAAAAAAGGATAGATATAGATTGATCTAATTTTAATTTGATATGAAATTTTAAAAAATAAAGAAGACTTTTAATTTAAGGATCATATGCAGAATATATAAATATGTCTTTTAACTTTGTTGTCTTAAAGATGTGCCCCCACCCCCAAGAAAAAAGAACATTCTATATTAAATTATATAAAAATAAAAGTACACTAAATAAATTGGAAACGAAGAGTACTTATTAAATGTAGTTTGGACTCTTCAAACAAGTTTTGATCAAATACTTTTTCTCCAACAATTTGAGACTTTTCAGATTCTGAACACCAAGTTGTAGTTTGTGCAACGGTAAGTCATTGAACTTCTTGTCAAGTAGAAGTTGCCGCAAAAGTATATTTTATAGGTATGAAAATGAGTACATATAAATTATCAAGATAGTCTTCTCGTTTGAAGTTGAGTTATTTCATTCTCCTTGTTGCATCAATTTTTGTTGATCTGTCTAATTTACCCACAAAAAATATTGTAATTGCATATTTGAACAACTCTCACAATCTTCCTTGTTTTAAGAATAATAGAAAACTTACAAATTTCGTAGTTTAAAAGTGTGATAAACCCCCTCTATTTAAAGACAACAAAGGATAGTATGAAAATGTTCTTATCGTGTATTTTCAGATAAGTCATAACCCTTCAGAAAAATCACAACTTTTCGAAAATGTTATAACTCATCGAAAAAGTCACAACGCTATAAAAAAAGTCACAACCCTTCGGAAAAGCCACTACCATTCATGTGAAAATGTGTATGCTTTTAATATAATATAGCATAAATAAATATAATATTACATATCTAATATATACTAAATTTAGTATTTTAAGTTGGGGTATTATAATAATTTAACATTCATGTTAGAAAGTTCATGCTTTTAAGGTAGTATAATAATATAGATATAGATAGATAGATTATTATCTATACTTTCAACTATTAAGTATCTTACCATATATTGAAGAAAATATACTTAGATACATGTATTTTTATTACCAGACAGGGGCGGTTTTACTAAGACCCAAAGAGTGCCACGGGACACTGCTTCGTCGGAAAAAATTAGAAACATATATATATATATATATATATATATAAAATTAAAGAAAACAATACACTCCTTAGCAAAAAAAATGTGTGCAACATAGATGGTTGTGCGTGTCAATTTCACTAGACAGGTCACGAATTTGATCCTGTATGACATCATTTTGATACATTTTAATTTTTAGGTTCACCTTTACCCTTCTTAATATTTTTTTCACCTTCTTTCTCACAAAAAAAATTGATTAAGAACAATTTATGAAATCAATTGAATAATAAGTTGTTTAATTATTTTTGTGTTCTACACTAAAAATTGCATTATTATTTTTAATGAGGCTATTTTGAAAACATTTCAAACAAAAAAAGAAAACTCATGGAGGAAAAGTTGAACTAATATTTTTGTTATTTTTTTTTATTAGAAAAGGTATAGTACTTTATGTAAATTGAGTTTTATTTATTATTTTCTCATTTTATTAATATGATATTATATTATTTAATTTATTATTTCTCATATTAAAAGGTGACATCGCTTACAAAAACTCATGCGTAGGCAATTGTTACCAGATACCCAAAAATAGGGAGAGAGGCGAGCGGAATTTTATGTATTCCAGATGCATGTGAATCACACTAAATACATATTAGATACATGTATGTATCTGGAGTATTGATTCACATGTATCTGAGATACTAGATACATGTGGGAGTAACGAGCGAGATTTGCTATGTATCTCAGATACATGTGAATCTACTTGGATACAATGTATCAAGAACAAATTACACCTAATTTTGACATCATGTATCTGATGAAGTTAAAGTTCATCAAAGATGAAGTTGCTTAACTGCGGCTTCTAATTTAAAGTTCCGATAAAGTTAAAGTTCGTCAAGATAAAGTTAAAGTTCATCAAGATAAAGTTAAATTTCATCAAAGATACAAGAACAAGCTGTGAATCCCTTGAATTCTAGATCAAGTTCAAGATCAAGACAATCAAGTTCAAGTCCATATCAAGTTCATTAAATCCACAAAATCAAGTTTAAGTTCATCAAAGATTCAATAATAAGCTCCAGAGCCCTTGAAACCAAGATCAAATTCAAGAACAAATTTAAGATCAAGCTCAAGATCCCTTGAATTGTATATGAAAAAAACGAATTAGAGGAATCATAGAGATTGTAACACTCATATTCTGAAATTAGTAAATACTACTATTGCATTATTTTCTAGTCTTAATTATTGTAACACCCCAAATTTTTTTAAGCTGAGTGCCGAACTGTTCTTTATTTGCATATAAGGTCTTATTGGACTATTCTTAAATTACTCATATTTGTAAAGGTAAATTCTTTAGTATGAGAATGATTTCGGATATCAGTTAAGGTCACTAAAAACTCCTAGCACAAAGTAGAGTTGAAAGTTTCCTTATCGATTAAGTTTTGATGTAAGATTCTACTTGGGTCAACTTCAAACAACCATATCTCTTAGAATATAAAGGGTTAGGTGGCCCATAACCTATCAAATTAAAGGTATTTAAATCTTCTTTCCAACACCATCAATTTCGCAACAATCCGAGGTTGAGTAAAAAGTTATGACCATTTTAGTAATCTGATACAATGCAGTGACAAATTAGCCGATGGGAAAACATTAAAAAGGGTTTTTTTTTGTCTTTACCTCTAAGAAAACCTTAAATGAATTTCTTGACTAATTAAACACCAAAAACAATCAGATTTTTATCTCTTAACACATCATTCTCTTCTCTCTCAAATCCTAAGACAAAACCCTAAGGAAAAATCAAAGTAGAAGACTCTATTCAAGATTTTTCTTCACAGTAAGTCATTCTCCAAGAATTTCATTCTTTTCAACTCAAATTCCTCCATACAATTATGAATCAGTAATGAAAATCATAATTCTTGATCATAGATATTTCAAGAAAGTAATTCAAGAATCTCAAGAAAGATTTTCTTGATTGTTCTCCTTCAGGCTAGTGTTTCAAGGCTTCTAACCAAGTTTTTTTCAAGATTCTTCAAGAACCTTGTTCTTCCAGGTATGTAAGGCTATCATAGTGTTGGACTAATTCATCCTCACGTCCTACATCTACTTTCAAATCAGTAAAAGAGAAATCTAAGATTCTACCCCTAGAATTGAGTATTCTTGAGATGAGTTGATTTTGAGTTCTCGAGTTTCTGTTTCTTTTTGAAATTCTATTCCTAATTATTGAATTGCTATATGTTATGCATTAAGATTCTTGAGTTGATTTCTTCATGTCTATATTTCAGCATGAACCCTATGAATTGAGTATTTTTTTGAAGAGTAGTATCGTTGAGTTCTGAGTACTGAGTTTCCATATTGCTAATAAGGACCCTGAGTTGAGTCGTTCATGTTCATAATTCCGCATGAACCCTATGAATTGAGTTATAAATCTTAAGAAGCTTTTTAAAGCCAACACTTGAGTTTTAAACTGAGTTTTTGAAGAAGTAAAGATGAGTTTTGAGAAAGATTTTCTAAAACATGATTAGTATGACAATCAAGTATGTCATCAATATTTAAGCAGTATGGTATCTAGTTGTGCCATCAATGTTTATGCAGTATGACTTCCCGACTCATCAATGGTCATATCACAATATTATTTTGATATATTTTTGAGAAAGAGTTTTCAAGTATGAATTGAGTAAGAGTATAAAGGAACTAAGTATTCCCAAAGGTATCAGTTTTTACATTGATAAAAGAGAAACTTTGATTTCTAAATAAGTTATGAGTTCAAAGATATTTTAAGAGCAGATACCTCTTTTAAGAGGATAGTTTGAGAAATTATATCAAATCAGAGGAAGAGTATGTTTTTTTAAACATTGAGCCTGAGTATATATTATTGGGAGTAGTATTGAGCACCGATATGGGGATGAGATCAGACAACTCACATTCCTCATAAACCATGTATGCCAGCTTGGGTACATGATCATACTTTGTAGATGAATCCTAAGTGCCTTCGGACAGAGCTTAGTGGATCCACTTAGTTGAGGTGTTCTATAATCTGACAAGGTATAGGACAGCTCTGGCAGTGCGGGTGAGACGTTGTATCATCACTTAGCTCATAGTGATGATTGTCGGTTAGAAAATCTCCCAAATAAAGTTAAAAAGTGTATTTTTATTATATTACTTAATATATTGGGATGAGTAAGTATTTTTGTAAAGTTTTAATGATTTCACTCATTTATTTCTTTACATTCAGTTGAGTATATATCTATATCTTTTGCAGTCCTTTCATTCAGTTATTTATTATTTAGTTATATTACATACCTGTATATTCAATGTACTGATGTCATTAGAGTTACATCTTTTAATGATGTAGATACAGGTTCTTAGGATCCTTAACAAGAGTCTGTTGAGATCACTTCACCCGCTCATTAGCTTTTGAGTAAGACCTCCTTGCTTCCGGATGACTCCAGTTTTGTGAGTTATTAGTAATGATTTTTGAGGAGTCGTGGATTTTGTCCCAACACTCATATTTATGCAGTAGAGGCTTCATAGATAGACAGTTTTGTAGAGTCTTTCAGTTCCAAATGTTTTATTTAAAACTTATTGTTTTAGAAATAAAAACTAAAGTTTCGAAAATCAACTTAACTTTTTAAGGAAAAATTGATTTTCAAAGAGATTTTGCACCTTTGAAAGAAATTAAGAAAACTTAAGATTTTCAAAAGATTTAAAACAGAGAAATATCATTTGAAATTCAAATGGGGATTCGGGTTTCAATTTACACTTCGAGAAGGTTTTAGGCATTCGAAGTGTCCGCTAACGTGCGGTTGACCCACGACTTGACTAAAATATTTGACTAATTAAAGAAAATTAATCAAGTAATGAAAATCCATTTTTTATTTTTGGAAGGAAATAAACCTAAAGGGATTTTAAAGAGAATGATTCATAGATTGACAAGACAACTAATAAAATAATTCATAAATAAAAATATTTCAATTTGAACATAAAAAGAAGAAATAACTTTCTTTTGGGAATTTAATTAAATAAAGACCAATTCAAATAAAAAGTTAGTTAATACAATAAATAAATAAATAAACAAAATAAAGGAAGAAACATTAAACTTGGGCCATTTGCCCAAATTCCAAATCTGATGGGCCCAAATCTTGTCATAATACTAAAATTATCCAAAAATATGGGCATTGGCCCATCTAAGTAAAAATTCAGCTGCTAGCCATTCTTTTGGGCCTCTTGGGGCCCATTTTTGCCTGAACCTGCTGGAATTTCAATTGGGGCTTTGGCCCATTTTGCTCCTCAAAAATCTGTGTATACATTTGATGTATAACACTGCATATGAGTTGTATTTAGGCTTTTTCCCTGTATGTCATACCGTATACCATATGTATACAACCCAATTCAATTTCAGAGCACCTGCATTTCGCACCAAACCTGTAATTCGATGTTCTAGACGTGTATATCACTGTATAATGAGTGTATATAGCAAGTATACAACTCCCCTTTTTGGGCTTTTGAGACCTGCATTTTTAACTTGAGCTCACATTTATTGTCTTCAACTTGTACACCAGTTTTGCAGCTTGCTATGGGGGCTGACTCGAAAGAAAAATAGGATTTAGGGACTTTATGGCCCATCCGAAATACCAGGGGAAGAAGATAGGATTTCAAGAGGACTCGGATAGTATCACATGCAACAAAAGATAGTAAGAATTAGCGCCCCAAAATAATAGAGCAATAATATACCTAAAACAAATCATAGCAGCTCCTAAACTAATATATGGCAAATAATTCGATTGAGCTAAAATGCAGACCTGGATAAAGGAGCACAAGCTCCAAATACTAAAACCCAAGTCATGCCAATGAAAAAATAATGACTACTTAAGGTACTGCTTTAACACTTAAAGTCCACAACAACACATATATCCTCCAACCAATTTAATAAATAAAATGCATGTTGATAAGTAGTAGTAGTACTAATAGTTAAGAGCAAAAACATTCAAATTCATTCTCAAATGGAACACCACGATTGAGCGAAGACAAACTTTGAAAACAGAACTCTACTCAAACTGGGTATGCTATATCACATACAATAGAGAAAAGAACACACAATGAAAAACCTCCATCCGGAAATAGAACATTTGAACCATGACAAGAAACATAATTGAAGCAAAATAAGGGAACAAGGATATCATTTTTAACTGAGCTATGCAAATGAACTTAAGGCTTCAAAATCCTTTCAGATTAATGTATAATGGCATAACATATGCTCAATCTTATAGACTTGATTTTTCAACAAACATTGATTAAGAAACAAGAACGGACGGATAACGACATTCAACACATACATAATCTTTGAACGCTAAGGATCATGAACAAACGAACAACAACCTCCAATGCATACAAAACTCTCGATTAACCATGAAAAGTCAAATACATTCAGGCTATCCCAAAACCAAATAAAACCAGTGATAGGAACAAAATCAAGATAGTGACGCAATAACATGAGCAAAAATTAAATAGAGATTTACAAAGCACGGTTAACAAGAGGTTCAATCTAAGAGAAGACATAAATAAGAACTACAAATCAGGCTTAAAAAAAAAACAACATCTAAGCACACAAGCAATAAATAATGAAGAACTGAAAAGAGTGTAGATTACCTTTCTCGGAGCAGCGAGACTGAGGCGAGAGCGAGCTAACGACAACGAGCTTCCACCATCATAGTAGAACTCCGACGAACTCTAAGAACGACGAACATAACAAAAGAGCATAGCTCAGACTCAATCTCTAAAAGCGATATTTAGCATAGGTTTCCACTTCCTTTTGTGTGTATTTCGTAGGTGAAGGAAAATATTTTATTTATAAATTCAAAGGTTCTTGAATCTTACTTCAAGTTCTATCTATTTTCTTGTATTTATGTATTTTCTGTATATTGAAAATAATTAGTAACATCCCTATTTATAAAGGTAAAAACCAAATTAAACTAGGACTAGGAACTACTCTAACTAACAAATCCTAATCAAACATAAATAAGTAAATACCATAAATAATAAATCCTAAACAACTTAGGATTCCTACTCCAACTTTGAATTATTATTTCCAACATTCCCCCGTAATTCAAAGTTGTATACTCTTGCCTTTTTCTTCTTGTTATTATTGTTGTATTGGAGTACTTGCCTTCAATCTTCAATTGTTGGAGTACTTCTCTTCAATCTTTCAATTTTTGGAGTACTTCTCTTCAATCCTCAATTGTTGGAGTACTTCTCTTCAATCTTTCAATTTTTGGAGTACTTCTCTTCAATCCTCAATTGTTGGAGTACTTCTCTTCAATTCTCATTTTTTTTCTTGGTTGTGTTGGAGAACCTTCTCTCCAACTTCCAAGTGTTGGAACACTTTCTCTCCAACTCACGATATTTTTTTTCTTAGTTGTGTTGGAGTACTTCTCTTCAACTTCCAAGTGTTGGAGTACTTTCTCTACAACGCATGATATTTTTTCTCTTGGTTGTGTTGGAGCACTTCTCTCCAACTTTCAAGGTTGATACCCTTCCCACCAACGCTTTTTTTTTTTTCGGTGTTGGTGTTGGTGTTGGAGCACTCTCTCTCCAACTCTCTTTGATGCCCTTCCCATCAACTTCTTTTCTTTTTGTAATTTTTTTTTTGGTGTTGGAGCACTCTTTCTCCAACTCTCGTTGATGGCCTTCCCATCAACTCCCTTTTTTTTTTACTTTCTGTAACTTTTAATTTAGAGAAGAGTTTTTTCCTCTTGTGCTTGTCTGCAATATTTTTGTAAATCTTTCCTCCTATCATATTCTTTTCATGCTTATATTATTCCTCTAGCCTTTGTCAACATGATCGTTGGAAGTCTTTCCTCCTAGCATATTCTTTTCATGCATATATTGTTCGTCTAGCCTTTATCAACATGGTTGTTGGCCAGACGGGCTGCATATATGGGTCATAGCGCCCGCCAGCAGCGGAAACTCTAAGATCTTCTATCAGGATCGTAGAAGCTCCGATACCAATTTGAAAGAAAATATTTTTTTATAAACTCAAAGGTTCTTCAATCTTACTTCAAGTTCTATCTATTTTCTTGTATTTCTATATTTTCTGCATATTGAAAATAATTAGTAACATCCCTATTTATAAAGGTAAAAACCAAATTAAACTAGGACTAGGAACTATTCTAACTAACAAATCCTAATCAAACATAAATAAGTAAATACCATAAATAGCAAATCCTACCAACTTAAGATTCCTACTCCAACTTTGAATTATTATTTCCAATAGTAGGTATTCTTTGTGAATTATTATTTCCAATAGTAGGTATTCTTCGTGAATTATTATTTCCAATAGTAGGTATTCTTCGTGAATTATTTTTTTCTGTATGTCTCTCTCTATATGTAAATTGTGTCTCCTCTAATTTTCAACCCCCTCAAACAGTGAAAGAAGAGGAATATATAGGAGAGAATAGAGGGGATGAATTGGGGGGGGGGGGGGATGGGCAGATTATGACAAATTTGAATTCGAATGGAGTGGGCTGCTGGATTCGCTGCTTGTGATTGCATCGCATACTACTGCTGCGTTCTTCACGTCTGGAAGAAACGTAAAGGGGTCGGGTCGGGTATGTGTTGCTGAAGAGGGAATTATAGTGTTGTTTGGAGAAATGAGTTTGCTGAGATTTTGAGGCAACAGTGGGCTGAGGTGGGCTACTGGAGAAAGAATTGGGGCTAAATTCTGTTCAATATGAAGGCAAAAATGGGTTTAAGGGTAGAGTTAAAAGAGTAGGTTATATTTGCAATGAAAGACTAGATTTGGATTGAGAATTCGGTCCAATTTATTGCAATTATGGCCAACCAAAGTTAAGGGCATGGCCAAATTAAATTAATTGGTGAATTCGACTAAAATTTAAATTAGATGAATTAATATTAATTAATTAACAAGCTTCTTAACCTAACGAAATAAAAATAATTAACTTAAATAAACTAAATAGCTCAAAAATATAAACTAAATTTAAACTAAACCAAGTGAAATATTTAACTAAAAACATGTAAAATCTTTTGAGATAATTTTCAAATAATTATAAAATATACTAATTATATAAAAATATATTCATTATTAAAAATTATAAAAGCGACCAAATTTACTTCAAAACTTGAAAAATATTTTGAACTCTATAAAAACTAATTATTTCAAGTCGTTTGACATTTAAAAAGCTTGATGATTAATTCATATAGTGGAGGTCCAAAATTGGGTGTCAACACTTATGTTTCATACTCGGTATATTCAACAAAGTTATGAGATTTAGTAAACTATTTTTAAGCATTTCTTTCAATTTGATGCTTATGTATGCTTGAGTTAGTCTTCCGCTTGTAGTTAGCCAGGATGAGGGTTCAGTTGGGGTCAGTAATGGTTCTCGAGTGCCGGCCACGTCCAGAGTGTAGGCTCGGGTCGTGACAATTATTATTTTTTTGACGTTAATTTTATTGTCTACAAATTTTGGCACGCCCAGTGCGACAATCTCTACCTCTTATCTCAACTTTTCAAGTATCAAAGAATATCAAAATGAGTTGCAGTATAGGAGAACAATTAGCAAGTTTGACCAAAATAATTGAAGGATTGACAAAATGCGCACACGAACAAGATGCTAAGCCTTTCAAGCTAGCAAATAATATGGATAACATGATTGAGAGAAGATCGAGTCAAGCACCTTTGAAACTTCCTAAAATTCAAGATGAAAGAGAGTCTTACATAAAGTAAACAAAAGATCAAAGATATCATCTCTCCGCTAAAGGTTTGATTCTCATTGATCAATTGAAGGAGTTTATCATAGAGGTTATCAAAGTTAAATCTGAGTCTTCGTCCAAATTTTCTTCCACATATTCAAAGTCATATACACAAAGGATTGATAACTTGAAAATTACGGAGGTCTATCAACCTCCTAAGTTTCAATAATTTGATGGCAAAGAAAATTCCAGACAACATATAGTGCACTTTATCGAGACTTGCAATGATGCTGGAAGTATGATTATTATCTCATGAAAGATTTCTTTCTATCTCTCAAAGAAAATGTCTTTGATTGGTACACAGATCTCGAATTTAGTTCTATATATTGTTGGGAGAAGTTAAAGCAAGACTTCCTCAATTATTTCTATAGCACAAAACGTGTCCTTAATATGATTGAACTTACAAAGGCTCATCAAGGTGAATATTAGCTAGTTGTTGACTTTATCAATCGTGGGAGAAGTTTGAGCATCAACTACAAAAATCGTCTTGGTAAAACTTCTAGCATTGAAATGTGCATCCACGACATAGATTTGGGTCTTCACTATATCTTTCAAGGATTAAAGCCTAATATATTCAAAGAGTTGAAAACTCGTGCGCATGACATGGAATTAATTATGACCTTAAGAGAAGATCAACGATCTTCTGTTTGTGGGCCTCATGAAGATAAATATATAGAAGAACTCCAAAGTAGGGGAAAGTCTGCATTCGAAGATGACTTTGAAAATTCAATGTATATTTAGACACTCCTCATCACATGAGCCTAAACTGCAAGTTACATGCTTTTCCTGTTAAGAGTAGGTAACCCGTTCTCGCCTGATCTATCCTCCTGGAAGGTGTTTGGTTTCAAAGAACGCTCCTTAATGCATGAGCCTAAATTGTAAGTTACAATGCTCCTCATCGCATAAGCCTAAATTGTAAGTTATAATGCTCCTCACCGCATGAGTCTAAATTGTAAGTTACAATGTTCCTCACCGCATGAGCCTAAACTGCAAGTTAAAATGCTTTTTGACTGTATGTCATAAAGCTCTTCAAATTTGAGTTAAATCTTCAAGTTGAAAAATGCTCTTTGAAACACGAGCTTAAATTGTTTGTCACAAAGGTCTCTAAATTCAGGCTAAATCTCTAAGTTGTAAAGCTCTTCAAATTTAACCTAAACCCCCTAGTTAAAATGCTCATCATTGCATGAGCCTAAACTGCAATCTAAAATGCTCCTTTAAACAAGAATTTAAACGGTATGTCACAAATCTCTTCAAATTTGAGTTAAATCTTCAAGCGAAAATGCTCCTTGAAATAGAAGCTTAAACTTATGCCACAAAGATCTTCAAATTTGAGTTAAATTTGCAAAGCTGAAATGCCCTTAGAAATAGAAGCTTAAACTGTATGTCATACTGAAATGCCCCTAGAAACAAGAACTTAAATTGTATGTCACAAAGATCTTCAAATTTGATTTAATCTTAAAGTTGAAATGCTCCTTTGTAAGTCACAAATCTCTTCAAATTTGAGTCAAATCTTCAAGCTAAAATGCTCTTCGAAACAGAAGCTTAAATTGTATGTCACAAAGCTCTTTCAATTTGAACTAAATCTTCAAGTTGAAATGCTCCTTGAAACATGAGCTTAAACTATATGTCACACAACTTGAAATATTCCTAGAAACACGAGCCTAAATTGTATATCATGAAGTGCTTCAAATTCGAGCTAAATATTCAAGTTAAAATGCTCTTTAAGGTACAAGCATAAACTGCATGTCACTCCTGCCCCGCAAGAGTAGAAACTCTACATGACACCCTAAAAAAAGAAAATACTCTCCTAGAACTACGTTGTGACATGATCCTCTTCATTGAGGTACTTCAATGATCTTCTTCATTGAGGTACAAGCATAAACTACATGATCATTTTGAAGTTTACCCTAAACTCTAAGTCTGATAAACCCCCTTTATGGACGAATTCACGGTCTGTGTGGGGCTTCATAGGCCATTTAGACGTCTATGGTCCTTAATCAGTGACTAGGGGAGAACCCCTTTTGAGTGGGACACTTGACGACCCCTTGGCGGTCTGTCAAACTCACCATAGGTCGTCTAGGCGTTCGTGTGAGAGAGACCTACCTAGGGCGGGTTATGGAACCCTCCACGAGCAGCCAAATGGATCGTGGTACTCTACACGGCCCGTTTAGGGATCCGTGGAGGGTTTCATGGTACACTTTTGGGTTCTGGACATGTCTGCTTGACTCTTTTCTAGCCTTTTTCTAATTTGAGGTGTTACACCCCGTACCCCTAGATTGTTTGTTAACTCATGAATTCTTCAACATTTTAGTTTAATTGCGATAATTGATAACCAAAGCTTTATATAAATTTGGTGGAAGTATGCACCACTTGTTCTTATATTGAAAATGAATGATCTTAAAATTCAAATCTCTTGATAGGAATTCTCCACAATATACCAGTTTTATGGAATTCGACTCCGACTCTTCGTTGAGTTTTTACTAACTACGATCGCTCACTCTTTTGATTAGTTTTGAAGGGTGATTTGAGCGTTATCAGATATCTCTTGCACAAATTGACAAAGATAAAGGATCATCACTATCATCTCCAGTATGGGTATCTCTATTACGCTCATCATCTTTAATATCATTTTTTCCTTCACTTGATTCAACGTCATCACTAGTCTGGGTACTACTGTCCCGGCAGTTGTCAATCTTGATCATTGTATCAGAATTTGAGTTAGACTCAGGTTCTTCGACTAATTTTTTTTCTTTTTTGAAGCTTTGGAAACTTCTTCAACCTTTTGTTTCTTATTTTTAGAAGCATTGAGAACAAATCGTTTAACGATGCCGCCTCTGGTTTAGCCAAACTGTACTATATACAAAAACAGATTTTTCATATCAAAATATCGACCACTTGTCTATTAACACAATCAAAGTAATGCTAAAAAAAATATGCAAAACAAGTAGCAGTTCCAACAGAAATCGATAATGTTATTGACATAAACACCATTAAAGTCGACCAAAATACTGTAAAAAAATTCAAATCGATAGTCGAGATAAACATAAAATTTTCAAAATTTTCTAGGCATTATCCAAAGTAAAACATCATGAATGATGCGGAGTCAAAAACATGAACTAAAACGGGTCAGATTTTCAGAAGTTTAAGCAAAAATTTGAACTTCACTACACTATCACAATAAAGAACAATCAAATAGGCTGAAAGTTACTGAAAACACAATTATACTTACCTGAGAGAAGGAAGATTGAAGAAGATTCAATTGAACTTGGGGAAGAAGATTGATGAAAAAAGGACACACTCCAATTTGTTTTGGAATTTTAAAGAATGATTATGGGATCTCACGTTTATTTACGATTTTAATAATGGAAGATGAAAAGATCAGTTGTTGGAGAAAGGTGAGTTTTATGGAGGTTTATGATTTCGATAAAGTGGGTATATGGAAGACGAAGAGGCACATCGGAGAAGACGTTCTCTGAGAATGTTTTGAGGTTTCCTCGAAAAAGGTTCTAAAATATTGAACTTTATTAAATATTTTTCATATTGGGTTTGTAATTTTATTTTTGGAGGGATGAAATTTATTTAATGTTTGAAGTGTTGGGATGAAAATGATTTTTTATTAACTTGTATTTTATTTCCCAAGTTCTTAAAGTGATGAAAAGGTCTATGACCCCACTGCCCAACCTCACTTTTTCTTAACCTAATCCTAAATATTAAATCAAAAAGAAATTTAGTGGCTATTTGTCAAAATAAATTTTGGGAGTGTCCCCTTTCCCAATTATTCTCCACTAAATTAGGCCTAAAGATAAATTTTCTTAACAATGGGTGAAAAACAACGCATACCCTAAAATATATGGATTTTCCATCAAGATTCTTCCTACAAATGACTATTACTAATGCAAAACTTTCGCTATATTGTTTAACATGACCACACTCTAATTAATCAAGAGAAATCTACTTTCTTTGTGTGTAAATTTTTTAAAAAGAAAAATCCAAAGCTCATTTGAAATTACTTCAAGATTTTAAGCATTTAAGTTCAATTGTACTTCTCATGGTTAATGGAACTACCTTATTAGCTAGTAAGTTTTAGGGCTTATTGGGTGTTAGTTACACGTGCTAGCGCAAAAAAAAAAGGGGGGGGGGATTATAGGGAAAAGACATAAATTCCCCCTGAACTTGTGCCGTCAATTACACGCTCAAATTATTGTGGCGACCTATTACACACCTAATTTTGTTCAAAGTGATATTAATACCCCCTTCCGAAGACAATCTCAGTTTTGTGTAAAAAAGTGTTGTACACGCATTTTCACACATACGTAATATTATTTTAAAACCTTTTTCCTTGATATTCTCTTTAACTTTTGCAAAAAATTAAAAATCTTGGCATCTTCCTTCTCTCACCATACATATCTCTTTTTAAAATTTATTTCTTCTTCCTTCTCCATTGTTCATAAATTGAAGGTGAAAATAAAAATTTGAAGAGAAAATAAGAGTCAGTAAGTTGATTATGAAGTATAGAGATGTTGGCGGTGGTAATAGGCGATGGGCAACACTATTGTGGCCGATGAAACAAATAAAAAATTTTAGATCTATAAAATTCTTTAAAAATCTTGATAACTATGTATGTAAATCAAGCATTTCATTAGTACTTTTTGTGTCTAATTGATTAATCAAATATGATATTGATGATATGAGACATAAAAATAACATTGTGGTGGTTGTTGGTAGTTCTCCGGCGAGAATAGAGAAGACAAAGATTGAGAAATCATTTTCTTCGGTGAACTTTTGAAAAATTTAGACAATATAATCATGAATTTTATGCATAAATGTCATAGAATTTTCAATAGAAATCATTATCTTTCTCATGATTCTTTTCGGTGAATCCTCCGCGAGTTCGAACGGTAAAATCATGAACTTTAAGTTGAAAATTATTAACTTTTCGATGAAAGTCATCATTTTCTCCACTCCTTCCTATTTTTTAAGAGTTCCTATTTATGGGTAGAGTGTTGGATGTGCTTCCATCAAACAATCAATGGTGACAAATACAATGATTCCTTAAGAAGAAGAAGAACTCAAAATAAAGAAAAATGTTAAATCTTTAAAGAAATTGGGGTCACCAATAAAAAGATTAAAAAAAAGAAAGAAAATTGAAATAATTAATATATTAAAAATTATAATACATAAGTATAAAATGTCCAATAAAATAGTGTCATGTGTTGAAATTCGTATATTAACATATATTTTTTTCTTCTCACGCACCTTAAGGAAGGTGAAGACACTTTCTTTACCATGTCACGTTCTAAGGGGATAATAATATCACTTTGAACAAGATTAGGTGTGTAATAGGTCGTCCCAATAGTTTGAGCGTGTAACTGATTTTTTGACACAAATTTAGGAGGGAATTTATGTCTTTTCCCAGGGATTATATAATACATTTACTATATACAACGATAGTTAAACAAAATTGTCACTCCCCAAACTCAAGGGGCACAACTGGCTCCTAATTCCAAAACTCAAGCTCGAGCAGACCCTGCCGAACCATTTGCTACTAGCGCATGACAGCCACACGCAATCAAGAAAACAAACAACTATATTTAGGCTTAAAATTAAGCCCTCGGCCGGTAAGACCCCTATCAACAGATCTATAAAAGAAACAACTACTCCCAAGAGTTCATACAAAGAAATAACCAACTAGCACAGCAGTCCTGATTGGGCTGTCGAGGCCACCATGATCTCTATACTGAAACTGAAAGTAAGTATATATCAAGACAATACATCAAACAGCTAACAGGTTTCAGCAAACCAACAAACTAGGCCAACATGGCCATAACGTAGCTATACACCCCACACACTAGTCTGCAAGCCTCTAAGAGTAGTAAAGATTGGCGGGACAGGGCCCCAGCCTACCCATAAAAATATATACAACAAAAGCTAACAAACCTCCCAACTCTAGCAACTTCGGAGGAAAGGGGCTAGCCAACCGGATAAAAGTCAATCCTGCTACTGAGGAGGTCTACTAGGTTGTCTGTCGGGACCTGCAGGAATGAATACAGTACCCCCAGGCAATGGGGCATCAATATGAAATATTGTACTAAGTATGAAAGGCAATAGACTATGAGCAGATCCTAATATACTGGGAGTAATCTGATAAATAAATCAAGGATAACATAAGTGTACTAACCTGCTCCTAAATCTAAACATATAAAAAAAAAATAAAACAACAACCTAACCCAGACCCCATAAGCTCGGCAGGTACAAACAACACACAAGACCACTTACCCAGGCCCCCATAAGCCTAGAAGGTGCCAATCCGTCTATATACCCCCATCGATAGTCCCATAGCCCCCTAGGCAGTCACATAACACTCTTAGGAAATAATATAGCTCTCTTAAACATCAATATAGCTTATAGACAACTCATAGCCCTCTTAGGTAACAACGTGGCCCTATAGGCAGCACACAACCTTCTTTGGCGTCAATATAGCCCCGTAGGCAATTCATAGCCCTTCAAGGAATCAATATATCCCCGTAGGCAGAACATAGCCCTTCTAGGCATAAATCATATTCCTGTAGGTAACCACAATAGCTCCAAGAGCAACAATAACAATCCAATAGGCTAAAAGCGAGCAATTTAGCTATACGAATAGCCTCTAAGTCATGTCCAACATAGGGACGCTACTAAATGAATAAGAATCTCGACAAGTGAGGATTATATCCACTCGAGCAGCCAACAATCAACAATAATGGCTACAAGTATAACAACGATAACAACCCAATTACGTTGCTCCTAAGCTTTAAGGAAACATGCCGTAAGAAGGGAATAGCCTTAACATACCTTTTTCGCTGAATTCACGAGGCCTAACGACTTTTACTCACAACCCCCTCGATACTACAATACGACAGGACCATAATCAATATACAAGAATAGAAGATACCACCATAATCCGTTTAAAGATATGTATTTTCGTCAAAAATTGCTATTTGCGGCTTATCAAAGCTAGAGCCGATGAAAGAAGGGTCTTACCTTGATCCTAAGTTCGTAATACACCTCAAAACCTTATAATATGTCGCAACCCTTGCTGTCCTAACACCAAAGTATGATATGCTATGAAATTGATAAAACAAATTATACCACGATGACGAGCTCAACACGTAGAACAACTTTCGTCAAGGACTTAAGTCGAGAAAATCTATAATTTAGTTGATCCTAGAGATGGGTTTTCTAAGTTTTCTGGTTCTTAGTTTAAAAAATTGATGAAAAAGTCGAAGAAGAAGATATATAAAAAGTTCCACCGAACTAGGGCCCCACCTCACATGCCTGCTTACACAATCTTGCAAAAATGCAAATATCTCTCTATTTTGAAGTCGTATGAACAAACGGTTTGATGCGTTGGAAACTAGACTCGTAGACCTTCGATTTGATAGGTCGTAGGCCCTATAACTATTTATATATTCGTAGAAAATCTCCTTGACATTTGATCCAAATTTAAGAGAAATATTTAAAAAGGAACTTACGATAACTTTTGCCAACTTTTATTTTGCCACTTACCCAACTTTAAAACTTGAGATAATACCCTTGAACACTTAAAATATGACATACCATATTATTCTTAATTTATTACTCACCCTCTTTGTCTTTCCACGAAGGTCGTTTCGAAAAGTCGGGGTGTTACATCCTTCCCCCCTTAGAAACATTCGTGCTCGAATGAAAAATTTAAGTCACGCGGTTAAGTCCTTGGGAGTTGCCAAAATTTAGGCAGATATCCTTTGTAAATGTGACTATCCAGGAACCTGAAACGCATAAATTCTAACCTAGGCGTCTCACAGGAGGACATAAATAACTAAGCACTATAGCTCCACAATAATAGTACGAGTACAAATATAACGACAAAAACCATAATAATAAGCAACAATATAAAAAATCAGATAGGTATCTTACTTCACTACACTAATATAAACTGATATGCCATCACCCTAGGGTATGAAACAAGTGAGCATATTTGGACCTCATGCCATCCTCAGCTTCCCAGGTTACCTCTTCTCTATTCTTATTTCTCCACAATAATTTAACCAAAGCCTCCTCTTTGGTCCTCAATTTACGGACCTGTCAATCTAATATGGCAGCTGAAGTTTCCTCATAGGACAACTCCTTTATGATCTGAACATCCTCAACTGGACCACCCGAGAAGGGTCTCCAATGCACTTCTGTAGCATCGATACATGGAAAACTAGATGAACAAATTCTAGCCCCGAAGGTAATTCTAACTCATAAGCCACTCGTCCTACCCTCCGAAGGATTCGGTATGGCCCAATGAATCTTGGACTAAGCTTGCCTTGTTTGCCAAATCTCATAACACCCTTTATAGGAAAAACTTTTAAGAATACCCAATCATCGACACAAAACTCTAAGTCCCTTCATCGCACATCTAGGTATGACTTCTATCGACTTTGAGCTGTTAGCAACCTCTCCCAAATGAGCTTAACCTATTCCACTGTCTGTTGTACTAAGTCGGGTTCAATCAACCCTGACTCACCTATCTCGAACCATCCAATGTGGGATCTATATTTTTGCCCATACAAATGCTCATAAGATGCCATCCCAATGCTGGAATGATAACTATTATTGTATGTGAACTCAATAAGAGGCAAGTGGTCATCCCAACTTCTCTTGAAGTCTAGCACACATGCCCATAACATATCCTTGAGTGTCAAAATTGTGCGCTCAGCCTGACCATCTGTCTGATAGTTAAAGGTTATACTAAGATTAACATGTGTCCCTAATCTTTTCTGGAAGGACTTCCAGAAGTTAGCGGTAAATTGTGCTCCTCTATCAGAGATAATAGCTACTGGACCCTGTGTAGCCTAACAATCTCTATAATATAGAGCCTTGCATATTCTTTGGCTGTAAAAGTAGCACTGATTGGTAAGAAATGGGATGTTTTGATAGTCTGTCAACAATTACCCAAATAGAGTCAAACTTACGATGCGATCGAGGTTAACATGTAATAAAATCAATATTAATTGCTTCCCACCTTCATAAAGGAATGGCAATATCCTAGACTAGCCTAGCGGGCTTTTGATGCTCAACCTTCAGCTATTGGCAGTTAGGATATTGTGCCACAAACTCAGCAACGTCCTTCTTCATCCCGTGCCACCAATAGATCTCTTTAATATCATGGTACATCTCCGTCGAACAAGGGTGAACAAAATAACGGAAATAATGTGCCTCTTCCATAATCTGATGTCGAAGCCCTGCAACATTCGGAATACACAATCGGCTGCTATATCTGAGGAATCCATCTCATGCTATATCAAATGGGAAAGACTTCTGATCCTGAGCCTTGGCTCTGAGCTGCTCTAAGCTAGGATCCTCCTGTTGCCGTGCTTTAACCTCTATAACTAGAGATAATACGGTTGTGTCCTGAATTGTGACCCCACTATCGTCTGCCTCTAACAATCTGACTCCCAAGCTAGCTAACTGATGAAACTCTTGCGCTAGCTCACGCTTCTCAATACCTAAATAAGATAAAATACCCATAGATCTTCGACTGAGGGGATCAACTACCATATTCGCCATTCCTGGATGATATAAAATATTCACGTCGTAGTCTTTCAGTAACTCAAGTCATCGACGTTGTCACAGATTTAAATCATTCTGTCTAAAGATGTATTGAAGGATTTTATGATCTGTGAAGATGTCAACATGAACGCCATACAAATAATGTCCCCAGATCTTTAATGCATGCACAACTTCAACCAACTGTAAATCGTGGGTCAAATAGTTTTTCTCATGCTTCCTCAACTGCCTTAAAGCATATGCGATATCCTTACCATGTTGCATTAGAACACATCCCAACCTAACACCAGAAGCATCACAGTACACCGCATAGCTTTCTGAACCCTTTGGCAATGCTAGAACTGGTGTTGATGTCAACCTGTCCTTCAGTTCCTGGAAACTATGCTCGCAACCCTCAGTCCACTGATATTTAGCTGTTTTTTGAGTCAGCTTCATTAATGGTGTTGAAAGTGAAGAAAACCCCTCTACAAACCTTCTGTAGTACCCAGCTAACCCTAGGAAACAATGAACCTCAGTCGGAGTCATGGGTCTGGGCCAAGTCTTTACGGCCTCAATCTTTTGTGTATCAATCGGAATGCCTGCATTTGATAAAATATGGCCTAAGAAAGCTATAGAGTCCAACCAGAACTCACACTTATAAGACTTTGCATAAAGTTCTCGGTCTCGAAAATCCTTAAGGACTGCTCGCAGATGAAATGCATGCTCAGCTTTTGAACGGGAATACACGAAAATATCATCAATAAATATAGTCACAAATAAGTCTAGGCCTGAATATATACAATCACAAACAAGTCTATTCATCAGGTCCATGAACACTTCTGGGGCATTAGTTAATCCAAAAGACATTACCAAGAACTCAAAGTGTCCATATCTAGTTCTAAAAGCTGTGTTTGGAACGTCTTTCTCCCGAACTCGTATCTGGTGGTACCCTGATCTTAAATCAATCTTTGAGAAGCACTCAACACCTTGTAACTGATCAAACAAGTCATCGATCATCGGAAAAGGATACTTATTTTTTATAGTCACCTTATTCAACTGTCGGTAATCGACACACATTTTCAGTGAGCCATCTTTCTTCCTCACGAATAACACTGGTGCACCCCATGGTGAAGCACTAGGCCTGATAAAGCCTTTATCCGGCAAGTCTTTCAGCCGATCCTTCAAATCCTTTAGCTCAGTAGGAGCCATTCTATACGGAGGGATAGATATGAGTTGTCTACCTGGTAGCATATCGATATCAAAATAAATTTCCCATTCTGGAGGGATACCAGGAAGCTCGTCTGGAAATACATCTAGAAACTCATTAACTACCAGAATAGACTGAATAGTCGGTGGTTCTGCATCTATTTCATGAACGCGAACAAGATGATACATACAACCCTTAGTAATCATCCTCCTTGCCTTAAGATAGGAAATAAACCTACCTTTCGGCATTGTTGTATCGCCTTTCCATTCTTGAACTGACTCTCCTCGAAAGTGGAATCTAACAATCTTTTTCCAACACTCAACATTAACATAGCAAGATGCTAACTAGTCCATACCTATAATGACGTCGAAATCGACCATCTCTAACTCTACCAGGTCTACAGAGGTCTGACGGTCGACCATTTCTACCGTGCAACCTCGATAGACTCTCCTGGCAATAATAGGCTTACCAACTAGTGTAGATACAATAAAGGGTCCATCTAATGACTCTGCTACTATGCATAACTTCCCCGCAATAAATGGAGTAACATAAAACAGAGTAGATCCAGGATCTATCAAGGCATAAACACAATGGGAGTAGACAATCAATGCACCTGCCATAACATCTGGTGATGACTCTGAGTCTTGTCAGCCGACTAGTGAATATGTACGGTTCTGGCCACAGCCAGATCTAGATGCTCCCTCTCTGCCTCTGCCTCTACCTGCTGAAGTCTGGGGTCCACGCCCTGTAGACTGTGCTGATGAGGAGGAACCATTACTGACCCGGTCGACTGACCTATACCACCCTGACCTATGGTCGGGCAGTTCCTCCACCCATGCCCCTTCTGTCCACAAGAATAACAACCTGTGGAACCCCGCCTGTACCTCCTGAAATGCATCCTACCGCCAGTAGCGTAACGCGACGAGGTTGTCTTAGCCTGGCCTGAACCCTTCTGTTGTTGAGAGCCTATTGCTCGTGAATCCTCACATGGGCTTGACTGTCCCTGACAATCAAATCTACTACCCTGGAACTACTATGGTGGAGGTCTAGGTGGCCTATTAGAATATCAAGGTCTGGGACCACCTTAAAAATCTCTCTGTGAACCAACCGACCTAGCCCTCTTCTGTTTGTCTCTCTCGACGCTCACTCATATATTGTAGATATCGGCGATCCTCTATTCCTTGTGCAAAGGCCTGAATTCATGAGATATCCATATTATCATTTAGTACAGCGGTAGAACAAGTATCGATATACTCTGAGTCAAGCCCTCCTAGAAATCTACGCACCCTTTAATGCATCGTATCAACAAATGCCGGTGCATATCTATCCAATGAATCAAATCTCAGCCTGTACTCTCGGACACTCATGCTGCCCTGACGGAGGTTCAGAAACTGGTCCACCCGACCATCCCTAATCTCTCGAGGTAAATAGTAATCTATGAAAGCTTCTGTAAAGCTATCCTAAGTGGGTAAACATGCATCTTTTCCCCTAGATCTCCCAACTTTCGTACCACAATACTGCAACATCATGCAATCGAAATGCTGTTAACTTGACTAACTCAATCGCTGAGGCATGCATGACTCTGAAGATCCTATGAAGCTGATCAACAAAGTGTTGAGGGTCCTCTTTGCAATCTGTCCCTATAAATTGTAAAGGATTCAAGGCAAGAAATTCATGAACTCTCAAACTTCCGGGCCCATCAGAAGGTCCGGCAACATCTGGCGCAACTGACTGGCGCTGTGCAGCTACTAACTGCACTCTTGAAATCCCGATCAGATGGAATAGGAGGAACTAGAGGTGGTACTGCTGGTGGAGCCGGGGCTCCTGAAGCGGTGGAAAAGCTATAGGGGGCTGAGAAGATGTCTCCCCCTAGGTCTTACAATGGGCTACCTCCACCTGTGGTACTTTGCTGGTACCCTCGCCTGCAACTGTATCTAGCCCATGGCTAGCTGTGACTGTCTGGTGTCAGTCATCTCTATCTACATACAAATATCAATTATAAACCAGAAACCTCAACCCTTAAAACACAACTCTATAGCACGAGGTGAGCAAAAGACGGATAGTCATTCTAACATGCCAGTAGCTTCTTGCTTATCAAATGTGGTGCACAACACATTTATAAACAAGACTCTACATGACATGGCTTGCAGAATCCCTAGGATACGACGTTTCTCTGATACCAAGATTGTCACGCCCCAAACTCAAGAGGCGCAACTGGCTCCTAATGCCAAAACTCAGTCCCGAGCTGGCCCTGCCGAACCATTTTCTACTAGCGCATGGAAGCCACACGCAATCAAGAAAACAAACAAGTATATCCCGACTTAAAATTAAGCCCTCGACCAGCAAGGCCCCTGTCAAAAGTTCTATAAAAGAAACAACTACTCCCAAGAGTTCATATAAAGAAATAGCCAACTAGCACCAGAAGTCCTAATTGGGCCGTCGAGGCCACCATGATCTCTATACCGAAATTGAAAGCAAATATATATCAAGATAATACATCAAACAACTAACAAGCTTCAGCAAACCAACTAACTAGGCCAACATGGCCATAACGTAGCTATACACTCCACACGCTAGTCTGTAAGCCTCTAAGAGTAGTAAAGATTAGTGGGACAGGGCCCCAGCCTATCCATAAAAATATATACAACAAAAGCTAACAAACTTCCTAACTCTGGCAGCTCCGGAGGAAAGGGGCTAGCCAACCAGATAGAAGTCAATCCTATTGCTGAGGAGGTCTACTGGGTCGTCTGTCGGGACCTGCAGGAATGAATGCAGTACCCCCAGGCAATGGGGCATCAATATGAAATATTGTACCGAGTATGAAAGGCAATAGACTATGAGCAAGTATCCTAATATACTGAGAGTAATCCGATAAATAAATCAAGGATAAGATAAGTGTACTAACCTGTTCCTAAATCTAAACATATAAAAAAATAATAAAACAACAACCTAACCAAGCCCCCATAAGCTCGGCAGGTACAAACATCACACAAGACCACCTACCTAGGCCCCCCCATAAGCCTAGAAGGTGCCAATCAGTCTATATACCATTATCGATAGTCCCCTAGCCTCGTAGGCAGTCACATAGACCTCTTAGGCAATAATATAACTCCGTAGGCAGCACATAGCTCTCTTAAGCATCAATATAGCTTATAGACAACTCATAGACCTCTTACGCAACAACATGGCCCTATAGGCAGCACATAGCCTTCTTAGGCGTCAACATAGCCCCGTAGGGAATTCATAGCCCTTCTAGGCATCAATATATCCCCGTTGGAAGAGCATAGCCTTTCTAGGCATAAATCATATTCCTGCAGGTAACCACAATAGCTCCAAGAGCAACAATAACAATCCAATAGGCTAAAAGCGAGCAATTTAGCTATAAGCAACCTATAAGAATAGCCTCTAAGTCGTGTCCAACATAGGGACGCTACTAAATGAATAAGAATCTCGACAAGTGAGGATTATATCCACTCGAGCAGCCAACAATCAACAATAACGGCTACAAGTATAACAACGATAACAACCCAATTACATTGCTCCTAAGCTTTAAGGAAACATGCCGTAAGAAGGGAATAGCCTTAACATACCTTTTTCGCTGAATTCACGAGGCCTAACGACTTTTTCTCACAACCCCCTCGATACTACAATAAGGCAGGACCATAATCAACATACAAGAATAGAATATACCACGATAATCCGATAAAAGATATGTATTTCCGTCGCAAATTGCTATTTGTGGCTTATCAAAGCTAGAGTCGATGAAAGAAGGGTCTTACCTTGATCCTAAGTTCGTAATACACCACAAAACCTTATAATATGTCCAAACCCTTGCTGTCCCAAACCAAAGTATGATATGCTATGAAATTGATAAAACAAATCATACCACGATGACGAGCTCAACGCGTAGAACAACTTTCATCAAGGACTTCAGTCGAGAAAATCTATAATTTGGTTGATCCTAGAAATGAGTTTTCTAAGTTTTCTGGTTCTTAACTAAAAAAAGAAGAAAAAGTCGAAGAAGAAGATATATAAAAAGTTCTGCCGACCTAGGGCTCCACCTCATGTGTCTGCTTGCGCAGTCTTGCGAAAACGCAAATATCTCTCTATTCTAAATTCGTATGAACAAACGGTTTGATGCGTTGGAAACTAGACTCGTAGACCTTCGATTTGATAAGTTGTAGGCCCCATAACTCTTTATAGATTGGGAGAAAACCTCCGATACATTTAACCCAAATTTCAGAGAAATCTTTAAAAAGGAACTTACGATAACTTTTTCCAACTTTTATTTTTCCACTTACCTAACTTCAAAAATATGACAGACTACATCATTCTTAATTTATTACTCACCCTCTTTGCCTTTCCATGAAGGTATGAGTTAATTAGACGTTTCGAAAAGTCGGGGTGTTACAATAACGATTCACAACTATAGTTAGGATTTTTACAGCAAATTTTACTTTCCTCTCTCCTTTCTTCCTTCCTTCCTCGCCTTTTTCCTCTCTCTGCACTCTCGCTCGTCTCTCTTCTCTCTTTGTACCCTCTCTCGCTCGCCTCTCTTTGCCTTCTCTCTCTCTTTTATTCCTCTCTCTGCAATACAAATACAAATGTTAATAGTCGATGATAAAAATAATAACAATTAATGATACAAATACAGATACGGGAAGGCTAACTCCCATAGTAAAATAATGTGAATATAAACAATTGCTATATCGTTAAGGAAAAAAAGAACTTTGGAGAGAGAAAGAACCACACGTGGTAATGGACTGTAATGTCAACTTCAAGCAGAGTTTAATTCAATAATGAGGGAAAAATCATACTCGCAAAGGATAGTTAGTAACTGGAAACGCCAAGCACTATCGAACAATTGAATTATATTTTCCAAGCTACATCATATATAGTGGAACACATGAATACTAGAAATAAAAGTTTTTTTCCCTCTACGATTTAGTGAGACATTTATATTATAAAACATTATTTTTCTACTCATTTTTCATCGAAATAATTTACTCAAAAAATGCACAATGAGAAACAGATTCTCTCTGAAATAGTGGAAAACTTTCTAATTTTTTCTGGATGAAAACATAATTACTAATTTTTTTTTCCACTGATTCAATCAAAATATTTGTGGGAACACTACTTTAGCGGTAATTATTTAACAACAATAACTTAATTGTTGCTAAATATATGTTTTAGAGGCAATTTGACACTCTTTGTAAATGTCCCTAAAGCCTATAGTGACATTGAATCCAATAACAATTAACTAAATGCCATCAAGATTTTACCACTTTTTGTTAATGTGCATATTTTGATAAAAGCTTGCAAGCAGATAATGAGAAAGAAAATGAACAAACTAGAAAGGTAAACAGAAAAGACTTTGAGAAAAAAGTTAATGAAATGGCAACTGCCACAGTACCAGAAAGGGACACCAATGTTTTAACTACTCGATTAGCTCATTGAAATAAAAAACAAACTAATGTGGAATCAGAGGTTCATTGATATAATAAAATATTTTTTCCTAAAATGTATTCTTATATATGGTCATCTTCTAATTGCATGGGACAGTGTGAGAGAAGGGTCTTTTGGGAAAAAAAATAAAACACATCCTCATTTAAGCTTATTAAGGGTGTGTTTGGTATGAAAGAAAATATTTTTCAGAAAATGTTTTTCAATTCTCTCATGTTTGGTTGGGTAAAATGTTTTGAAAATCAACTTATTTTCCTCAAATTTAAGGAAAACGACTTTCCTTCAAAAAATAAGGAAAACATTTTCCAAAACTCTCCTCCAACTTCATATTACAATTCTTTTACCCCACCCTAGCCAGCCCCTAACCCCCCCCCCCCAAAAAAAATAATAATTTAAGTTTGTTTTTAAAAAATATCTCCAATTTCAAATTTTATTTCACCTCACCCCCACACATACCCTCGACCCCTCCCACCGCCAGCGCCCCACCTCCACTCCCCCAAAAAAAATTAAAAAATTAAAGTTTGTTTCTAAAAAATATTTTCAAATTCAAATTCTTATTTTTCATCCCACCCCACCCCCCGGCCCAGCCCCCCTCCAAAAAAAATTAAAGCTTGTTTTTAAAAAATATTTTCAATTTCAATTTTTTTAATTTTTTGATCCCACCCTCACCCTACCCTCCTCACCCCCCGCCAGCCCTCTACCCATCCCTCAACCCCCAAAATAAAAATAAAATTTAAGTTTGTTTTTAGAAAATATTCAATTTTTTATGTTTTCACCCCACCCATCTCCTACCGGCGACCCCCCCCCCTACCCCATCACCCCCACCCCCTCCAAAAAAAAAATTGTTTTAAGAAATATTTTCAATTTCAAATTTTTATTTTTCACCCTCTACCTGTGACCCCCCCCCCCCCCCAAATCAGCCCCCCACCCCCTCCAAAAAAAAATTAGATTTGTTTTTAAAAAATACTTTCAATTTCAAATTTTTATTTTTTCACTCTACCCCCACCCCCTACCCGCGACCCCCCTCCCCACACCAGCCCCCACCCCCTCCAAAAAGAAATTTAAGTTTGTTTTTAAAAAATATTTTCAATTTCAAATTTTTATTTTTTTACCCCATCTCACCCCTACCCCCACAACCCCCCCCACCCAAAAAGAAATCTAAGTTTATTTTTAAAAAATATTTTCAATTACAATTCAAAAATTATTTTCTACTCTCTAGTAAAAATAAAAGATGCTTTCTCAAAAATATTTTTCATTCATTAATCAAACACTAAAAAATCTTTTCCGGAAAATATTTTCTACTCACCAACCAAACATGAGAAAATAAGTCCAAAATCTACTTGTTTTCCAAGAAAACATTTTCCTTCCTACCAAACACACCCTAAGTTTGTTTTTTGCTACATAAAGCTTTTCGTAAAAATATTTTCTTTTAATTTCATAAACTTCAAAAACTATAAGTACCAAATAGTGGTGGAGCCAAAAATTTCACAGAGGGTGTCCAAAAAAAATGAATAAAAATAAATATTGTTACTAGTGAGATTCAAACATGTGAGCACCCTAAACATTGGCTCTTTCAAGACGTCTAAAATCATTGGGCTAAAATATCTTGTTCTGTCAAGGGCATCCATAATATGTTACTTAATCACTTCGTATATTATTTTACTTATATACGGTATTATTTTCCGACGAAGGATGTCTTGGTCTCCTTCGTGACTATAACATAGCTACGCCCTTGCGAAATAGTTATATTTATACATGCCATATGAAACTCACTAGGGGGAGACCCACCCTTATCCGAGAGAGAAAAATTACATTGTATATAGAGGTCAAATTTTGGTATATATTTAAAAGTATTTACATATCTTTTTACACATGTAAATGTTTAGTTTAGTAATTAAGGCGTTGTGAAAATTCTTTGAAGTTGTGCATCTAGTCCATAAGTATAACTTTTTATTATAACTATTGACACCCCTTAATGACAATCCTCGATCCACTCTCGTTGGACTATATAAGGAAACGATGAATGCATGGTTAATGATTCCATGAATCAATATGATGCATCACTTAAAGGAGGTGATCATTTGTTACTTGTCTGTTTGCCTATTATTTAGTCTGACAAACATGATTTTGTGGCCAGTAAAAAAGATAATTAAGATGACTTAAACAATTTTAATAATTAGGTTACTTGTTTAATTTAATTTATTAGTATAATTTATAAGTATAGACATTATTTCTGACCAATTTTTGAGTTGATAGTGTATAGCATATATGTTACAAATGGCAAAATACATAAGAGAGACGTTGATGAAGTTGTTGAAAATATTTTAGCGGAGTTTGCGGGTTTCTCTTTGTAAGTTTGCTATTATCGAATTGCTTTCATCGAGAGAATCATAAGCTGTACTTGTCATATATGTAGACTATAGTTTCAACGGACGAGTCCAATACAAAACAAAACAATCAAATATCCATGACAAATCTCTTCCCCCCACCCACCCCCTCCTCTTAATATATAAAATATATATATAAAAAATGTTGGTAAGGTTTGGGTTTCATTTATATATAGACTTCTTTTCCTAAAGATCTATTATGTACTCCATTCATTTCATTTTATTTGGTTCATGTTGACTCAGTCGTCCTTTTAAAGAAAAGTATTATTAATGTGCAGCTGATTCTATACCAGCCGATTCAATTGTTCATTTACTTCGAAAAAACTTACTATTATGGCTATGTAAGGGGACTGGCTTCCCCTTTTTCAATATTTTATTAAATTAATTGTGTTTGTTATACTTTGAAAATTCGAATTTGGTTAGCTATCAGTATTTTATGTAGTTATTTAATGATAAGGGTAATATTGGAAGAAAATGATAAATTTCTCTTGATTTGCTAAAATAGACAAATAAAGAAGAAAAACTATTTTAGTATAAAGTAGGGACGATGGGTTCATTCTAACTTCCTTATGTGGAAAATTACATTATTAGTTGATTAATTTTTTTTTTGTATGTATATATTATAAGATAATATTGAACCCTCTTTGACTTTTTCAGGCGTTTATTTCTTCATATTTTTTGCGAAGAGAGTACGAAAAAAAGAAGCTTTCATGTTGCGTGTATTATCAAAATATCTTCAGAACAGAGAGTATTGGGAAATTTCTATATATTGCTCAAAACGTGTTAATCACTTCTGTACAGTACATGCGTATATATACAAGTATAAACTGACTTAAGCTTAACTAACTAATGGAAAGAATTTTCTAACAGAATAACAAAATTAGTATCTAGCCACTAACTCTATGACACCTGTACAAACTGTAACCACTTAGACGGCTTAGCTCATCAGCCACTTTCTTCCATATGCTCAATACCCCCCTTCAAGCTAGGTGGTATGAAGATGTTCTTCATTCCTAGCTTGGATACTAAATGATCATGTTGCAACTTGCTCAGGCCTTTGGTAAGTATGTATGCAGGTTGTTCAACAGGAGACAAATGCAGAGTATGTACAAGCCCACTTTGTATCTTCTCCCTAATGAAATGACAATCTATGTCAATGTGTTTTGCTCTCTCATGAAACACAGGGTTTGCTGCTATTTGTAAACCAGCCTTGCTGTCACAATGTAGTCTCACTGGCAATTTCCTTTCAACACCTAATTCTCTGAACAATCCAATTAACCAAACAACTTCAGCTACTGTAGATGTCAAGCTTCTGTACTCAGCCTCTGCTGAGCTTCTAGACACAGTAGGCTGTTTCTTGGACTTCCAAGAGATTAATGAATTACCAAACATAATCATGTACCCAGTGATGGATCTTCTGGTGTTGATAAAGGACCCCAATCAGCATCACAAAAACCCTGAAGAATGTTGGTTTGTTTAGTAGACATCAAGACACCAAAACTAGGCGCTTGTTTTACATATCTTACTACTCTAAGAGCTGCCTCTATGTGTGATGACTTAGGAACATGCATAAACTAACTAAGACTTTGTACAGCAAAGGCAATATCAGGCCTGATAATTGTACGATATAGTAGTCTTCCAACAAGTCTTTGATAACCACCTGGATCCAGCAGAGCATGACCATTATTAAGCTTGAAATGATCATCAAAATTTGAAGTGGTCAGTTTCTGGTTGACCTCTACTGGTGTAGCACATGGTTTTGATCCACTCATTTCGGAGTCTGATATAAGTTCCATAGCATATTCCCTTTGATGCATAAGTATTCCTTCTGAGTTTCTTGCAAACTCTATACCAAGGAAATATCTGAGATCTCCTAGGTCTTTGATTTTGAAATTACTTTTCAGGACATGTTTAGCATTGTCTATCAACCTTTTGCTACTTCCTGTAATCAACAGATCATCTACATAAATCAATACTATCACAATTCTTTCTACTGTCCTTTTGATCATCAATGAATAATCCAAATAACTTTGATGAAACCCTGCTTTGAGCAAAGCATTAGTGAGTTTCACATTCCATTGCCTAGATGCTTGTTTCAAGCCATAAAGTGACTTAATTAGTCTGCAAACTTGTGATCCCTTACTGTTATCACTGTTGAATCCTAGTGGTAATTGCATATAGACTTCCTCATGTAGATCTCCCTGTAAAAAAGTATTATCTACATCCATCTGTTGAATGCTCCATCCATTTGTTGCAGCCAAAGAAATTATAGACCTCACAGTCACCATTTTTACAACTGGAGAAAAGGTTTCTTGGTAGTCAAGACCCTCCTTTTAATTGTAACATTTTGCTACCAATCTGGCCTTAAACCTTTCTATAGCACCATCAACCTTATACTTTATCTTGAAGACTCATTTGCAACCAATGACCTTCTTACCAGGTGGCAAACAAACTACTTTCCAAGTCCTATTATTCTGTAGAGCCTTAATTTCAGACTTCATTGCTTCAACCCATCTTTTATCCAAGATGGCATGTTCATAAGATTGTGGCTCAGTCTTTATAGACATTTGAGCTATAAAATTTTGATAGGGGACAATCAAGTTATCATAAGTAACATTATCTTTAATGGGGTATAAACAAGAGTTTGCAGATTTTGAACTTGGTTTTGTGATGAAATCTTTCTGCCAGATAGGTGGTCTACTAACCCTTGTTGATGTTCTCCTTGCTGGTGGTTGCCCAACTGAATCCATGGAGCTTGCAGCTTCAACCATCGTCTCAATAGCTTCAACCATTGTCTCAGTTGTAATTGGATCAATAAGTGGTGTACTATCACATTCTTCAAGCCTTGCAACTGGAACTTCTTCAGTAATTTCAGTTAGATGAAAAATAGGCATTAACATAGTATCATTTGCATCCATCTTACTTAGATCATCCATAGTGTATGACTGAAAAGGAAATAAATGCTTATAAAAACATACATCTCTACTTGTAAAGAAGACTTTATTCTGCAAATCATAGAGCCTATAACCTTTTTGAGTAGTCCCATATCCCAACAATACAACTTTGACAGCTCTTGCCCCAAACTTGTCTCCTTTAACCAAGTTTAATGCATAACATAAACATCCAATGACTCTCATGTGTGATAAGTTTGCCTATGTTTGATACAACATGACAAAAGGAGTTTTATTCCCTAAAACAGTTGGTGGGACTCTGTTAATGATATAGACAGCAGCAGTGATGCATTCACCCCAAAATCTAGAAGGTAAACCTTGAAATCGAATGGCCCTGGCAGTTTCAAGAATATGCCTATGTTTCCTTTCCACCACTCCATTTTGTTGTGGAGTGTGTGGACATGAGCTTTGATGAATAATACCATGATGATCAAATAACTCCCTACATTGAGTATTAAAGAATTCTCCCCCATTATCAGATCTAAGTACCTTCACTTGCCTTCCAAATTGAGTTTTTATCAAAGTCAGAAAGCTTTTAAGTAAAGTGCAAACATCAAATTTAAGATGCATCAAGAATGTCCAAGTCCATCTAGAATGGTCATCAACTAAAGTGAGAAAATATCTCATATTATTATGAGTAGCAACTTTGTAAGGTCCCCAAACATCCATATGGATCAAATCAAAACAATGAGAAGCTCTAGTGTGTCACTATTAGGAAAAAGAAGTCTAACTTGTCTAGCCAATGGACATATATCACAATGTTGTAAAGAAAATGCTTGTTTATTCTTTACTATGTCTAATCTCCTAATCACAGACATGGGTACATGGCCCATCCTCTTGTGCCACAACTCAGTTGTTTCCTTGCATTCTGCTACATTCAGAGACTTTATCCTTGCAAGTTCTTTCTCAACTTTGGTGTTCAGTGTGTACAAACCATTTTGTTCCTCACCAATCCCCTTCATTTTCCTATTGAAGAGGTCCTGAATAATGAAGAAGTAAGGGAAAAATAAAGCACAACCTTGTAACTCTTTTGTCAATCTAGCTACAGATAACAATCAATCTGAAACTCAGGCACACATAATACATTTATAATCACATCATCTTCTTCTAACTGACATTTCCCAGAGTGAGTTATCACAGCTGACTCACCTGTGGGCAATTGAACCTTCCCTGGTGTGGCAACTGTTAATCCAGTATTAAAGAGTGAGACTCACCATGTGATTTGTAGCTCCACTATCAACTATCCATTGTGGATGTGTAGGATGTGTATGGGTTAAACTAGAAGAGCTGGCAAATATACCTGTCATGTTTGCATTTGCAGAAGTCTCATTCAACTGAGGTTTGTTTAACAGCCTCAGGATTTGATTGTATTGATCCATTGTGAAGTAAGGCTGTTGGACAGGGTGTGGAGTGACTCCAGTGTCTCCAGTGTGTTGAGCTTGGACATTAGCTGCAGAGATTTTCTTCTTCCCTTTGAAATCAGCAGGGTAACCTATGAGTTTGTAACAATTGTCCCTAGTATGACCCCTCATGTTGCAATAGTTGCATTGCATTGCCTTAAAACAAGCCTCCATAGTGTGTCCTCTGAAATTACAGATCTCGCAGTAGGGAGAGAGCCTTCTAGACCTAGAGCTACTTGCTCCTGAGCTACCAGCTCCTCCTCCAGATCCAGAGCCACTGCCTCCATAATATCCAAATCCACCTATATTTCCACCTCCAGAACTACCTCTTGTGTTACCTGCATAACCACCTCCTCTAGGTCTGTTAGTGAATAGTGTTGTGGGATCAATGTTACCTATGCCTTCAATTTTGTTGGAAAGCAAGGCTGTGTGAATGATTGCACTGTTATCACCAATTTGCTCCCCACATAAAACCTTTTGACTCTCATCCTGGATGAGCATAGCATAACATTGATTCACAGTAGGAATAGGTGTTGTCATGAGAATTTGACTACGAGCCTAACTGTAGTTATCATTCAATCCCATAAGAAATTAGAGAAGTCGTTGTCTTATCAAACCATCAGCATAATCCTTCGATGTTGGACAGTCACAACAAGGAGGAGGTACAATCGAATCAAATTCATCCCAAAGGTCTTTCAGTTTTGAAAAATACACAACAACATGGGAAACACCTTGTGTTAAGGTAGCAATTGCTTTGTGAAGATGATATATCCTAGACATGTTAACCTTATCAAATCGCTCCTTTAAATCTCTCCAGACCACACTAGCATTAGAGCAGAAAAGAATTCCACTTACAAGTTCCTTGCTGACATTGTTGACGATCTATGAAATCACCATTGCATTACATCGATCCCAATCCTGCTTCTCAGAATCAACTGCAAAAGGATCTCGTGTGGTTGTGCCATCGATAAATCCCAATTTGTTTTTGGTAAGCAAATTGAGTCGCATCGCACGACTCCATAAGGTGTAGTTCTCCATGCCTGTCAACTGAATTCCAATTTGCACAGATCCAACGACATCTTAAGAAGATAAGAACAAAGGATGATTGTGGTAGTTCCTTCCTGCCATTGAAATCAATTTCCAGATCTCTGTTTTCTACTTGATGAACCTCTCAATCCTTCAATGGTTGCAGATGAAGAATTCCTAGATCCAATCAGGAAAGCTCTGGTACCATATCAAAATATCTTCAGAACAAAGAGAGTTGGGAAATTTCTGTAGATTGCTCAAAATGTGTTAATTACTTCTGTACAGTACATGCGTATATATACAAGTATAAATTGACTTAAGCTTAACTAACTAATGGAAATAATCTTCTAACAAAATAATGGAATTAATATCTAGCCACTAACTCTATGACACCTGTACAAACTGTAACCACTTAGACAGCTCAGCTCATCAACCACTTTCTTCCATAAGCTCAATATGTATGGCCATAAATATTTGGATGTGGGTAACACAAATCAATCTCTAGGTAAATAAGTCCATAAATCTTAAGCATAATTATTCATGGCTTACTTCGATGGAAATATTATTGAGTGTGTGAAAAAAAATACTTTATACACTACAAAAGTTAATAAGAGAAAAATAAAGGCTAAATATAAAATCGAAGTATTATTAATGGTGTGATTGTGGGAAACACTTTGGAAAAAAGTCAAAACGAGCTTAACTTAAAGTGGACTATCACATGTTAAGAATGTGTTTGGACTATTCTAACCCAACATGCTACTGATAATATTGGTTTAATTGAGGCAATCATAAAATAATTATGCGTGAAGCTTTTTTTCAAGAGTTAATTTGATTAATTTTCAAAGTTAAATTAGATATATTAATTTAATATTTTAAAATTAAACTTTAGATATTCAAAACTATACGGAAAGTACTATTAATTGCAACTTTTTTCATATCAATTTGTAAAAAAATACATCTAAAAATGTTAGTCAAAATTCATATTATTTGATTCTTTTTCTAATTCAATTCCGTTTAATTCGATTCTTCGAAATAAGTTTGATCAAATGGATTATTCATCGTTTGTAAAATGGATTAAATTTTATTCAAAATGGACTATTTTACTCAAATGGCATCCTTCACTTGCTAAATACACTCAGATTAATTAGTACACAATGAAAATACAAATGATAACTGAATAATGAACATTCATGGTTTTAAACTAGCGTTTATGGTAATGATTTGTTTCAATCGTTAGGAATAGGGCAACAGTGAAAAAAGTTGGGCTAGAAAACATTTTGGATAGTGACTTAAAAGTTTTGACTATACCAATCTCAGTAATCTAGGCTAGGTGCAGATCTAGGGCCTTTCGAGAATGGGTGAGGTGTAATGTCGGAGTTTGGTTTGATATATTCTTGTAACCAATAGAAACTAAGGAACGCATAGGACTTTACGAAATTGAATTCGGGCGAGTAAAACTCTCAGAATCGAATTTGGCATGAAAGGGATAGTTCAAGATGTCAAAGGAAAGAGGTATGTTGTGAAAATAAGTTTTTTAGGAATTTCGAGTCTCTAAAGTTCGCATATTTTGCTATAGCGGGTCTCAGACTGCTATAGCGAAGTGTACCCATTATAGCGGAGTAAGTTCCGCTATAGCGGGCTGGGCCGCTGTGGCAGGGTGAAATACTTTTTTATGCAAAAGCAACCCCAAAACCTCTTATCTTCTGCACTTTTTTGTTCTTGGACTTGTTAGGGGCGGTTTAGGCCTGTTTGCACTCAATTTCTCACAGATTTCATTGGTAAAGGTAAGATTGTTACTCCCCAATCTTGTACAATGATTCTTAATCCTTAGAATCTAAGATATTACTCTTTCGGGAGGGTTTTGGGATGATTTCATGGTGGGAAAATCCCTAGGTTGGGGAGGCTGATCATTAATTTGTTTGGGTTAGAGTTTGAGCATTATTCGGGTATAATTAGGCCTTTGTGATTGATTGTTGCTTTTATTTATTGTTTTAGACCAAGAACAAGTCAAGAGACTTTGAAAAGGAAAATCTCGAGTTCTTTAGAGTTTTCAAGAGGCTTGATTTGAGGTAGGTGATAGTTGTATGTTTCCAATATATATATATATATATATATATATATATATATATATATATATATGTATGTCTACTACTTTATAGTATCATTTATTAAATGTATGTTAAGGAAACATTGGGACACATGCACTACTAAAAAACTGCCAAAAAGCGACGGACTGTGTTGCTTTTTTGGCCAAAAGCAACGTAGTCAATCTCGTCGCTTTTCCAAAAGCAACGGACTGCGTCGCTTTTATTTTTTTTTTAAAAATATTTTGTTTGAAGAATGCGATGTCCTCCGTTGCTTTTTTTAAATTTTAAAAAAGAGACGAAGTCCGTCACTTTAATTAATTTTTAATTTTTTTAGAATCTTGAAAAGCGACGGACAATGAGACGCCGTCCGTTGCTTTTTTGGAAATAAAATTTTGAAAAATTCAGAAAAGCGACGAACTATAGGACCCTGTCCGTCGCTTTTCTGGGTTTTAAAAAAAATAAAATCCAGAAAAGCGACGGACAAAACCACCCTGTCCGTCTCTTTTTCTGCAATTTTTTTGGCAGCAGAAATAGTTTCTGCTGCTCACCTGCAAAAGCAATTCAACTCAATTCAATTCAATTCAGCCCCAATCAAACACAAAACATTATAAAGAAGCTACACAAAATATAAGACAACAAACTTAAATTAACATTCAAAAATACCTAAATCACAACATAAAGACTATAAAGTCTTTCAAAATTCATTTCAAAATTATAAATAGTTCATAAAGACTACATTTTATCAAGATTTCTAAAGTTCAACCTAATAATTAGTTCATAAATTCTATAAGTCAAGATTCCTAAAGTTCACAACCTAAAGTTTAAAATCCTACAATAATTCAAGATTTCTAAAGCTCACAACTTAAAGTTCTAAAATTCCACAATAATTCAATATTTCTAAAGTTCACAACCTAAAGTTCTAAAATCCTACAATAATTCAAGATTTCTAAAGTTCACAACCTAAAACTCTAAAATCCTATAAAAATTCAAGTTCTCTAAAGTTCACAACTTAAAATTCTAAAATCCTACAAAAATTCAAGTTCTCTAAAATTCACAACTTGAAGTTTTAATATTCTACTATAATTCAAGATTACTAACGTTTCACAACCTAAAGTTCTAAAATCCTACAAAAATTCAAGTTCTCTAAAGTTCACAACTTAAAGTTCTAAAATCCTACAATAATTCAAGATTTCTAACGATCACAACCTTATAAAGTTCTAAAATCCTACAAAAATTCAAGTTCTCTAAAGTTCACAACTTTAAGTTCTAAAATCATACAATAATTCAAGATTTCTAAAGTTCACAACCTAAAGTTCTAAAATCATACAATAATTCAAGATTTCTAAAGTTCACAACCTAATTAAAGTTCTAAAATCCTACAAAAATTCAAGTTCTAATTAAATTCAATAATTCCTATCCAATTTCTAAAATTAGTTATATATAAACTTCTAATCCAAGAATTAATTAGTTATATTCAAGTTCCAAGTTCAAGTTCAACTTCAAGTTCTAAATTGAAGTTCATATCTAGTTATATATAAACTTCTAATCCAACAATTAGTTATATATTCAAGTTCTAATTCAAAAAATAACTAATCGATCAATATATATTCATGACATTCAAACATTCATCACTATATAGTCATGACATTCAAACATTCATCATATACACTTCAATTACTAATTTCTAACTTCAAAGTAACACTTTACTAACTAACAATATATCAATCAAATTTTAAAAAAATCTCAATTCACAATCAAATTACATATTCTCAAGTTCAAAATAGTCCTAAAATAAAAAAAAACCCTAATTCATTCACTAATTACAATACCCAATTTAAAAATGCCCAATTTAAAAGAAAATCCTAAAATAAAAAACTCCAATTCTCTACTTAACTAACAATAATCAAATCAAATTAACAATAACACAACCCAACAAACTAAAACAATAATATACTAACTAACAATCAACTATAATCACTAGAATTGAAAATAAAAAACCTAAAACTAAACACCAACCTTAACAAAGAGGAGAGGCAGCGACGGGCGGTGACGGATGGCGACGGGCAAGGGCAGTGACGGCGGTGGAGGTGGAGGTGGAGGCGGCATCTGGTGGAGGGAGATCGATAGAGAGAAGGGAGAGAATAAGAGAAGAAGAGAGAAGAGAGAGAAGAAAATAAGAAATCCCGATCTGGGTCAAAGATGTTTTAAGAAAAGCAACGGACAACGTCTCTTTGTCCGTCACTTTTTTAAAAATAGTTGACCAAAATTTTGACCAAAAAAGCGACGGACTAAGAGACGCTGTCTGTCGCTTTTCTTAAATGTTTGACCAGTCATGTTGACCAAAAAGCGACAGACTTAGAGATGTTGACCGTTGCTCCTTTAAAAAAAATAATTAATCAATTAATTTTTAATTATATATATATTTCGCGCAAAAATCCGCGAAAAGAAGTGACGGACTAAGAGATGCCGTCCGTCGCTTTTTGAAAAATAATTATTTTTATTAAAAAGCAACGGACAGTGTGGAAAATGGCGTCGCTTTTTGGAGCGACGCCGTCCATCGCTTTTCTGTCCGTCGTTTTTTAGCAGTGATGTGAAATGATGTCGTGTTGATAATCTTATACAATGAACTGATTATGTGACTTGTGGTTTCTAGTGTTATTGTTCATGGTGTTTGTGATTGTACATGATTGTTTGTGTTTGCTAGTTGACTTGGGTACCAGTACGCCTGATATAGGACATCCCCACGGTTGACTCAAATTTCACGCATGATATATGTTAATGGTTGGCTTAGGTACGACGTCTAGTACGAGGATATCCATATATGATTGGCACGGGTACCACGTCGATACACTAACTATAGATAGCCCGGGTACCATATTGGTACACTAACAAATTGAGTTTGGGTTCATGAGAGGATTATGCATGTGTTTTTGGATCCATGAGAGGACCACACAATGCATTTGTGATCATGTGAGACATGCATCCAGTTATTTGTTGTTTCATGATATGTGGCTGGGAGTCTGTACAGATTGATAGTTGTGTATGTGTGATCCTACCAGTATACTATGGTTTGTGTACTGATATTGCACATGTTCTTTTCTTGTTGAGTACATGCCATCTTTCAGCTGTTGATTCAAGACCTCAAGTTAAGGGATGTCTAACTTTGAATCCAAGGTGAACTATTCTTTCAGGCCGTCGTGAATTTCTCTATTCTTCTTGTCCGTCTTTCTGAACTACGGCATTCTTAGATTTTTGTTATTGTTTTAAGCTTCGGGGTTGCATCCCCTTTATTTAGACATTAGAATTTTGATATCATGACTTTCAATTCTTAGGGGTTTATTTTCGCACAAATATTTTTTATTATTGGATTGAGTTTATGAGGGCTCAATTCTTTCACTACTAAATTGCTTTGGACTATTGATTGAGTTTATGAATACTCAATCCTTAGTTGTTTGAAAAATTGTTTATCTTGTTTTTATATGATGAACTTGCTTAAAATAATGACATTTGGGGTTTAGTTTGGGTTAGTTATCAGTTCTTCCAACAAGTGATTTGGTGTGGGTGACACTCACGATGGTCTAGATTGTGACATTTACACTACTAAAACATTACTATTTATTCATGGGAAAGTATAGGTATTTTTCTAAATATATTTTAATTAAATCAGTAAAAAAAAAACTACAGTATTTTCATAGGAAAAAATTATAAAAATTAGTGTGTTTCAATGAGAATCCATTTTCATTGAAACATCAATAACGTTCACATTTAACTTTTCTCTTTTTTCAATAATGTTTGCACACACATAACACAATTGATGGACCCCAAAGTATCGAAAAGTCATCACTCATTTGAGCATTGAACTAAACAAACTCCATATAAAACGACAAACAATAATTTTCCCGTCACCAATTCCCAAAACCCTTTTAACACTATTCTATTCAAACTCTACTCTTGGATTCTTTGTCCTAATATATTTCCCTCTAAACTTTTCCTTTTGGCCTCTTCTTTTCATTTCCATGATACCCTACACATACACCTAAGTCAAAACCCCTACAAATACTTATCCTTCATTCATTTCCCACAAACTATTATTATCTCTTGTTTCATTTCTTGAAAAGAGAAAAAAAATATGGTGCAACTTGAAAATGGTACAAATTTTTTCATCAATGACAATGTTGATGTGTTGATAGTGATATTGCAAAGGCTAGATGGTGGTTCCTTAGGTGTAGCTGCATGTGTTTGTAAGTTATGGTGTTCCATCACTAGAAATGATTCCCTTTGGGAGCACCTTTGCTTTCGCCACGTGTCTCCTCCCCCGGAGGGTGTGAGGACGGTGGTTTTGGCTCTTGGAGGGTACCGAAGACTTTATATGGTGTGTGTTAAGCCGGTCTTGGACCGGCTTAGGAAGTGGAAGAAAGGAACGGGTTTTGATGAGTCGGAGGTAATGAGAAGAGTTTGGATGCAGCATGAAGTGGAACTTTCATTATCGTTGTTTTGTGTGGATTATTATGAAAGAGTGTTTTTGGGTGGTGGTGGTGGAGGTGGTGCAGCAGCATCATCGCTTATGTTCCTATGCAATGCCGTAAATGTTTAGGAAAGTAATGAAAAGAAGGATGTTGCGTTAAGATACCAGGAGGGTTAATTCTTTTTATCTGTGCTCTTATTTTTTATTTTTGGTAATTCGAGATTTCTACCATTTATTGTTAATGAAGTAGAGCACTACTTATTAATAAATAAAACTACTTAATATTCTAATTAGATTATTGTTTGTGTATTCTTACTATTGAATATTGGCTCTATATTGTGGGTCGCTTCATGTAGACTGACCTGACAACCCACCCTATCACTTATAAGTTAACGTGGAAATGGGTGTCCCTTAACTTTCTATTCTTCAAAAGATAAAGTTTTTTCTCTGATTTGTTTTCTCCCAACACACGAGAGAAAAGGCATTTAGTTCGTTGATTAAACGTTGTGAGTTTGACTTGGGGAATTTTTTGATGGTGGGACTGGGTTCAATAATCAACATTGGGTTATAAAGGTACATAATTCATTGTTCTCGCTTTGCTATTTAATCGTATATTGATATATATATGAATCAAAATTTGCATACAACATGTTTGATTTGTTTGTTCTTAAGATAAGGGTATACCAAATATATACTCTCTTATTTGGAAATTACCATGGACACGAAGCAGATAAAGTATTACTACTATTTGATTAAATACTCTAATAAACATTCACGTATAAATTAATAAAGAAATATAAGGGCAAATAATTGATTAAATCATGAGGTACACCAACCATTTGAAAAATACAAGTCAAATACAGGGTGGATCATGTCCTTGAGTTTATTTCAACGTTTATGCCAAATAATGGGACTAGCTAGTTTGATTATTACCAGAATAAGAATCACCCCAATGTGGGTGCTAATTAATTTAGGAGTTTTTTAAGTGATTACTTAAAAGTTTAAAGTCAAAAGTAGCTAGGTAGCTACCTACTTTTGACTTTTGCTTTATTTGTTTTTACTCCATCTCTTTCTATTTGTATGTTGTTTTTATTAAAAATTAGAGCTGTTAATATGGATTGACCCATTCCATTCGGACTAACCCATACAAGCTTTGAAATTTGACGGGTTAGGTCAGGCTAGTTCATTTTTTGTGTTGACTAGAAAATGATTGGTCCAGCCCACAAGTTCGTGGGCTATGGGTTTGCCGGACCAGTCTTTTTTTCTTAAAAGTATATTTTTTTTTATAATTTAAACATATTGTCATAAATATCGACAAGACAATATTATATGGTGTTAGTGTTCTACTTGTTAATCAAATACATAAATAAAATTATTTTTATAATATTTATTAAGTTTGATTTTAAGTAAAAGCATAAATAACTAAATAGAAATATTAACCTAATTGTTTTCCAATGATCATAATAAAACACAAAAACTATGACAATATTCCATAGGTTATGACCTATGTAGTGATTTCCTAGAAATTTTAGGGAATTTTTATTTTACATAATACGTATTCTATAAACATAATTTGTATTTAAATTGTAATTGTAATCATTTAAAATTTATTAAATATAAATTTATAAAATGATTTGAATTATATTAAATTCATAAATATATTAGTCCAAATAAATTATTGATAAATATAATTGGGCTAATTATTCAAGTCCAATAAATATGAATTTAATTAAAATAAAAATTAATTGATTTGGGCTATAGATGAGCCCAATTTGCTGAGTCCAATGTCATCTTATCCTAGAGGCCCATTCTTTTGGTGCCACATGGCAAATGACATGGCATGCCAAGTCAAACAAATAAGCCAATAGGATCATGACATGTGTCACAGATGACAAGCCCGCTCCATAAAGCCCATATGCCATGTCACTTAAATCTGATTGGCCGAAGGGAATCCTGTTCCAATCGCAACTCCTCTATTCTAAAACTATAAATAGGGGTCTTCATAATTCAGAAAGAGGACAGAAAATTCTAAACAAGAAGCTAGAGAAAATCCGTGGTACAAACGCCATAAAATTCTCTATAAAGCTACAAGTTTATTATTCAAGCATTTAAGTTCAAGAACGATCAAGATCAAGACTATCAGGTTCAAGAACAAGCTCGAAGCCCTTGAATTCAAGCAAAAGTCAAGATCAAGATAAAGTTCAAAGTTCAAATTCATCAAAGATTCAAGATCAAGCTTTAAAGCCCTTGAATCATATTTGAAAAGGCGAATTCAGAGGAATCATAGAGATTGTAACACTCGCACTTTGAAATAATAAATACGATTGTTGCTATAATTTTCCGTTCTTGATTATTGTTTTCTCGACGCGAATTTTATTGTCTACAAATTCTGGCACGCCCAGTGGGACTATCTCTACCTCTCATCTCAACTTTTCAAGCATCAAACAACATCGAGATGACTTCCATGAAGAACAACTCTCGATCAACTGCCTCTAAGGCCACTAGCTCCAAGTTCTCTACTGAAGTTGAAGGCATTCTTGGTGTTACCTTTGGAAGTTTCGGAGTTGTTACGAGAAATAAAGCTGCTACGCTAGGACAACAGACACTTCAAGTGTCATCCACATCAACTCCAGTTTCTGGGTCTACTACTCCAAAAAAATCAAGTTTCTCCGCAAACGCTTTAGAAGGAGGAAGCAGTGTTGCTGAAAGGATCAAGAAGACATTGGCTCTCCTTGAGCAATCTGGTTCCAAGAACTCTACCACAAAGGAGAGCTATGATTCAACGAATGAGTCACCTCCACGTGCATCGCGTAATGTGAGTCCGCTGAAGATCAACTTACGCGACAATCCATGCTACTCTCCTACATCTCCAATGATCATGCAAACAATGGTGGCCGCTGCTTCTTCCTCTGATGAACAACTTGCAAATCTGACGAAGTTGGTTGAAGGATTGACAAAACATGTACAACACCAAGAGTCTAGAATCGATAAGTTGATGGATCGAATGGAAGGACTTTTAGATGGAGAAGCGAGTCATGCACCCGGAAAATGTGCTGAAGTTCAAGAGATTGGAGATCCTGCAAAGAAAGCACCGATTGTTAATGAAATGCCAGTTTCTTCTGAAGGGATGATCCCACTCGATCGCTTGAAGGAGTTCATTGAAGGCACTATCAAAGATAAGTATGAAGTCTCCACCAAGTCTTCTCATATGTATGCCAAGCCGTACACTGCAAGAATTGATAACTTAAAAATGCCTGCTGGTTATCAACCTCCCAAATTTCAACAATTTGAGGGTAGAGGAAATCCGAAGCAACATGTTGCACACTTTGTGGAGACATGTAATAATGCTGGAACATATGGAGACTATCTTGTCAAGCAATTTGTCCGGTCTCTAAAGGGAAATGCCTTTGATTGGTACACAGATCTTGAGCCCAATTCTATTGATAGTTGGGAGCAACTAGAGCACGAGTTTCTCAATCGATTCTATAGCACGAGGCGTACTGTGAGCATGGTAGAACTTACGAATACTCGCCAAAGGAAGGATGAACCAGCCATAGACTTCATAAATCGATGGAGGAACGCGAGCCTGAATTGCAAGGATAGGCTTAGCGAAGCTTCTGCAATAGAAATGTGTATCCAAGGGATGCACTGGGAGCTTCTTTACATCTTACAAGGAATAAAACCAAAATCCTTCGAAGATCTAGCTACTCGCGCTCATGATATGGAGTTAAGCATGTCCTCTGCTGGAAAAGATATGACGTATGTCCGAGACCCTCGCAAAGGAAGCGACAAGCAGGAACCCAAGAGATGGAGTAAATTTGTGCCTAGAAATGACAATAAAGAATCCATGAATGTTAATGCGTCTCCTGCGAAGATCACTACAGATGAGGGCGTGAAGCAAAATGTGAGAACAGCTTTCCAAGCACGTTCAAATCAAAAGTCAACTCTAAGGGAGATGCAAGGAAAAAAATATCCCTTCTTGGATTCTGACGTTTCTGAGATTTTTGATGAGTTGCTCGAGTTAAAGCTCATTGACTTGCCAGAGATGAAGCGACCCGATGAAGCTGGAAAAGTTGATGACCCAAATTATTGCAAGTATCATAGACTTGTGAGCCATCCTCTCGAAAAATGTTTTGTCTTCAAGGATAGAGTGATGCGATTGGTTAACGAAAAGAAAATTGTCCTCGATGATGAGAAAGCTAGTTCTAACCAGATCTCTATCACGTTCGGCTCACTCGATCCGGTCCAAATATATATCTCTGAAAATCATGAAGAAGAGTCATTGGAGCAGGAAGTTGATATAGATGGTGATGAGGGCTGGATTCTTGTAACTAGGCGAAGACGCAACAAGTCAAGCTTACGAAAAGAACATTCCAAGCCACCGATTAGAGGAAAAATGGTGAAGAAATTGGAGAAGCAGAAATCAATCAAGCGCCCAAAGAGGGCAAAGGTAGAAGTGCATCACTACCAAAAACCCCGACGTCCTGTGACTCTAGAGGAGTTCTTACCAAGTTCGTTCGACAAAAAGTCTACTCAAGACAATGTCGAGGCGTCATGTTTCAATGCTGATAAAGCAGAAACAATGAAGGTGCCTCCTACTGACAAAGAAGGAACAACGAGTGAATCATCATCAAAAGTGTCTCCTAATAACGATGAAAAGACAACAAGGGAAATATCGTCAATGATGTCTCTTTCACCTTCTGAAACACCTATTGAACCTTCTTCCCAAGAAGCACATGCATGTGATACAAAAATCACATTTACAGATAATGATCTTTTATTCGGTGAAACACTACACAATCGTCCTTTGTATATGGCGGGTCACGTGCTAGAGAAGAAGATAAATAGAATCTTAATAGATGAAGGATCTGGAGTCAACATTCTGCCTATCCACACATTGAAAGAACTTGGCATCACGACTGGAGAACTTAGTGAAAGTCGTCTTTTGATACAAGGTTTTAATCAAGGGGGGCAGAGGTCCATAGGCTCTATTAAATTAGAGATCCACATGGAGGATTTGCGATCAAGTGCATGGATGCACGTGATCGATGCAAAGACTTCATACAATATATTACTTGGTAGGCCTTGGGTACACGAGAACAGAATTGTCTCATCTTCTTACTATCAATGTTTGAAGTATCTTGAAGACGGGATCGAAAAGAAGATAGTTGCAGACGATAATCCTTTCACCGAAGTTGAGACGCACTTCGCCGATGCGAAATTCTATTTGAAAAGTTATGTTGTTAAAGGGGCCAAATCCACTGATGTAAACCCAATCATGTCTGGTAAGGTCATAAGCAAAAGAATCGATGAGGCAATCGGAAAGGTAAAGATTGACACTAAAGAACCTTGTCCCAATCTTAATGAAGGGAAAATCATGTTTTCAAAGAAAAAGCTGACTTCTGGACTTTGCTATGTTCCAAAAGTGAAGAAAGAAGAAGATCAATCATCTAACCTTCAAGAAAATGCATTGAGAGGGTTAACTCTTCCTGTAAGACGGATCGATGCAATAAACTTGCTTCCGAAGCTGCAAGGAAAGTCAATTGCTCAAAATCAAGTGCGAGATATGACACTCCCCACAATTCGCACAAGAGAAGGTTTTGATCCTAATGCTTACAAGTTATTTGTGAAGGCTGGGTACAACCCTAATGAGCCATCAATGTTAGGGAAACTTCCATCAGAAGATACAACCAGGCAAGCACGTGAGGGCATAGGCTATAACCAACCACCGCCAGTTCGTATCTCCATAAGAAGAGCAAGCAACAACCATATAACTTTTGAAGATGATGTCGCTACTCCCAACAAAAAGCCTTCCGTCTTTGATCGACTTGGAGAATTGACTACAAGAACTTCTGTGTTTGAGAGGTTAGGTCCATTGAAGAAAAACAAGAATATGAGAAGTTATTTAAAAGTTACAACGCCTGCTTCACATTTGATTCGAAAGGATTTCAAAAGTTTGATTCCTTCTAGAATGAGGCGGCGGGTGGAACTTGTGGTTTCGTGTAAAGAAGAACTCAAGGCAAAGGCTCACACTGTGGTTTACACCAAGGAGCGCAAGGAAGATGAAGAAAGTGTAGGCTCCTCAAATCATGTTACAATCCAAAATAAGTACGATTCTTTGCCTCAAATGAAGATTGATGAAGAGTTAGAAGATGTTGTCTGGTGTTGTCATATATCTGTCAATGACAATGATCCGTTAGAAGAGGAAGATGCTGGAGATGCTCCACCGGAACTTGAAGAAGGAGTAAAGACCACAATAGATCCTTTGAAAGAAGTTAACCTTGGCACTGATGAAGACCCGAGGCCAACTTACTTGAGTGCCTTTCTAGAAGTTGATGAAGAAGCCGCTTATATGAATATACTCAAAGAATACAGGGATGTCTTCGCTTGGAGTTATAAAGAAATGCCTGGATTGAATCCTAAAGTAGCGGTCCATCAGTTGGCAGTCAAAAATGGTTCTCGTCCTGTTAAGCAAGCTCAAAGACGCTTTAGGCCAGACTTGGTTCCATTGATAGAAAATGAAGTTAACAAACTCATTGAGGCAGGCTTTATTCGTGAGGTCAAATATCCTACATGGATTTCAAGTGTTGTTCCTGTGAGGAAGAAGAATGGTCAAATTCGAGTATGTGTTGACTTTAGAGATCTTAATAATGCATGCCCTAAAGATGAGTTTCCTCTTCCCATTCCGGAGCTGATGATTGATGCCACCACTGGTTATGAGGCAATGTCGTTCATGGACGGTTCTTCTGGCTATAATCAAATCCGCATGGCTCCGAAAGATGAAGAACTCACTGCATTTCGCACACCTAAGGGTATTTATTGCTACAAAGTGATGCCATTTGGTTTAAAGAATGCTGGTGCCACATATCAAAGGGCTATGCAAAATATATTTGATGACTTGCTCCATAAAAATGTTGAATGTTATGTTGATGACTTGGTGGTGAAGTCAAGAAGGAGGGGTGATCATTTGAAAGACTTAAGAATGGTGTTTGAGTTGCTCCGAAGATATCAACTAAGGATGAATCCATTGAAATGTGCCTTCGGAGTTACTTCTGGCAAGTTCCTTGGCTTTATTGTGAGACATCGAGGAATTGAAATTGATCAAGCCAAAGTTGATGCAATATCGAAGATGCCTGAGCCTCGAAATATTCATGAGTTAAAAAGTCTCCAAGGAAAGTTAGCCTACTTGAGGAGATTCATCTCAAATCTAGCGGGAAGATGCCAACCATTCGGTCATCTCATGAAGAAAGGTGCTCCTTTTAATTGGGATCAAACATGTAGCGATGCCTTTAAAAGTATCAAATCGTATCTAGCGAAACCTCCAGTTTTGGCAGCCCCTGTACCTGGAAAGCCATTGATACTTTACATTGCGGCACAAGAAAGGTCTGTAGGAGCTCTGTTAGCTCAAGAGAATAGTGAAGGCAAAGAAAACTCTCTTTACTACTTGAGTAGAACGATGACACCAAATGAGCTGAACTATTCGCCGATTGAAAAATTGTGTTTGGCGCTAGTCTTCTCAATTCAAAAGATGAAGCATTATTTTCAAGCCCATGTTGTTCGTCTTATTTCTAGAGCAAATCCTATCAAGTTTGTTATGTCGAAACCTGTCCTTAGTGATCGACTAGCAAGATGGTACCTCCAATTCCAACAATTTGAGATTGTGTACATCCCTCAGAAAGCTGTGAAAGGACAAGCATTAGCTGATTTCTTGGCAGACCATCCGATACCCGATGATTGGGATTTAACTGATGATCTTCCTGATGAAGATGCGATGTCTATTGAAATTCAACCTCCTTGGAAAATGTACTTTGATGGGGCTGCACATCGTGGCGGAGCTGGCGCTGGCGTAGTGTTCATCACTTCGCAAGAAGAGATTCTACCATTCTCCTTTACTTTGAAGCAATGTTGCTCTAATAATGTCGCTGAATACCAAGCATTGATACTTGGACTTGAGATGGCTGTCGACATGAAGCAATTACACTTACAGGTCTTTGGTGACTCCCAGTTGGTGATCAACCAACTCTTGGGAAGTTATGAGGTAAAGAAGCCCGAATTGCGTCCTTATCATGACTATGCTCAAAATTTGATAGGATGGCTTGGAGATGTAACCCTTCAACATGTGCGTAGAACGGAAAATAAGAAAGCTGATGCATTGGCTACCTTGGCTTCAACGCTAACCCTTCCTGATCAAACACAAATTACTATTTGTCAAAGATGGATAGTACCACCGCCAAATGAGGAAGAATATATAGAAAATGAGCTTGAGCATCTCGTTGCCGTTTCTGAAGCCATAAAGGAAGATTGGAGACAACCCATTATTGACTACATGTGTTATGGGATACTTCCAGAAAATCCAAGAAGAAGGACTGACATTCGTCGTCGTGCACCTCGCTTCCTTTACTACAAGGACACATTATATAGAAGATCATTTGAGGGTGTACTATTACGATGTTTGGGAGAGGAAGAGGCAATTCAAGCTCTGCAAGAAGCACACTCAGGAGTATGTGGATCACATCAATCTGGACCGAAACTCCACTTTCACATAAAGAGGATGGGCTATTATTGGCCAACCATGGTGAAGGATTGCTTAGATTATGCTCGGAGGTGCGATGCTTGTCAATTTCATGCAAATTTCATACATCAGCCACCTGAAGTATTGCACCCAACTATCGCATCTTGGCCATTTGACGCTTGGGGATTGGATGTTGTGGGACCACTACCAAAATCTTCTGGTGGACACTTGTATATCTTGGCTGCAACAGATTACTTCTCAAAATGGGCTGAAGCTGTCGCTCTTAAAGAAGTGAAGAAAGAGAATGTTGCAAATTTTATCCGAGTGAATATCATCTATCGCTTTGGCATCCCTCGCTACATAATAACAGACAATGGCAAGCCATTTGATAACAAGCTAATGAACAAATTTTGTGATCTCTTTGGTTTCAAGCAGCGTAAATCTTCTATGTATCATGCTGCCGCCAATGGTCTTGCCGAAGCATTCAATAAGACTCTATGCAACCTCCTGAAGAAAGTTGTCTCCAAGTCCAAAAGGGATTGGCATGAAAGAATGGAAGAAGCTTTGTGGGCATATAGGACAACATACCGCACACCAACTCAAGCAACACCATATTCACTTGCTTTCGGAGTTGAAGCAGTCCTGCCACTCGAGCGTCAAATACCGTCCTTAAGACTTGCTATTCAAGAAGGGCTCACTGAAGAAGAAAATGCTCGACTGCGTCTTGCTGAGTTAGAAGCACTTGACGAAAAGAGGCTAGAAGCCCAACAAAACCTTGAATGTTATCAAGCTCGTCTATCTCGTGCTTTCAATAAGAAAGTTCGCCTGAGGTGTTTTCAAGTTGGAGACCAAGTTCTCGCTGTAAGAAGACCCATCATTACTTCACACAAGTCTGGGGGCAAATTTACCTCAAAATGGGATGGACCGTACGTTGTACAAGAAGCATATTCACATGGTGCTTACAAGCTTGTTGATGCAGATGGCGTAAGGATTGGTCCTATTAATGCAAAATTCCTAAAGAGGTACTACCCTTGAAGTAAGATGATGCTCCTTAAGGTACGAGCCTAAACTGCATGTCACTCCTGGCCCGCAAGAGTATAAACTGTGTACGGCACCACAAACAAAAAAAAATAAAAAATTCACTCAATTCCCCAGAACTACGTTGTGACTTGATCCTCTTCACTGAGGTACGTAGGCGCTTAGAATATATCCTAAGTTCAGTTGCATGAGTGTCAAAAAACCACATGTTCCCACTTGATCTGTCACATGTCAGTCAAAGCAATAAGTATTCAGTTTTATCTTTTGTCTCATCATACTTTAGACTTGTACGAAGTATTGATTGGTCAATAGATGAGGGCAAACCCTTATAAAATATGAGTTTCTCTAACAACATGCTTGAAGTTTCTTTCCATTTAGCCAAGTATGCAAGTTGAAGTCTTTATATTCTTCGAGTTTACAAGTTGAAGTATTTGAATCCTCTAAGTATACAAGTTCAAGTATTCGAATCCTCCAAGTGTGCAAGTAGGACTTCAAATATGTAAGTAGAAGTCTCCAAATCCTCCAAATGTGCACGTCGTTGAATTTCCATGCCGTAAGGTGGACGAGGTTAGTCCCTTTGCACCTTAAGATAGACTTTTCGCGGATTTATCCTTAAATGAATCTTTAAATTTCCATGCCTTAAGGTGGACAAATTTGTCCCTTTGCACCTTAAGCTAGCCTTTTCGCGGATTTATCCTTAAGTGGATCTTTGAATTTCAATTGCCTTAAGATGGACAAATTTTTCTTGCACCTTAAGTTATTTATCCTTAAATGGATCATTAAATTTCTATGCCTTAAGGTGGACGAGATTTATCCCTTTGCACCTTAAGCTGGCCTCTTCACGAATTTATCCTTAGATGGATTATTTTTTTGGTATGCCGTACACAGTTTATACTCTTGCGGGCCAGGAGTAAAAAAAAAAAAAAAAAAAAAAACACTGCCATGCCTTAAGGTGGACAAGATTTGTCCCTTTGCACCTTAAGCTGGCCTTTCTCCGGGTTTATCCTTAAAAGGATCTTTAAATTTCCATGCCTTAAGGTGGACAAAATTTGTCCCTTTGCACCTTAAGCTGGCCTTTTTGCGGATTGATCCTTAAAAAGATCTTATAAAGCCTCAAGTAAGTGATCTTCAATGCGGGGACGTTAAACACATCCCTTCACACCTTATGGTTAAGTATTCGGGACATGGTAACGCCTTGAGAGTAGTATTTTTTTTCAAGGCGGGGACGTTAAACACAGTATTTTAGTAAAGCCTCAAGTTGGTTAAGTACTTGGGACATGGTAACGCCTTGAGAGTAGTATTTTTTTTTCAAGGCGGGGACGTTAAACACAGTATTTTAGTAAAGCCTCAAGTTGGTTAAGTATTCGGGACATGGTAACGCCTTGAGAGTAGTATTTTTTTTCAAGACGGGGACGTTTAACACAGTATTCTAGTAAAGCCTCAAGTTGGTGATCTTCAAGGCGGGAACGTTAAACACATTCCTTCACACCTCAAGGTCAAACTCTTGCATTGTGATAAAGCTTTCCATTGTGTAGCCTCCGCGAAATATAAATATTGCTTATGTTGATCTACAAAAAAAAAAAAAAACACAAAAAAGGACAATACAAAGAAAATACAATTAAAGGAGAGATTGTTACCTGTCAAGACATTTGGGACTTGTGCTAAGCTAACTAGGTTAGACTTTAGACAATATTTTCTTGGTGATAATGAAGCCCATGAAGTATAGTTTCTAGCGATCACAATTATTTTTTTTGTGATGTCATTCCGAGATCGAAATATAAAATGTTTTGTAAGGCAACGGAAATCTGAAATCAATTATGTGACAGAATTTAGAGTTAACTTCAAAAAGCTTTCTGGAACAATATTAAAGGAGTTGAATTCTAAATTTTTGATATGTTTTGGCCCTTTGGGTCTAGTTTCTGCAGAATCAAACGGATTGCAATTTCGATGTTTCTACCTCGAGATACAATTTTTTTGGTATCATTGCACAAATCTGAAACTTTTGGTGCACCAAAATCTAAAGCTGACTTTGTAATAGTATCTGGGATGATCCCGAAGGTATTAAATTCTGAATTTTGGATATGTTAGAGATCAAGAAGTCTAGTTTCTAGAAAATCAAACCGTTCATGATTTTGATTTTTCTACAATGAGATATGAATTTTCTACGACAGACATGTCAAGCTGTAGAAAAAGTGACGAAAATCAGAAAAAGAGAGGGAGATTACCTTGAATTATGCCTCTTTCGTCATAGGCTCGTAGCTCACAATCTGTAATTGAAGATAAAATTGTGGAGATAATGTGTCTATTTATAGATGTCATATGGTGGGAATAACATCATTCTCCTAGTTCAATTACAATTCCTTTTTGGCTAGGGCAATAAAACATATATATAAATATTGAAATTGAGTAGGATTACAATTCCTAGTTCAATTACAATTCTTTTTTGACAAAGCTAATAAAATATATATATGAATATGAAATTGAGTAGGATTATAATTCCTAGTTCAATTATAATTCATTTTTAACTAAGGCGATTGGTCACTTCGAATAAAACTAGGAAAGGTTAGTGGCGTTGAAATAATTTGTTGCCTAATCCTTGACAAATTTGAAGACATGAAACGGTGGCTCTATCACAATTAATCCTATATTAGAAAAAATAAAGGAAAATTAAAATGTGGGCCCTTAAATTAGCTCCCTTCGTCCAAAAGACCATCTGAAGTATATGCCTAAAGTTTTGGCAGTATAATATATATATATATATATATATATATATATATATATATATACTTTTAATATTGATTGGAATCTTCCAAGCAATCGGTGAAATGTTAAATAAATAAATTGCATGGATTAGTTCATTTTATTTGACTCAAGATCAATTTAGTAACCGGTTAATGCTTCAAGCCTAGTCTTTAAAAGATAAAATATCTCGACAAGACTTGAAGCAGGGGGCATTTGTAATCATTTAAAATTTATTAAATATAAATTTATAAAATGATTTGAATTATATTAAATTCATAAATATATTAGTCCAAATAAATTATTGATAAATATAATTGGGCTAATTATTCAAGTCCAATAAATATGAATTTAATTAAAATAAAAATTAATTGATTTGGGCTATAGATGAGCCCAATTTGCTGAGTCCAATGTCATCTTATCCTAGAGGCCCATTCTTTTGGTGCCACATGGCAAATGACATGGCATGCCAAGTCAAACAAATAAGCCAATAGGATCATGACATGTGTCACAGATGACAAGCCCGCTCCATAAAGCCCATATGCCATGTCACTTAAATCTGATTGGCCGAAGGGAATCCTGTTCCAATCGCAACTCCTCTATTCTAAAACTATAAATAGGGGTCTTCATAATTCAGAAAGAGGACAGAAAATTCTAAACAAGAAGCTAGAGAAAATCCGTGGTACAAACGCCATAAAATTCTCTATAAAGCTACAAGTTTATTATTCAAGCATTTAAGTTCAAGAACGATCAAGATCAAGACTATCAGGTTCAAGAACAAGCTCGAAGCCCTTGAATTCAAGCAAAAGTCAAGATCAAGATAAAGTTCAAAGTTCAAATTCATCAAAGATTCAAGATCAAGCTTTAAAGCCCTTGAATCATATTTGAAAAGGCGAATTCAGAGGAATCATAGAGATTGTAACACTCGCACTTTGAAATAATAAATACGATTGTTGCTATAATTTTCCGTTCTTGATTATTGTTTTCTCGACGCGAATTTTATTGTCTACAGTAATATTTCAAACTTTAAACTGATTTTGAGTTTAGACTCTTGTTATTTTTAATACTCTATATTATTTTTTATTTTTAATTAATTTTTATTTGGTCCACGAGCCCGCCCTATCCATATTTCTCAAGCCCCACAAATCGGCAGACTTATTCAGGCCGGGCTAAACAACCCCTTTCTTAAATGGGCTCCAAAAATCGTAGCCCAGCCCTATCAAATCCCGAGTTAAGCCAAGCTGGCCCAACGGACCTAGCCCATATTGACGGCTCTATTAAAAATAAATGGTCCCCATATTTGTCATTTCACAAAATAAATACATAAATGACATTTGTCTTTATATTTTACCCTTCGAAAGTTATTTGCCTTGAAAATATATATTTGACTAACATGGAAAAACTAAGTAATCAATTCATATTCATTGATCAAATTAGTTAATCAAAGTAAATTAATTATGTTCATGTATTGAAAACTTGACTTCAAGAGAACACTAAATAAGTATATAATGGTAAACTTACCTAGTTTCTTCAGGAGCGTGAAACTTAAAATGATAACAATTAAATAGAAACGGAGGGAGTACTTTTTAAGCCTAAAGTAAGCTTTTAAGCGCTTTGTATCTTGGTCAAACACCTCTAAAAATTAAAATAAAAAATTGTGCATTATATCAAAATATTAATTCAAAATAAATGTTATAACTACCGTTCATTTAATTCCAATTCGCAGCAAACGTTTCACTTTTCTTGTCATTCGGATGTTCTTGCCATTCGTCTCTCTCCCCTCTCTCTAGAATCTCGCACACCACTCTCGTCTTTTCCAGTCTCTCTCCCTTGCCTCTCTCCTCTCCCTACCCTGTCTCTCTCTCTCGATTCTCTTCTGTTAATCTCTCTTTCACTTTATACAAACACAAACGTATAATTTGTGTTTGTGTTTGCATAAAGTGAGAGAGAATGTATATACAAATGCAAATCTTTCCTCCCTATACACTCATAATTATACAAATACAAATCTTCCCATGCCCAGTTCTCTTTTGCTTCTCTCTCTCTCTCCCGCTTTATAGAAACACAAATTATACATTGTATAAAGCAAGAGAGATTTGATATACAAATGTTTTAACTCGATTCAATTGTATACGAATTCAAATTTTATGCAGATATACAAACACAATCATCGATACATATACATAGTAGTTACATATATACAATTATCTAATCGAAATACATATACAATTCACCTCTCTCGCTCGCCTCTCTCCTCTCTCTTCCAATCTCATTCACCACTCTAGCCTAACACATAGAACATATACATATACAAACACAATTTTCATAGACATAAAAGAATTAGCGCCCGATTTATACAAATCGCTGCGATTTATACAAATCAGATGCTCCATAGCAAACATAATTTAGCTATGGAACGCAAATAGCAAAACTGTAGCAATAAAATGCTAATATGATTATTATCTTTGCTATTTCTAAAATTTACTCTTAAAAAAATGCTTAAAAGCCAGAAAAACACTTATAAATAAGTCAATCCAAACACCCTCTAATATTCACAAGTCTAACATAAATAACAACCTTATGCAATTAACTATTCTTAAGTCTATGCCATTGAGTTTATCACATAGTTTATGCTAACTTCTTGACTCTCTCAATCTCAAGATTGGATTTTTATGAAGGTATTCCAATCCAGAATTTCAGGTAAATTTCTACAATAATTCTACTTGAATCACATTCTTTAGCTTGTTGTGCCTGCTCTCTCTCTCTCTCTCTCTATACTCCAAGTATTTAAATTATTGAGTTTATTTTATACTCCAGGCACACTCGTTAACCTATTTAGTTTTTCTCTTCTAGTTATATCACAGTTTTTAGTTTATTGAGCCACTTAATACTTCTTAAAAATCAAGCCCATGTACATACAAAAATAGGAAAATTACACTAGCTGACGGCCCATAAGATTTGTTTATCATATTTTAAGCCCAATTTATAAATTTTACTAAAACTGGCCATTTGGCCTATTCAAAAAAATTGGTTGTCTTCTTCATCCTTCATCTTTTTTCTGCATTTTTCTTCATTCTTGTTCTTGTTCTTGTTCATATTATTTCTCCTCCTTATTCATCTTCTAATTTTGTTGCTGCTAATTAATTTTCTTCTTCATGCTCTTCTTTCTCCTTTTTCTTCTTCTTTAAAATTAAACGTGAATCATTTCGTATGAATTACATATCAAAAGATTCGAAACATTGTGCGGATTACATATCTAAAATTTTAAAATGTTTAAAGATAATTTTAAGTTGATCGAAATTGAATTTTGTGTATAATTCATGTATAGTTAATGTATACTTCATGTATAGTTAAGCTGTTTCAATGTATCATAATATATATTCAATGTATATCTCATGTATATTTAAGTTATATTGTATAGTAGTGTATACTTTCTATGACTTTTGGTAAGATAGATTTTATAGTTAGTGTATATTTCTTATGATTTTTGACTATTGACTATTTTTTATGTAGATAAAACATGACTATATTTATTATATATATATATGAAATCAACCATTTATATAATGTAATGTATAAACAATGCATATGAATGTGTGTACATATATATATGTATGTATAATTATACCGTATGTATATAATATCGATATATTTCATTACTATTTATACAATATCGATACATTACATATACAACAATTATTTTTATTGAAATTTTTTCGGTCACATGTATCGAAGAGTTAGAAATTTGCTCCATCATATTATTTTCATTGAGATACAAAAACAATCAGCTTACCCACAATTTTTCTCCCATTTAGCCACAGTTTTCGTGTGGTAAAACCTCGCAATTTAATACTTTTGGGATATTTTTTATGTAAAAAAATTATGGCAACATTTATTATAAGCTAATTACTTTGTTATATATATATATATATATGAATTGATTCTTACAAAAATACCCCACATAAACCACTAGTAGAAGTCCATGGTTATTCTCTTTTCTTGACCATGACAATCCACAAAATTTGAGTGTAATTTATGGGGGAATGAAACCAAGAAACATAAAAGACATAGGAATGTTAAACGAAATTATCTTGAGATTACTCACACAAAAGTTTTTTAGAATTTCTAACATCTTGCTCCATGTTAGAATTTCGATGAACTGAAAGCTCACTATATATTCAGGTTGAAAGTCAAATAGAAAAGATTTTTTACATTAATGAATTCTTTTAGATTAATTATTACTCTTTTTGGGATTTTTTTAAATATAGCCTATAGATTTATTTATCTTAAAATCCCTTATTATTTCCTTCTTCTCTCTCCTTCTCCTCCAACCCCTCGTCTTCCTCCTCCATTAACCCCTCAACTTTCTCCTTCTCCTTCTTTAGCCAACCTTGTTGGAGATGACTTCTCTAGCAAACAAAACAATGAATAGAAGCTACCCCAACTCCCATTAATCGTTCTCACTTTCACACGCCCCCCACCAAATAGACCAAACAACACAATGACCAAATTGAAAAATCACCAAATTTCAACCAAAAAATAGGAGCTCCAGTGAGTTCCATAAAAAATATGATGTCTAGTCTTTATTCTCCTTTTCTTTTATGTTTGTTTTATTTTATTTTTCAATTTATAACTATTAGAACCAAAGAAGATTGTAGTTTCTATGCTCGTTGCTTAAGTAGAAGTGTAGAACATAAAATCAATGGTGTTGTTAAATTTGAACACAACTCAGATAGTATTTGTTGCTTCAATGAGCTTTATGACAATCAATGTTCAGATCTGACCTAAAAACTCTTTCCGATGTTCAAATTTGGTGGTAGTGTTTGGACTGAAAAATGGACAAAAGGGAGTTTGATGGTTGTAGGTAGACTGCGTGGTGATTTGTGTTGGGATTGACTTGAGCTACTGATAGTCCGATGGTGGTTTGGTGTAGGTGAATCACCCGAGAAAAAGAGGTGTATCTTTGAAATATTGTATTACAATTGTGTTAAAAAGGTACTAAATAAAAATGATATTTGTAATACAATTCAAATTCAATATTATACATTGTTATGAATTCCACTATTGTTATTTCAACAAATATAATACATTCTAACAACGTAAAATTAATTTAAATTATACTAGATATTTGAATTTCACATAAAATACTTATAATACATTTGTATTAAAAATGTTTTAGTTATATATTCATCACGTTTATTGAAACATGCATATACTATGTATTATATATTGAATTCAAAATGTATTATATTCTTTTTAATTTTTTCTCTTATTAGCGATGTTAAAATATATTATTGTACTAAAAATATATTAGTTATATATTCACTATGTGCATTGAAAAATGGCTATAATATGTATAGTTTATTGAATTCAAAATGTATTACAATTGTAGTTTATATTTATTTCTTTTATTAATGATGTCAAAAAAAAAATCTTCCTATTTTCATATCTTCAAAAAAAAAAAAATGTTAGCTTGTGTTTGGCCCCAAAATTCCCAAATATTTTTGGCAAATTATTTTTTGGTGAAGTTTCACCATGCGTTTGACCATAAATTTTGGGAGAAATATTTGACTATTTCAAAAAATATGATTTATACCCATAAGTTTAAAAAATTATTTGAAATACCTTTAAGTTTGTATTGTCATTTTATAATGAACATGTTCTGTTAAAAATAATCTTATAAGTTATAACATAATTGGTAAAAATCAACAACAACAAAATAACAATATGAGCAAGAGCAATTGTCACGACCCAAAGTACACCTTAGACATGACATGATGTATAGGATCCTAAGAGATCCTACACAAGTCACTTGACATACATACAAAACAATACAATATACAATAAGAGAGTTTAAGTAAGACGTCTCATATCACATAGGAGAGTTTGAACATGAAAGCAGAATCATAACTATGTCTTGACAAGCCATTCTTAAACAACATAAGAGTGGTTAAGACGTAACCCATACACCACATATGAAGTCTCAAGAGTAAACAATTAAAGTAATAAATGATTTCAAGCTTTTGGCATTAAGATATGATAATATTCACCTATCGAGTCCTTTCCTTCACAGGTTTCCTAAATTCTCCTATTTTCACAAGGTAGAATCTCCAAGGGAAGTTAGGGTTTTTACTCAATCTCATGGGTTCTTTTCAATTATGGTATTATTTATTGATTTATGTATTTTTATGCATGAATTGAAGAAATTGCATGTTTCTAAGTTGAATCCCCATGAACCCATGTGAAATCCATGTTTTCTAGAATTGATCATATGATGAAGCTTATGAATCATGAAAGATGAGTTTATGAAGATATGTAGGTTCTTTATGAAATTGATGAAAATGATTTAAGTTGCTTTGAGAGTAAAGCATCCATTGTGAAAGGATTTCTCACATACACATGGAAACATGATTGTGAAAGGGTTTTCTCACATACACGATCCTTAGAGTTGAAAGATTTTTTCAACTAAACTTTGAATCGAGATTTAGGAGCTATTCTAATGAAACCTAGTTTAGAGTGGCTACTTGATGTGCCTTCCATAGATGATAAGACAAGTGGTGATTACCCATGACTCTTAATGATAAGACAAGTTATGAATAATTACTACTCCATGGGACTTATGTACTCTTAACACCGAGAATATATTGAGATAGAAGTTCTCCCATAGCTAGAGGCCAGATTTCTAGTAGCAATCTCATTATCCCATACCTATGTGCCTCCATAGGATGATTGTCTTAGATAGACATTAGCTAATGGATCCACATAAGCTAGAATTTCATGGTCTTACCTTGGCAAGTAGGACACCCCTTTTTGATGTGGGGTAGACACCGGATTCCATGTTAATAGCTCCCATGGCCTCAATATTGGTTATAGGTAAATCTCTCACAAGAATGAACTAAGGTTACTTCTAGAAGTATCTCATGAATGTTTTAAAGATATTAGCTTTCATTGACCATGTTTTATGATTTATATTTTCTAACTCTTTTATCTTATGATTTAGTTTGGTCATTGCATGTCACCAAAAGGTCCCTTTTAGTATGATTTCATACTTTTATGCATTGCTATCATACTTGATACATTTTTGTTCTAATGCATACTCTTTCCTATATTCTTATACAAATGTAGGGTTTGACTCTCCGATTTCTCATCCCCGTGGCTAGAGATAGCCTTAGTAGATATTATAGATTGGTGAGGACTCATGTTCCAAGGACCAAGCTTTTATTTCCTATTTTCTTTACTTTTTAGTATTGTATGTGATGTACGGGTTACGTCTCGATCATTCTTGATGCACTAAATGGATTTGAGACTCTGTTAGACTTCCGCTACATTTTATAAACTCTTATATTTTGAAATTGTATTTTAAACTCTCTTAATTTTCTATTATATTGTATAATGTATGCTAAGTGGATTGTGTAGGGCCTCTTCAGGTCCTATATGCCATGTTACGCCTAGGCCATGCTTTGGGTCGTGACAAACTTGGTATCAGAGCACAAAGTTTAGAAAGGTCTTAGGAAATATCATAAGCCACGTCAAATAGAGTCTTGTTCATGAGTGTGAAGCGCGCCACACTTATGAATGAGAGGCTATAAGATGTTTAGGAAAATCCACTTCTTTCATTACTCTAAAGTCGTGCGATAGAGTTTAACTTTATAATGTCTCTCTCCTAATCCTTATATGATGATCTAGAACATATGGTCACTCCAATGGAATATGCTAGAAGGAATGCGGGAGAGAATGTGGAACGAGAAGCTCCTCCTTAAGCTCCTTAAGTTTCGGTCGACCCTTTGGCCGAACAAGTGACTAATGCAGAGTTTAGGGATGCTTTTCAAGTGTTGGCTCAAGCCAATAGGAAGGTTGTGGTGCCCATGAACCCAAATGTGGGTACGCCGACAACTAGAGTAAGAGACTTCATTAGAAGGAATCCTCCAGAGTTTCATGGTTCTAAGGTTGTGGAAGACCCTCAAGATTTCATTGATGAAATGTATAAGGTGATGATGATCATGGGAGTGACGCTGGCGGAAAAGGTGGAATTGGCTGCTTATCAGCTTAAGGGTGTTGCTCAAATATGGTTCAACCAATGGAACGAACAGAGGGCGAAAGATACAGGTCCTCTTGATTGGGAGAAGTTCAAAGTTGCTTTCCTTGATTGGTTCTTTCCTTAAGAAATGAGGGAGGCAAAGGTGTATGAATTCATCTACCTTTGTCAAGGAAATATGAGTGTGAAGAAAAATTATTTAAAGTTCACACAATTGTATCGATATGCTCCTACTATAATTGCTGATCCCAGGGAAATGATTAGTAAGTTCATTTCGGGTGTATCCAAAATGGTGGTTAAGGAATGTCGTATTGCTATGCTTATCACAGATATGGACATTTCTTGTCTTATGGTTCATGCTCAATATATATAAGATGAGAAACTTAGGGGAATATCTAGGGAGACAAAAAAGTCAAGGACCGGGATGGGAACTTCGCATATTCAAGGTTCGATGGACATGGTCGTTCTAAATTATGACAAAGGTTTTACGGTCAAGGTTCCTCCAATGCTCCTACTAAGTTCAACAAAGATAGGGTGTCTAACCCTAAATCTCAAGAAGGGAATTGTGGTAGATCTTCATTGTCTACTTGTGCTAAGTGTGGAAGGAAGCAAGAGGGTAAATGCTTAGCCGACACAGATGATTGCTTCGGTTATGGTAAGAGTGGTCATAAAATAGGGGGATTGTCCATCACTTACGACTAAGGAAAAAGAAGGTAAGTAAGTTCCACCTAGTGGTTCAGGTTCAAGTGCTCCAAAGCAAAATAGATTTTTGCACTCCAGACTCATCATGAGCATGAGGGTTCCCCCGATGTGATTACTGGTATGTTGAAAGTCTTCCAACTTGATGTTTATGCTTTACTTGACCCCAGTTCTACCTTGTCTTTTGTGACGCCATATGTGGCTATGAGGTTTGATATTCTTCCGGATGTGTTGTTAGATCCTTTCTCTGTCTCTACTTCCGTTGGTGAATCTATTGTGGCTAACAGAGTCTATAGAATGTGTCCCATCTCCTTATTCCGTAGAGTCACTCATGTTGATCTTGTAGAGCTTGATATGTTAGATTTCAATGTTTTCCTTGGTATGGATTGGCTACATTCATGTTATGCTTCTATTGACTGTTGAACCTGAGTAGTCAAGTTCTAGTTTCCAAATGAAGCCATCCTAGAGTGGGAAGGGAGAAATTCTATGCCTAAGGGTCAGTTTGTCTCTTGTCTTAAAGCTAGAAAGATGATTTCTAAGGGTTGCATATACCATCTTGTTCGGGTTAGGGATATGGATTCTGAAGCCCCTACTCTTGAGTTGGTCTCCGTTGTTAATAAGTTCCCAGAAGTGTTTCTCTAAGATCTACCAGTTATTCCTCCCAAAGGGAAAATCGATTTTGGTATTGACTTTCTCCTAGATATGCAACCTATATCTATTCCTCCTTATCATATGGCTCAATTAGAACTTAAGGAATTAAAGGAGCAATTGAAAGATTTGTTGGATAAGGGTTTCATCTGATCGAGTATCTCTCCATGGGGTGCTCCAATTTTATTTGTTTGGAAGAAAGATGGTTTGCTCCATATGTGTATTGACTACCGGCAACTGAACAAGGTTACCGTTAAGAAAAAATATTAACTCCCAAGGATAGATGACTTGTTTGATCAACTTCAAGGAGAAAGTTACTTCTCTAAGATTAACCTTCAGTCGTGTTATCACCAATTGAGGGTAAAGAAAAATGACATTTCAAACTTGATATGGTCATTATGAGTTCTTTTGGTAATGTCATTTGGTTTGTTTAATGCTTTGGCGGCATTCATGGATTTGATGAATAAGGTGTTTAGACAATACCTTGATATGTTTGTGATTGTGTTCATTGATGATATATTGATCTATTCGAGGAGTGAAGACGAGCATACCGATCATTTGAGGATTATGTTGCAAGTTCTCAAGGACTAACGACTCTTTACAAAGTTTAGAAAATGTGAGTTTTGGTTAAGGTCCATAGCTTTTCTTGGTCATATTGTTTCTGGTAAGGGTATTGAGGTAGATCCTAAGAAGACGGATGCGGTTAAGAGTTGGCCTAGACGTCTTTCCCCTTTGGATGTTAGAAGTTTCTTGGGTTTAGTCGGTTACTATAGAAGGTCTGTGCAAGAGTTTTCTTTGATTGCCTCTCCATTGACAACATTGACCAAAAAGAAGGCTAAGTTCATATGGTCGGAAACATCCGAGAAGACTTTCCAAGAATTAAAAGATAGACTTACTTCTGCTCCGGTGTTGACCTTATTGGAAGGAACCGATGGGCTTGTTGTTATGCTTCAAGAATTGGGTTAGGATGTGTCCTTATGCAAATTGGGAAAGTCATTGCCTATTATTCAAGGCAGCCTAAGATTCATGTAAAGAATTATCCTACCCATGACCTTGAACTAGCGGAGGTTGTGTTTTCTCTAAAGATTTGGAGGCATTACTTGTATGGTGTTCATGCTGATGTCTTTACCGACCACAAAAGTTTGCAATGTTTGTTTAAATAGAAAGATCTAAATTTTCACCAAAGAAGGTGGCTTGAGTTACTAAAGGATAATTACATGAGTGTTCTCTATCACCCCGACAAGACAAATGTGGTGGCAAATGCTCTTAGTCCATTATTGATGTGTAGTGTTTCTCATATTCAGGATGATAAAAGGTAGTTAATTCGAGATCATATATTTTACCGATTGGGTGTTCGGTTAGTTAATTCTACCAAAGGCGGTGATATGGTTCAGAATGGTTCAAAATCTTCTTTTATGGCATATGTGAAAGCCAAGCAAGGTCTTGATCCAACTTTGGTTGAATTGAAGGAAGTGGTGCTTAAAAAGTTCGTACAGGCTTTCTCCCAAGGGGGAGATGGTGTGCTTAGGTATCAAGGTCATTTGTGTGTTCCTAATGTTGACGACTTGAGAGGGAAAATCTTATCAGAAGCCCATAGTTCTCGATATTCCATTCACTCGGGAGCCATCACGATGTACTGTGACTTGCGGGAGATCTATTGGAGAATGGAATGAAGAAGGATATTGCGAAATTTGCGGCTAAGTGTCCTAATTGTAACCAAGTGAAAGTTGAACATCAAAATCTAGGAGGTTTATCTCAAGTTATTAGCATTCCTACTTGGAAGTATGAGGATTTGAATATGGACTTCATTGTTGGTTTACCATGCACCCGGTGGCAACTTGACTCAATTTGGGTTATTGTAGATCAAATGATGAAATCAACTCATTTTGTTCCCGTCAAGGTTTTTTATTTGGTGGATGACTATGCTAAGTTGTATTTGAGATAAATGGTTAGGTTGCATGGAGTGCCCTTGTCCATTATCTCCGACTGTGGTACCCAAATCACTTCTCAGTTTTGGAAATCTTTCCAAAAGCCTAGTATGACATTTTCATCCGTAAATCGATGGAAAAGCGGAGCGTAATATACAAACTTTGGAAGATATGTTGAGATCATGTGCAATTGACTTCAAGGGTAGTTGGGATAATCACTTTCCATTGATTGAATTTGCGTATAATAATAGCATTCACTCAAGCATTGGAATGGCTCCATTTGAGGCTCTATATGGTAGGAGATGTCGATCTCCTGTATGTTGGTTTAAAGTGGGTGAATTTGCTCTAATAGGTTCTGAGTTGGTGCATGAGGCTATGGATAAAGTTTGGCTTATTAGAGAAAGGTTGAAAATGATTCAAAGTCAGCAAAAGTCCTATGTTGATGTTAGAAGGAGAGACCTTGAGTTTGATGTACATGATTGGGTCTACTTGAAAATCTCATCCATGAAGGGTGTGATGAGCTTTGGGAATAAAGGGAAGCTTAGTCCCCGTTACTTGGGCCCATATCGGATTTGAGTCCTGTTGGTAAAGTTGTTTATGACTCGATTTGCCTAATGATTTGGCTTCAGTGCATCTGGTTTTCCATGTCTCTTTGTAGAAGAAATGTGTTGGAAATCTGACATCCTTAGTTCCCTTAAAAGGTTTGGGAGTTAAGGATTATATTTCTTATGAGGAAGTTCTGCTTGGGAGTTAAGAATAATCTTTCTTATGAGGAACATCTGGTTGAGATTTTAGATTGGCAGGTTAAGAAGTTGAGAAACAAGGAGGTTTCTTCCGTAAAAGTTCTATGGAGGAATTAGTTAGTTGAGGGTGCTATTTGGGAGGCCGAGGCCGATATGATGTCTCATTATCCTTATCTCTTTCCCTCCGTCCCTAATCTAGCTTGAGGTATCCATCTCCTTATGGTTTAATCTTTTGGTTTCATGTGTTTTAGATATTCCCATGATTCCTCATTTATGCATATTCATGAAAACTTGATTTTTGAGAAAACGAGTTAGCTTGATAGATTTCTTCATGTTACGTGCATTTGAGTAGAAGTTGCATATAGACTTCATGATATGATGTTTTGAACATGCTTTAGTTTGGAGTTGATGTTTCTTCCTCGGATATGTGCATTATGTGATTGGATTTCATGTTGGGCTGTTAGGTTAAGTTCCTACCCTTGTTACGATGTCTTGAATCTCATTCGAGGACGAATGTTTCCAAGTGGGAGATAATGTAACTATCAGATTAGAGAAATGCTAGAAAAGGGTTAAGCATACTGGTCAACAACCCAAAAGTGGACCATGGAATCCTCCACGGGGCCCTATATGGGCTGTGAAGGGGACCACGATCTGTTAAGGGGCTCGTGGTAATTTTCCAGAACTTGCACCAGGCAGGTTTCACTCACACGGACGCCTATACGACCCATTGTGATGTTGACGGACCGTCAAACGGGTCGTCAAGTGGACTAATCAGAAGCAGTTTCTCCCCTAGTCACTATTAAGGGCGAATGACGTCTAGACAGCCCATGAAGCTTCACATGGACCGTGAAGTCATCCGTGAAGGAGACTTGTCAGACTTAAAGTTTAGGGTGAACTTCAAACGATCATATCTTTCATCACAGAATGAATTAGGTATCATATGACCTATCAAATTAAAGATAATTGAGTCCTCCTTCCAACACAACCGAGTTACTTGATTCCAAGCTTGAATTAATTTTTTTTCCCAAAATAGTGAAGCCGTGTCGGGCAAAGCATCTTTACGACCCACTAGACGGCCCGTGAAGTCCTTCCATGTACTCAATTCGACAGTTTTAAGTCAGGGTCGTTCCAGTATTTTCCCAATTATTTTAACTAAATACTATATCATTTTACCTTCTATCCTAGGCCCTATATAAACATTTTTACCCTCAAAATCACTCAATTCAATTCATTCTCTCAAATTACTAAAAGAAGAACAATTTCATCTTCCCAAATATTTCTCTCTCTAAAGGTTGAAGAAGAAGGCTAGGGTTTCAAGTAAAGTCTCCAATTTCACCATTGATTTCAATATTTTGGCATCAAGGTATGATAGTATTCACCTATAAAGTCTTTTCTCCATAGGGTTCCTAAATTCTCTTATTTTCACAAGGTAGAATCTCCAAGGGAAGTTAAGTTTTTACTCAATCTCATGGGTTTTTTTCAATTATAGTATTATTGATTGATTTATGTCTTTTTATGCATTAATTGAAGAAATTGCATGTTTCTAAGTTGAATCCTCATGAACCCATGTGAAATCCATGTTTTCTAGAATTGATCATATGAGGAAGCTTTTGAATCATGAAAGATGTGTTTATGAAGATATGCAAGTTCTTTATGAAATTGATGAAAATGATTTAAGTTTCTTTGAGAGTAAATTATCCATGTTGTTGTTGTGAAAGGATTTACATAATTGAATTCGGGCGAGTAAAACTCCCAGAATTGATCTTAGCGTGAACGAATAATTTCTGAGTGTCGTTGGTTGAAGGTGTGTTGTGAAATGGGGTCTTGGAATTATTAATTTTGTTCATTGGTTTCGTGAAAGCCGCTGAGGCAGGATTTTTGCCGCCAGGGTGGGGCCGCTGTAGCGCGGTGAGTGCCGCCATGGCGGGGCAAACGCGACTTAAAGTCGGAAATAAACCCCAAAAACATTTTATTTTGTAATTTTCAAACTTGAGAGCTAAGGAACGAACCCAGGGTTTTTCTTGATAGTTTTCTAACACTCTCAAGGCAAAAGGTAATATTTTCACTCCCCAAATCCATTTTTCGATCCGTAGAACATAATCTAATGAGTAATTATCAATGGGGAAGAGTTTTGATCTGAAAATTATGGTGGAAAAGCCCTAATCTGGGTATGAGGATCATGGGTATGATCTAGGATTGATAGAATTGTTAGTAATTTGGGTAATTAGTGATTGTTTATTAATTTTCGTGTTATTATGATTTTTTGTAGACCAAGAACAAGTGAATCCGAAAAGGGAAGAATCAAGTTTCTTAGGGGTTTCAAGCTTGTTTCGAGGTGGGTGATGGTTGTGATTCTATGATTGTGTGATGTATGTTTGTTCTTGATTCATTATGATACATGTATGTATGCGAATGTTGCATTATTGATCATATTAATTGTAAATGAGGATATATGAATGATGAATGCCATGAATCATAACTTGATTGTATGATTATGAGAATGTACTTTGTGATTGTGATTGTGACTTGTTGAATGGATCGGGTGTTGCGTTCCTACACACTAACTTGGTTCGGTTGCCACGTCTCGACATAAATATGGGATCGGTTGCCACGTTTCGGCATAAACATTGGATCGGGTACCATGTTTCGGTATGCTAACAGTTTGGATTTGGGTTCCATGAGAGGACCAATGACTTGATATAACTATGATATTTGAGATTAATGAATTTGTTTGTTGTTCGTAAAATGATGATGATATTGTATATGTTCGGTGTATGTATGTTATTGTATTGTTGTTTTGACTTATGTATGTTTCACTTAGTGGGATAGTCGCGTGATCCTACTAGTACATTATAATTGTGTACTGATACTGCACTTGCTCTTTCTTTTTTAAGTACAGGGCATCTTCAGGCGGCTATTGACAGACCTCGCTTAGAAGATCAGTGATCGTTCTAATTCAAGGGTGAGCCAGTTCTTCTGGGCTTCCATGAGTTCTCTTTCTGTCTTTGTCCATATTTTGGAGTTGAACTTTCTAGTTAGTTATTAGTTCATTAGTTTGGGGTTGTAACCCTTCTTGTTTAGACTTATAGATCTCTTTAGAGTTTTGGTACATTGACTTTCAGGTTCTGGGTAGTATTTCCGCATTTGTTTTCTTAGACTCTTGTTGTAGTTTATGGGAACTCCTTACTTTTCTGTCCTTAGCATTTAACTTGTTTTCGTAACTTAAATGCCTTAGTTTTTTTTTTATTAAAGTTGGTTAGCTAATTAGTATTAATGGTTCTCCCACCGGAGGGTTAGTGTGGGTGCCAATCACGATGGTCTAGGTCGTGATAAAGTTGGTATCAGAGCCTAGGTTCGTTGATGTCGATGTACCAAAATGAGTCTAATAGAGTCTTGTGGAACGGTACAGAGAAATTTGTACTTTACTTCGAGAGGCTATAGGACTTTAAGAAATCTCTCTGTTTTCTCTTGTCTTCTTTCGTGCTATAACTTGATTCCAATTGGTATCTGGAGATTCAAATTGGTATCTAACCTCCTTCACTTTCCTGTCCGCAAATGGTTAACTCTTGATTCAACGGCGTCAGACCCGTAGCTCTCGTCAATGCTTTAGTTAAGGAATCTATAGAGAGAGGTCGCGGTCGCGGTCAAGGCAGGGGTAGATGCCGAGGAAGAGTGGTGCCTACTAGGGATGGAGCACCGGTTGGAGATGCTCCCAGAAATAAGTCCCTTCCTGCGCATCATGAAGAGGTAGAGGAGAACATAGAGGTTGAGGATGAGGAGAATGTTGGGCAAGATGAAGAGGTGTAGGCTGAGACTTACATGTATTCCTCCTTTGGACCCTGTGTTAGCTCAGTAGATCATGTCATTCTTGAAAGGCTTGGTTGGTCCGTGAGTGCTTCCTCCTGTTCAAGAAACTCAAGCTTCTACCAATCCCCCTGTTTCTATCACTGCGCTCAAGGTGGGTGGAACTAGAGGTAATGATGCTTTCTTCCGTCCTTTGTTGGGTTCTGTTATGACTAGTAATGAGCATGAAATGTTGAATATGTTTTTGAAGCTAAAACCTCCTGTATTTGTTGGTTCTGAGAGTGAGGATGCTTATGAGTTTATCTTAGACTGATATGAGAGGCTTCATAAGTTGGGAATTGTCCATCAACATGGGGTTGAGTTTGTGACTTTTCAACTTCAAGGTGAGGCTAAGCAGTGGTGGAGAGTATATGTGGAGTGCAGATCTTCAACTTTACCCCCACTCTCTTGGACCCAGTTTCATGCTCTGTTTTTTGAGAAATATGTGCCTAGGACTTTGAGAGATCGTAAGAAGGATGAGTTCATGGCTTTGGAGCAAAGTGGTATGTATGTGGCTGCTTATGAGGCCAAGTTCCATTCCTTGTCTAGATATGCTAACTCAATTGGTGACTACTGAGGAGGAGAGGATCCATTTATTTATTAGGGGACTAAATTTCGAGTTGTAGGTATTATCTGTTCATATGACCTTTGTAGGGAGGAGCTTTAATGAGGTAACAAACTTTGTTAAGAAAGTGGAGGGGGTGAGGCGAGACGATCAGACTAAGGCATCGGCTAAAAGGTCCAAGAACTCGGGTAACTTTCAAGGTTCTTACTCCAAGGAGTCAGGGAGACCAACACTTGCAGCCAGGCCAATTCAGTCCGCTATGGCTGCCTTTACAGGTAATTACTTGGGAACTCCACCTCATAATTTGATTCAGGATAGCCAGAAAGCTGCACCTTCGGCGGGCAGCATGCCATCTTTTGATCGTACATGTTACAACTGTGGAGAACCTGGGCATATGAGGAGAGATTGTTCCCACCTACGTATGATTGAGTCCACGCAATAGCAGACTAGAGCAGTGGTACCCGCGGGAAATAATAATAATGGTCGAGGGCGTCCACAAGGTGGGCGAGGAGGTAATCAGTGAGGCTGTGGGGGTTAGAGGAAATGGTAACGCAGGCAGAGGTGCAACGTAACCAGGGAGGGAAGTTGTCCGTCAAGATGATAGGGCTTAGTGTTAGCCTTTCCGGGCAAGAATTTGGTTGAGGCATATGACGCAGTGATCACATGTACTATTCTTGTCTGTGACCGGATGGCTAATGTGTTATTTGATCTTGGTTCTACTTATTCTTATGTATCCGTGCGATTTGCCTCAGAATTTTCTATGATTTGTGATATACTTGATACCCCCATCCATGTTTCGACCCCAGTTTGAAAGTCTTTCATAGTCACCCATGTCTATCGTTCCTGTCCTATTTTGTTTATAGGTTTCAGACTTGGGCTGATTTGGTGATTTTGGATATGACTGATTTTGATATAATCTTACGGATGACTTGGTTGTCCCCCTATTATGCAGTACTTCACTGTAGTACTAAGTCTGTAACTCTAGAAATTCTGGGAAGGGAAAATTTAGAGTGGGAAGGGGTGTACAAGCCTAAGCAAGCTAAGATAATATCCTCCATTCGGGCTAGTAAATTGGTAGAGCAGGGTTGTTTGGCTTATTTGGCTCATATTCGGGATGTTGAGGTTGAGTCTCCATTTTTGAGTCTATTGTGTGGTGTCAGAATTTAGAGAAGTGTTTCCTAATGATTTTCCTGGTATACCTTCGGATAGAGATATATATTTCTGCATTGATTTAGAACCTGGTACTTGTCCCATTTTTATCCCTCCATTTCGCATGGCTCCGACAGAATTAAGAGAGCTGAAGGCTCAAATCCAAGAGCTCCTTGATAAGGGATTTATTTGTCCTAGTGCTTCCCCATAGGTTGCTCCAGTTTTGTTTGTTAAGAAAAATGATGGTAGTATGAGAATGTGTATAGATTACCGACAATTGAATAGGGTCACTATTCGAAACAAGTACCTTTTGCTTCGAATAGATGATCTTTTTGACCAATTGCAAGGAGTATCAGTTTCTACAAGATTGATCGAAGGTCTAGCTACCATCAGTTGAAAATTAGGCTTGAGGATGTGCCCAAGACGGCGTTTAGAACCCGCTACGGGCACTATGAGTTCCTGGTTATGTCTTTTGGTTTGACTAATGCGCCTACAACTTTCATGAGTTTGATGAATGGAGTGTTCAAGCCATTTCTTGACTTTTTTTTTATAGTCTTTATTGATGACATTTTGGTCTATTCGAAAAGTGAGGAAGAGCATGCCGACCATCTTCGTATTGTTCTGAGTGTTCTGGGGAAACAAAGGTTGTATGCGAACTTTTTGAAATGCAAATTTTGGTTGAGTTCTGTTGCGTTTTTGGGACATGTAGTTTCAAAATAAGGGGTAATGATAGATCCCCAAAAGATTGAGGAGGTTAAGAATTGGGTTCGGCCTAGCTTCGTGACCGAAGTTAAGAGCTTTGTGGGGATCACTAGCTACTATCGTTGATTTGTGCAGAACTTCGCTTCTATTGCCACTCACTTGACAAATTTGACCGAAAAGGAGATACCATTTGAATGGACTGAAAAATGTAAGGAGAGCTTCCAAAAGCTCAAGACTCTCTTGACCACTGATGTTTGCGTAATAAAGACACAACTTCTGATGCAGGTGCCTACGATCGTGCAATAGTTTAGTAACCTAACCAAGGGTTGGGATCGTTCCCAAGAGAGTGGTTTTGAGAATTAATAGAACAATAAAATTTAATTCTAACTAGTCGTAGATAAAGACATTAACGATTAAAAACATTGTCAATGAAAGGGGGACACAAGAGTGTCAATTAACAATGGGGGTTTTGTCACTAGCAAGTAAAAACAACAAAATAAACAAGGATTTCTAAGTAATGAGAGGGGATCCTAGGGATGTGACGGGAATACGGGTTAAGCTAGATTATTGGGTACATGCTTTTGATAGAAGATTCATAGAATAATTGTGACTAGGCTAAAATTTAAGGGGGATAAGCTCTCTCTTGAGCAACTTACCCCGTTTCAAATGCGTTCCTCTTGGACATCCACTTACCGCATGAAGACTAGCCTACGCCTTAACCCACTCACTCTCTTGAGCTGAGTGTGTGGGAATGAGACTAGGATTCACTCTGTCAAGCTGAACCTCATGTCAACCCACTCCCACCGACCATCAATAAAGTAGTTTTAGTTTTACGACCTCTCTTTCGAGCAAGCCGAAAACTCATAAATAAGCTTGTATTTGCAACTACAAATTCATTAAATTCATCCACAACTACTAAACGAAATCACAATTAAACTACGATTAAATTATCAGCAAGCAAGACTCAACAATTATCTTAACCCATATTCGCTAAATTACACCCCAAGAATTGGGGTTTTTAGCCACACATGTATAAAAGATAGAAATTTATACCAAATTGAGCTCGCATTCAACTGGGTATGAAGATTTAAGTCTTATTACAGGCCAAAATTGAAGAATCCAAGAGACCAAAACCAAAATCTTGAAGATGAAACCCTTTGGATCTTTAAGTCTTCAAAACCCTCTCAAACTTAGAGAAAAAATATCAAAAAGTACTATTCTATATGAAAATAATAATAATTGTTCGACTTTTAAAACTACAACTCTAACTAGTAATTATAGTTTTCACAGATTTGTGCTGCAGCAGATCATTCAGCATCGTTAATCGGAATCGCTGATCAACTCGGTGATTCTCCCTTTGGTGTAGTTCATCGCTGTCTTGCACCAGCCTTCAGCATCGTCATGTTCTGGGTCATTGGGAGACATGGTAGTTCTTCGCGGAACTTCTTGACGATGCGCCGATTGCTCCCTTTTTCCGTCGACTTGATCCTTTCCTTCAGGGCTCAGCACACTGGAGCAAAAGGCGAAGTAAGACCCTTCGTTGACTCACCAAGTGGACTCAGCGATCCTCAGGCCTTCATTTGCTTGTTCTTTTTAGCCTTTCCGTTCCTTTTTGCGACATAGTGTCCTGGCTTTCCTTCAAACTTCATATACCTGAAACCTAAGGGTTTTCATTAGATATTGAGATAAATTAAGCATTTGAGGACACAATTTCTATTAATATATATCACTAAATGAGTCCAATTTGTGGACTCATCAACACCCCCAACTTAAACTTTTGCTTGTCCTCAAGCAAATTCAAGTTCAGCCGTTCAAAAAGGGCGTCTCGAACAGTGATACACAAGACTCAATCATGAATGCACACAACAAGACTCAATTTACTTATGCAAAAATCAAATGTGCACTCAAAGATTCAAGTTGTCACTCACCAATATCAACGAATCTCATGCTCACAATACTTGCTTCAAATGCAAGTTCAAGCTCAACCATAGTGTTCAAATACCCTCACAGATAGAATGATTCCATATTCACACAATGGTTTAATCATTTAAAGTTTCAGAATCAATTGCAACGCTCACTCTCACAAGGAAGAACATAATGCATGCTTTCACCCATAGGTTTGCCCGTATTTTCCAATCAACATTTGTTTCAGCTCACTCAAGATCAAAAAGGTTTTTTCAAGGCTTGTAATAGGGCTGAGTGCAAATGTATGTTCATTTAGGCTAGTGACTTTCATCCTCATGAAATGTGGTGCTCACAACACTTCCTTTCCTTTTCCTTCATCATTCTCTTTAGTACTCATAAGTCATCCTATTATTCACTTCCCATGAATTGTTTGGAAACCTCATTTCTTTTGTACTTTATTCCACAACTTTCTTTTTCATTCTTTTTCTTTTTATTTTTTGTCTTTTGTCTTTTCTTTTTTTTATAAGGAGGGGTTCCATTTTTCTCAAATCCATGGGTAAGAGGAGACTTTCCATGCACTTCTTGACTTGCCCCTATCTTTTCACCACACCCCCAACTTAGGATTTTGGCCTAAGTTGGCTATTCAACTAACCACAACTTCATGAGGATTATGGGTGATGGATAAAGAAAGGTCATTGCTTTCATCAAGTTTCTTCCAAAGAAAAGGGAAAACTCAAGGGGTGTTCAAAAATGGTTCACAGACTCACAAGGTAAGTCACAAAAGAGGTATATGTCAAATTGAATCACACTCGTAGAAGTTGCCTAAGATCATATTAAGAGTTAGCATCACTTAGTTGACCGGACCAACGGGGAAAGTTCTAAGTTCCATCATGCACAGTTAACAGGTAAGCTCATCACACTAGGCATTAACACTATAAGTTAAACAAGACTCCACACTTAAGCTAGTGTGCAACGATCATCACAAGAGAATCAATTCGATACTAGGCTAGTTAGTCATAACGAGATGAAAAGAGTTCACATATTGTCTATGCAACTTCATTTGGTCTCATCGTAGCCGCGCATTCATGTTCGTTCGATTGAGATCACTATTCAAGTCATCGATATTGATCGGAACCGAGACTCAAATTATTGCAAAAGAACAACCACATTCAATACACGAGAGTTGTCAAAAAATTTTGGACGGATCAAAATCATTTTGCAATTTAAAATAAAAGGAGCCTCAAGCTCAAACATCTACAGAAAGCAGTATTTAACACAATTTAAGCACAAAGCCCAAATATAAACAAAATACAAACATCAAATAGCACACAAAGGTGGACCTCACCCCACCACACATGAAAGCAATTTGTCCTCAAATACAATTAACATAATATCCAGAATTTAGATTGAAGAAAGACAGAGAGCGGTAAAGAGGAATCCTGTCTACATAGTCGCTCCATCTGTGTGGGCATCAGTACCCGAGGTGTTAGCCTGGAATTTGCTAATGGTCCCCTGAGGTTCTTCAGAAGATTCAGCGGCAACTGACTTACTAAGATTGTCCAAGTCATGAGCCGCCAAAAAGGAGTGGATAGCTGTGAAGAATTCACGTCTCCATGAGGGAATAGTGGGGTCTCGTGGATTTGTTCTCTTGCTGACACTGGGCTTCTTGCCCTCGTTATCCATTTTGGGAGGGTTTGTTACCTTTATATTTTTCCTGAAATTTTTCGCTCTTGTTTGTCGGGGTGGCATAGCCATTTTTGCAAAGCTTTGAGAAAAGTTAGAAAGTATTCAGACAAAAACAAGGCATTTCAATTGCAGAATCACTTCGCCGAACCAGTTGGCTAAGCGCACAATTACTTGAGCGGTTCGCCGAGTGCAGTGCATAGAGACTACAAGGGTGCATACAAAGGGTGAACTAGAAGTCTTTCGACGAGACGCCGAATACATTCAGTGACATCACGCTTCTCACTAAAAGTTACAGAAATCATCACATTTAGCATTGAATTAAATGTGAGATTAGACTTTAGGCGAACCGCCGAGTGGTTTGGCGTGCTCGACCCTGCTGGCCAAATGACCCAACGTGCCTGCTTTTGACCCAACTTCCCGAATTCAACCCCGCAACCCACGGAAACAAAATTAAGGCATGGGCAAATCAAATTAGGCTTAGATCAAGTGACAATCATGCACAACCCATGATTTTTAATGCAGTTTAAGGCATGCAATTACGGGAATTCAACAGTCACAACTCCCCGAGCAAGGATATCAAATTAAATCATGCATGTAAACAATCTAATCCTCTCAGGGAGGAGTAGAACACTTTCACCAGATCATGCTATTGTAAATGAGTGTAGTTTATGATAAATTAAACTTGGGCCATAGAGAACTAACCTTTTGTGTTGCTAAGGAGAGGATTGAAATGCTAAGCGGCAATGTAATCCAAGTCCGAGCACAATTCAACAACTAAAATGCTCTAAAAGTGCAAGAAATATAGAAACTAGAGTGCATGTATGAGTTTGGACAGATAAAAAGTGAGGGAAAGTGAATGAAGTTGAAACTTTTAAACCTTTGGCTAGCAAAAACCGTCCAGTTTTTGCCCACTTGGCGACATTAGTCAAGCTTGCCTACTCACTCGGCGTAACGCCGACTGATTAGCTTCTTTGCCAAAATTTACAGGACCTCTGGTTTACGAGAGGGGGGGGGGGTCCAAACGGCGATTTCCATCGTGATCACCGACATGGTCGGTGATTCGCAAATAATTTCCAAAGCTCGGTGAGTTTTACAGACTCCAATTTTGACGATGTCTTGAGTCAAATGGCAGACAAGTTCAGATTCATCGACCTCTTTGGCGACTCGCCGACTGGATCTATTGCTTGCCATCCTTCACTTTTTCAAACACTTCTCAACTTTAACCTGTACAAACAACACACCATTATTTTACCAAGAAATAAAAAAAACAACTAAAGGGGTTTTGGGTTGCCTCCCAAAGAACGCCTTAGTTAACGTCGCGGCACGACACAAGTCCACCTTCAAACCTCACTCTTGGGGTTAGCCATAGTATTACTAGGCAAACCCCTTTGCTGTCTCGGATTGATGTGAGACGAGATATGACCCATTTTTGTCTCCAATTGCTTGATTGAAACATAATGGGAGGTGATGGTCTGGCTAAGGGTAGAAACATCTTCTTTCATGCCTTTCAGCATTTTGTCTAACCCTTCAACTTTGTTGAGGATATGCGAGAGCATATCCTCATACCTACCACCTTCTTAATATATCCTTGGGCTTCTGGTACTCACGGGGAGGCACATATCTATCCTTCTCCTTATCTTTCCAATTTGGATTTCGGTCTCTCTATTCACAATCTCTATCCTTCCAGCCTTCGTCTCTAGCCCAGCCTTGGTTACCACCCTGCCTTGAGTATTTTGAACAATATCCCCCGCCTTGATTTGCTAGAAAATTTACCTCCTTGTTATATAGGGCTTCAAATTTCATCTTTTCAAGATTTGCACACCCGACCCCCTAATGTTGACACTACGGGCACCAACCCCAATGACATTTTTGGATAGAATGTCAAGCTGTGTCATGATTTTGGCCATGTTTTGGTTTCTCTCATTGGCTTTTTCAATCTGCTCCTTAGATAGCTTGAATGTGAGAGGGGATACTTGGTCCTCGCGAGTGTACCACACTCTCATGATGGTTGTCATGCCATCTAAAAGTTAGGTTGCTACTGCATATGGCTGCTGTATTAAGTCTCCAGGCGAGAGTTGGTCAGCGACACCTTTGTTTACCGATCCAAACTCTGGTAAAAGTATTTAAGTAGCACGTTGTGCGGCAATCGTGGGGTGGGCATTGCAACACCAACATTTTGAACCTTAGCCAAGTTTCGTGCAAAGGCTCTCCTTCTAGACGTTTAAAGCTCTGGATGCTATCTCGCAGTGACATCATCTTCGAGGGAGGCAAAAATTGCACTTGAAATGCGGTTACCAACTCCTCCCAAGAAGTGATGGATTCACGTGGTAGCTCAGCTAGCCACTTGCACGTCTCTCCCATCAACGAGAAAGGGAATAACCTCAATTGGACCAACTCTTGGGAGATGTTTTTGAATGAGAATGCTCTGCACACATCTACAACATTTTGAAGATGCTCGTGAGGATCCTCAAGAGCCAGTCTGCTGAAAAGTCCCTTTAGTTGCAAGAGTTGCAACATGGTGCTTGTTATCTGGAACACTGCATTTCCCTCAGCTGGGGGGTAAACGGATGGCTCCAATACTTCCCATGAGATGGGGGCCATTGATGTTGCCTCTTGGACATCGTTGAGATTTCCAATGTCGTCTTGGTGGCCTACCTGGCTACCGTTGCTACCATTAGCACTCATGCTTTCTGAAATATTCACACAACAAACAAAACAAAACTAAAAATTAGGTAAGTAGACTACAACTAAGAAGAACAAAAATTCTACTAATATAAAAATTCTCAAATAACACCACTCCCCGGCAGCGACGCCATTTTGATGTTTGCGTAATGAAGACACAACTTCCGATGCAAGTGTCTACGATCGTGCAATAGTTTAGTAACCCAACCAAGGGTTGGGATTGTTCCCAAGAGAGTGGTTTTGAGAATTAATAGAAAAATAAAATTTAGTTCTAACTAGTTGTAGCTAAAGACATTAATGATTAAAAACAATGTAAATTAAAGGGGGACACAAGAGTGTCAATTAACAATGGAGTTTTGTCACTAGTAAGTAAAAAAACAAAATAAACAAGGATTTCTAAGTAATGAGATGGGATCCTTGGGATGTGACGGGAATACGGGTTAAGCTAGATTATTGGGTACATGTTTTCGATAGAAGATTCATAGAATAATTGTGACTAGGCTAAACTTTAAGGGGGATAAGCTCTCTCTCTCGAGCAACTTACCCCGTTTCAAATGCATTCCTCTCAAACACCCACTTGCCGCATGAAGACTAGCCTACACCTTATGTAACGACCCTAAAAATAAAATAGGAAGAACTAGAGCCTCACATGTGTATTGAAGTTGGTAACTTGATTAAATAATGTAAATTGGCTTTTTGAGTTTAGTTCTAAGAGATTTGGGGTCCGTAGATGCTGCCAGTTTTTGACATTTTAATTTTTAGTTGGGGATTTGGGAATTAATTAGTTATTAGATTAATGTCTTAGGGGGTCGGTTAGGAGTTAATTAAATGACTTATATAAGGTTTTAAGTCTTTTAACAAGCCATTTACTCTCTTTTCCCAAAATCAAAATCCCAAAGTCTTCCCTCTCTCTATATTTCTCTCTAACTCAAAGAAGAAGATGAAGTAGGAGCTAGGGTTGAGGATTTCATGGTGTTTCTTCTTCAATTCTCATGGGAATCATAAAGGTTAAGGTATGGGGATATTTTATCCTTGATTCCTTTTCCATTCAAGGAGCCAAATCAAAGTGTTTTGAAAGTTCTTCAAAAACTCAATAAAGTCCTAATTTCAGTTCTAGCATGAGTTCTTGCATTAAATGATTTTTAATGATGATTTATGTTATTATTGATGTTTATTGATGGTTTTAAGAAAGAAAATTCCATGAACCCATGTCTTTTCAAGTTTCCTAAATTTGGCTTATGATGCGGGTTGAATGTTTATGATTGAATGATGATGGAAAAATGCTTAGGTTGAGTTGAGTAGTTGATTTCTATTATTATCTATGTTTATCTATTGAGAATTGTTGAAGAATTGAGGAATGGTGATTGTGGCTTTGGAAAAGGGTAAGTTGACCTAACTTCATTGTTAATGTAGAATTGATATAGAATTGTGATAGATTGATGTGTGATCCACTTATGGTGGAGGTGTTTACTTATTGAATGTATTATGATTATGTCCTTGAAGGCATTATATGAGGAATTGAAGTGTTGACATGATATCATATATGTGAATGTGATGTAAAAGATTTGAATGAGAATCTAATGAAGTAAAGGTAATCATGTTGTGAATATAAATGTGTTCATGGGATCCCAAGGTGAGCTTGAATAAAGTATTATTGTATTGTGATTAAAAGTATGTTCTCTCTTGACACTTATGAATGAAGATGATGAAATGTGAAGTGCCTTATATTGTTGAATGTCATCTCTTGACTTGGTAGACTTAGGTGCTCTTCTTGATAAATGAAAAGCTATGTTGAATTTAAATCGATAGGCTATGACATTCCTTTCATATGTAAGTGATGAACTCTATTTCTAAGCGGGGTAGTGTTTGGTAATTTATGCATATCATGTTCTCTAGAACTTCGTTTACAATGAATAAATATGATTTGGAAAGCTAACTCATATACCTACAACTCTTATGTTTATGTAAAACTCTAATTCAACTATTATGGACACGAAATATGGGACGCAACATAGGGAAAGTTCTGCCCAGATTTCGGAAATTGAAATCCTGTATGATCAGCTGTAGTGTTTTGAATATATCTTTTTGTACAAAATATATTTTTCGGTGATTCTTGTTTATTTGCAACCTTTAGAGATGTACCTACATCTTTCATGAAGGTTATAAAGTTTAGTTTTGCCGTTTTCCTTTTCAAATCTAACTTGCGACTTGAGGTACCAGGCTGGACAGATTCACTGTTTTGGGAGCATAGTTGTATTTGTACATGCTAGGCTTACTTGTGATGATGATCCTATTTTACGTCAACACTACTAAGCTAATAGAAGTTAAAGAAGTTATTTAATTGTATTTTTAAGGTTGTATATACTCGTGAACAAGTTGAGGACCTTGAAACGTTGGTTGGTCTACGGTCTGAACTCGCAAAGTTGTGTTGGATTGGTTCTTTGCTAAAGCACTGAGTTTGTGTATAAACTTGTACTTGCACTCTTTTAACTGTGGAAATATTTGAAAGTTGATCTTAGTACCTTGTCTACCTCTTGTCACTTTGCATTGTCATGTTGGTATCCTTTAAGACGTTAAAGACGTTCATGTAACTCACCCACTTGTACGGACTGTTTGATCACCTGGCACTCTTGTTGGGACCTTGTCCTTCTTGTGGCTGTGACTTTGTCACTCTTGGCATGCCTCTTGATTCAGATCACTTGCCATCTTGACTCGGGATTTTTAGTCCGTCTTATGAATGGAAGTTGTCCATTTTAAGTACGAATTAGAAAGCCATTTTTAATATGGTTCTTGGTTCTCTTGATTATTGGGCATTGACCCTTCTTGATACCGGGTGGCGGACCTTCTTGATACTTGCTTGTGCTTGGTGTGACGACATGATGTATATATTGGGTGAGCCTTATTATTGAATCTGTTGGAAATTTTTGCTATGAGCATTCTTGACACTTGAATCTTTAAATGTAGAACATGATATCCTTAGTGTGAACTCTAGTTACTTGATAAGTTCTACAACGTGTAGATAGTAGTATGAGATGCTATCTACACATGGCACAAGTAGGTTTTGAAGGTGCCAAAATGAGGTCCCTAAGTCTATATGACTATAGTGTGAAGTCCCCTAAATGCATGAATGTGTCCTAAATGACTTTAAAAAAGAATGTTGACTTATTGTCTAAATGATTTGTTGAATGAATAGCTTATGTTAATGAAGTGAGTTACTTAGTATGCTACCTTGAAGCATGATGGTTCTTGTCTATAGTATCCTTGAGGAACACTTAGGTGTGTATGAAGAGGTTGTATGGGCGGCCACTTCATGTCTCACTCAAGTGTGTCTTAGGGTAACTTTAGATATGGGTTCTTGGATGATAAAATGAGTTATGTGTTGAAAATATTGAGTATGTCTATAATGTGGTTAATGTCTTATATGTTGGTTATGTTCTATAATATGTGTCAATATTCATGAAGTTTTACTAAAATGGCATAGGGCATGACTTTCAACCAAATGTCCTTTTTAGCATGTTTTTGCATGGTTTCCATACTTAGTACTTAATTGTACTAACCCCTTTCTTTCCCTTTTGACTAAAGTGTAGGGATTTGGAGATGTTGATATTCCATGGTTGATGGATAGGTTTCTAAGATGTTTGAAGATGAAGACTTGGTGAGTCCTCATATATTCGAGGACAATAACCAACATTTCCTTTATGTCTTATAGTTTTGTTATAGTTTTGAGTGGGCTTAGTCCCATTGTTGTATTCAAGTATTAAATGGTTTTGAGACATCTTGGATAAAGTCTAGAAAGTCTTCCGCTTGCTTTTTATTTAAAAGGTGTTCTTTCGATTGTAAAGGAAGTTTTAAATTTCTCCTCTATATTTTTTTTGTATCGTATTTTAATGAATGATCCATGAGGCTTGTATTTGACTTCTTCAATGTCGAATACGCCGGTTACGACTAGAGGGTGCTCTTGGGTCATGACACCTTAACCCACTCACTTTCTCGAGCTGAGTGTGTGGGAATGAGACTAGGATTCCCTCTCTTGAGCTGAACCTCATGTCGACCCACTCCCACCGGCGATCAATTCAGTAGTTCTAGTTTTACGACCTCTCTCTCGAGCAAGCCGAAAACAAATAAATAAACTTGTATTTGCAACTACAAATTCATTAAATTTATCCACAACTACTAAACAAAATCACAATTAAACTACAATTAAACTATTCGTAAGCAAGACCCAACAATTATCTTAACCCATATTCGCTAAATCACACCCTAAGAATTGGGGTTTTTACCCACACATGTATAAGAGATAGAAATTTATACCAAATTGAGCTCGCATTCAATTGGGTATGAAGATTTAAGTCTTGATACTGGCCAAAATTGAAGAATCAAAGAGACCCAAACCCTAATCTTGAAGATGAAACCCTTTGGATCTTTAAGTCTTCAAAACCCTCTCAAACTTAGAGCAAAAATATCAAAAAGTACTATTCTATATGAAAATAATAATAATTGTTCTACTCTAAACACCACAACTCTAAGTAGTATTTATAGTTTTCACAGATTTGTGCTGCAGCATATCATTCGACATCGTTAGTCAGAATCGCCGATCACTCATTGATTCGCCCTTTGGTGTAGTTCATCGCCTTTTTGCACCATCATTCAGCATTGTCGTGCTCTGGGTCATTGGGCGACATGGTACTGCTTCGCGAAACTTCTCGGCGATGCGCCTACTGCTCCTTTTTTCCGCTGACTTGATCTTTTCCTTCAGGGCTCATCACATTAGAACAAAAGGTGAAGTAAGATCCTTCGGCGACTCGCCAAGTGGACATAGCGATCCTCAGGCGTTTATTTCTTCGTTTTTTCAGCCTTTTCGTTCCTTTTTGCGATGTAGTGTCCATGCTTTCCTTCAAATTTCAAATACCTAAAACTTAAGGGTTTTCATCAGATATTGAGATAAAATAAGCATTTAAGGACACAATTTTTATTAAAATATAGCCCAAAATGAGTCCAATTTGTGGACTCATCAACCACCACACCTATTCTAACACTACCGAGTGAAGGTAAGAATTTTATTGTTTATTGTGATGCTTTACATTCCGGTTTGGGTGTTGTGTTGATGCAGGATAAGAATATTGTAGCTTATACATCGCGTCAATTGAAGGTGCATTAGAGGAATTACCCAACACATGATTTGGAGTTGGCAGCGGTAGTGTTCGCTCTTAAGATCTGGTGGCATTATCTATATGGGGTCAAGTGTGAAGTGTTTACTGATCATCTTAGTTTGTAGCATGTGTTCAATCAAAAAGATCTTAATTTGAGACAGTGAAGGTGGACGGAGTTACTTAAATATTATGATGTCACCATTCAATACCATCCGGGCAAGGTTAATGTGTTGGCAGACGCTTTGAGTCGGAAAGCGGTGAGTACGTGTAGTTTAGCTTGCTTGAGTGTGTCCAAGCGACCCTTGGGTAAGGAAATTCAAACCTTGGCGTCTAAATTCATGCAGTTTGGCATCTCATAAAGAGGTGGGGTGTTAGCTAGCATTGAAGTGAGGGCCACATTCATTGAATAGATCAAGGCCAAACAATTTGAGGATGAAAATTTGAATGAACTTAAGAAGAAGACTACGATTGGTAAGGCACAAAAGACCGCTCTTGATACGGAAGGTGTGCTCAGTTTTAAAGGAAGGATTTGTGTTCCTCGAGTTGATGACTTGATTCAGAAATTGTTGACAAAATCTCATGGTTCACGATATTTCATTCATCCGGGTGTGACTAAGATGTACTGAGATTTGAAGCGAATTTATTAGTGGTCGGGCATGAAGAAGGATATGGTGGAGTTTGTGGCTAAGTGTCAAAATTGCCAACAAGTAAAGTATGAACATCAAAGGCCTGCAGGTTTTCTCCAGAGAATGCCAATTCCGGAATGGAAGTGGGAAATGATAGCCATGGATTTCATGGTTGGTCTTCCGAAGACTTTGGGGAAGTTTGATTCTATTTGGGTAGTGGTTGATAGATTGACTAAGGTAGCCCATTTTATTCCGGTAAGAATAGATTATAATGCTGAACAATTGGCTAAGGTGTATGTGAAAGAGATAGTGATGTTGCACGGGGTTCCCCTTTCTATCATCTCAAATTGTGGTACGTAGTTTACCTCCAAGTTTTGGAGGAAATTACATGATGAATTGGGCATACAACTCACCTTTAGTACAACTTTCCATCCACAGACGGACGAGCAGTTGGAGAGGACTATTCAAGTGTTAGAAGAAATGTTGAGGGCATGTGTGATTGATTTTGGAGGGCATTGGGATAAGTTCTTACCTTTGTGTGAGTTCTCTTATAATAATAGTTATCACTCAAGCATAAATATGGCATCGTTTGAGGCATTATATGGGAGGGGATGTAGATCACCCATAGGATGGTTCGACGCGCGAGATGTGAATCCTTTGGGGGTTGATTTAGTGAAGGATGCTCAAGAAAAGGTGAGGAGTATCCAAACTAAAATCTTAGCAGCCCAGAGTAGACATAAGAAGTATACATATCATAAGGTAAGAGACATGACATTTTACACTGGCGAGAATGTTCTTCTTAAGGTATCACCTATGAAAGGGGTGATGAGATTTGGCAAGAAAGGCAAGCTAAGTCTGCGATGCATTGGTCCCTTTGAGATTCTTGAATGTGTAGGTCCAGTGGCTTATAGATTGGCTTTACCTCCTAACCTATCGGGAGTTCATCCGGTATTTCATGTGTCAATGTTAAAGAGATATCATAGTGACAGAGATAATATCATTAAGTGGGACTCAATTGTGTTAGACAAAGAGCTCCAATATGAGGAGGAACCGGTTCCAATTCTTGATCGTGATGTTCGTAAGTTGAGGACCAAGGAGATTAAGTACGTGAAAGTTCAATGGAAGAATCGTCCAGTCGAGGAAGCTACTTGGGAAATCTAGAGGGACATGCCAGACAAGTATCCCCAATTGTTTGTCGATTCAGGTACTACTCATTCTTTCTTTAGCTTGTTTTTCCTAAGTTTCTCACTCAGGGACGAGTGATGGGTAAACTGGTATCTATTGTAACGACCGGGTTTCGTCGTTATAGAAAAACCATCGGGAAAGTTTTTGGGCAGAAAAACTTTTTTCGTAGTCACTTGAGATTTTCCAACCTAGTCAAGATTTGGATGAAATCGGAGTCTGTGAGGTCTAGGTAAATCTGGTTGCAATTGGGTGATTTAATTATCATTTTGATCACATGAGTAGATAACTAACGCTTTAAGTAACCCGTATGACTTTACAAAATTGAATTGGGGCGAGTAGAACTCCCAAAATTGATCTTAGCGTGAACGGGTAGTTTCTGAGTGTCGTTGATTGAAGGCGTGTTGTGAAATGGGGTCTTGGAATTATTAATTTTGCTCACTTGTTTCGTGAAAACCACTGAGGTGGGATTTTTGCCACCAGGGCGGGGCCGTTGTAGCGGGGTGAGTGCCGCTATGGCGGGGCAGACACGACTTAAAGTAAAAAATAAACCCCAAAAATATTTTATTATGTAATTTTTGAACTTGAGAGCTAAGGAACGAACCCATGGCTTTTCTTGACAGTTTTCCACCGCTCTGAAGGCTAAAGGTAAGATTTTCACTCCCCGAATCTGTTTTTCGATCTATAGAACGTAATCTAATGGGTAATTATCGATGGGGAAGACTTTTAATTTGAGAATTATGGTGGGAAAAGCCCTAATCTGGGTATTATATAGGGTTGATAGAATTGTTAGTAATCCGGGTAAGTAGTGATTGTTACTGATTTCGGTGTTATTATGATTGTTTGTAGACCAAGAACAAGCGGTACGAATTTGAAAAGGGAAGAATCAAGTTTCTTAGGGGTTTCAAGCTTGTTTCGAGGTAGGTGATGGTTGTGATTCTATGATTGTGTAATGTATGTTTGTTCTTGCTTCATTATGATATATGTATGTATGTGAATATTGCATTATTGATCACATTAATTGTAAATGAGGATATATGAATGATGAACGCCATGAATCATGACTTGATTGTATGATTATGAGAATGTACTTTGTGATTGTGATTGTGGCTTGTTGAATGGATCGAGTGTTGCGTTCCGACACACTAACTTGGATCGGTTGCCACGTCCTGACATAAATATGGGATCGATTTCCACGTTTTGGCATAAACATTAGATCGGGTACCACGTTCCGGTATGCTAATAGTTTGGGTTTGGGTTCCATGAGAGGACCAATGACTTGATATAACTGTGATATTTGAGAATTGTGAAATTGTTCGTTGTTCGTAAAATGATGATGATATTGTATATGTTCGGTGTATTCATGTTATTGTATTGTTGTTTTGACTTATGTATGTTGCACTTAGTGGGATAGCCGCATAATCCTACCAGTACACTGTGGTTGTGTTCTGATACTACACTTGCTATTTCTTTGTTGAGTACAAGGCATATTCAGGCGGCTATTGACAAACCTCGCTTAGAAGATCAGTGACCGTTCGAATTCAAGGGTGAGCCAGTTCTTCCGGGCTGCCATGAGTTCTCTTTCTGTCTATGTCCACATTTCGGACTTGGGCTTTCTAGTTAGTTATTAGTTCATTAGTTTGGAGTTGTAACCTTTCTTGTTTAGACTTATGGATCTTGTTAGGGTTTTAGTACATTGACTTTGTTTTGTTAGACTCTTGTTGGAGTTTATGGGAACTCCCTACTTTTCTTTCCTTAACATTTAACTTGCTTCCGTAACTTGAATTCCTTAGTTTTTTTCATTAAAGTTGGTTAGCTAATTAGTATTAATGGTTCTCCCACCGGAGTGTTAGTGTGGGTGTCAATCACGATGGTCTGGGTTGTGACAAATAGCCATTAGCCAGTGGATTTGCATAAGCTAGAAGTTCATGCTCTAACTGTGGCAAGTAGGACACCCGTTTTCGGTGTGGGGTATGTTGACACCCAATTTTGGTTCTCCATATTTAATTAATTAAGCTCTCATAATAATAATAATAATAATATATATGTTACAAAATTTTGTAGGAATATGAATTTTTTTTTTTTAAATATAGTTTTTTCATCTTGTTCGATAAATTTTATTTCCTAAATATTATTTCTTATAAAAATTAAATATATGATATAAATATTACTACTTACTTTCTCGTTTTTAAATTTTACGTCAAATTAACTCGATTTTTCTAATTAAATGTAATTTCTATTATTGCAATAGATATTATTCGTACATTTTTTCAAAACCAGGAAGCTTAATTAATTAATGAGTTTACTAATTCAAACTAATTTAATTTTCAAAGAGTGACTAATTTTGTCAAATAAGCTAATTTCACAAAATAATTATTCAATTTAATAAATTATAGCTATTTAATAAAGAAAGGGGTTATAATTTAAATGGATTTAATTTGAGCAAAACTTGGCAATCCATGCCTCTTTAAATCGGCCAATCCATGTATGCCACGTAGCCGAGCACATGGATTGTGCTTCTTTAGCTTAAATCTTGGCCGTACAATTTAATCTTAGGGCTTTAATTAATCCATCCTTTTACTATGATATATATATATAAAAATTTAACTCTTGTTTTTTTTAAAACCATCTGATCAAATGATCGGACGACCCAAATTAAACCCCAAAATATTTTCTTCTTTTCCCAAAAAATAGTACATCAGCTGCTTGCTTTTCCTCTTCTTTTCCCTAGACTTTACCTTAGTCTAGGAAAAGAAAGAAAATGTTTTCCCTTCCCCAGAGTGTCTCTCCATAGACGCTCCTCTCTTCTTCCCCAGAATGCTCCCCTATCCCATCAACCTTTTCCTCTTCTGGCAGCATCGGACCACCGGAAAAAAAATACAATTTCCAGTGGTTTTTAACCATGTTCCTCCATCCCAGTCAATCACAACCTCTTTTCTATCAGCTTTACATCTTTTCCAACTTATTTTCTGACCCAAAGCAGGCCTAGAAACCGCCGCTGCTAGCATGAAAGATGAGGAACACAAAGAACCATCATATTTGGTTCGTTATGCCTTAATCTAATGGGTTTTAGAATGGAAGCCTATCCCAAAATTGGCTATAAAAAGGAGCCATTTGGTTCCATTCAAAATCATCCAGCAACAATAAAAAAAATCCAAAAATAATCGAAAAAATCGAGCAACATCCGAAAATCCGGAAACTAACAAAAGACACTCAAGATTCGATCAAAGGATCATCCAAAAAACAAAAAATAATAATCCAGAAATCGATCCAAAATATCAGAAAGTTTTCAGCGAGTTTGAGGATGTTCGAAGTTGGAATCTCTTGGCGTTGAAGCTCTTGTTTGCTACTCTACACAAGGTTAGTAATCACCCTCATCTTACATTTTTTTTCGATTTCTTGAAATAAGAATATAGTTTTGTGTCATTATTTCGATTCTGCCAATATAAATTCGTTCAGTTATAAAAAATAGTTAGTAAAGATTAGTGTCAATAAGAGGGACTGTTGATTTACCAATCTGATTATGTGTGTTTTGTTTCTCTAAATGTAAATGTTGCCTCTTAGATGTATTTTGTACACATAAACTAATTTCAGGTAGTAAGCTTAAGACAAATCGTTATTTTTGGTAATCTATATAACTGAAATTGGTGCTGCATCTCTTTGTTTCATCTCCAGGTTAACAAACAAAATCCTTGATTAAGAACATATTTGCTCTTAATTGCTATTTTTATCTGTTAAGATCCAAAGCTATCCAGTTTCAGTTGAAATAGGGTCATAATCCTTTCGTTCTTCAACTGTCACTTCTGTTTCCAACTAAATTTAATCAAATAGTCATTTTTGTAAGAATGATTTACAGTTTCATCCCCTTCTCGCATAACTCGTGACTTAAGTTTTCATGTGAATATGAGTAGTAAAATATAGCTGTAGTAGTATGTAATCCCCTTTTGTTAATTAAGAAAAATGTGTTGTTGATTGTATGTTTATGTCAAAAAATGTATTTATGCGATTTCATACTCTAAATTAATGTCATCAACTTGTTGTTATATTTCTATTAACAGACAATATATTCTATGAAGTGATTCATTTTTTTTCTTGTTGAATGATGTTTAGTGAGGCTTTAGAATATGTAGTACTCAACTAATGTATTTGACTAATGACTTTGAATTATCAAAATCTAGGTGATAGTTATGATTATTGTTGGCATGATATTTTTTTTCTTGAATATATGGGTATCTGTAAGAAAGATAGATAGGGAACAAGCCTCTTGTATACCTTTTTAAATTTTGACTTTGTTACACTTTCCAACATAATATATCCTATGTAAAGTTATGTAAAGTTCTACTCTGTTTTGAATTCATTGTTGTTATTTGAACAATTCCTAATCTCTTTTCCTCTTCTTATATTTCATGTACAACCGGAGAGTTGAATTTTCTATTTTGGAACTCGTTATTGACCTAAAATATTAGGCCAACAACAATTAGGATCATCACAATACTTGGAGTCTCAAAAATAGGAGTCTAACGTTTCTTAGCCTTCCCTTTTACGATTTTGATTATATTTGATATGTTGGCTAACCTTTACTTATGTCTACATAACTCATAAGTATTGATATATTAAATTGCTCGTCTTTTATTTTTGAAGATTATTTATGTGACCTAATGTTATTTGTTAACAAGATTGAAGTTATATTATAAGCTCTTGGGCAATTCTTTTAGAACAAAAATGATAAAAATATTTCTTCTTGAAAATAGGTTAACTCATAACATTCTTTTAGGGCTTTTAAGTTGAGGAAAAGAATTTTATAGTTTAAGAGTTCCCAAATGAAGTTTCAAAAGGGCTAAAACAATATTCATTTCGGCCTAATTCATCGCTTGGGACTTCCAAATAAATTGGAGATTAGTTCAAAGGCTAAAATAACCCCCTCTAGAAATATATTATGCTAAAATAATTACCCTCTAGAAATATATTTTTTGGGAAGTAGACCCTATATTTTACTAACAAAAAAAATAAAAATGTAACTTATAAAACAAGTCGCAATAACTAGGCCTATTTTATATCATTTAACCCATCTCCTTTATAAAAATTAGGCAAAAGGGTCTGGTGGACCCTTGTACTTATATCAATTTGTATTTTGAACCATTCTACATAACTATTTGTCATCTGAACCCTTAAACTTAATCAAAATGAGATTTTTAAACCCCTTTGACGGGTTACCAGGCTTATGTGGCATTTGTTTTGCTGAGTAAGATCTGGCGCGTGTTGTCACACATATAAAAGCAAGTGGAAGCAATGAATTTGCTTTAAAAATATTAAATAATAAAAAGAAAAAGAAAATGTCCCAAACCCCACCCTTTTCTTGAAGGCAAAGAATTAGATGCAAATTTTTAGAGGATTTGCATATAATTATAAACCTCATCAGCTTGCCAAGATCAAAGGTGCTGAAGTTGTTTTCTTAATTTTCCTGCAAATTGATTCATGGATGAATTTTACAACCATCTTCCTGTGGATCTAACAATGGTTGCCATATCTTGTTTGGTTTCCCTTCAAGTCACAGAAACTTGCTTGATTTCTCATGATCGCAATCATCTTTCTGCAGATCTGACCATGCGTTGAGATTTGTCATTATTGTTATCTTTCAAATCAAATATTACTAAAACATTTTAATCTCTTAACATACTATCTCAAGATTTTAGATATGCTAACATATTCAAAATACAAGGTACATACATATATATGTTATGCACATAAAGGTATAAATTCTATTTTTATATTTAGTTTTTCTACACATGACCTACTATTTTGTTATACTTTATATTATTATTTTTCTCATATCTACTACCCCTTTTACGATTTTTTTTTTAATTTATAAATTCCTACACTTTAATATACATGTTATTTTACTACATAAAATCTATCATCAATCTGTCTATAGATATAAATAAAATAGTAAGTGTTCATATTTTAACATTTAGTAACATTATTATTTTATTTGTTTATTTTTAGAAAACTCCATTTTATCCATTTTCATTAAAAATGATATCACACATACTACTACATATTTACACCCGACTACTACCTTATTTTATTTTATTTTCTTCTATGTTTTAATATAAATAAAACGACAAATTTTCATATCCTTTAGACTCAACATTTATATATTTGGGATAAGTTTATATAAGATACCTCTATATTTTTCAACATATAAATTTATCATACATTTAAGTACATTTATTTATTTATTTTACTATATGATAAACATACTACTATTAAATTTATTTTATATATGTATATATGTAATACATTGTATTTTACTCTTTTTCTTAAACTAATGAAATTTACTTATCATTGATTTTAAAACAAATAAATGAATAAATTTTCCTAATTATTTTTCCTAAATTGAGTTTAAGGAGTATCTTCGGATAGACTCTGAGGGATGCTTAATACCTTCCCCTCGAGTAACCAAATCCCTTATTCAGAATCTCATTGGTTTCACAAATCAAAACAGAGTTTACATTAACATATTTAAAAAATGGTTTTCCTAATATTTCCTTAAAATTTAGGTGGCGACTCTAAAATAAAATACAATTGATTTTCAAAAAATTAGAGTGGCAGGCATATTATGTTGTGAACAGTTTCGGCTAGTTCGAAATAGGGTGCAACAACTTGGCGACTTTACTGAGGAATCTTACTTAGGTTTTAACCTTAGAAAACTTAATTTAGGAATAATACTTGTGATTAGTTGTTTATTTTTTCTTGTTTTCTTTACCGAATTGATATATTGCTTTGAATGAAAGGTCGCAAGTCAAATCCAAACTTGTGTTCCTTAGTTATTGTTGAAGCACTATCTGTTTCTACTTTCCTCACACTGTCATTTGAACTTTCTATCGAGTCTTTGGTCGTACACAAAACATACACTGAACACGCTAGGGGTGTTCTTGCACTCCTTCGAAACTTTTTTTGGATTCCTTAGTTTCAAAGTTGGTGCAATTAAGATAGTCCGCCTTTTTTAGAATTACTCATTCTCACTCTCAATCATCTAGGAAAAAATCCTACTCTAGAAATAGGTCATGTTGCATAGCCTTAGGCAAGACAATATAATGTATTGTCGTTGCGTTTAGGAAACCACCCAAATGTCAATGAATTTCTTCTTTAAAACTCGACAACATACATTTTGTGTGAAATTGATATGAATGATCCAAACTAAATACTTAACGGATTTGGAGCAAATAAACTCATCATACCCTTTTACCTTTCTCTCAGATGCAAATGAACCAAAACCTCCCTAATATCAGGATGATGACTGAGGTCCCCCGAACTTTGAATGATTGGTGGGGAAACATCCGAGTGGCATATGGAAATGAGATTATGTCACACCTGAGGTCATTAATTGATCTACTAAATGCCGAGGCAAACAAATCGCTCATTACTCTAATGATTGAATTCTAGCAACCAGTAACAATGACTTTCTAGTTCACAGATTTTGAAATCACACCAACACTTGAGGAGATAAGTCAAATTGCCGATTTACCATCAGCTGGCAAAGCACCCTTGGCCCCATGCATTAAGTGGGGAATTGGTTTTGTCCAGTCTTTGGGGTTGAGAGTAGGCCCAGGTTTGCGAAGAGTTGATGAGGGATGGGTCAAGTTGGATTATCTGTTTAAAAGGTTCTGTCATGGAGAGAGCTATGATAGGTTCCAACAAGAATTCTTCATCTCCAGGGTTGATTGAGAGAGGCACAAGGTTATTATTTTTGTGGTAGCCTTTTTGGGTATTATGATCTTCCCAAAGAAAAAAGGTTGTGTCGACATCAACCTACTGCCTATGTTCATTAACATGTTTAGAGGACCTGTTAGAGTGACCATCGTACCCATGATCTTGATAGAAATATTTCGATCATTATTCCTCTATTCTAGAGGATGTGATCACTTTAAGGGAAGTAACCTGTTGCTACAGATTTGGGTGTTGGAACACTTCTATAAAAGACAAGCAGAAAATGGCACTAAACCAGACTTACACAAGAAAATCAGAAGCCATGTGATGAGATTGAGCATGTGGGATGCCCCAAATAATGAGGTTGGTTGGTGCCTTTTCCTGACCCACCTCACATGGAATATATTTAGTGACGACTACCATGGCTCTATGGCCAAGATTTGTTGAGAACCAACTACGTCTATTTCATTGAGTTGATTAGGTTAGAAGGCATCAAACCTTACATACCTCTAAGAGTCCTCCGACAGTTTGGGATTACCCAAGGCGTTCCTCTATTGTCAAATATGGCATTAATAGAGGTCTATTATGAAGGAAGAATCCCAATTGAAAGGATCGCTGCTTTGGTATAAGGATGGTATAGTATTCTTGACTTAGGCATGGGTATTGAGTCGTGGTGCACCCCTGAATATTATACTTGGTTTATGATGGGAGGAATTCTTGCAAGGCCCAGCTGTGACAGGATCTTGGGGTTCACGGACACCCAAAGATCAAATCAAATTGGCACGGAGATATTGAATCTCATGTCCATCACCATAACCATGTATCATCAGGTGACCTCACGACCTGTCCACCATCTCATATAGGCATGTGATGATGAACCAAAGGAAGAGATGGAGGAAGACCCAGGAGAGGATCTTAGAGAGCCAACTGAAGAGATGGAAGAGGATCCAGAAGAATATTCAGAGCATAAACCTAACTTGTATGACCATAGAGATGGAGGAGTGATGCATATGGAGAATGAACCTGTTCCAACAACAGAAGACGCTCACTCAGAATATGGTTCCGTAGGGTTTGATAAAAGGAATGATTCAAACCACTTGGAATGGAAGATCGACGAATCCCCAAAGTATCACCCAAGGCCATAATATGATATGGACGATGACGATGACGATGCTCTAACCTAGCCCTAGATCGCCTTTATTCATTGTACTCTTTCATAGCTCCTCGAAGTATCGTGTGGCCTATCCCTCTTGTATGCCTTGTGTCCACCCTTGTACTTTCATTTCATAGGCCTCTCTGATCAACTACCTCATTATAATTGCCAGACTACCTTTGATCAATGAAGTTATGTTTGCTCCAAAACTAAAATGTGTTTAAATGGATTATTCATTAATAAACTAATTGCAACGTAGGCCTACCTCAGGAAAAAAAAAGGTTCTATATTAGGATGCTTTTGAATGTCGCTAAATTGGCATATATATGTGTTACCCTTACATATTTTTTTATATCTATCAATATCTCCCAAACTAACATAGTTTTCCTTTTTCTTTGTTTTCTTTTCTTTTTCATAATTTATCCCCAAAGAACGTTGATTTGTGTTGACTTGCAAACTGGCTGACTCACGCTACAACCTTCGATCAAAAGGAAAGATGACAAATAGAGACGAGTTCAATGCTGTCGCAAACATAATGATACCTATAGAGAACCCCAAAGGTTCTCAAAAGGTAACAGACATTCAAAACGAAAAGAAAATGGCTCACATGGAACAAAAACTTGAAATCTTGAGGGACGAATTGCGTCAAGTGCGAGACTTAGCCAAACTGTCGGATACCACTTTCCCAACTTTTAAGATGCCTATCTACTTCACAAAGGCTGACTTGCCTTCTTCTGACTTACCAAATCAGCCAGAACAAACTCAACACGCTCCCGCTCACGGTCGAGTTCCACTAGCATCTCCAATCGCTGTCAGGACCATTTCTGACTTCTCTAATCGCAACCCTACTATACCTATAATGTAGCAGATACTTGGGGCATATGCCAGCGTTTCTTATGAGCCACATGTTCCACAACTATAAGCCGCTGGAGCTCCTATCTTCATAACACCAGCTGTGATTAATGTCTCGTACCAGGTCGATCAATATGTAGTGATGGAGAAAGATGCCCAACTGAAAGAAGATGCATTCATAAACGCCCAGCTTCAGGGTCTAAGAAAGGCATTGAAAAGTTTACAAGTTACTAGAGGAACAAAGAGTCTCGATTATGATGACTTGTGCATTCATCCAGACATTGACATGCCAGTAAGGTAAAAACTACCGAAGTTTGACATGTTCCATGGAAAAAGGTGACCCTCACGCACATTTAAGGGCATATTGTGACAAGTTAGTCGGTGTAGGGATAAATGAGAAGCTGAGGATGAAGTTGTTCATCCGGAATCTGTCAGGAGAAGCATTGACCTAATATACGCGCTAGGACCTCCTAAATGGCGGGACTGGTAGGAAAAGGCTGAGGATTTCATGACTCGTTTCAGATTCAATACTGAAATTACAGCTGACAAATTCTCATTAGCCAACATCTAGAAGAAGCCATCTGAGAATTTTCAAGAGTACGCACGACATTGGAGAACGGAAGCCACAAGGGTGCAACTACCACTAGATGAGAGTGAGCTCTCTAAGTACTTTATTCGAGCTCAAGAAGGTATCTGCTTTGACAAGATGATGTCAATGATGGGCCAGAAGTTTGCAGAACTGGTCAAGATGGGAGACTTTATAGAAGAAGGTGTCAAATCTGGGAAAATTCAGTTTCTGGTTGCATTGCAAGCCGCAAGTAGGGCCATAGAGTTAGGTACCATTGGTGGCATCAAGAAGAAAAATGAGGATGCTTTAGATGTCACTTACAAACAGGGATGAGGGTCCCATCAATCCCCAACAATCCCTAAATTGTTGTACATACTCATACATCCCATACCAAGTACATAATGCCCAACCACACTATAATCCGCCCCGAGCACCAACATACAAAAATCCTCCAAGACCATATGTTCCTGTCCAAGCACTAATTTGACGTTTCAAGCACACCTCATCCAATTCTAGATGTTCAACGATCCTAAATTAGTATAAAATCAAACTAAATGAGTTAGGGTCGAATCCCACAGGGAGCGGTACTTGTTTCAGATTCAATTAGGAAGTATAAATGCGGTCAAATCAGTCATAGGAATAAAAATTATCGAATAAAGACGTAATTCAAATTAAGGGGTGACACGAATATTAGATGGGGTTTTGGTTTTGATTATCAACTACAAACAACAGTCACAAACAATAAGAATTTACAATAATGAGACAAATTCTTGGGATGTGATCGATTATAGGCTATTATAGACATATTGGTAATTGCAACTATTAGAAAACAACTAGATATTAGTGAGCAGGTTAGACTATAAGGGAGTTAATTTTCTCTCAACAATTAACCCGAATCAAGTGATTTCTCTCGAACATCAACAAGCATGAAAATTAAGAGCAACCCACACCTTAATCCATTCACTCAATCGAGCTGAATGTGCGAGATTGGGTTTAGGATTTATTCTCTGATCAACCCAATACCCACAAACCATTAATCAAAAACCTTAGTTCTAAAGCCTCTCTCTTGAACAAGCAAAGAACACAAACATATAATTGCATTTGCAACTATAATTCTTAAATTAAACCACAATTAATGATTAAACTAACTTTTAAATAGCATTTAAACTAACAATTAGCAGTACCTATAAACTAAATCAGCCCATAATCACATGATCACACCTCAAGAATTGGAGTTTTAGCTAGACATCATAAAAATGCAAAAACTGTTACCAAATAGATTATCCATCAACTAGATAAGAGTGATTTTGTCCTTAAAATGCTCCAATTTGAAGATTCTCAAAGACCCACTTCAAAATTCTTGAATCCCTCAAAGCTAAGGAAAAACTTTCCAGAATATTTGATAAGTTCCAAAGATAAAAATAAGATACAAGATACTCAACTAAAATGTTCAAAATCCTATTTATAGTCGCCAAAAATGTGCTATGAAAGTCCATTCGGCGAAGTAAGTTGGGCTTACCAAACCACTCGGCGAGCAGCCCTTTGGTCTCTTCCATCGCCCTTTTTCCTCGACATTTAACATTCTCAATGTCTGTAACTTTGGGCGATCAATCTTGGCTTCACAGAATCACTCGAAGATCCGCCAATTGCTTCTTTTCATCACCAACTTGGTTCTTTCCTTCAGGGCTTGGCACACTGGAACTTTAGGCGGTTTGATGAGCCACTCGACAACACACCGAGAGCTCTTGGTGATCCTCAGGCTCACCCCTCTTCATTTCTTCATCCTGTTTTGTTCCTTTTTGCTTATTAGTGTCCTTGCTTTGTTCCTCAATCCATATTCCTGAAAATCAAGGGTTTAACATAAGTTATTGGCACAAATAAGAATTTGAGGACAATAAATCTCTATAAACAAAGCCCTAACTGAGTCCAAATATCGAACTGACATTTCAAGCACACGTCATCCAATTCTAGGTGTTCAACGATCATAAATTAGTATAAAATCCAATTAAATGAGTTGGGGTCGAATCCTACATGGAGCGATACTTGTTTCAGATTCAATTGGGAAGTATAAATGCGGCCAAATCAGTCATAGGAATAAAAATTATCGAATAAAGGCATCATTCAAATTAAGCGGTGACACGAATGTCAGATGGGAGTTTTAGTTTTGATTATCAACAACAAACAGCAGTTACAAACAATAAGAATTAATAATAATAAGACGGATTCCTGGGATGTGATTGATTATAGGCTATTATAGACATATGGGTAATTGCAACAGTTAGAAAATAGCTAGATATTAGTGAGTAGGCTAGACTATAAGAGAGGTAATTATCTCTCAAGCAATTACCTCGAATCAAGTGATTTCTTTCGAACATCAACAAGCATGCAAATAAGAGCAACCCACACCTTAATCCATTCACTCCTCCGAGCTGAACGTGTGAGATTGGGTTTAGGATTTACTCTCTTGAGCTAAACCCAGGTCACCCCAATACCCACAATCATTAATAAAAAACATTAGTTCTAAAACCTCTCTCTTGTGCAAGCCAAGAACACAAACATAGAATTGCATTTGCAACTACAATTCTTAAATTGAACCACAATTAATGATTAAACTCACTTTTAAATAGCATTTAAACTAACAATTAGAAATACCCATAAACTAAATCAGCCCATAATCACATGATCACACCCCAAGAATTGGGGTTTTAGCTAGACATCATAAAAAGGTAAAAACCGTTACCAAATTGATTATCCATCAACATGGTAAAAGTGATTTCGTCCTTAGAATACTCCAATTTGAAGATTCTCAAAGACCCACATCAAAATTCTCAAAAGTGAATTTCTTCAATCCCTTAAAGCTAAGGAAAAACTCTCCAGAATATTTGATAAATTCTAAAGATAAAGATAAGATGCCAGATACTCAACTAAAATGTTCAAAATCCTATTTATAGTCGCCAAAAATGTGCTACGAAGGTCCATTCGGTGAAGTAAGTTAGGCTTGCCGAACCACTCGGCGAGTTGCCCTTTGGTTTCTTCTATCGCCCTTTTGCCCTGGCATTCAACATCCTTAAGGTCTGTAACTTTGGGCAATCTATCTTGGATTCGCGGAATCACTCGATGATCCACCGACTGCTCCTTTTCATCGCCAACTTTGTTCTTTCCTTCAGGGCTTGGAACACTGGAACTTTAGGCGGTCCGCTGAGCCACTCGTCGACACGCCGAGTGCTCTTGGCAATCCTCAGGCTCACCCATCTTCATATTTTCATCCTATGTTGTTCCTTTTTGCATGTTAGTGTCCTTGCTTTGTTCGTCAATCCATATTCCTGAGAATCAAGGATTTAACATCAGTTATTGGCATAAAATAAGCATTTGAGGATACTAAATCTATATAAACAAAGCCCTAAATAAGTCCAAATCTCGGACTCATCAACACCCCCAACTTAAACTTTTGTTTGTCCTCAAGTAAAATTCAAGTTCAGCAGCTCAAAAAGATGTCTCAAACAGTGCTACAAAAGACTCAATCATGAATGCTCACAACAAGACTCAACTTACTCATGCTAGGATCAATTGTGCACTCAAAGATTCAAGTTGTGACTCACCATTATCAAAGATGCTCAAGTTCACAATACTTGCTTCAAATGCAAGTTCAAGCTCAACAAAGGTACTCAAATGCCCTCATGACAAAGATGATTCCATATTCACTTACAATTCTTTAACAATTTATAGTTTCATAATCACAGACGACTCTCACACTCACAAAGATGAACACATACATGACTTCACCCATAGGTTTGTCCTTATTTTCCAATCAACATTCGTTTCAGCTTACTCAAGATCAAAAAAGTCTTTTCAAGGCTTGTAACGGGGTTGAGTATAAAGGTATGGTCATTTAGTTTCAGTGGTTGCTACCCTCATGAAATGTGGTTTGAACATCACTTTCTTCCCTTCCTTCAACATTTGAATCATGCTCAAAATTCATCCCATTATTCAACTTCCAATGGAATACCAGACACCCCATTTCTTTTGCAACTTTCACAACTTTATTTCACAAGTTTTTCATTCTTTTTCTTTTGCATACTTCTTTTCTTTATTTTTTTTATATGGAAGGGTTCCATATTTTTTTTCCAAGGCCATTGCTAGAAGGGGAAATTTTCACATTCTTGATTTACCTTCTCTTTTCACCACACTCCCAACTTAGGCTTTTGACCTAAGTTGGCTATTCAAACAAACCAAACTTCATGAGGATTATGGATGAATGGACAAAGAGGGGTCACAATTGCATCAAGTTTCTTCCAAGAAAAGGATAAGGCTCAAAGGGGTTAAGCAAGGTTCACACATCTCACAAGGTTGGCCACAAAAGAGGTATATTGTCAAATTATTCCACTCTTCAAAATTGTTGCCTAAGATCATTTAAAGTGCTTGCATCACTTGGTCAACCGGACCAACGGGGCAAATTCTAGGTGTCATCACACAAGGTTCAAAGTAAGCTCATCACCCAAGAGATTGGCAACAATATCAAACAAGACTCCACACTTTCTCTAGTGTGCAATGTTCATCACAAGAGACTCTATTTGATAATCGGCTAGTCACAACGAGATGCAAAAACTCCACATATTGTCTATGCAACTTCTTTTGGCCTCATCGTAGCTGCGCATTCATTTTTGTTCGATTAAGACCACTATTCAAGTCATCAGTATTGATCATAATCGATACTCAAATTTGCACAAGAACAACCACAATCAAACACATAAGAGGTGGGAAAATTTTTCAAAATTTGTCAAACACCATTTCCATTTAAAACAAGGAACCACAGGCTCAAACATCCATAAGATAAAATCAACACACAATTTATAACACAAAAACCCAATATATATATATACAAAATATAGTCACAAGAGGTAGGTATGGAAATACCTCACCCCCCACAAACAAAAAACAGTTGTCCTCAAATGCAACAAAAGTAATCAAAAGTCAATAAAAACGATAGAGTAGGTAAAGAAGAATCTTGTCTACACAGTCACTCCATCTGTTGGGGCATCAATGCTCATTGCAACACTCTAATTCTGGGCATCAGTGCCCGGTGTTATTGCAATACTGGCTCCACTAGAGCCTACCATGGACGTCTCTGTCAGCGATGTTTGAATGACTAACTGTACAATTGTCTCCTCTAAATCTGGCAGGTCTCCATAGATGGTCGCCTCCTAAGCATCAAGCTACTCCTCATCCGTCTCCGTCTCTGACTCATCAGCTGCCACATCATGCATAGGCACATCTTCGGTGTTGGCCAGAGGCCGTGGCATCCTGATCCTTAGCTGACTCAAAGAGGGAAGTGAAGTCTATGGACTTCAGATTTTCCACATCCTTTCTCAAATTTAAAACCTCGACTTTCAAAGTCGTCACCTTTAAAGTAACCCCATGTCCTCTCTCACACATCTATGCTCTCACTGTGAGATCATCAATCGATGTCCGAAGGATTGTCAACGCAACTAAGATGGCTCGCTCAATCATCCAAGGCACCTCGGCCTTGAGCCGAGTAGCCCACACATCGGCAAAATGGTCTAAGTGCCCCATCTTGAGGATCATGGACTGAGTGATCCTGGTGGGTTCGGAAGCAACAGAAGAATCATGAACCTGGGAAGAAGTGGAAGCGGGTGTACCTAAAGGCCCAGAAGCTGGAGTAGGCAAAAATGCCTCTGCAGGTATAGACTCAACATCGACTTCTGAGGATTCATCCACCGGAGTCGCTCTTCTCCTTTTCACCTCATCCCGAGTGTACTCGACCTTTATGTGCCGGATATCGGTGGAAGATGTGGGAGTGACCTCTATGTTTCTCTTCTTTTCATGAGGAACTCCAGCACGCCGACATAATTCTGTAATCAGGATTGGGAAGGAAAGGGATGTCTGGCGCTGTTTGGCCCTCAAAGCCATCTCCAGCTCAATAATGAGTCCAAAGTCGATGCTCCTCCGGGATATGATTGGTCCAAGACAGGTCGCCTTTGGATGGCAGAGGATGGACTCATTCTGTGAGGGCATAATGGAGCTGCTTATGAACCCAAACCAATACTGAGCAGTGATGTTCAAGTTCTTCTTCTAAATGGGAGCTCATGCCTCAATCCACCTCGGGATGGTGTCAGAAATGAGAGTAGCAGGCCATCAATTTAGATCATCCAGAGATGTCGCAGTGGTAGTCAAACTTGAGTAGGCAAACCCTGACCCTCTATCAAGTATAACATTGATATACTCTCCGCTGCATCTCATTAGTTTCCCCTGGACCATGACGGACTCTACCGGTGTGAAGGGACTGACCTTCTTCTTTCCCTTGGGTACCAGGTCACCATACGTCGTGTAAAACTCCCAGAACCATGTAGGAATATAGGGGCCATGAAGCATGGTGAATTGCTCAAACCTGTGGAACTAGAGAATGTCCCACACATTGGGGTACATGTCCACTACACCATCTGTGGACAACCTCTTCTCTTCAAGAATGGTCCTCAATCCCTCGGCCTTTAGCCTGTTGAGAAGTCGGGAAGGAGGACGCTGAACTAGTGGTGCTAGAACCACCATTTGTGCTGGAGCTGACATGGAGTCAGTGACAAGAAGGGTAGACTCTAGGATACTAAATGAATCTTGATGAGATCGTGCACAAATTTGTGTTCCCCAGGACTGTAGTGGTTGGTCATCATCAAACTCGGAGAGTGAGACCTGAGAATCAATAAACTCCCCCGCACTGCTGGAGTTGTGCTCCGGTATCTCAGATATGAGTGTTTTGCCCTTACCCCTGCCTCCCTTAGGAGGTGCTTTCTTTCCCTTTTTAGAAAGAGCAGTTGCTTCCTCATTAATCACTATGCCCCTTGCTCGTTTGAGGGTCGGCATACCACTGTCGTCCAAGTTGGTTCTAGCCATATATGCAAAATACACCAAGAAGAGTTAGAGATAATCCAAGATAAATACAAAAAATAGGTTGCAGAAAGACTCGCCGAACCGTTCGGCGAGTTACTGAGTCACTTTGGTGAGCCAGATCTGGCTTATCGAAAGGACTGGCTAAAAAATTTCTAGAAAAAAAGATAGGTCGGCGATATGCAGTGACGTTCGGCGAGCTCAGACTAGCCCGCCGAAAGTTACAGTGTGTTTTAGGGGTTAGGGGAGCCGAAAGGGCGATCAAGGAATACTTTTGGCAAGTGGCCGAGTGCACTTAGTGAGCTCAGGCTTCCCGTCGAAAGTTACAAACTCAAATTCAACCAAAACAAGAAATTAAGGGCGATCAAGGGGGATATTGGTGAACCACCGAGTGGTTCGGTGAGGTCGACCCAGCTCGCCGAATTGCCCACGTGCCAAATTTCAACCCCATTTCCCAAAATCAAGCCAGCAGCCCCTGAAAATAAAACTAAAATACACACTCATGCAGTTAAGCTAGACCCACTAAACTCATGTTACCGGGGTACTCAGACTACCCCCAAGTTTGGCCAAATTGGCCATTTGACGACTTTTGCCTTTAATAATGACGCCAAACGCTCCATCATTGGGCAAAGTACTATATTTAACACAATTGAGGTTACTCAGACATCACCCAACTAGAACCAACAACAATTTACCGCAACCCAACAAATTTTGATCAATTTTAAAGCACAAAATTTGAGAAAATCAACAATTTAGGCAATTAAGCACAATTACGAAACTAAAATAGGCAAACTAGCACATAATTACGATTTTAGGGCAGTCCCATCACACATCAATAATATTGAAACAATTCCATTTGGATATAACCGTTATTTAAGAGTTTGTGGTTCAGAAAACCAACCTTTAATGCCGAAATACGAGTTTGTAAAGCTAGGCCGCAATGTATTCCAACTCTGAGCATGAGATCAACGAGCAAAAAGCAATAAAAATGGAAAAATATAGAAGCTATATAGTGTGGGTGCAAATATACGAGGCTAAAAGTGAGGGAATATGAATCAGTTCGCGGGCCTTTTGGCGATATTAATAGTCTTCGCCGAACCACTCGGCGACACGCCGAATGGTTACTTACCATGACAAGTTTTACTGGACCTTCAATTAATTTGGGGGTCGAAACGACGGATAAAGTCGGCCTCGCCGACCTGTTCTGCGAGTTGCCGATTTATCCAAAGGCCCGCCAAGTTTTACAGACTCTAACCTGATATTTTCCTGAGTCTAACGACGGTCCAAGTCGGGCTCACCGACCTCTTGGGTGAGTTGCCGACTGGACACTTGGCTCGCAAAATTGAATTTTTCAAACTCATTCCGCTTTTCACCCTGCACCATAAACACCCCGTTATTTAAAAAAAAACTGAATGCATTAAAAACATGGGTTGCCTCCCAAGAAGCGCCTTAGTTAACGTCGTAGCACGATACAAGTACCCACTCAAACTTCATTTTTAGGTTTGCCATAGTTTCACTAGGCAACCCCCCTTGTTGTCTTGGGTTTAAATGCGAAGAAATTTGACCCATTTGGGTCTCCAACTGCTTGATAGAGACGGAATGAGAGGTCACTGTCTAGTTAAGAGTCAATACGTTTTCCTTCATTTCCTTCAAAACTTTATCGGACCCTTCAACCTTGTTGAGAATACGTGAGAGCATTTCCTCAATTCGGCCACCTCATAATCTTTGGGCTTTTGACGCTCATGGGGAGGTACATACCTATCCTTCTCCCCATCTTTTTTATTCCACATGGCATTACAATCATGCCACTCCCTATCACGGTCTCTCCAGCCCTCATCTTTGTTCCAACCTTGGTTACCACCCGACCTTGGGTAGTTTGCATGATAACCTCCTCTTTGGTTGGCTTGGAAGTTCACTTCCTCATTGTACAACGCTTCAAATTTGGCCTCTTCGGGGTTTACACCACCAATACCGACAACATTAACACTCCTAGTACCAGCACCCATGACGTTCTTGTCCAAGATGTCCAGCTGGGTCATCATCTTTGCCATGTTTTAATCTCTCTCTTGATCTTTTTCAATCTGCTCCATTGTCAATTTGTAAGTATGAGGAGAGACTTGATCTTCATGGGTGTACCATGCCCGGTTAATCTTGGTTATGCCATCAAGGAGTTGGACAACTATTGCATAAGGCTATTTCATTAACCCTCCCGGAGAAAGTTGATCAGCCACTCCCTTGTTCATAGATTCGAGGCTTCTGTAGAAGTATTGTAACAGTACATTATCGGGCAATCCATGAGTTGGGCATTGAAGCACTAACTTCTTAAACCTTAGCTAAGTCTTATGGATTGGCTCACCCTCTAAATGTTTGAAGCTTTGAATACTGTCACAAAGAGTCATCATCTTCGAATGAGGGAAAAATCACACTTGGAATACGGTAGTAAGCTCTTCCCACAAAGTTATAAAATCTCTTGGCAACTCAGCCAACAACTTGCATTCTTCTCCCATTAGAGAAAATGGGAACAACCTCAGCCGGACCGATTCTTGAGATATGTTCTTAAAGGAGAACGGTCCATAAATATCAACAAAATTCCTTATATGCTCATGGCGATCCTTATGAGCCAGCCCACCGAACAAACCCTTAAGTTGTAGGAGCTGCAACATGGGTCTTGTAATATGAAACACTGCATTTCCCTTAGCCGGAGGTAAACGAATGGCACCAACTCCACCCACTAGATTTGGGTCATTGACATCATTGAGGTTTCCAATGTCATCTTGGTGGCCCACTTGGCTACCATTGTTACCGTTTACATTCATTTCCTCTTTTCAACAAGCAACACAAAAACCAAAATTAAAAGTAAGTAGATTCAACTATGACCAACAAGAATACAATTCAACTTCACCAAAAGAATTTCAAACAACACCACTCCCCAGCAGCGGCGCCATTTTGATTTGACGTTTCAAGCACACCTCATCCAATTCTAGGTGTTCAACAATCATAAATCAATATAAAACCCAACTAAATGAGTTAGGCTCGAATCCCACAAGGAGCGGTACGTGTTTCAGATTCAACTGGAAGTATAAATGCGGTCACATCAGTCATAGGAATAAAAATTATCGAATAAAGACATCATTCAAATTAAGGGGTTACACGAATGTCAAATGAGGGTTTTAGTTTTGATTATCAACTACAAACAACAGTCACAAACATAAGAATTAACAATAATGAGACGGATTCTTGGGATGTGATCGATTATAGGCTATTATAGACATATGGTAATTGCAATTATTAGAAAATAGCTAGATATTAGTGAGTAGGCTAGACTATAAGAGAGGTAATTTTCTCTCGAACAATTACCCCGAATCAAATGATTTCTCTCGAACATCAACAAGATTGCAAATTAAGAGAAACCCACACCTTAATCTATTCACTCCTTTGAGCTGAATGTATGAGATTGGGCTTAAGATTTACTCTCTCGAGCTAAACCTGGGTCAACCCAATACCCACAAACCATTAATCAAAAACCTTAGTTCTAAAACCTCTCTCTCAAGGAAGCCAAGAACACAAACATAGAACTGCATTTACAACTACAATTCTTAAATTAAACCATAATTAATGATTAAAATCACTTTTAAATAGCATTTAAACTAACAATTAACAATACCCATAAACTAAATCAGCCCATAATCACCTGATCACACCCCAAGAATTGGGATTTTAGCTAGACATCATAAAAAGGTAAAAACTGTTACAAAATTAATTATCCATCAACTGGGTAAGAGTGATTTCGTCCTTACAATGCTCCAATTTGAAGATTCTCAAAGACCCACTTCCAAATTTTCAAAAGTGAATTTCTTCAATCCCTCAAAGCTAAGGAAAAACTCTCCACAATATTTGATAAGTTCCAAAGATAAAAATAAGATACAAGATACTCAACTAAAATGTTCACAATCCTATTTATAGTTGCCAAAAATGTGCTACGAAAGTCCATTCGATGAAGTCAGTCGGGCTCACCGAACCTCTCGGCGAGCCGCCCTTTGGTCTCTTCCATCACCCTTTTGCCTTGGCATTTAATATCCTCAATGTCTGTAACTTTGGGCGATCTATCTTGGCTTCGTGGAATCACTCGGCGATCTGCTGGTTGCTCCTTTTCATTGCCAACTTGATTCTTTCTTTCTTTTTTTTTTTTTTATTATTATTATTATTTATTATTATTATTATTATTCAAATTAATAAAAATATGATAACTTCCCACTAAAAAAGGAATCACACATCCTATTTTTTAGAACTGTTTTAAATTAAGAAAAAGCACTTTAGTTGTAAAATAAAATAGTAATTTCTTATTTAATTTTATATATATATATATATATAAATTATTATGAATATATGTTTTTTTCCATAGAATGTGGGTAGTTCTTTCAAATATATTATATAATTAAAATTTATTTTTAAATAAATAATTAATATTAAATTTGAAAACTTCCAAAAAAAAGAGGAGGAAGAAGAAAAGTTCTAAACGTTAAAAGACAGTTTTTTTTGTAGAGATTGAAATTTTTATTTTTAGATTTTTATATTTTAAATTAATTTTAATAATTAATAGATTCCTTTTTTGTAGTGCTGACACGTGGTGCTTTTTCTTCTCCTTTTATATATAGATAGATTATTATTTTATTTGTTTATTTTTAGAAAACTCCATTTTATCTATTTTCATTAAAATTATATCACACATACTACTACATATTTACACCCGACTACTACCGTATTTTGTTTTATTTTCTTCTACGTTTTAATATAATTAAAATGAAAAATTTTAATATCCTTTAGACTCAACATTTATATATTTGGGATAAGTTTATATAAGATATATCTATATTTTTCAACATATAAATTTATCATACATTTAAGTACATTAATTTATTTATTTTACTATATGATAAACATACTACTATTAATTTTTTTTTATAGATGTATATATGTAATACCTTGTATTTTATTCTTTTTATTAAACTAATGAAATTTACTTATCATTGATTTTAAAACAAATAAATGAATAATTTTTTATAATTAGTTTTCCTAAATTGAGTTTAAGTACTATCTTCGGATAGGCTTTGAGGGATGCTTAATACCTTCCCTTCAAGTAACCAAAACTCTTACTCAGAATCTCACTAGTTTCGCAAATCAAAACAGAGTTTACATTTACATATTTAAAAAATGGTTTTCCTAATGTTTCCTTAAAATTTAGGTGGCGACTCTATTCAAAATCAGTGTGGCAGCCATAATATGTTGTGAACTATTTTGGCTAGTTCGAAATAGGGTGCGACAGGGTAGACACCAGATTCCATGTTAATAACTCACATGGTTTCAATGTCGGTTAAAGGTAAATATCCCACAAGAATGAACTAAGGTTAGTTCTAGAAGTATCTTACAAATATTTTAAAGATATTAGCTTGCATTGACCATGTTTTATGATTTATGTTTATAACCCTTTATCATATTATTTAGCTTGGTCATTGCATGCCATGAAAACCTCCCTTTTAACATGATTTCATACATTTATGCATTGCTATTAGACTTGGTACATTTTTGTACTAACACATACTCTTGCCTATATTCTTATACAAAGGTAGAGTCCGACACTCCGATTTCGCATCCCGTGCCTAAAGATCGCCTTGGTAGATATTGAATATTGGTGAGTCCTCATGTTCCGAGGACCAAATTTTATTTCCTATTGTCTTAGTATGTGATGTATATGTCACGTCCCTATCACTCTTGATGTACTTGATGGCTTTGGGACTGTGTTAGACTTCCACTACATTTGATAAACTCTTATATTTTGAAATTATCTTTTAAACTCTCTTAATGTTCTATTATCTTGTATGATGTATGCTAAGTGGCTTGTGCAAAGCCTCTCGGGGTCTTATACACTATGTTACACCTAGTCCATGCTTTGGGTCATGACACACACTGAGAACGGAGAGTATACTTGCCAAGGTAGAACTCCATATCATACCATTCAAACTATATGGATCCACTAGCTAGGTCATTTAAGACGAACCTCGAGGGAACGTAGTTTGGAACTAAAGATTTCTACTAGAGACTATCCTTTTTGAGCCTGCACTTCAAAATTATCTCAATTCTAAGTAAAATCCCAACGGAATAGATAAAGTCAACTATCAAAGCATAACATTAAGAATGACACTAATCAAGATACCAATCCAAATCATAAATTCTATAAGAGTAGCTTCTTTAAATAATGATATATATATGAGGAAACCTTTCACAACTATGGTTTCATATTATGTGAGAAAATTGTAACACCTAGCTATTTGAAAGAACTAGAATTAGAAAGAAACAATTTTTAAAAAGAATGAAAATCTAAAATTTAGCAAGTCATGTTAAGTATGAGTTTTGGATCAACTTTAAATGACCATAACTCCTAGTAAAGGATGATTTAGGTGGGATACAAGATATAAAATGAAAGGTCTTTGAATTATGTTTCCAACACCACCGAGTTTGCTAGTTTTCGAGTTCGTATGAGGGAGATATGCCTGTTTGAAGTCCGACAGTCTGCATAAGAAAAGTTACCCAAAATTTGGAAGGGTATTTTGGTCTTTTCATTTTCCAATTAATTAAATCCATTTTTAGTAAATTATTTGGGGGCTAAACTGAGTAAGTTCAGTTTACATAATTAAGAATTACGCTAGGGCTTTGAGAGAAGAGAAGAGAAGAGAAGAGAAGAGAAAAAAGGAGAAAAGAGGAGAAAAGAGGAGAAAAGTCAAGGCGTTCTTGGAGATTTCATGCGGAAACGAAGTCGTTTCGCCAAAGGGTGATCCCTAAAGAGGTATGTGAGACTTTAATAGCATTGGGTTCGTTCACCCACGCGCCAATCATGTTTGTTTCAGTGAAATTCATTCTAGAAAGTTGAAAGTATGATGTTCTTGAATTATGTTCTTGAAATTGGCTTTAGTTCTTGAGATTTGATGGGCTTGTTGAGTTCTTGATCGAATCATGTCAATTTTAGAGTTGTGTTTGATTAGAATCTTGTGTTCATGTACTGGGTATCTGAATCTAAAGATTAATTGAGAAAAAGAATCAAATTTAGGTGAATTGAGGTTAGAAAACGAAGAAGGAAAAAGTCGGGCAAATCTGGGTACCAGGTCCGCGGACCTGTTCCTCAGGATGGGGACTTTTCTCTCCGCATCGCAGAACTGTCATGGATGCTTCTGCCTCAAAATTTATTTCGCGACCAAATATTAAAATGCATCTCCATGTAGCGGACTTGTTTCCAGATAGTGATTTCTTAATCGTTTCTAATGTTTAACTATCTAAAAACACTCATAACATCATGAGATCTTTCCCATCACAAATCACAATCCTTGAATCCATAAATTCCAATTCGAGGGAAGTTAAGAGCCAAGTCTAGAGAGTTCTTAGAGTCCTTTCAAAAGTCTATTGCAAATGCTTTAAACGTGTTTTAAGACTTGAGTTTTAAGTTAAGTAAGAGTATCAAATGAAGTTCATTTCTTCAAAAAGAGTATAAGGGAACTAAGTATTCCCAAAGAGTAAATGTTTTCACATTTAAACAAGAGAGGAAACACCGATTTCCAAGAGATCCTTTGAGCTAGTTTTTGAGTAATTATATCTCAAACCAAAGAAATAGTTTTTGTTTTTAGACATATAAGCTGAGTATTTTGGGAGTAGTATTGAGCACCGATGTGGGGACGAGTTCATAATAACTCAATATCTCCATAAACCATGTAGCCAACGTGGGTAAAAAGGGTCATACTTTTTAGATGATTCCTTAATACTTTTTAGCATAGACTAGTGGATCCACTTAGTTGAGGCGTTCTATATCCCAGTAAGTTATAGGATAGTTCTGGCAGCGTGGGCGAGATATTGTATCATCACATAGCTCATAGTGATGGTTGTCGGTTAGAGAAACTCCCACAGAATTATATTACTTTATTATATGATTACTTTGAGTTTCTATTCACTATTTAAATGCTTTATATAAAATGTACCTTTAGTGTTGTTTAATTCTGCATTTGAGTTGAGTATCCATGAGTTGAGTAAAGTTGAGGTAAGTGTTTCTTTTATAATTAAGTTCAAGCTTATGTTGTGTTAAGTTTTCCCCTCGCATGGTCGTACATACAATGTACGGATGCCATTTGGCCTGCATTGTTTTATGATGCAGATACAGGTAACCAGGATCAATATCTAGCGCCTCATTGATCCAGTTGAGCACTCAGAGTCCATTGGTGAGCCTCCTTGCTTTCCAGAGGATTCCCTTTTTACATTGTTTTCAGTATTTTGGTTGTTAGGATGATCAGGGGTTTTGTCCCGACATCCCTCATTGTTTTAGAGGCTTCATAGACGGATAGTTATAGTTCACTAGTCTTTCTATTTTCAGTTGTTTATGTTAATACATAGAGTTGCCATTTTGGCTAGTCGAATGTTCATTTAAGACATTCAAAGTTATTGCATGAGTTTTCTTTTGAGGTTGTTTCTTATTGTTTAAGTCTTCCACTACTAGTTAAGACAAGACAAGGGTTCGCTTGGGGCCAAAATGGTTCTCGAGTGATAGTCCCGTCCAAGGTGTAGGCTTGGGGTGTGACAAACTTTGTATCAGAGCATTGAGTTCAAGAGTCCTACGGAGTCTATGAAGCCGTGTCTATAGAGTCCTAGTTATCAATGTGAAGCGTGCCACATCTATAATTAGGAGGCTGCAACATTTAGGAACTATCTCACTTCTTTCATAATCATTTCGTGTGATAGAGGAAATCTCTATAAAGTTTCCTTCTAACTCGTGCTTGCGCATCTCTTTTAGATCATGCCTCCATGAAGAGCTATCAGAGGTTATCCTGCGAGGAGGAATGTTGGGGAACAAGGGGTACCTAATGCACTTGAAGTACAACCCCAAGGAGAGGTCACTAATGTTGAGTTTAGGGAAGCGATTAGAATGTTAAGTCAAGCGGTGACCAATCAAGCTGGCATAGAGAGAACCAACAGGAAGTAAATGATACATCAAGAATCCGTGAGTTTCGAAGGATGAATCCTCCAAGCTTCACTGGTTCAAGCACTACTAAGGATCCCAAAATATTTTGTTAAGGAACTGTAGAAGGTGTTTGAGGTTATGCACGTTGTCGATACTGAGCCAGTGGAACTAGCTGCATATCAACTAAAGAGTGTTGCTAGGACTTGGTTTGACCAGTGGAAGAAGAGTAGGGCTGAGTATGCACCGGTTTTGAGTTGGGCTGTGTTCGAGAGTACTTTCTTAGGGCGTTTATTTCCCCGTGAACTGAAAGAATCAAAGGTACGAGAGTTCCTCACTCTTAAGCATGATTCATTAAGTCTTCATGAGTACAGTTTGAAGTTCACTCAACTTTCCCGATATGCTTCGGAAATGGTTGCAGCTATGAGGAGCAGGATGAGTCTGTTTGTTACTGGATTGTCTCGTCTGTCGAGTAAGGAGGGCAAGGAAGCTATGCTAATAGGGGACATGAACATAGCAAGACTTATGGTTTTTGTGCAGTAGGTTGAAGAACAGAAGCTGAGGGATAGAAAAGAATTTAGAAACAAGAAAGCTAAGACAGGGAATGAGTCCGAGCAGCAAAGGAATAATGTGAACCGGTCTTCCTTTCAGCATAAGCAAAAGGGACCTGCTCCATCATCTACTAGTGCACCTGCACCAAGGAACAAAGCTGAGTATAATAGTCAGAATTCACAGAATTTCAAAGCTAGACTTTCTCAGTCTCAGGGTAGTATGGAACAAGGAGGTAATTGGGCTTCTACATGTGCTAAGTGTGGTAGGAACCACCCAGGTGCGTGTCACGATGGCTCTACTGGTTGTTTTAAGTGTGGTCAAGAGGGTCACTTCATGAAAGAGTGTCCTAAGAGCAAGCAAGGAAATGGAATAGGGGTGATAGAGCCCGATCTTCTTTAATTTCTCCACCAGACAGGGTTGCACCTAGAGGAGCCACTTCAGGGACTAGCGGAGGAGCAAACTGCCTATATGCGATCACTAGTCATCAAGAGCAAGAGAATTCTCCAGATGTTGTCACTGGTATGATCAAAGTATTTACTTTTAATGTTTATGCGTTGCTAGATCCAAGAGCGAGTCTATCTTTTGGGACTCCTTATGTTGTGATGAGTTTTGATATTCTTCCTGAGAAACTTTGTGAACCCTTTAGTGTTTCTACACCTGTTAGTGAGTCCATTCTAGCTAAGAGAGTCTATCGTGATTATACTATTTTAGTCAATCACAAGAGCACCATGGATGATTTAGTTGAGTTAGACATGGTTTATTTTGATCTTATTCTGGATATGGACTGGCTTCATGCCTATTATGCCTTTATTGATTGTAGAACTCGGGTTGTCAAATTCTAGTTTCCTAATGAGCTAGTCTTTGAGTGGAGGAGTAGTTCAGCAGTGGCTAAGGGTCGTTTCATTTCATACCTTAAGGCAAGTAAGTTAGTTTCCAAGGGTTGTGTCTATCACTTAGTCCGAGTTAATGACTCTAGTGTTGAGACACCTCCTATTGAGTCAGAACCTACTGTGAGTGAGTTTCCTGAGGTCTTTCTAGATGATCTACCCGGAGTCCTTCTTGAGAGAGAAATAGACTTTAGTATATATATTCTCCCTGATACCTGTCTTATATCTATTCTTCCATATAGGATGAAATCAGCAGAGTTGAAAGAGTTAAAAGAGTAGTTGAAAGATCTCATTGAGAAGCGATTTATTCGACCAAGTGTCTCACCTTGGGCACTCCGGTCTTATTTGTGAGGAAGAAAGATGGTTCCCTTAGAATGTGTACAGATAGCCGTCAGCTGAACAAGGTTACTATCAAGAATAAGTATCCTCTTCCAAGAATTGACTATCTTTTCAATCAGCTTTAAGGTGCCACTTGTTTTTCTAAGATAGACCTCCGATCTGGCTACCATCAGTTAAGAATAAGGGAATGTGATATTCCAAAGACAGCTTTCAGGACCCGTTATATTTATTATGAGTTTCTAGTCATGTCATTCGGTTTTACCAATTTGCCTACAGCGTTCATGGACCTTATGAATAGAGTATTTAAGCCTTCTCTAGATATGTTTGTTATCGTATTCATTGATGACATGCTAATCTATTCGAGGAATAAGGAAGATCATGCTAGTAATCTCAGAATAGTTCTCTAAACTCTAAAGGATAAAGAATTATATGCTAAGTTCTCTAAGTGTGAGTTCTGGCTTGAGTATGTGGCATTCTTAGGCAACATTGTTTTCGGTGATGGGATTAGAGTTGATACTCAGAAAATAAAGGCAGTGCAGAATTGGCCTAGACCTACATCTCCAACTGATATTAGGAGTTTCTTGGGGTTGGCTAGATATTATAGAAGGCTCGTCTAGGGGTTCTCATCTATCTCATCTCCTTTGACCAAGTTGACTCATAGAACAATTAAGTTTCAATGGTCTGAAGCTTGTGAGAAAAACTTTCAGGAATTGAAAACTAGGTTGATTACTGCCTAGTATTGACCTTACCAGAGGCTACGCAATGCTTTGTTATATATTGTGATGTATCCAGAGTTGGTTTGGGTTGTGTGTTAATGCAAAATGACAAAGTTATAGCTTATGCCTCCAGACAGCTGAAAGTTCATGAGAAGAATTATCCAACCCATGATATAAAGTTGGCTACCGTAGTATTTTCTTTGAAAATATGGCGTCATTATCTTTACGGTGTTCATGTGGATGTGTTCACCGATCACAAGAGTCTTCAGTATGTGTTTAGTCAGATATAACTTAATCTCAGATAGAGGAGGTGGTTAGAGTTACTCAAGAATTATGACATGAGTATTCTCTATCACCTAGGTAAGGCTAATGTTGTTGTTGATGCATTGAGCAGGTTGTCTATGGGTAGTACCGCCCATGTTGAGGAAACAAAGAGAGAGTTAGCGAAAGATGTGCACAGACTTACACGATTAGGAATTCGACTAATGGATTCCACAGAAGGAAGAGTGGTGGTGATGAATGGGACTGAATTATCATTATTGTCTGAAGTAAAAGAGAAACAAGACCAAGATCCTATTTTGCTTGAATTGAAGGCAAATATTCATAAACAAAAAGTGATGGCTTCTGAACAAGGGAGAGATGTTGTATTGAGGTATCAAGGTAGGTTATGTTTACTAAGGGTGGATGAACTCCAGCATAGGATCATGGAAGAAGCTCATAGTTCTAGATATTCCATTCATCTGGGTTCCACAAAGATGTATCGTGACTTGAGAGAAGTATATTGGTGGAATAGTATGAAGAAAGGTATTGTTGAGTTCGTTGCTAAATGCCCGAATTGTCAACAAATTAAAGTAAAGCACCAAAGGCCCGTGATATGCTCAAATTACACTTCCCTAAAGAAGTATAAGAGATCGTTATCAAGTAAACAACTCAACTTGGAGGTTAGGGTCGATCCCACGAGGAATATGGTTTAGACTTAAACTTAACTTACGATTAAATTCATTTAGTCAACTTATTTCTAAGACAAGTAAGTAAAGGCGGGGGGGTTTGTGAAACAAATACCTGATTGATTGTTAGGTAACAACTGAGCAAGATTCAAACTTTGTTGTTATCAATGAGAGAGAGAGAAACTATGGTATATGTATTCCCCATAAACTCTTAATGCGGTAATCCTAATAATAGTAATCATTTCCTAGTGTATCACATGAAAAGTGGTAAGTTATGTATCCTTAAGTGATTGGTCCGCCAAATAGGAAATTTAACCCCGCACCTTGGTCCGGCTACGTGTGTAAAATTTACTAACCCTTAAATTTACCTCAGATTAGACATCACATCAATGTATAACTTAGTTTTCACCCTCGCACCAATTGACATTAGAATATTAGATATTATCACACTAAATCTCTGTTGATAATTCTTTTCTTATTAACTACCTCCTTGGTTCAAAAAGTAGCAACAGGGTGAGTTCTAATGCGTGCACTCATTAAAAAGACTTCTAAACAAAAGAATTATCAATGCATGCATCAACACTATTCAAGAATTACTTAGTTATTATTCATACGTTGTTAATTATTCATGGTTCCCACAACCCTAGTTGTGAATTTAGTTACTCATGCTTGTAAGAGCATAATTCTTAATTGTAGAAGAAGAATTCATGAACTTACGTATTGAGTAGAAGAAACCCGTAATATCCAATTGAAATTCAAAGCAAGAATCTTTATAAACCAAAATTAGGAAATCAAATTGTTGAAGTTTGCAAGTTATTCCCAAGAAAATACCAAGAACTAAAATAATACTATGGTGTCTAACCCCCAAAAATAAGGTTTTCTTACCCTATTTATAGAAAAACTTGTCCTAAATAAAAAGGAAATGAAATAAGGAAATAAACTTTTCTGGACACGGCTTCGATCTACGAGACTGACCTACGACCGTGGACTGACCTACGGTCTGTAGGTCCCTTTCGTGGCTCAATACTTAGACATTTTCTCAGAAGCTGGAACCTTCAATCTTCCAAATACAAACGACAGACCTGCAGGATGGACCGTAGGTAGACCTATGGTCCGTGGGTCCAAACTTGGACTTTTCCTCAGGTACTGGAATTCTAAAATCTCTGAATTAATGGACGGTTGTGCAGGACGTCACATAGGTCGACCTACGATCCGTCACTCTCTTCCGTAGTTCTACCCTTGGTCAGATTTCCTTGAGGATCATTCCACACCAGCCCAACAATGGACCGTGACTGGACCTATGGTCCGTAGGTCACTTCCGTGGGTGGCCACTTCTGCAGAATTTCAGTTGTCTCGCACTCGACCTCGTCCAAGTCTATTTCCTGCAAATATAGCAATAAACATTAGTTCTAATGCAAATGGACCTAGACACACACAACTCTTAAGTGAAATGTATTAAAAATACCGTAAACTCACGGTATCTCAACATCCCCAACTTAAATTCATTGTTTGTCCTCAAGCGACACACTAAGCCACTAAACGACACTTATGTAGAAGCAGGCATTCAAACTCAACCAATCACATGGCTTTCTATCCCAACTCCCTTTTCTAGTGCAAATCTTTTCCCTTAGACTCAACAAGCTAACTCATGTGGATCAAGATATGACAAAGAACGACCAATAGATACACAACATACATTTTTTCACAATCATCAAGGTACCAACTCTCCAACAATGTGACTAGTGCCCTCACTACAAACGAAATCATTTTCACACAGAAGATATGACTTTAGAGTTTTAGGATTCATTCAACACTCACGCTGAAAAGTGATTTCAAGAACAGTTAGTGCTCAATACCATAGATTTGCCTTTATTTTCACTGCTTAGACTCTCCAAACTTGTTGCTAGGATCACTATAGGACTTTCTTAGCTTGTAATGTAGGCTCAGGGTCAGGTGTGGTACATTTGGGGAGTTTTTTAGTGATTTTCTAGCCTCTTTGACATTACATTAACTTTTTACCTCTTTTCTCAACCTATTTTTGACATCCTTTCATTTTACTTTATTTCCCTTGACTCTTTTCAACATGGACGTGACTTTTGACTTTGTGGCTCTTATTTTTCTTTCACTTTATTTTTCTTTATTTTTCAGCACTTTTATTTATCATCTTTTTGCTTCTTTGGCACAAAGTCACATCCTCTTTTATCTTCTCTTTTTCTCTTTTCAACACAAAAATCTTTTCATACCCATTTTTCTTTCGGTTTCCTCTTTCATACCCATCCTCAACTTATGCATTTTCCAGTAGTTGAGGTGCACAATATCTGATGTCGGACCAGGGCCATGATTGAGGTCACTTTTTGCATTAGCCACCCTCAACTTAGACTTTTGGCCTAAGTGAAGGTGTACATGTCCAAAGAGCGACCGGGGCCAAAACACTTATTTTAGGGAAGGTGAGTTAGGTGAATCAAAAGAAATAGTCAATTTTAGGCTCAAATATTTGGATCAAAGAGAACATTGATTTCATTTGGTTGAATTCTTTTACGCTTATGTGGACTAATTTGAACAAGGGCCTATGATCACTTCCCAACTTCTAGCCTAGATCATCTTAGCAGGACCAACGGGGCAAGTTCTAGATTGGCACAAACTGTCTAAACATTCAACTTTTCTCACACACTCTTGGCACATTGTTTCATTATCAGATTATGAGATTACCCAGTTAAAGTTTTAGCTTAAGTCATGAGATCAAATTGGTTCTTTATCATGTCATACTAAGAGCCAACACATTCAACTCATTCTAGCGTACAAATTCTAGCACATATCACAACTTTTGGACGGGTATCATTTTTTTATTCTTAATTATGCCATCATGCTTTATTCTTTCTCATGCTTCTACACATGCAATCCTAACACATGTCGGTTTAACAGAAATTAAAAACAATCTCTTGAGGGAAAATAACACATGCAAGAAAACCCCAAGAGAGGATTATGAGTTGGGGTTACTGAGACTTCACCCTATCACTCACAATCCATTTACCCCACCCAAAACAAAATAGAGCGCAATTGTCCCCAATGCACAAAAAATAAAGAATAAAGGATCGGGCGAACCAAACCTGTGGCGAATAGCACCAAAGACCTATCAACAAGTGGGTGGGTCTGGTTTCCCGGAGTCCACTGGATCAACACTCGGGTCACCAATAGTAGTGCCCGCTTCTATCAACTCACCACCCTCAGTAGTATTGCCATCAACTCTTACTGCACCATCAGTGGTGCTCACACTGCTAGAGGCACCAACATATACCTCCCTAGCCCACTGCTGACGTATCTCCTCATCAACTATAGAGGCCCTCTGTGCTACCAAAAGCTCATGGCGCTCCCTCTTGCGAGCTCTCCAAGCGTTAGTGTCATCAGAAGTCCTACCAGAGTGGGGGAGCTTCCCAGTATAACGGGAAGAAGCAGGTGGTAGCATCTCATCTCCGAATAGTGCATCTAACACCGTATCGTCAACCGGTGTTGTGGGGGCCGACTAGGCACAGTCTCTGGTAGAGCTAGAAGGGCATCAAGATCAGCCCGAAGACTCGCTAACTCTGTCCAGAAAATAGACACATCAGTGGTGGGGGCTGGTTGCTCTAAAACACGCAGCTCAAATGCATCAAAGCGCTGGTGAACGGCTTGAACCTTACGATCCATCATCTACTCCATCCGCTACTCAACTCTAGTCGCAGACTCCTCAATCGCATGATGCATCTAAGGCCGCACATATTGAAGTAGTGTAGCCATCTTGGCCTCCAGATTCTGAACATGGACTAAAGGCATGATAGAAGACCCTGAAGAGTGAGTGGCTCTGGAGGCGAAAGGGGCCTGACTAGCGGCTGGAGAATGGGAAGCCGCGACATCCTCAGTAGTGGCTAGAGGGGCAGGCTCCTCACCCTACATCTGCTCCACATCATCAACCAAGTCCGCTCCCAATGGTGGTACCTCGATCTGTGGCTGTCTGTGCGGTGCAGCTACGTTGGCCTCATCTTTAATCAGGTCGATGTCAAACGTCTTGGTCGCCTGGCACCAGCTTGTCACAATGCCAAACCAATACTCCAGCATCCCTGCACAGTTAAAAAATGAGGCAGGGGAAGGGATAGGTTGTGGTGGCCTTGGAGGCTCTCTCTTGAATCTCCGCAATCAGCATGCGGGCAAAATCAATCTCCATCCCAGCAACCAGAGCTGCAACCATGACTGCGCGCTCCCATGTAAGCACATTGTCTGCCTGCGTAGGAGAGATCTGATTTCACACCAACAACCAGAAGAATTTGGCCACAAATGTGAGGGTGGCCTTCTTTATACCCAAGCTCGGGGTGCCGACCTACTCCGCGCGCTCTTGTTTGTGGCAAGATGATGGACTAACCAGTGCAATAGAGTATCCCTCTGATATCCATTCCTCTGGAATGCTCCGCTCCTAACGATGCCCCATCGATAGTCGAACTCGGTCGTGTTGAGTGGCAGAGCGTGGCCCGAATCGTAGAGGAACCTCTGAATAGTGGTCTCAAATATATCAACTGAAAACCCACGCACTAGTGTAGCCTTGAGTGGAGGCTTGTCAATAGAACCTTGGAGGGTAGCTGCATAAGAGGCATAGAACTCCTTGACGATCTCCTTTCTTTATGACCCTGGGCTATGGACCATCCACTCGCACCTGTGTTGCTAGAAGAGATCATGGATGTCGGGTATAGTATGAAGAATATTTTGTGAGTGCCCTGCGCTCAGTGACCAATCGAGCCATCATCTTCTTCTCAGTTAGCATGCGAGCATCTCTGTATATCTGCCACTGGCCACTTACACACCATCGGTTTGGCTCATTAGCAACTGGAGTATGATCTGTGTTTAATGGCACTGGATATCCCCCGCACTAGTAGCCTCAGAGGATGAAGCGTTGGCACCACTAGAATTGGAGCCGAATGTCGAGCAGGAGCCGAAGCTGGAAGCAGAAGCGGACTCCAAACCAGCTAGTGAACCGATCAATGTATCCTCTTTATTAGACTGGGAGGATCAATGTATTCTATGTGGTGCATGGTGTAGTAGGGGATGTCCTAGTAGTGGGTGGGACATATGCTGGGTCAGTCTCCGCATCAGTATCTACATCAATTAGCCGAAGGGTCGGTGCCACTGATTTGGACTTTACCCTTGCGGCGTAGATCGGAGCTTTCTTGGTAGCCATGGTACCTGTGGAGGCTTAGTTAGTACTAAAATAGACAAATGACACTCAAAAATATGGTAGTTTGTCATCCATAGGGTTCCGATTACTCATGTTTTTTTCATTTTAACATACCAAACTAGGAACTCTAAGTTGAAACTTCCATTAAACCATTTTCAAAGAGTTATTTCGATTTAAAAGACAACACAATCAAAGTCTATTGTCCCAAAGGTGTTTTTAGCATACAAATCATTGATTACACACAAAATTTTACACCCAAGGTCAAGACCCACTTCGTGACTTCCTAATACAACAATGAATAGTAACTTCAAAGTTAGAGCGAAGTCGTTTACCTTTCAAGGAAAGAAAGTGGGTGATTGTGTGATGGACTTGACTTCGAAACCGCTTTCTAGCCTTTGACACAGAACCCAGAAAATGGAATCGCTGGGGAAATAGGGATGAGGAAGTTGAAAGAGGGAAGAGTGATATGGGATTGTAGGGAAATGAATGGGGAGTGATCTGTGGGATTTGGGAGTTTAATGGAGTGATTTAGGGAGAGGAAAGGGTTAGAAATGGTTGGGAGGGAGTTTTGAATGTGGGGGATGAATAAAAACATGAAAGATTTTATTTTAAAACGTGTCCGGGTCGGGTCGGGCAAACTCTAGGTTTGGACCTACGAAACCCCGTCTACGGGCAGTGGGTCGACCTTCGAACCGTAGGTCCGCTCCATGGGTGACTCTTACACTTAGAGATTTTCAAGGACTTACCTGGGGTCTACGAACACCATTCAATGTCCGTGGATGGACCCACGGACCGTCGATGGGGTCCATAGACCTCTGCACAGCCTATTTTCTATAGATTCAGTTCTTCGTCCCTGCACATTTAGCAACCGTTAAGCCTTTCTTTTTACATTTTCTGGACACTTTTTAGACACGAATCCTATGCTATATCTAGCCAACACTAATACAAAAAATAAAACACATATCTAAAAAATTACATAAATTCAACTAAATAAAGAAAACTCCTAAATCAAAAAGAAAAACCTATAGTTTGCTAGATTGTACATCTTGGGTTGCCTACCAAGCAGCGCTTGATTTAACGTCTCGGCACGACGCAGCCCCTTGATTACTCAGACTTCATCAAGGTAGTAGGCCTCAACCACTTCTTGCACACTATCTTCTTCCCCATGTAGACCTTGATCCTTTGCCCGTTCACCTTGAACCTTGTTCACTCCTTGTTCTGGAGCTCGACCGCTTCATGTGGGAACACTTGAGTGACTATAAATCGCCCGGTCCACTTGGACTTGCCAGGAAAAAAGTGCAACCTTGAATTGAATAGAAGCACCAGATCACCCACAACAAATTCACACTTTTCAATCTTTTGATCATGATACTTCTTCATCTTTTCCTTGTACAAGGCTGAACTTTCATAAGCTTTTAGGCGAAACTCGTCAAGCTAATTCATTTCATTCACTCTTTGACTCGATGCGGTGCCCCAATCCAAATTCAACTTCTTTAGTGCCCACATAGCCTTATGTTCTAGCTCTACCAGCAAATGTCAAGACTTCCCATATACAAGTTGGTAGGGGAACATACCTATAGGAGTCTTGAATGTGGTGCGATACGCCCATAGAGCATCATCAAGCCTCTTTGACCAATCGGTTCTATTTGCATTCACAGTCTTAGCAAGAATTTGCTTGATCTCTCTATTGGACACTTCAACTTGCCCACTAGACTGCGGATGGTAAGGAGTGGCTACATTGTGACGGACTCCATATTTCTCTAGCAATACCTTGAACAACTTATTACAAAAGTGGGAACCTCCATCGTTGATAATCGCCCTGGGTGTACCAAATCTAGAGAAGATATTCTTTTTCAGGAATGCGGTGACACTTTTCCCTTCATTGTTTGAAAGCGCAATTGCTTCCACCCATTTCGACACATAATCAACCACAACAAGAATATACTTCATCCTTTGTGAACTCACAAATGGACCCATAAAATCAATGCCCCATGCATCAAACAACTCAATCACCAAAATTGGATTCATAGGTAGCTTTTGCCTCTTTGAAATTCCTCCTTCTCTATGGCAACGATCACAAGACTTGGCGAAATCATAAGCATCTTGGTGGATGGTAGGCCAATAATACCCCGACTGCAAAATCTTATGCGCAGTCCGAATACCACTATGATGCCCACCAACAGGAGAAGAATGACACACCTCTAGCATACTCATCATCTCAACCTCAGGCACACAGCGACGAATAATCCCATCAGCACAAATACGAAACAAATAAGGATCATCCTAGAAGAACTTTTGCACATCATGCATAAACTTTTTCCTTTGGTGAAAAGACAAATCCGATGGAACCAGATCACTTGCCAAATAGTTAGCAAAGTCTGCGAACCAAGGAATAAGATCATGAGAAGCCGCCAATACCTGTTCATCTAGAAACACATCATTAATTTCAGCCCCATTTCCTAGCTTGAGCATAGCTTCCTCCTCTAATTTGGACAAAAGATCGGCAACTTGATTTTTTGTCCCTTTTCTGTCTTTCACCTCAAAATCAAACTCTTGCAGCAACAATATCCATCTAATCAACCTCGGTTTTGCATCCTTCTTAGCAATCAAATACCTTAATGCAGAATGGTCAGTATGCACTACGACCTTAGTATCAAGCAAGTAGGATCGACATTTCTCGAATGCGAAAACCACAACAAGGAGTTCATATTCAGTCACTGTATAGTTCTTTTGAGCCACATTTAGAGCTTTTCTGGCATAGTAAATAGGATGAAGAATCTTTTCTCGCCTCTGTCCCAATACCACACCAAGCGTAACTCCACTTGTAGCACACATCACTTCAAATGGTTACCCCCAATCCGGTGAAATAATGATAGGTGCAGAAACTAGCTTTTCTTTCAACTCTCCAAATGATCTCAGTCAAGCATCATCAAAATCAAACCTACACTCCTTTTGGAGCAATTTGCACAATGGGTGTGCAATTTTGGAGAAATCCTTGATAAATCTCCTATAAAGGCCTGCATACCCAAGAAAACTTCTAACACCTTTAACAGAGATAGGTGGTGGAAGCTTTTCTATTACCTTGACTTTAGCTCTATCAACCTCAATACCCTTCTCAGAAATCTGATGACCCAGAATGATCACCTCTTTAACCATGAAGTGGCACTTTTCCCAATTGAGTACAAGATTGCACTCTTCACACCGTTTAAGTACCTCGGCCAAATGATCCAAACAACCATCGAATGAGTCACCAACCATAGAGAAATCATCAATAAATACCTCAATAGTGTCCTCCACCATATCAATAAATATCGACATCATGCAACGCTGGAAGGTCGTTGGAGTATTACACGACCCAAATGGCATTCGTTTGAAGGCGAAAGTCCCATAAGGGCAAGTGAATGTGGTCTTCTCTTGGTCTTTCGGAGCTATGGAGATATGATTGTAGCTTGAATAACCATGAAGAAAGTAATACTAACCTTTACCAGCAAAGCGGTCCAACATCTGAACCAAGCATTCAATTTTCGGTAGTCCATGCATACTCTTCATCCAGTCACGAGCCACATCGGAACAAGCTCATTTTTCACATTAGGTACCACAGTAATCCCACCTTTCTTGGGCACACATTGAACATGACAAACCCAACTACTATCTGCAATGGGATAAATGACTCCAGCATCCAACCACTTGATGATTTCCTTCTTCACTACCTCTTGCATAGGGGATTTAGTCTCTTTTTGGTAGTCCATGCATACTCTTCATCCAGTCACGAGCCACATCAGAACAAGCTCATTTTTCGCATTAGGTACCACAGTAATCTCACCTTTCTTGGGTACACACTGAACAGGACAAACCCAACTATTATCTGCAATGGGATAAATGACTCCAACATCCAACCGCTTGATGGTTTCCTTCTTCACTACCTCTTGCATAGGGGGATTTAGTCTCTTTTGGTACTCAATACTAGACTTTTGATCTGGCAAGAGTTGGATTTTATGAGAACAAATGTCAGGAGGAATCCCAATAATGTCTGCAATAGTCCACCCAATAGCCCACTTCAACCTCTTCAAACCAAAGCCTCAACTTGTTCCCCATTTAAATCGATCGCAATGATGACCGGTAAATTACCATCTCTCCCCAAAAATACATACCTCAAATGTAATGGTAGCGCCTTAAGCTCCAATTTTGGAGCCTCTTCAATAGACGGATTTTTGGGTGGAGAATCGCGATTCTTCATATTCAACTCCAATCTCTTTGGTTTGGAACGGAATTCAAACCTATCAAGTGCGGAAACTAACTCATCATAGTGTTCAATACCATCACCCTCAAAATTCATCATCAACGCTGCAAGTGCATCAATACCCAACCGTTCTTCAATAGACACATCAGAGCCTTGCTCCACAATATGAGTCATCACTAACACTGACTTGAGATCACTTTCCTGCTTCATGGACCCACAGATATTAAAAGTTACCACTTCACTATTCAATCAAAACTTCATCTGCCCTTTCTCCATAACGACCAAGGCACACCCAGTAGCAAGGAATGGTCTCCCTAGGATGATAGGAACCTTGAAATCAACCTTACAATCAAGTAGCACAAAATTTTCCGAAAAAATAAAAGACTCCACTTTCATAAGTTCATCTTGGAGAACACCAATGGGCCTCTTCAAAGTTCTGTCAGCCATGAGTAATCACATCACAGTCAGTTTTAGAGCCTTTAAACCCAACTTCTTGTAAATAGACAATGGCATCAGATTAATACTAGCACCTAAATCACAGAACGCCTTCACAAAATGTAACAACCTGATGGTACAAGGAATAGTGAAAGCACCAGGATTCTCTTTTTTTGCACGAGCGACCGAGTAGCAATAGCACTACAATGTTGCAACCTATCATCATCTTCAAAACTCATGACCCTCTTTTTAGTCACCAAATCGTTCATGAATTTCACATACCCAGGCATTTGCTCCAAATCTTTTATCAATGGAACATTGATGGAAAGCTGTTTCAACATAGTAATAAACCTGCGGTATTTCCCTTCTTCATTCTTCGTTACCAACCTCTGTGGGAATGGAGGTGGAGGTCTAGGCATGGGAACAACTTTTTGGGTTATCTCCTCTTCCTTCTGTGTAAAATTCTTGGACTTTCCAGTAACTTCAATCTCATCATCATCTTTCTCAACCACAATTTCAACCTTAGACGGCATAGGTAGATATATGGTCTGCTTACCCCCCTCGAGTAGTGACTGTCATACAATGCCTATCATTTTTCAGATTCGGCATGGTGTTGTTAGGAAGTATGCTAGGCTGACGTGGGTTGATTGTAGAGGACAACTGATTCATCTGCTGCTCAAGTTGCTTGATCGACACTGCATGGGCATCAACTTTTTGACCGATTCTAGACAGCCGTTTCACATCTCCTTCACATTCTCATCAGTCAAATCAAACCTCTTCATCATCTTCTGCATCATATCCTCAATCCGTGACATACTACCCCCAGCTTCCCGATTAGCAGGAGTAACATAAGGACCAACTCTATCATTTCTGTTGCCATAGTTATTCCAGTTGTAGTTATTGTCGTGATTGTAGTTCCAATCCCAGACATATTGTCCCTCTTGGTTGTAGTTACCATAGTTTCGACCTTGGTTTCCTTGCCCTTGGTGCCAATTATCCGAGTTGGAACCTTGGGCGTTCACTCGAAAACCCCTCATTTGATCATTTACCAAATAGGCATCTTCCTCAAAATAGCATTCCTTAACCGGTGGTGGTGGAGTCCTAGTGAAATAATTCACCGCATTTACCTTTTCTGGACCTCCGCTTACATACTTCAATACCAACCCAAGTTATGTCCTTATCTGAGCCATCTCCTCACGAATGTCATCGGCAGATTGACTAGGTGCACATTGAATTGCAAAAGTGCTTCTTCCAGTGTCTATCTTTCGAGTGCTCCATGCTTTATTGTTTCGGGAACTCTTCTCCTGTTTCTCAGCGATCTCCTCAAAATTGCACTCACCATATGATCCTCTAGCAATAGTGTCAAGCACAATCTTACAATTGTCATCTTACCCTATGTAGAAATACTCCTTCAGTGACTCATCATCAATCCGGTGGTTCGAAACACTTTTATGAATGCAGTGAACCTGTCCCACGAACTACTCACAGACTCTCCAGGTAGTGCCACGAAGTTGTTGAGTTTATCTTTGTGGTTTAACTTCTTTGACAACGGAAAGTACTTGGCCATGAACACCTTGTGCAATTGGTCCCATGAATGAATCGAGTTGTACGGAAGCTCAGAAAACCATACAACAGCATCACCGATCAATGATAAAACCATACTAGAAAATAAACCCCTCGTTGTAAGCATCTGCATCAAACTGCTAGTCACCACGAATGTATGCCCCGGAGGTTGTGGAGGGAAAACAATGGGTCTTTCAAATTCGACAATGTTGAATTCGAACCTGTAATTATCACGCAGTCTTGGTTCTGGTGGATCTTGCACCCTTAATGCATCTCCAAGTAGATTATCACCATGAACCTGAGCATTCTCATTATTCACTTGTTCCTCAGGCTCCTCTATGACTGGATTATCACGGACCCCTTGATTATTCATCTTTCTCAAAGTTTTGCTCAACTCTAGATCGTATGGGGTCAATGGTTCGCCTTGACTCCGTGTACTTAGCGTACACTAGAGTGGAAACCTAAAGAAAACAAAAACAAAAATAAAAGTAAAATTAGGATATAACTGACTAAAGTTCAATAATATAGTTAAACTTAATCTAAAAGCCTAATTCCTCGGCAGCGGCACCAAAATTTGATACGCTCAAATTACACTTCTCTAAAGAAGTATAAGCGACGTTATCAAGTAAAGAACCCAACTTGGAGGTTGGGGTCGATCCCACGAGGAATATGGTTTAGACTTAAACTTAACTTACTATCATATTCATTTAGTCAACTTATTTTTTAGACAATAAGTAAAAGGGAGGGTGGGATTGTGAAACAAATAACTGATTGATTGTTAGGTAACAAGTGAGCAAGATTCGAACTTTATTGTTATCAATGAGAGAGAGAAACTAGGATAAATGTGTTCCCCAAAAGCTCTCAACACGGTAATCCTAATAATAGTAATCATTTCCTAGTGTATCACATGCAAAGTGGTAAGTTATGTATCCCTAAGTGCTTGGTCCGCCAAATAGAAAAATTCACCCCAAAACTTGGTTCGGCTACGTGTGTATAATTTACTAACCCTTACATTTACCTCAGATTAGACATCACATCAATGTATGGCTTAGTTTTCACCCTCACACCAATTATCATTAGACTATTAGATAGTATCACACTAAATCTCTATTGATAATTATTTTCTTATTAACTACATCCTTGGTCCGACAAGTAGTAACAAGGCGAGTTCTAACGTGTGCACTCGTTAAAAAAACTTCTAAACGAAAGAATTATCAATGCATGCATCAACACTATTCAAGAATTACTTAGTTATTATTCATACGTTGTTAATTGCTCATGGTTCCCACAACCCTAGTTGAATTTAGCTACTAATGCTTGTAAGAGCACAATTAATAATTGTAGAAGAAGAATTCATGAACTTACATATTGAGTAGAAGAAACTTGTAATCTCCAATTGAAATTCAAACCAAGAATATTTATAAACCAAAATTAGGAAATCAAATTTCTAAAGTTTGCAAGTTAATTCCCAAGAAAATACCAAGAACTAAAATAATACTATGGTGACTAACCCCCAAAAACGAGATTTACATACCCTATTTATAGAAAAACTTGTCCTAAACAAAAAGGAAACGAAATAAGGAAATAAACTTTTCTAGACGAGACTTCGATCTATGAGATTGACCTACAGACCGTGGACTGACGTACGGTCCATAGGTCCTTCCGTGGCTCAATACTTAGACATTTTCTCAGAAGCTGGAACCTTCAATCTTCCAAATACAAACGACGAACCTACAGGATTGTATGGTCTGTGGGTCTCCTTTCGTGGCTCCACACTTGGACTTTTCCTCAGGTACTGGAACTCTAAAATCTCTGAATCAATCGACGGTTGTGTTGGATGTCCCGTGGGTCGACCTACGGTCCATCACTCTCTTCTGTAGTTCCCTGAGGATCATTCCACGCCAACCCAACGATGGACCGTGACTGGACCTACGGTCCGTAGGTCACTTCCGTGGGTGGCCACTTCTGCAGAATTCAGTTGTCTCTCTCTCAACCTCATCCAAGTCTATTTCCTGCAAATATAGCACAATAAACATTAGTTTACTACAAAATGGCCCTAGACACACACAACTCTTAAGTGAAATATATTTAAAATATTGTAAACTCACGGTATATCAGCCCAGTGGTATAGCTCAGAATATAGAACTCCCAAAATGGAAGTTGGAGATGATTAATATAGATTTCATTACTGGCTTGCCGCGGTCTCGCAGGTAACATGATTCTATTTGGGTGATTGTTAATAGAATGACAAAATCATCCCACTTTTTGCCAGTAAAGACTACCCATTCAGCAGAGGATTAAGCTAATGTATACATTCAAGAGTTAGTAAGACTGCATGGAGTCCCTGTTTTGATTATATTAGATCGAGGTGCACAATTTACTACACAGTTCTGGAAATATTTTCATAAAGGCTTAGGTTCAAAGGTGAACTTAAGTACTGCTTTTCATCCTCAGACAAATGGTCAAGCAGAGCGCACTATTCAAACTTTAGAAGATATGTTGAGGGCCTGTGCTACTGATTTCAAGGGTAAATGGGATCATCACCTACCTCTCATTGAGTTTGCTTATAACAACAGTTACCATTCTATCATTCAGATGGCTCATTATGAAGTTCTTTATGGGAGAAGATGCAGATCTCCAATTGGATGGTTTAAGGTTGGTGAAATTGGGTTGATAGGACCAGACTTAGTTCATCAAGAAATGGAGAAGGTGAAAGTTATTCAAGAAGGGTTGAAAACAACGTAGAGTCATCAGAAATCCTACGATGATGTTAGGAGAAGGGATTAGAGTTTGAAGAAAATGATTGGGTATACTTGAAAGCTTCACCCATGAAGGGTGTTATAAGATTTGGTAATAAGGGGAAGTTTAGTCCTCGGTATATTGATCCTTATAGAATATCCAAGAGGATTTGCAATGCAGCTTATGAGTTAGAGCTACCACAAGAGTTAGCAACTGTCCATCCTGTATTTCATATTTCCATGTTGAAAAAGTGCATGGGAGATCTTTCACTTATCATACCTACTGAAGATATTGATATCAAGGATAGCTTATCTTATAAGGATATTTCTGTTCAAATTCTAGATCGCCAAGTACACAAGTTGAGAACAAAAGAGGTATCATCAGTCAAAGTTTTGTGGAAAAATCAGTTTGTTGAGGAAGCTATTTAGGAAGCTGGGGGAGGATATAAAGAAGAGATACCCACATTGTCTTTGAATCCGGAGAAGTTCCAAATTAAGGTACTAATCCTTTTCTTGGCATTTATTTTATGTTAATATGTTGTATTTACATTTTTGCTTGTTTGGTGTTTGAGCTTGATGTTAGATGTTACACCCTTAGTCTACTTTGAGTGATCTCATTCTAGGACGAATGTTCCCAAGGTTGAGATATTGTAACACCTCGCTATTTGAAAGAAACTAGAATTAGAATGAAACCATTTATGGAAATAATGAAATCTGAGTTTGCTTTCCAATGCCACTGAGTTTGCTAGTTTTCGAGTTTGTATGAGGGAGATATACCCATTTGAAGTCGGGCTATCTGAATAAGGAAAGTTACCCAAAAAATTTAAGGGTATTTTGGTCTTTTCATTTCCCAATTATTTAAATCCGTTTTTAGTAAATTATTTTGGGTCTAAACTGAGTTGGTTCAGTTTACGCAATTAAGAATAATGCTAGGGCTTTGCGAGAAGAGAAGAGAAGAGAAAAAGGAGAAAAGTCAAAGCATTCTTGGAGATTTCTTGCAGAATTGAAGTCGTTTCGCCAAGGGGTGATCCCTAAAGAAGTATGTGAGACTTTTATAGCCTTGGATTCGTTCACCCACACGCCAATCATGTTTGTTTCAGCGAAATTGTTCTAGAAAGTTTAAAGTATGATGTTCTTGAATTATGTTCTTGAAATTGGCTTTACTTCTTGAGATTTGAAGGGATTGTTAAGTTCTTGATGGAATCGTGATGATTTTAGAGTTGTGTTTGATTAGATTCTTGTGTTAATGTACTGGGTATTTGAATCTAAAGAGGAATTGAGAAAAAGAATCAAATTTAGGTGAATTGGGGTTAGAAAATGAAGAAGGAAAAATTCAGGCAAATTTGGGTACACGGACCTGTTCCTCGGGTTGGGGACTTTTCTCTCCACGTCGCAAAGCGGTCACGGACCCTTCTGCCTAAAAATTTACTTCACGACCAAATATTAAAATGCATCTCGGTGTCACGGACTTGCTTCCAGACAATGATTTCCTGATCATTTTACATGTTTAAATATCTAAAAACACTCCTAAACATCACGAGATCTTTCCTATCACAAATCACAATCCTTAAATCCATAAATTCAAATTCAAGGAAGGTTAAGAGCCAAGTCTAGAGAGTTCTTAAAGTCCTTTCAAAAGTCTATTGCAAATGCTTTAAACTTGTTTTAAGACTTGAGTTTTGAGTTAAGTAAGAGTAGCAAATGAAGTTCATTTCTTCAAAAACAGTATATGGGAACTAAGTATTCCCAAAGAGTAAATGTTTTCACATTTAAACAAGAGAGGAAACACTGATTTCCAATAGATCATTTGAGCTAGTTTTTGAGTAATTATCTCAAACCACATAAAGAGTTTTTGTTTTTAAACATATGAGCTGAGTATTTCAGGAGTAGTATTGAGCACCGATGTAGGGATGAGTACATAATAATTCAATGTTTCCATAAACTATGTAGCCAACGTGGGTAGAAAGGGTCATACTTTTTAGATGATTCCTTAATGCTTTTTAGCATAGACTAGTGGATCCACTTAGTTGAGGTGTTTTATATCCCAGCAAGTTATAGGACAGTTCTGGCAGCGTGGGTGAGACGTTGTATCATCACATAGCTCATAGTGATGGTTGTCGATTAGAGAAACTCCCACAGAAATACATTACTTTCTTATATGATTACTTTGAGTTGCTATTCACTGTTTAAATTCTTTATATAAACTGCACCTTCACTGTTGTTTAATTCTGCATTTGAGTTGAGTATACATGAGTTGAGTTAAGTGTTTCTTTCAGAACTCAGTTCAAGCTTTTGTCACGTTTAGTTTTCCCCTCGCATACTCGTGCATTCAATGTATTGATGTCATTTGGCTTGCATCATTTTATGATGCAGATACATGTAACCAGGATCAACATCCAGTGCCTCGTTGAGCCAGTTGAGAACTCAGAATCAGTTGGTGAGCCTCCTTGCTTTCCGGAGGATTCCCTTTTTACATTGTTTTCAGTATTTCAGTTGTTAGGATGAATGGGGGTTTTGTCCCGACATCCCTCAATGTTTTAGAGACTTCATAGACGGATAGTTATAGTTCACTAGTCTTTCCATTTTCAGTTGCTTATGTTAATACATTGAGCTTCCATTTTGGCTAGTCGAATTTTCTTTTAAGACATGCCAAGTTATTGCATGAGTTATCTTTTGAGGTTGTTTCTTATTATTTAAGTCTTCCGCTACAAGTTAACCCAGGCAAAGGGTTCGCTTAGGGCCAGCAATGGTTCTCGAGTGTCAGTCCCGCCTAGGGTGTAGGCTCGAGGAGTGACAAAAATCTTTCATAATTCATTTATACTTATCACAAAAGCTTCTTTAATTTATAAACATCATTCTCATAAAACATAGATAGCTTTCATAAATCATAATTCATAAATTCATAAGCTTTCTTCATAGATTCATCATCATAATCAAGCAAAAAGCATGGGTCCATATGAAATCAATTGTAAATCATTTAATTGAATCAAATCCTGCATAATAAGATCGAAATCAAATAATTGAGTCATAATAAAAAAAGACCCATGAAGATTGACATAAACCCTAATTGAATTGGGTGAAACCAAATTTGAGATTGAAGTTCTTTTGGGACCCAATGGATGAAAGGGATCTATTGCTAAACTCCCATATACCTTGGCAATAAAAGCCCTAAGAACTTGAAGAAGAAACACTCAAGCTTGATGAAACCCTAATCTTTCTGTGAAGATCCTTGGGAGAGTTTTGGAGAAGAACCCTTTGAGAGAATTTGTAAATTTTAGTGAATAAGAGGGAATGGGTTAGGTTTTGAAGAGTAAATTCAGTTATAGGGTCAAAACGACATAGTATAGGAGTTGGGTAGGTAGGAAATGACAAAATACCCTTAATTAATAACTATTAGAGTGACCTACAGACCAAAGAACTTCCTACTGACCGTACTAGTCAACCATAGGTCGAGTTACTAGGACTCAGAATTTACCGCACTTACCATGAAACACTTTCTACGGATTGTTGATCTTTATACGGTCTGTACTCCATACTACTACCCGTTTTGGTTAGTCGTAGGTCAACTCACTGGGCTTCTACAACCTGTAGAAAGTACTCGTAGGACTCAACCAGTAGCCACAAATAAACTTTTTTTCCAATTTTTGAAATTTTACAATATCTTTCCCTTGGGAACATTCATCCTCGGATGGACCCAAGTTAGCATGAATAGAGTAGGAGAGTATCTAACAACCCAACATGAATACAAATCTCATTAAAATGCACATAAGGAGAAATCACTCCAAGCTAAATGATAACATTAAAATCAAGATTTTCATAAACACACATGCATATGAAAACATGAGAATGACTAAAATGCATGAATTTAAAAGAATGAACCATGAGGAACTTAATACCTCAAGATAGAATATGAGCGGAGGAAAAAAATATGAGGATACTTGGGCATCATGTCGGCTTAGACTTCTCATGTACCACTCCCAACTAATTGATTCCTCGAAAGAACTTTCACGGAAGCAATTTCTTTATTTCTCAACATCCGAACTTGACGGTCTAAAATTTAAATCAGAACCTCTTCATATGTAAGAATTTCCTTAACTCCTAAACTTTCCAATGGTACTATATACATCAAATATCCAACATATATTTTTAGCAAATACACACGGAATATTGGATGTACCGATACTAAATCATTAGGTAACTCTAATTCATAAGCAACTTTCTCAGTACATCTCAAAATATGATATGAACCCACATATCGGGGACTAATCTTTCTTTTCTTTTCAAATCTCATCACACCCTTCATGGGCGAGATTTCAAGTAAACTCAATTATCAAATTCAAGCTCTCTTATCTAACATCGGCATATGACTTTCGTCGACTTTGAGCCGTTTTCAACCTCTCATGGATAAGTCAATCCTTTTCCATATCCTCATGCATAAACGGCCCTATTAAGGTGATCTCACCAACTTCAAACCAACCAATAGGAGACCTACACCTCCTACCGTAGAGAACCTAAAATGGAGCCATTTTTAAACTAGAATAATAGCTATTATTATAAGCAAACTCGATTAAAGGCGAATGGTCATCCTAATTACTCTTGAAGTCAATCATGCAAGCTTTCAACATATCTTCCAAGATCTGGATAGTACGCTTGGCTTATCCATCGGTCTATGGATGAAAAGTTGTGTTAATCTTCACTTGAGTACCAAAACCATTCTGGAACGACTTCCAAAACTTAGACGTAAACTAAGTACCATAGTTGGAGATAGTAGATAAATGCACTCCATGAAACCTCACCATTTCCTGAATATAAATCTTGGCATACTCCTTGGCTGAAAATGAAGTCTTTACGGGAAGAAAGTGAGTTGAATTCGTCATTCGGCCCACAATTACCCAAATAGAGTAAAACTAATGATAGGTATGAGGTAAACCCATAATAAAGTTCATATTCAAAGGTAAACCCATAATAAAGTCCATATTCAAATATTCTCACTTCCAAGTAGCAATGCTAATGTATTGAGATAAATTTCCGGGTTTTTTATTCTCAACTTTCACTTGTTGACAATTTGAACATTTAGCCACAAGTTCCACAATATCCTTCTTCGTCCCATTCCATCAACTGACCTCCCAAAAGTTGTAGTACATCTTGGTGGCTCTCGGGTGAATAGAATATTGAGAACCGTGAGCTTCTGTCAAAATTTGATTCCTCAACTCATCAATATTTGAAACACATAACCAACCTTAGTATCGAAGGATACCATCTCCCATTGGGTAAAAGCCTCAATGTATTTTTTAGAAACCGACTTCTTCAAATCAACACTAAATCAATATCTTCCTTAGCCTTCACATCCGATATCAAAGATGATTCTGAACCATTTTGATTAATCACACCACCTTCAATGGAATCAACAAAACGAACACCCAATCAGGCCAAACCATTAACATCAGAACTAGGTCCTTTTTACCACCCTAAATATGAGCAACACTTCCCATCAAAATTCGATTAAGAGAAGCCACCACCATATTCATTTTACCGTGATAGTAAAGAACCCTCATGTCATAATCTTTTAGTAACTCAAGCCACTTTCTTTGGCGAAGATTTAAGTCCTTTTAGGTGAAGACATACTTCAGGCTCTTGTGGTCGGTAAACACATTCACATGAACACCATATAGGTAATGCCTCCAATTCTTTAGAGCAAACATTACCACCACTAACTCCAAATCATGAGTCGGATATATTTTTCAAGCACCTTCAATTGCCTTGAAGCATAAGCGATGACTTTCTTGTGTTGTATCAAAACACAACCACGACCATTTTGTGAAGCATCATAATATACCACAAAACCATGTGATCCTTCCAGTAATGTCACTATAAGGACTAAAGTGAGTATATCCTTCAATTCTTTGAAACTTTTCTCACAAGCTTTTGACCATATGAATTTCACCTTCTTTTGAGTAAATGTCGTTAAAGACAAAGCAGTAAAGGAAAATTCTTCCACAAATCTTCTATAGTAACCATCCTATCCTTAGAAACTCCAAATATTTGAAGAGGACAAAGGTCTAGGTCAATTCTTAACTACCTCAATCTTCTCAGGATCAACTTGAATACCTTCACCAAAGAAAATATGGCCAAAGAAAGAAATAGACCTCAACTTGAACTCACATTTACTAAACTTAACATACAATACTCGATCCTTGAGAATTCACAACACAATCCTTAAATATTTGACATGCTCATCCTTACTCTGAGAGTAAATCAAAATATCATCAATGAACACAATCACGAACATGTCAAGATATTGCTTGAAGATCTTATTTATCAAATTCATGAATGCTACCAGGACATTATCAAATCAAAAGACATCACTAAAAATTCATAGTGAACATATCGAATTCAAAAAGTCATTTTTGAACTGTCACTCTCTTTCACTCTCAATTGGTGATAATCCGACCGAAGATCAATCTTAGAGAAATAACTCGCTCCTTGAAGTTGATCAAACATGTCATCAATCCTTGGAATATGATACTTATTTTTTACGGTAACCTTATTCAATTACCGACAGTCAATGCACATTCAGAGGGAACCATCCTTCTTTCAAACAAACAAATTTGGAGCATCCTATGGAGAGATACTCGATCTAGAAAAACCCTTATCTCACAAATCTTTCAATTGATCTTTAATTCCTTAAGTTCTATCAGGTCCATAAGGTAAAGAGGAATGAAGATAGGTTGCGTATCTGGGAGAAAGTCAATACAGAAGTATATTTTCCTATGGGGAGAAATACCTAAAAGATCATTGGGATACACTTCCCAAAACTCTTTTACAATCGAAACTACCTCAAGAGTAGGGGTTTCACAATCCATAACCCTAACCCAAACAAGATGATAAATGAAACCCTTAGATATTATTTTCCTAAACTTTAGGCAAAATATGAACTAACTCATAAGATCGTGATTTCCCTTTTTTCATTCTAAGATAAGCTCGTTCGGAACCTGAAATATGACCAATTGGGTCCTATAATCTATGAAAGCGTAAAAAGAATGAAGCCAATCTATCCCAAGAATAAATTCTAGGATATCAAGCTCTACAATATTAACATGATTGACTCTATGAGAAACATAAACAAGATATTTTATATAGACTTGTTTAGCAACAATAGAATGACCAACCGGCATAGATACTGAAAATGGACTAGAAAAGATTTGATGACCAACATCAAATATCATAGCCACATAAGGAGTAGCTTAAAACAATGCAGCACCCAGATCAAGTAAATTATACAAATCAAAATAAAAGACTTCAACATACCATTCACAACAGTCGGTGAACCTTCATGATCCTGTCAAGTCTGAAATACATAAAACCTATTTTGATGAGTGGAACCCAAACCATAATCACTAGGATGAGCTTGATTACCATCTTATCCCTTATTAGCTTACGAAGGACAATCCTTCACTTTGTAACCACTTTTCCCACATCCAAGCAATTATACGTTAAGGACCAAAAAATTTCCTAAGTGATTCTTGCCATACTTTTGATAAACGGGAATAGAAGATACACTACCACCACTTAATTGAGGCTTAGGGTTAGATAACTTATCTTTGTTCAACTTAGGAGCTGAAACATTTGAAGAACCTTGATTGGAGAACTTTTTCTAGAATTGAGAACGACTATGTCCACCAGACCTAGAATGAGAGAAATCACCATCACCGGTCCTTTCCCTCTTGGACTTCCTAGCTCTCTCTTTTATCTTTTCCTCTTTAATTTATTGTGTGTGTCATCAAACGAGAGTTATACATCTCCTTAATTAGCATGGTGATCCTTAACCACCATTTCGAACACACTCGATAAAAACTTACTCATCATTGCCCTAGAGTCGGCAACCATAGTCAGAGAATACTTAGCCAATCGAGTAAACTTCAAAATATACTCTTTCTCACACATATTTCCTTGATGAAGATTGATGAGTTCAAGCACCTTTGCTTCTCTCATCTCAATAGGAAAGAAATGATCAAGGAAAGTCCCTTTGAATTTCTCCCAATCAAGATGATCCACATCAACATCCCTTTCTTCCTTCCATTGGTTGAACAAAACTTGAGTGACACCTTTGAGTTGATAAGCGGTCAATTCCACCGGTGACACTCCCATTATCTCTACTATCTTGTAGACCTCGTCAACAATCTCTTGAGGATCCTCATCAACTTTCAACCCATGGAACTCCAGATGATTTATCTTAGTGAAGTCCCTTATCCTTATGGATGCCGCACCCATATTTGGGTCATAGGATCAATGACCTCTCTATTAGCTTGGTCTGTCATGGTTTGATCCAATACTTGGAAAGTGACTCAGAATTTGGCATAAGTCACTTGCGTGGTCAAAGAATCGATCGGGGCTTGAGGAACCTCGAGCTCCACATCATTAGTCACATTCCTTCTCACATAAGCTCTTTGAAGAGCCATATCTTTAAAAGCATCGAACAAGGGTTAGGAAAAAGACTTTTATAGAGATAAACTCTATGACTCGACTTTAGAGTAGTAAAAGAAATGAAGTTTCTTAACACTTTGTAGCTTCTTATTCATAAATATGGTGCGCTTCATACTCATTAACAAGACTTTACTCAATGTGGCATATCAGACATCCTAAGACCTTTTTCTAAAACCATGTGCCCTGAATTCAAAGTATGTAACAACCCAAAGTACACCTTAGACATGACATGACATATAGGACCCCATAAGGCCCTACACAAGACACTTGACATACATACAACACAATAGAATATATAATAAGACAATTTAAGTAAGATGTCTAATATCATAAAGGAGAGTTTGAATATGAAAGTGAAATCATAATTATGTCTTGAAAAGTCATTCTAAAACAACATACGAGTCATTGGGACGTAACACAGACATTATGTACAAAGTCTCAAGAGTAAACAGTAAAAGAAATAAATGGTGTTCATAGTTTTTCCCTCAGAGTATGAGAACACACCAATCTAATGATGAATACTAATCCAAATCTAGCCACAAGCGGGAGGAGGAACGTTGGGCCCTATATTATAAAATAATATAGGCACAAATACGCATTAGTACATGGAATGTACTAAGTATGTGGAGATATTCATAAACGTACATGTAATGGATGATCAAGTAGCACATTAAAAAGCTTGAAAAAGAAAGTCGTTAAAACCACGAGGCAAGGTCAAGCATTAATAAAAGAAGTAATGAAAACTTTGAGGGAAAGTCAGAGTTCTTTTGTATAATATTAGTTAACCGACAGACAATAAACCATGTCAGCTATATCATGAAATTTGATGTAACTCCCACACCGAGAAAGGAGAGTCTACTTGCCAAGTTATAACTCTGTATCATATCATTAATGCTATGTGAATCCAATAGCTAGGTCATTTAATACAATCCTACAGAGGAACGTAGTTTGAAACTAGAGATTACTACTAGAGACTACCCTATTTGAGCCTCTACCTCAAAGTTCTCTCTGTGCTAAGTAAAATTTCAACGCAATATATAAAGTCAATAAAACATTAGAAAAGACAATAATAAAGATACCAATCCAAATCATAAAATCATGATTCATCATATGTGAGGAAACCTTTTACAACCATGATTTCATAATATGTGAGAAAATCTTTCACAATTCATATAAATTTGTCTCAAAAGCATCCTTAATTCATAAACATCATTCTCATAAAACATAGATAGCTTTTTTAACACCTCGCCATTTGAAAGAACTAGAAAGAGCTAGAATTAGAAAGAGTCATTTTTGGAAAGAATAAAAAATCTGGAAAATTGGTTAAGTTATGTCAAGTTTGAATTTTGGGTCAACTTCAAACGACCATAACTCCTATCTCAGGATGAGTTAGGTGTGCTACCAGATACCATAGGAAATATCTTTGAATTGTCTTTCCAACGCCACCAAGTTTTCTCAATTTTGAGTTAGTATGAATAAGATATGTCAATTTGAAATTAGGTTGTCTAGATAAGGAAAGTCTAATCCGGATTTTGGAAGGGTAATTTAGTCTTTTCCATACCCAATTATTTTATTTCATTTTTAGTAGTTTAATTGGGGTCTAATCAGAATTAGATCATTTTACGCATTTACCAAAACACGCTAGGGCTTGGAGAAAAGAGAAAAGAGGAGAAAGGAGAAGAAAAGTTCAAGATTCGTCAAGATCGTGCAATTTTAGTTTTGGATTTCACCAAGGATTTCAATCCTACGAGGTATGTGAGATCACATAGCGTTGGGTTAGTTTACCCACAAGAAGGTCATGATTCAATTCAGTGTAATTGTGTTATTCTAAATAAAAATTTGTGAGTTCTTGATGAAATTCATTTATGTTCTTGAAGGTTCTAGTTGTTGAAGTTGTTGAGAAGTTTCTTGAGTTTATTTCATGAGAATAGGTGTGATTTTGAATATAAGATTACATATATTGATGATATAGTTGATTCTAAGTGTTTGGGGAAAGAAGCAATTGAATTTAGAGGCTTTAGAGTTGAAAACTGAAGAAGAAAATTCGGGATTTTCTGGGGAGGGGGTTGGGGCGCCGCGCCTCTCAGAGCGCCCCTAAAGGGGTTCTGAAATTTGGGCGTTAGGGAACCTCGCCAGCCAGAGAGCCCCAACCTAGGTCCTGAATTTCACCCTCTGGCGCCCGCGCCTCTCAGAGCACTAGGGACACCAGTTCTTCCACCTTTTCCCACTTCTTTCCATACTAGTTCCCTAATAACGTACCTATGTTTTCTAGTCAATTTGTACACTCTAAGGTACATATAAACATCATGAAATCATCCATAAACATGAGATCATGAACATTGAATCCATAATTCAATTCAAGGAAAGTTAAGATGCAGGTCAAGAAAAGTTCATAGAGTTTTCCAAAAGTCTTTTACAAACGTTTCTACTTTGTTTTAAGGCTTGAGTTTTGAGTTGAGTAAAGAGTAAGAGTAAAGTTCATTTCTTCAAAAGATTATACGGGAACTAAGTATTCCCAAAAGTTGAAATGTTTTCACATTTAAACAAGAGAGGAAACATCGATTTCCAAAAGAGCCTTCGAGCTAGTTTTTGAGTAATTACTCAAATCACAGAAAGAATTTTGTTTTTAAAACATATGAGCTAAGTATATTTTAGGAGTAGTACTGAGCACCGATATGGGGACGAGTATATAATACCTCAAGTCTCCATAAACCATGTAGCCATCATGGATGGAAAGGATCATACTTTTTAGATGATTCCTTAGTGTTTTTTAGCATAGACTAGTGGATCCACTTAGTTTAGGCATTCTATATCACGGAAAGGTATAGGATAATTCTAGTAGCGTGGACTAGACGATGTATCATCACTTTAGCTCATAGTAGTGGTTGTCGGTTTAGAGAAACTCCAACAGTATTATATTAATTTATTATATGAGTAAACTAAGTTGTTATTGTATCTCTTTAATACATTGAGTTATCACCTAATGTTTTAAATGCTTGTATAAATTGCACCTTTATTGTTGTTTTTACTTTGCATTTGAGTTGAGTATTCATGAGTTGAGTAAAGCTAAGGTAAGTGTTCTCTTCAGATTCCTTTTAACCTTATGTCATGTTTAGTTTTCCCCGCGCATACTTGTACATTCAATGTACTGATACCATTTGGCTTGCATCATTTTATGATGCAGATATAGGTAACCAGGATCAGCATCCAATGCCTCGTTGATCCAGTTGAGCACTCAAAGTCAGTTGGTGAGCCTCTTTGCTTTCCAGAGGATCCCTTATTATCTTGTTTTAGTATTTCAGTTGTTAGGATGATCGGGGGTCTTTTCCCGACATTCCTCATTGTTTTAGAGGTTTCATGGACAAGTAGTTATAGTTCTTTAGTCTTTGTGTTTTTAGTTGTATACGCTAAGACTTGAGATGCCATTTTGGCTAGTTTAATATTTCTTTAAGATATTGCATGAGTTGTCCTTTGAGACTGTTTCCTATTATTTAAGTCTTCCGCTATATGTTAAGCCATGCCAAGGGTTCACTTGGGGCCAGCTATGGTTCTTGAGTGCCAGTCACGCCCAGGGTGCAGGCTCGGGGCATGACAAACTTAGTATCAGGGCAAAGAGTTCAAGAGTCCAGGGAGTCTATGAAGCCGTGTCTATAGAGTCCTAGTTATCGGTGTGAAGTGCGCCACATCTATAATTAAGAGGCTGTAATATTTAGGAAATTCTTTCACTTCTTTCTTACTCATTCCGTGTGATAGAGTTCATCTCTATAAAGTCTCTTTCTAATTCGTGTTTGTGCATGTATTTCAGTTGATCATGTCGTCGTCCTGCTAGGAGGAACGTTGAGGAGCAAAGCGTAACTAATGCACCAGAAGTGCAACCCCAAGGAGAGGTCACCAATGTTGAATTTTGGGAAACAATCTGAATGCTAAGTCAAGTTGCGACCAACCAAGCTGGGCAACAAAAAGGGGCTCGACAGGAAGAAGCTGATACTTCAAGGATCTGCGAGTTCTTAAGGATGAATCATTCAGGCTTCACTAGTTCAAGCACTACTGAATATCTGGAAAATTTTGTTGAGGAACTGCAAAAAGGTATTTGAAGTTATGCATGTTGCTGATGCTGAGCGAGTGGACCTAGCTGCATATCAACTTAAGAATGTTGCTAGGACTTGGTTTGACCAGTGGAAGAAGAGTAGGGCTGAGGATGCACCAATTTTTAGTTGGGCGGTGTTCAAGAGTGCATTCTTAGGACATTTTTTCCCCGCGAACTGAGAGAAGCCAAGGTACGGGAATTCCTTACCCTTAAGCAGGATTCATTCAGTGTTCATGAGTATGGTTTGAAGTTTACCCAACTTTCCTGATATGCTCCGGAGATGGTTGCGGATATGGAAGTATGATGAGTTTGTTTGTTGTTGGGATATCTCGTCTGTCGAGTAAGGAAGGTAAGGCTACAATGTGAATAGGTGATATGGATATAGCAAGGTTGATGGTTTACGTGCAGCAGGTTGAGAAAGAGAAGCTGAGGGATAGAGAGGAGTTTAGAAACACAAAGGCTAAGACAGGGAGTGAGTCCGGGCAGCAAAGAAATAATGTGAACCGTTCTTCCTTTTAGCAAAAGCAAAAGGGACCTGCTCCATCATCTGCTAGTGCACCTGCACCCAGAAACAAAGGTGAGTACAATAGTTAGAATTCGCAGAACTTCAGAGCTAGACCTGCGCAGTCTCAGTGTCATATAGCACAAGGAGGTAACTGGCTCCTTCATGTGCTAAGTGTGGTAGGAACCACCTAGGTAAGTGTCACGATGGCACCATATGTTGTTTCAAGTGTGGACAAGAAGGTCACTTCATGAAAGAGTGTCCTAAGAACCGAAATGGTAATTTCATTAGTTGCTCCACCAAATAGGGCTGCACCTAGAGGAGCTACTTTAGGTACAAACGGAGGAGGAAACCGTCTTTATGATATCACCAGTCGCCAAGAGCAAGATAATTCTCCAGATGTTGTCACTCGTATGATCAAAGTCTTTACTCTTGATGTTTATGCTTTGCTACACCCAAGAGCAAGTTTATCTTGTGTCACTCCTTATGTTGCAATGAATTTCGATGTCCTTCTTGAGAAACATTGTGAACCCTTTTGTGTTTCTACACCTGTAGGGGAGTCTATTCTAGCTGAGCGAGTATATCGTGATTATGTCATTTCCATCAATCACAAGAACATTATGGTTGATTTAGTTGAGTTAGACATGGTAGATTTTGATGTCATTCTAAGTATGGATTGACTTTATTCATATTATGCCTCCATTGATTGTAGAACTCAGTTGTTAGGTTCTAAATTCCTAATGAGCCACTTATAAAGTGGAGTAGCAGTTCAGCAGTGCCTAAGGGTCATTTTATTTCGTACCTTATGGCGAGAAAGTTAGTTTCCAAGGGGTGTGTCTATCAATTGATCCGAGTTAATGACTCTAGTGTTTAGATACCTCATATTGAATCAGTTCTAGTTGTGAGTGAGTTTCCAGAAGTTTTTCCTGATGATCTACCCGGAGTCTCTCCTGAGAGAGAGATAGACTTCGGTATAGATATTCTTCCTAATACTCGTCTTATATCCATTCCTCCATATAGAATGGCTCCAGCAGAGTTGAAAGAACTAAAGGAATAATTGAATGTTCTCTTTGATAAAGGTTTAATTCGACCAAGTGTCTCACCTTGGGGTGCTCCGATCTTATTTGTGAGGAATAATGATGGTTCCCTTAGGATGTGCATAGATTACCGTTAGTTAAATAAAGTTACCTTCAAGAATAAGTATCCTCTTCTGAGAATTGATGATTTTTTTGATCAACTTCAGGGTTCTATCTATTTCTCTAAAGTAGACCTCAGATCAGGCTACCATCAGTTAAGATTAAGGGAAAGTGACATTCCATAGACAACATTCAGGACCCGTTATGGTCATTATGAGTTCCTAGTTAGGTTCTTTAGTTTGACCAATGCGCCTGCAGCATTCATGGACCTTATGAATAGAGTATTCATGCCTTATTTAGATATGTTTGTTATCGTTTACATTGATGACATACTAATCTATTCAAGGAATGAGGAAGATCATGCTAGCCATCTCAAAATAGTTCTCCAAACATTAAAGGATAGAGATTTGTATGCCAAGTTCTCTAAGTGTGAGTTTTGGCTGGAGTATGTGGCATTCTTAGGCCATATTGTTTCTTAAGAGGGAATTAAAGTTGATACCCAGAAAATAGAGGCAGTGCAGAATTGGCCTAGACCCATATCTTCAACTGATATTAGAAGTTTCTTGGGGTTGGCTGGATATTATAGAAGGTTCGTAGAGGGGTTCTCATCTATTTCATCCCATTTGACCAAGTTAACTCAAAAAACAGTAAAGTTTCAATGGTCTGAAGCTTGAGAGAAAAACTTTCAGGAATTGAAAAAGAGGTTAACTACTACCCAGTATTGACCTTACCTGAAGGTACGCAAGGCTTTATTGTATATTGTGATGCGTCCAGAGTTGGTTTGGATTGTGTGCTAATGCAGAATGACAACGTTATAGCTTATGCCTCCAGATAGTTGAAAGTTCATGAGAGGAACTACCCAACCAATGATCTAGAGTTGGTTGTCGTAGTATTTGCTTTGAAAATATAGCGCCGGTATCTTTATGTTGTTCATATGGATGTGTTCACCGATCACAAGAGTCTTCAATATGTGTTTAGTCAGAAAGAGCTTAATCTCAGACAAAGGAGATGGTTAGAATTACTCAAGGATTATGACACGAGTATTCTTTATCACCCAGGTAAGGCTAATGTTGTTGTTGATGCCTTGAGCAGGTTGTCTATGGGTAGTACCGCCCATTTTGAGAAAGATAAGAAAGAGCTAGCAAGGGATGTGCAAAGACTTGCACGATTGGGAGTTCGACTAATAGATTCCATAGAATAAGGGGTAGTGGTGATAAATGGGGCTTGAATCATCATTAGTGTCTGAAGTTAAAGAGAAACAAGACCAAGATCCTATTTTTCTTGAATTGAAAGAAAATGTTCATAAGCAATACGTATTGGGTTTTGAACAAGGGGGAGATGGTGTATTGAGGTATCAAGGTAGGTTGTGTGTACCAAGAGTGGATGAACTCCAAGAAAGAATCATGGCGAAAGCTCATAGCTCCAGATATTCCATTCATCCGGGTTCCACAAAGATGTATCGTGACTTGAGAGAAGTTTATTGGTAGAGTAGTATGAAAAAGGGCATTGCAGAATTTGTTGCTAAGTGTCCGAATTTCCAACAAGTTAATGTAGAGCATCAAAGGCCCAGTGGTATGACTCAGAATATAGAACTTCCGAAATGGAATCGGAAGATGAGCAATATGGATTTCATCACAGGTTTAGCAAGGTCTCGTAGGCAGCATGATTCTATTTGGGTGATTGTGGATCGAATGACCAAATCATCCCACTTTTACCGGTAAAGACTACCCAAACAGCAGAGTACTATGCCAAGTTGTACATTCAAGAGATAGTCAGACTTCATGGGGTACCCGTATCGATTATATCAGATAAAAGTGCTCAATATATTGCACAGTTCTGGAAATCTTTTCAAAAAGGTTTGGGTTCAATGGTGAACTTAAGTACTATTTTTCATCCTCAAACTGATGGTCAAGTAGAGTGCATTATTGAGAATTTAGAAGATATGTTGAGGGCATGTGTGATTGGTTTCAAGGTGAATTGGGATGATCACCTACCTCTCATTGAGTTCGCTTACAATATTAGTTACCACTCTAGGATCCAGATGGCTCCTTATGAAGATCTTTATGGGCGAAGATGCAGATCTCCTATTGGATGGTTTGAATTTGGTGAAGTTGGGTTGATAGGACCAGACTTAGTTCATCAAGCTATGGAGAAAGTGAAAGTCATTCAAGAGAGGTTGAAAAAAGCACAGAGTCGTCAGAAATCCTACACTGATGTTAGGAGAAGAGTTAGAGCTTGAAGTAGATGATTGGGTATACTTGAAAGTTTCACCAATGAAGGGTGTTATGATATTTGGTAAGAAGGGGAAGCTTAGTCCCCGGTATATTAGCCCTGACAGAATATCCACAAGGGTTGGTAATGTAGCTTATGAGTTAGAGCTACCCCAAGAGTTGACAGTGGTTCATCCGATATTTCATGTTTCCATGTTGAAGAAGTGCATGGGAGATCCTTCACTTATCATACCAACTGAAGATATTGGAATCAAGGATATCTTGTCTTATGAGGAGATTCATGTTTAGATTCTAGATCACCAAGTTCGCAAGTTGAAGACCAAGGAAGTAGCATCAGTCAAAATTCTTTGGAAAAACTAGTTTGCTGAGAAGCTACTCGGGAAGCTGAGGAGGATATGAAGAAGAGATATCCACATCTCTTTGAACCTGGAGAAATTCCAGATCAAGGTACTAATTCTCTTCTTAGTACTCTTTAAATTGATATGTTTAATGCATTAGATTTGCTTGTTGGGTGTTTTAGCTGAAAGTATATGTTACACTTTTAGCCTACTAAGAGCAATCTTATTCGAGGATGAATGTTCCCAAGGGGGAGATATTGTAACACCTCGCCATTTGAAAGAACTAGAAAGAGCTCGAATTAGAAAGAGTCATTTTTGGAAAGAATGAAAAATCTGGAAAATTGGTTAAGTTATGTTAAGTTTGAGTTTTTGGTCAACTTCAAATGACCATAACTCCTATCTCAAGATGAGTTAGGTGTGCTACCAGATACCGTAGGAAATATCTTTGAATTATCTTTCCAAGGCCGCCGAGTTTGCTCAATTCTGAGTTAGTATGAATGACATGTATCCATTTGAAGTTAGGTTGTCTAGATAAGGAAAGTCTAATCCGAAATTTGGAAGGGTAATTTGGTCTTTTCTATACCCATTTATTTTATTTCATTTTAGGAGTTTAATTGGGGTCTAATCAGAATTATATCATTTTACGCATTTACCAAAACATGCTAGGGCTTGGAGAAAAGAGAAAAAGGGAGAAAGGAGAAGAAAAGTTCAAGATTCGTCAAGATCGTGCAGTTTTGGTTGTGGATTTCGCCACGGATTTCAATCCTAAGAGGTATGTGAGATCACATAGAGTTGGGTTAGTTCACCCATGCGCCAATCATGATTCAATTCAGTGTAATTGTGTTATTCTAATGAAAAGATTATGAGTTCTTGATGAAATTCATTTAAGTTCTTGTGGGTTCTTGTTGTTGAAGTTGTTGAGAAATTTCTTGAGATTGATTCATGATAATAGGTGTGATTTCGAGTAGAATCTTACATAAATTGATGATATAGTTGATTCTATGTGTTTGGGGAAAGACCCAATTGAATTTAGAGGGTTTAGAGTTGAAAAACAAAGAAGAAAATTTAGGATTTTCTCGGGAGAGGGCTGAGGCGCCGCGCCTCTCAAAGCGCCAGCGACGCCAGTTCTTCCACCTTTTTCCACTTCTTTCCGTACTAGTTCCCTAGCAACATACCTATATTTTCTAGTCGATTTCTACACTCTAAGGTACGTATAAACATCATGAAATCATTCATAAACATGAGATCATGAACCTTGAATCCATAATTCAATTCAAGGAAAGTTAAGAGTCAAGTCAAGAGAAGTTCATAGAGTTTTCCAAAAGCCTTTTACAAATGTTTTTACTTTGTTTTAAGGCTTGAGTTTTGAGTTGAGTAAAGAGTAAGAGTAAAGTTCATTTCTTCAAAAGATTATACGGGAACTAAGTATTCCCAAGAGTTGAAATGTTTTCACATTCTAACAAGAGAGGAAACACCGATTTCCAAGAGAGCCTTCGAGCTAGTTTTTGAGTAATTATCTCAAATCACAGAAAGAGTTTTTTTTTTAAAACATATGAGTTGGGTATATTTTGGGAGTAGTATTGAGCACCGATATGGGGACGAGTTCATAATAACTCAAGTCTCTATAAACCATGTAGCCTTCATGGGTAGAAAGGACCTTACTATTTAGATGATTCCTTAGTGCTTTTTAGCATAGACTAGTGGATCCACTTAGTTGAGGCGTTCTATATCACGGCAAGGTATAGGATAGTTCTGGCAGTGTGGGCAAGACGTTGTATCATCACTTTAGCTCATAGTGGTGGTTGTCGATTAGAGAAACTCTCTCCCACAGTATTATATTACTTTATTATATTAGTAAACTTAATTGTTGATGTATATATTTAATACATTGATTTATCACCTACTATTTTAATGCTTGTATAAACTGCACCTTTATTGTTGTGTTTACTTTGCATTTGAGTTGAGTATTCATGAGTTGAGTAAAGCTAAGGTAAGTGTTCTCTTCAGATTCCTTTTAAGCTTATGTCATGTTTAGTTTTCTCCTCGCATACTCATACATTCAATGTACTGATACCATTTGGCCTGCATCATTTTATGATGCAGATATAGGTAACCAGGATCAGCATCCAACGCCTCGTCAATTCAGTTGAGCACTCAAAGTCAGTTGGTGAGCCTCATTGCTTTCCGGAGGATCCCTTATTATCTTGTTTTAGTATTTCAGTTGTTAGGATGATCGGGGGTCTTGTCCCGACATCCCTCATTGTTTTAGAGGTTTCATGGACAAGTAGTTATAGTTCTTTAGTCTTTCTGTTTTCAGTTGTATACATTAAGACTTGAGTTGCCATTTTGGCTAGTTTAATATTTCTTTAAGATATTGCATGAGTTGTCCTTTGAGACTTTTCCTGTTATTTAAGTCTTCCTCTATAAGTTAAGTCAGGCCAAGGGTTCGCTTAGGGCCAGCAATAGTTCTCGAGTGCCAGTCACACCCAGGGTGTAGGGTCGGGGCGTGACAACTTTCATAAATCATAATTCATAAGTTCATAACCTTTCTTCATAAATTCATCATCATAATCGAGTAAAAAATAAGGGTCCATATGAAATCAACTGTAAATCATGTAATTGAATCAAATCATGTATAATAAGATCGAAATCAAACAATTGAATCAAAATTTAAAAAAAAGACTCATGAAGATTGACATAAACCCTAACTGAATTGGGTGAAATCGAATATGAGACTGAAGTTTTTTGGGACCCAATGGATGAAAGAGATCCATTGGTGTCACATCCCTATTTTTCAAATGAAAGTGTTGAAAAAAAAGATTTTTTTCCAATTAAAGTGACGTTATGAAAAGGAACTATTTATTTTCGGAGTCACCACTTGGGATTGAGTTATGGTGTTGCAAGTCAATTTTGTTTTTATCCCTAATCAAAAGGAAATGACTCTTCATTTTTGTCCAGCGAACTAGAAATTCGCGTAAGAAATTCTGTTGACCTAGGAAAAGGTATTAGGCATCTTTCGAGTCCCGTGGTTCCAACACGATCGCTTTTATTGACTTATACTTATTTTAAATTATTTATTGGATGAATTGAGTATGATTGCCATTGTTTGCTCGTATTTTTAATTGTTGAACTTTTATTGGTCTCAACCTAGATGCATCACCGCATTCTTGGCCTTGACATACACTGACTTAGAGAAATAACTGTCTTCTTTGGATGAGCACATCACACCTAATATTTTTTATCTACTGGTTTGAATTAATGAAAGTTAACTATTAAAAATAATTTGGTCAAGGTGAGTAACCGCATCCTTTATTTTATTTTAATGTCTCAAGAAAGTTACACATTTTTAATCGAAATACATATTTTTAACGGGTCATATATCCTAATATTTATCAATTACTACAAAGCTTAAACATATTTTTAGTGATTAGATTATTTTACTATTTATATTCATGAACACTATTTAAATAATAAAAGTCAAAAATCTTAGACAAATAAAAAATTATTTCATATTCAAATTCTTATAGATGCATTTACATTTTAAATATACTTACAAGTTATGACAAAAGACATTTAAAATAAAAAAAAATAAAAAACTGCAACTCTTCATCTCTTAATATTTCTAAAATAAACATTTTAAATTTTAGATAAATTTTACTAAACAAACTATTAGAATAATTCTTTCAGGCATTTGGTTAATTTTGGTTCAATATAAGAGGTACTTAATTGATAGTATCATATGATAAAATGTAGAATAAAATAAAGAGAAAATGTTTTAATATTACACACATAAAATTGGAGCAACTCTGTAGCAATGAAATCAAGTCTTATATAGTCATGAACATAAAACTGTATAAAATAAAATTAAGTGTTACCTCTTGTGAAAATTATTTCACGAGAAGAAACGACTACAATTGTGAACCGTGAAAATCGACCTCAAAATCTGCCTTTGTTTTTCTCTTGGAATTTTTTTCTTTCTGTACGTGTTGTATTGTTTGGTGTTGTGTTGCTGGATGTCATTGTGGTGTGATGGCATGTTTTTATTTTTGTACGTTGGGTGAGTTTTTGATAGTGTTGGTGGTATTTTTTTTGGGTGTCTGGGTAGAGGGTTGTTGTATGTGTTAATATAGATAGTGTGAGGGTGTGTTAATGTGAGTGGGCAGTGGGATGAGTAATGGGTTAAAGGGAAGTGATGTGGGGTAGTTACATTAGGATTAGTGGGTAGTTTAGATTAATTTATTTTAATTAAATATAATTAAAATTATTATAATAAAAATATTAGCTAATTGTTTTGAACTAATAAAAATAAAAGAAGAATTAAAAACCTAATATGAAATTATAATTAAGAAATATAAGCTTATTATTAATCCTAATTCCAAAGAAAATAGATATTTTTTGTAACCTTTCATTTCTTTTTTAAACATTTAAAAATAAAACTTACCTTAAAATGTGATTCAAGTTTTGTGGTTTTCAAATCATTTAAAATAAACTTAGTAAAAATAAGATAAAAATCAAAATATCTAGTTTAGATATAAAAGAAATATGTAACTACTTAAAATGGTGTAAAACTTTAAGTTCGGTAAAAAATTATGTGTTAACAATTGGTGAATTTCCACATACCTTGGCAATTTGCAGAAGAAACCTTCAAGCTTGATGAAACCCTAACCTTGCCTTGAAGATCCTTGGAAAAGTGTTAGAGAAGAACCCAATGAGAGAATTTGTGAATTTTAGTGAATGTGAAGGAATGAGTTAGGTTTTGAAGAGTAAATTCAATTACAAAGGTAGTTATAGGGTCAAAATGACATAGTATAGGGGTGGATAGGTAAGAAATGACCAAAATATCCTTAATTAAAAACTATCAGACTGACCTACGATTCTGACTTACGATCCGTACTGTTCAATCGATGGTCAAATTACTAGGACTCATAATTACCCCACTTACTATGAAACACTTTCTATGGGCCGTCGACCTTTCTACGGTCTCTAGATACCATCCATATATCTCAACTTTAAGCTCAAAATTTCATTAAATCTGGACCAACCCTACATACACTTCCTATGGCCTGTAGACCATCCTACTGTGCGTTCTGGCTAATCGTAGGTCATTTCACTAGAACTTGAATTCTCAAAAACTCAACCCACTCTATCCGAGTGCCACCTATGACCCATAGAGGCTTCTAAGAATCATAGATGAGCCTCGTAGGACTCAATCAGTAGCCACAAATGAAGTATTTTTTCAATTTTCGAGGTGCTACAACAATATATTAATCACATACTCAAATTTTTCATTGATCTAGAATGAATTATAACTCATTAAAAACAAATTGTTCTTTTTCGGTAACGTTCTTTATAAATAGCTGATAGGAATAGTTATTTCTTATTAATGAAGTAATTTAGTAGATAACTATTAGTTGGAATTAATAAATTATGGGTATTTTTATAAAATATAAAGTTTGGGGGTAATTTTTTTATTTTTAAAATTTTTCAAATATTAGAACATTGCCCAAATATTAGTTTTTTCTAGTATTTGGAAACTTGAGATATTTGACAAATATATTTGCCAAGTAGTGGCAAGTTGTATGGGAAAACACTATTTTCCAAGTTTTTTCCAAATATATTTGGGGCATGGGGACAAACGTGCCCTTAATATTCACCAAACAAGAAGAATTAAATGAGAGAGAAATAAAGAAAATCGTGCATTTTTCTTCTTCTTTTTTTTTAGCTATTTTAGGTAAGAAACAAATACATCTATTTTGGTGAAAGCAAAACTCGTAATTAATGTTATATAATATTTTATTTAAGTAATTCACCTGTAAAATACGTAAGATCAAATTTTACATTAAAATGGTGTCAGTACTATTTTAGAGTAAACCAACTCCAATCCATTCTTTTTTATTTCATTTATATTTTCTTATTTCATAAAATAAGTTATTTCCTCTATTTTCATATATTCACCCTAGAAGTCATACTATTTTCTTATATTGTAACACCTAGGACTTCAATAAGGGCTAAAAAGGGGTTTGTACAAGTCACCAATTGGTTTTTAAGTTTTGGGTCAACTTCAAACAATCATATCTCTCAGCACGTAATGAACTAGGGGGCCCATGACTTATAAAATTAAAGGTCTTCGAGTCCTCTTTCCAACGGCAGCAAATTTGCTTCATTTCGAGTTCTGAGTAAAAAACTATATGCCCGTTTTAGTGAAGCCTCCCTTTTAAGGAACCTCAACCGTTGATAGAGGGTTGGTTTGGTATTTTTCTCATCCCTTCTAAGCCTAAACCATGACTCTTTTTCACCTAATTAAGGGTCTTAACCATGTTAAATCATTATTTCACGTTCTTTAACACTTAGAAGAACTAAAGCAAGGTTCCAAGAGGAGAAAAGGCTAGGGTTCAAGAGCATCGATTTCACCAAAGAACCTTTGTTCCTTACAGGTATGTAAGGCTATTCATAGTGTTGGACTAGTTCATCCTTACGCCCTACATCTCAATTCAGTCATAAATTGTCACATCTAAAGATCCATTCATAGTTCTTGATGTTTGATATAATTCATTAACAGTTGAAGTTTTGATTCCTATGTTTGCATGTGATTTTATGATGTTACCATGTTCAGCGTCACATGAACCCTAATAATTTAGTAAGGTTATGTTTTCAAAAATGAATTGCTGGAAAGCTTCTCATACAATGATCTTGGGCTTGAAAGATAAATAGAGTTTAGGAATAAATTCCCAATTCTAAACTAATTTGGGGTCATAATTTAACTTGAATTCGCCAGGGATGCTGGAGAGAGCATGGGGCGGCGTGCCATGAATGCACCAGGGCTGGAGCTCAGTAGTTCAGGGACAGGCGCCCCGCGTGAGCAGTGCGCCCAGGCTTGCCTTCTGAAGTTCAGGGTCTAGCGTTCTATGCCAGCAGTGCGTAAGGCATGTCTTTTGAAGTTTAGGGCCTGGCGCCCTGCACCAACAGTGCACCAAGGGTAGTTGGGTCGATTCTCTTCTTTGTTTCATTCAGTGTGTGCTCCTTTAAGTTGTGACCATGTTCCCCTTCTCTGTATTAGCTCATATAGGCTCCATTTACCTTAATGCACATTCATTACAAGTTGCATAAGACAACTAATAGCTAAAAAATTGTCCTAAAAAATTAGGATATATGCGGGCAAATAATAGTAAATAGGCATATAAATACGCCTGAGATCCATAAGTTAAGTTCATAAGCATACATTTTAAAAGTGAAAGCTTGAACAGAGCCCTTAAAAATAGAACCAAATGTTTTCATATGTATCGTTTGACAATTGAGAAAGAGCATAGTTGATGTATTGAAAAATGTTTTAGAAAAACATATTGTCAAGTAAAGTTATAGTCCCTTTCTTTGTAAGGGTGAATTGAGAATAATTGATATTTATTATTTTGGGAGTAGTATCGAGCACCAAATTGGGTAAGAGTCTTTTATAACTCAATAGTCCCCATAAACTATGTAGCCATCGTAGGATAGGATAACATTGATTCTTCTTGCGACTCTTCACTGCCTCTGAGAAGGCCTATTGGATGGATCCATAGTTACAATAGCATCCTATACCCGTCAAAGTATAGGATGACCCTTGCAACATGGAGAAACGTTGTATCATTGCTAGGTTCATAGTAATGGTTGTCGGTTAGAGAAACTCCCGATAAGTAAAATATATTATATTCATATTGCTTTTATTGCATATCTTATTGTAAAGCGTAAAGGGTTTTCACTTTATATTCATGTATTGATATATTGTTAAGTTGCTTTTAGTCCCTTAGTTCAGTTATTGTTTTATTCAGCCATATTACATACCCGTACATTCAAATGTACAGATGTATTTTGACTTGCATCTTTTTATGATGCAGATACTGGAGTTCATGATCATCAACAAGTGCTTCGTTGAGATCACTTTGCGCTTCAGTTAGCTTTGGTGAGCCTCCTTGCTTTCCATAGGATTTCACATTTATTTTCCTGTTATTGTCGGGTTGTCGTGGGTCTTGTCCCGACATCTATCCTATTATTAGAGGCTTCATAGATAGTTAGAGTTAATGAGTCTCTCAGTATGTTCCTTTCGATTTTTGAGATATGGAAACTATTACTTGTACTTTATTAAGTATTTCCAGACATTTATTTAAGTTGAGTTTGATTGAGCCTATTGAGTTTAATTATGCATTTAAAGTTTCCTATTTGCTTAAGTAAGTTTTCCGCTAAGTATTCAGCCAGGTCAAGGGTTCGCTTGGGGACCAACAATGGTTCTCGAGTTCTGGCCACGTTCAGGGTGTAGGCTCGGGGTGTGACATATATAATCATTTAATATAAAATTATTATGTACCATAATTTTTTAAGTAATTTACATTGCTAGTTAATATATATTATACATTATACATAATAATGGATAATACAAATAAAAATGAAATCATTGATAAAATATAATTAAATAAACATTAATTGTAAAGTATATTTTAAATTTTAATTTTATCACAATCCAAAACCATCGGGCCATGCGGACACCTACTCTAACACCTAGATTTGAGAACCCTTACTGCCCAATTTTAAAATGGGCAATGCGAAAATTAATAAAACATTATCTAACATCTTAATTAATCATGGAAAATACTCTTAATTTGATATATGACAAAATTCTTTGTAGCAAAATACACTAAAACACTTCTCTAGAAACTAGTCTAATAGGTACAATAGCTTCTAAAGAGTATAATTCATGAAAGAATATGACAACTCCCACCATAAGAAAAGAGGAGTAGAAGCTATCAGATATTTCCATCGTCTTCACCTATGAAACATCACTAAATCCTACAAATATCAAGTGGAATAACAAGAGTAGTATCAATACGAACAACATGTATTGATAGGCATCATCGGTTGATCCGAACCCACCACATACTATTATGCAAATAATCAAAGAAACATGCAACTTGAATATAAAATTAGACCTAAGGGGGATATGATAGGTGATGTGTTCAGAAAGAGTTATGATGAGATAGCAGTTCATTCCTACTCTAGAGTATTTCTCAGATTTCAATCGTTGTAACACCGTGCTTATGTCTCACATGTCAACGTTATACCCTTGACCCATGCTCATGTACTTGAGAAAGATTCATGTCTATGCTAATTTCTTATTCTTATAATAAGAGGCAAAGATTCAATTGAATGACATCAATCTTACTCTATGAAGTTATGTAAATGAGTCTTATGATATGAAACTCTTCATATATACGCTCATGTTTCACAATATGCTCAGTCCTATGAACTCATGATATACATTCAAATGGATAGTGAAATAGAACTACATTATGCATAGTCCCATATCAAATTTCTTGATTCATGCTTATGATCTTCTTGCCCTAAGGACTTCTAGTGATCCTCTTTCAGTTTAGATAACGGTGTTGATAGTAATTGTAAGTTATTTTAGATGAGTGGATAGATTAATCTTATGGTAAATATTATAGTAGGCTAATTCTATGTAATATTTTAAGTATGGAGGAATATTGTGAGGTTTCTTGGTCATATCTAGTAGCTAGGTGAGAATGTTTGGTGTGCCTCTTTGTAGCAATTCATGATATTTCAGTTGGTAGAAATGATAAGAAGATGATAAATTCTTAGAAGAATTGGTTACCTAGAAGTCCGTGGAGTTGTTATAATACTAAGCTTGAATGTGGTGTTGCTAACATGTGAATAAATACATGATACATTAGGTGATTCTTGATTAAAACTCGAGGTTGTTGAATGAGTTTGTAAGAACAAGTAGTATTCTTGAGGTGAAAGTCCCTACATAGGTATATAACATGAATCTTGTGGTTTAGATTAGTATAATCATCTTATGTGTAACACTTTGTGACATCGAGTTAGGCTTGAACAGGATAAGAGCATGCACTTAAACTCAGACCTTGGTAGGAGTAGACATATGTACCCTTGTGGTAGCTATATGTAGTAGCTTATGAATTTAGATAGATGTTTTTCATACTTATGAGCACTATATGAATATATGTTATTCTGGGGGACTATTTAGCACTGAGAGGATACAAATTTAAAAAACTCAAGTCTCATAACTATGTGCCATCGTAGGTTTATATTTCACCGCTGTGACAGTTGACCATTTAGCCTAGAGAGATTCAGATTTGTGGATCCACATAGATAGATATGGTTCTATACCCTGGAAAGTTATTGGGCAGCCCGTCCAACTGGGATTATAAGTTGGATATCATGAGCTCACATGATGTATGTCGGTTACAAGAAACTCCCCAATTTATGCATCTTTTACGATATGCTCTTACTTTATTTGATTAATTTTTAAGTATGATATTTACATTTATGATTATGTAAGGCTACTTAAATAGACTCATCTCTGTATATGTTTTTGAAAGAAGATTTTGAATGGTATTTTAGACATGAACTCCAATTGTTTTCTCTTCAAGTTCTCTTACTATGCATATGATTTCGGAAACATTATTTTCACTACCCTTGCTATGTCATTTTCATCATTATGCTAGTGTCTCTTACTTACTTTGTACATTTCAAGTACTAACGCATACTTACGCTGCTTCTTTTTATGATGTAGATTCGACACACATTCACAAACTCGTGGCTAGTAAGGTTGCAACATTTCCAATCACCGTATGGTGAACCTTCATTCTTCGAGGGGAAATTTATTCATAGTTCACAATTTTTATTATTTCTTACTAGTTGCTTAAAGTAGCTTGAGGATTTATCTCAGATGCTCATCAATATTAGTAGAGGTTTCATAAACATTCAGTCAAACAGTTGTATTTAGTATTCAAATAATGTATATTTCAAGCACAATACCTTTTTAATATTTGTTTATGCTATATGAGTTCATCCTATGTACTAGTTTCCGCATTTCCTTTCACCTTGAGTCGTACATGTCAGACCAAGAATTAGCTTGGGGCCATTCGTGGTTCCAAATACAATGTTACGTCTAGGGTGTAGATTTGGACGTGACCTCCTTAGTAGATTCGTCCTTGGTGATAATAATTTTTTTTGTTGGTATGTTTAATTCTTCAAATTCCACAAGATACATGTATATATATTTTCCACGTCTAAAATAGCTATTTACTTTTACTTGTATTTTTATTCTTTATGTTTGACATCTTCTTTGATTAATATTGACCTCTCAATGCAAAAAATTAATAAATTTTATATTGAAACTATCTTTTATTTTTTGATGGGGGTGTTGATGGTGGTGCTAGTAATGATGGGTAGGGGGATCGAAATGTGAAAGATGGCATCATCTTAAAAGAAGTGTGTAACACAATATGTTGAACTTCCCATGATAGGAGCTTGTTTGATTTATTAAATTTCTGTTTACACTTTACATAATGTTGCAAGTTTTTTTATTTTAAACATTAATCCTTAATTTTTATCAATCCATGTCGTAAAATTCACATATCTAAATAGTAAGACAATTGATATACGTTGATAATATTTTTCAAGGTTAAAAAAAAAGATTTTACACAAAACTATAGTGTTAAAAGCTAATACATCATATTCCTTAAATTATAAAAATTCCTTAAATTTGGTGGAATTCGGATACAATTCAAAATGTCCCGATACATCGCGTTTCGGTTGCAGATACATCCCAAAATGTCCCGATACATCGCATCCTGGTTTCAAATACATCTCTCAACGTCCTAATACATCGCGTCTCAATTTCGAATACATCACTTAATGTCCTGATACATCACGTGCGTCCCGATACATCATGTAAAGTGATATATCCGATCGATACATCGCGTAAAGTAAGAATTTTTGTAATTTTTTCAAATGATAAAAACTTTTAGAGAATACAGTAAAATAAGTTGTGTATTTAAGTAGTTTTTCCTTTAAAAAAATACTCATATATAGGAAATAGAGTCAATTCCAAAGAAAAAAAGAAAGAAATAGCCAAGACACAACACCTTAGGCAATCAAATTCAAAGGGATGTGCCATTGAACCAATTCCAAGCTTCATCCACTTTAAGATTCTGTTTGGATGCATGTTGAATTTTTCTAGCACATCACTAATAGTTCTCAAACATCAACACTCAATATAAGTAACAAATTAAGTAGTGGCAAAATTAAATTGAAGAAGTAAAAAGAATTCCATATTTATGATAATAATATGAAAACTTTTATTATATTTCCTAATAATTTTGTATTTCCATAAAATGAATTCAAAGTATCTCTTTCCTTGATATACCTTATAATCATTTTAGTCATGGCATTGCACCACCAAAGAAAAATAAATAAAAGATTCTCAAATAATTGTATAAAAGTACATTTAACACCAAATAATTATAATTTAAATTTTAATATTCTTCTAAAATACCAATAAGGCAATAATTAATGCCAAAGTGGCAGACAAATTTGAACCTTTCAAATAAGGTTTCCACTATCTAAACCAAACAAATAATGCTATCTCCAAAAATACTAAGATTTTCATGTTTTTATTTTAAGAATATTGTCTTTATTAAAAAAATTGAAAATTAAATTAAAAAATGTTTAATTAACATCCATAAACAATATTCCAATTTTTTTGACATATTTCATTTATTGATGATCAATTTAAATAATACTTAAATCAGATTAGAGTAAATTTACTTTTTTAAGTATTAAAATTTAAAACTCCATCATTAATATATTAAAAATTCACCTAATTTGTACATTGAAAAGCAAAAAGTGTTAAAATATTTAGGAGGGGGTGAGAAATTAATATTCTACTCATAATATTAACTTTAGCTTTACGATCAATTTAAATAATACTTAAATCAGATTAGAGTAAATTTACTTTTTTAAGTATTAAAATTTAAAACTCCATCATTAATATATTAAAAATTCACCTAATTTGTACATTGAAAAGCAAAAAGTGTTAAAATATTTAGGAGGGGGTGAGAAATTAATATTCTACTCATAATATTAACTTTAGCTTTACTTTCCTCTGAAATCATTCCATTATCTATATTTGTATTTATTTTTTTCATTTTTAACTACACCATACAGTATCTTTGAAAGTTTAGTTGCAATAGTAAGTAACCTATACTTTTCCGACGGCTTCTTCCGCCGTAGCTCCGCCGTCAACTTCCAACAACCACCCTCTGAAAAATCCCATTTTTTTCATTTTCAACTTCCCTTTTTTGTTCAATTTAACTCTTTTTTACTTCACATGTGCTTGCTTAGCAGAATGTATGACTTGGTCAAGATTCAAGATCTGAAGCAAATTTAGGGATCAACAACTGTTTTTCTGATCTGAGTCTGCTCTGTTTCTCAGTTTGATTCTAGTATTTGTAAGTTCAGCTTGAATCTTGACTTTGGTACTTAACTCTTTTTAGATCTTGTATAAACTATTTTAGCTAAAAGTATGATTTTTTTTAAATCTTTAGTTTAGATCTTATTGATGTATGGAAAATTATGCTGGATATCTTGGTGATTTGGATCTTTCTTGCTGAAGGGGTTTTTTTCTTTTTTTTTGTTAAATTTGAGAAAGAGCTGAAAGTTGTTGACTTGAATTTGAGCATATTCCAAGAGTTAGTGTCCTTGATTTTTGCAAAGTTAATAACTTTAACTCATTTTCATTTATGTTTTTGTTGTATTGAATTTCTTGTGTATAGAGAAAATGTAGAAGACATGGAGTGTTGGAGAGTGGTTAATTTGAGTATTGCAATGAAGCTGGTTCGTATTTATATGGGGATACCTTGTTGTTGTTGTGGCTGCTGCTGGTTTTGTTGCTTGTTGTTGTTGTTATGTCGTCCATTAGACACATCATTACAGTAGTTATTTTGTTGTTATGAAGTAAGTATGTAGGATAGTTAGATCCTATGTTGCTCAGACTCTCCAACAATGTTACCTCACTCGTGTCGGATTTTCCAAAAATGTTATTACTTTTGAAGAGTCCGATATGCACCTGTCGACATTTTCAAAGAGTCCGAGCAACATAGGTTAGATCTAAATCTAATTTGATATTGTCTTTTGGAAAGGTTGATAGATATGATTTGTTGATTTTGTGAATTCTATTCCTACTTGATTTTTGAAGTCAGTCTGATTTGAATTTTGCTTAATCTTTGATTGTTAGAAAAGCTGAATTATTAATTTAGGCAATTCTTGTTTAATTGCAGGCGCATAAGAATGTTCCAACTGTAACTCTGTGAGATTCCTGAAGATTTCTAGGTGGATAAAGTTGTGGTTTTTGAGATGGAGAAAAATGTAGAGGAAGCACTACAAGCTAAAGCAAATGCCGAAAGGAAATTTGTGGAGAGAGATTTTGTGAGTGCAAAAAATTATGCTTTAAGAGCTCAGATGCTGTGTCCTCAGTTAGAGGGCATATCACAAATGGTAGCTACCTTTGGTGTTCACAGTGCTGCAGAGATGAAGGTTAATGGAGAACTTGATTTCTACACGATACTGGGTATGGATCCATCAGCAAACAGGGCTAAGCTGAAGAAACAATACAAGAGGATGGCTGTGTTACTCCATCCTGATAAGAACAAAAATGTCGGAGCTGATGGTGCGTTTAGGTTTATTTCTGAAGCATGGACTGTATTGTCTGATCGTGCTAAAAGAAGCGCTTATGATCAGAGGAGAGATTTATTTACTCTGCATACTTCTGGTGTTGGCAACTATGCTAATTACTCCAACACTCCAGCTTCTCATGGCAGGCTCGATACATTTTGGACTGTTTGTACCTCTTGTCAGGTTCAGTATGAATATCATAGGAAATATGTGAACAAAAGACTGTCTTGTAAAAACTGTCGTGGGGTTTTCATAGCTGTTGAAACTGGATTAGCCCCTGTAAATGGTTCCTATGCATTTAGCCCTTGGCCTTATGTGCCTGAGAATGGATACAAAAGCCATGGTTGCGGGGTTACGTATGTTCCAACATCGCCTGCTTATTCTGCAAATAGTAGGGTCCCAGGACATCATTCTAAACATGGTTCGGAGCATGCTTCCAATTTATCCTTTCAGTGGAGCTCCTTCCCTGGAACTTCTGCCGGAGTTTTAGATCCAAATGGGTCATCCACCGGCTTCAGTTTTACCCAGCAGACAAATACGAAAGTCTCTGGAAGAAAAGCTAATGGGAAGCAAGAACTAACAAAAACGGTTGCTGATGGGTCTGTGGGTAGTGATCAACTGCCCCGCAGGCCTGGTAGGCCTCCTAAGAAGAGAAAACTTGATATGGAGAGTACAAATGGTTATAGTAATGGTGATGTGGCTTCAAACGCTGCTGCAGAAGTCATAATGGCAGATGGAAATGGGAGTGAGAGTTTGAAAAGAAATGCTAAGCTTCCTACTCCTGAAGTTCCAATCCGAAGATGGCCTATGGCTCCTGCATTTGATCCAAGACCGCTGTTAATTGACAAGGCAAGAACAGATATCCGCAAGAAACTGGAAGAGATCAGGTTGGCTGCTGTAGAGTCTGAGAAAAAGAGAAAGGCACATGCTCAATTTGGTGAATCGAGTGAAAGACCTAAAAGAGAAGGTCTTGGTCTTGCTGCTCATCAATCCGATACGAGGAAAACTGTGTCCATGACTTTGACTGTCCCAGACTCTGACTTCCATGATTTTGACAAGGATAGATCAGAGGATTGCTTCATGCCGAAGCAGATATGGGCTTTATATGATGAGGAAGATGGTATGCCTCGCTTGTATTGTCTGATCCGCCAAGTTATCTCGGTGCAGCCCTTCAAGATTCATATCAGCTACTTAAGTTCAAAAACAGATAGTGAATTTGGGATTGTCAATTGGTTGGATTCCGGTTTTACCAAGTCATGCGGAAAATTTAGGGCCTTTAACTCTGAAGTTATTGAGCAAGTCAACATATTTTCTCATCTTCTAAATGGGGAGAAGGCTGGAAGAGGAGGGTGCGTTCAGATTTACCCCAAAAGTGGAGACATTTGGGCCATTTATCGAAATTGGTCACCAGATTGGAACAGGAAAACCCCAGATGAAGTGAGGCACCAGTATGAAATGGTGGAGGTCCTTGGTGATTATTCTGAAGATTTTGGTGTTTGCATTGCTCCTTTGGTCAAATTAGATGGATTCAAGACAGTATACCGACGAAACACGAACCAGGATGCCATTCGGAAGATTCCAAAAAGAGAGATGTTGCGATTTTCACATCAGGTGCCATCTTGTTTACTGAAAAGAGAAACCATGAACTTGCCGGAGGGGTGCTGGGAGCTCGACCCTGCTGCTACTCCAGATGATTTGCTTCAAGGGGCAAGTGACGTACAGGAGGAAAGACCTATTCAAACTGAAAGGTCTTCGAGAGTTGATCTAGATGAGACATCCCAGGCTGAAACCAGAATATTGGCTGAACAAGATCTTAGACAACTAGAGTACTCTGCTGTTCCTGATATGTTTGATGAGGCTACACCTGTCTTGCAGATTCAAGAAAACTCGAATGAACAGCAAACCCTGTTCAGACCCTCCACCGAGCTTCCTCAATCTGCAAGTCAAATTCATACTTGCGAGGAACCCAGCAAATTGGACAATCACAGTGCTACAACACCAGGTGAGCATCCGCAAGCTGTGATGAATGAATAGGTTAATGAAAAAGGCCAAAAAAAAAAAAGGAAATTTGGTTCCGAGGTCCTTTTTTTCATAATCATTCTAACAGTATTGAGATTCAGATTGTATAGAATTATACACACAACGAAGGATGATTCTCAAAATATTAGATAGCTGGCAGGATCCGAAGTGATCTGTAACACTTGTACTCAATTGTTTTTAAGTTGGTATAGGCTAATGAGCTACTTGTACTGATAACTCTGATTCATATCTTTTACAGAAGATTTCCGATTCATATCGTTTACACAAGTTCTTTTTGTTTGTTACTATAGTGGACAATTTCTTCATGTATTTGCTTCACGTGTGCTATCTTCAGAAATGCAGCTTCATTCGGAGAGGTCCCTGTAAAGGGTCACATTTTGTATTCCTGATATGTATGTTATTGGTAAAACCTCGTTTAACAGCAAATGTATGGTTTAGAATTTTCTTATCCAAACCAAAAGTACTTAAATCTGGAAACTAAATCGAGCCAAATTGTCTCGTTTTGGTATGGTTCATTGAGCATTCAAGGGTGTAGTCGTCCGGTTGATGAAGTTGGAAAGAAAACTTGAAAAACAACGTTTTCATTTTCGGCTTTCTAATTGCTTGCTGAAACTGTATTATAGAGTGATAAACTCACACAAAAAATTAACTATGCATGCTGCAATTGTATGGCTAACATGTTCATTGAACTTCGTACTAGTAATCAATGATGCATTCCATTAGCATCAATATTCTCCTAATGGCAAGAGTACTTATGACCTGTAAGGAAAGAAGACAAAATGTGAAGGAACGTTAACTAATGTCCATTTATTTGGATAGAACCGTGAAGAATGTAAAAACAACAAAATGTTATAAAATAGGAAAAATTACCTATATAAGGGTGCGTTCGGTACAAAGTAAAATGTTTTCTAGAAAAATAAGTGATTTTTTTTATTTATTTTCTTGTGGAAGGTAGATAAATGAACAATATTATCCTAAAAGTGTTTATACATAATTTAGACAAATATTATTAGAGGTGAGATGGGAGGTAGGAGTGTGAGATCGTGGGGATGAGGGTTATGGGGGATAGGTGTTTGGATGATCCTCACAAATGCAGGGACCTGGTCCCTGGTCCCTGGTAGAGTTCTCTCCATCATATGTATAATGGGGTACAACTGTAAAGTTGTTTCGTCAATCAGTGGTTGATGAGGCGCCAGCGTACCAAACCAATCAGAATGGACCAGGGTCTTTGTCCAACGGGTAATAACTATTTATGGTTGATATTTTCAACATGACAAACACCATGTTAAAGTCATTCATTCAAGAAGAGAGAAAGCTAGAAGTCTTTTTCAAGAACTCAAGCAGCAAAGAACGCAGCAAGGGACCTGGTCTCGAAAAGTCTGCGTACGAGAAGAGTATGAAAAGACAACTGTCAAAAGGCTACCAACTCTGATGTGGTTGGTGCACAGCCTTTCATGACAGCAGGCTATCAACCAATGGCCTTGTCCCAAGGGTTTGTGTCCACTTTGATATAGTCTCTTCTCCAAAACACAAACATAAGATTTTGGCAAACAAAAACTCACAAGCTTATACTCAAGGAAAAAGCCATCTTCAAGGAAGAACAATACTTATACTCAACAAAAGGATCTGATAAAGTGCTAAAGCATCTTTGTTGAGTTTGAGTTTTGTGTCTATCATTTTATAGGTTTTTGCATCTTGAAAATTCTCAAGGATACAAGCAAAGACCATCTTGGTGAAGTATTCTCCGGCAAGCACAACAAGGACCTGATCGAGCTGCAAGCGTCAGAGTATGTCTTAGGAGTTATACTTCCGTGCTTATATTGTAAATTTGTTCCTAATCTATAAAGGATTCAGATCTTTTGTGTTGGTTTCTAACAGTGTAAGTCAGTTAAGGTTGACTGATTTAGTGGGCAACATGGTTCTTGCTTAGTCAAATTCTAAGTTATTTGGGGTTAGATAGCTTAGTGGGCAGTGCTGTATCTGCTTAGTTGAATTCTAAATCATCTAAGAGTTAGGTGGTTTAGTGGGCAACATTGTTGTTGCTTAGTCAAAGTCTAAATTGTCCAGAGGGTGGTGGTTTAGTGGGCAACCTGTGTGTTGCTTAGTTGAAGTCTAAGTTGTCTAATGGTGATAGCTTAGTGGGCAGTGTGGTATCTGCTTAGGCTCTTCAAGTAATAGAGTTATTACTTGGTTGTGAGATTAATAACTTCTTCTCACGTTGGCTGTAACTGTGGTTCACTTTTGCTTAAAGAAGATTAGTGAAACAGTTGAAGTGGTTTTACTTCCTTGAGTAAGGAGGTTTCTACGTAAAATCCTTGTGCAGATTTTACCTTCAGCTATTTACTTTCTGCACTTATTTCAGCTACTGTTCTTGATGAGTCAAGGGACTTGGTCCATTGACGTATAGTGGATGTTGACTAGTGCATTTGCTTACATTCTGTTGTTCTTACTGTGTCAAGGGACCTGGTCCATTGACTCTTAGTGGACGCCTAAAGTGGTCCGGATACTAATTGAAGGAGAGTATGAGTATCCAATGCCAACTTTCAAGGGAAAGCAATTTAACAACAATGAGTTTTGAGCAATTGAGTTGAGAGTTCTGCAATTAGAAGAAGCACAAGCTGGAATAAAATGCAAAAACTAATGCTCTAGATTGGTTGTTGAAAGAGCAGAGTCACATTTTCCTGCACACATTGCAAGGAACGAACTTATACTATACCTATGTATAGAAAAATTCTGGATTATGAATATTCGGTATCCATTTTTGTTTCAATTATATAGGGTGACATATTTACTTTTTTCTATTATTGTTGAAAGAAACTTTTTAAGTGTTTGATATGTTGGGCCCGTGCACTTCACCTCTAGTAGACAAATAAGGATTACATGAACCACATTCCATCATTTTCTGTTGTGTCTAATTGCTTATTGAATTACTATTTCTTTGCATGGTTAAAAAATTGGTTTTCTTGTAGAATAACATAATATAACAATATTTCCACATAAAAATAAACAACTCTTTGAAATCAAACTTGATATAAATAAAATAATTCTGATGCATTTTCATCATCAATAAATCTTGACAATATATAGTAAGTAGTGTTGATTTGTACCAACACAAGCTCAATATTATAAAATTTACGAACTATAAATATTATATAATAATAACTAATGCATATAAGGACAGAGTAATCAAATCATATTAATGATACATGACAATTTTCGGATAATATTGACAGGTATTTCAAACAAACGCCCACTAATGAATATTGTGCGTGTTTAGCGAATGATACATTCTTTAGTAAAAACTCTTCAAAAAAGAGAAGTTGTTACTCCAAAGCTCTACATGTTTGTCCTCGTTAGCTTTAATTGTGTTACTTCTACTTTGATTGAGTAGATCATAATCAAAAATCACATTTGGGAGAAAATATTTAATTAACTAGTAGGTTGTATTTTTTTTTTCTTTCTAAAAGTCAAAGTTTTCACTTCATCAAAATGTTTACATTACAGAATCAACTGTCTCCTTTTGGACTTAGAGTCAACTCTTGTAACACCCCGCAACTAGAAAGAGCTAGAATTTGAAAGAATCATTTTCGGAAAGAATGAAAAATCTAGAAATTTGATAAAATTAAGTTAAGTATGAGTTTTGGGTCAACTTCAAACGACCATAACTCCTAGCTCAAGATGAGTTAGGTGTGCTGCCAGATACCGTAGGAAAAATATTTTAATTATATTTCCAACGCCGCTGAGTTTGCGCGAATTTAAGTTCGTATGAATGAGATATGACCATTTGAAGTTGGGCTACCTAGCTAAGGAAAGTCAAAACCGGATTTTAGAAGGGTATTATGAATTTTTCACTACCCAATTAAATTATTTCGTTTTTGGTAATTACTTAGGGGTCTAAACTGAAATTGGTTAGTTTACGCACTCAAAGATTTCACGCTAGGGTTTTTAGAAAAAGAACGCAAGAGGAGAAAAGAGGAGAAAGAGCCAAAGTTCATCGTTCTTGAGGTTTTGCTTGTGGATTTCGTCAAGGGGTGATCCCTACGAGGTATGTGAGATCACATAGCGTTAGGTTAGTTCACCCACGCTCCAATCATGATTTATTTCAGCGAATTTAGATTCTTGAAGGTTTAGAAATTGAGTTCTTGATGGATTTGTATGAAGTTTCTATTGGGTTCTTGATTGATGGAGTTGTTGAGGAGTTCTTGATTTAAATTCATGAAATTGGGTGTCGTTTTGAGTAGACTCTTGTATATTTTGATTATGTAGTAGAATCTAAGTATTTGGGGAAAGACCCAATTGAGTTTAGAAGGTTTAGAGTTGAAACACGAGCAAGAAAAATTGTTAAACACCTGGGGAAGGAGCTAGGACGCCGCGCCACTTAGGGCGTTGTGCCACTTAGAGAGCCCCAGAAGATGTTCTGTAGTTGCGGCCCTTGGGCACCGCACCAGCCAGTGAGCCCCAACTTCAGTTCTGAAGTTTTAGGTCTGGCGCCCCGCGCCACTCAGTGGATCAGGGACACCAAGTCTTCTACTTTTTCCCACTTCTTTCCGTACTAGTTTCTTTGAAACGTACCTATGTTTCCTAGCTGATTTCTACACTCTAAGGTACGTCTAAACAACATGAAATCATCAATAACATGAGATCATGAGCCTTGAATCCATAATTCAATTCAAGGAAAGTGAAGATTCAAGTCAACAGAAGTTCATAGAGTTTTCCAAAAGTCTTTTACAAACATTTTAACTTTGTTTTAAGACTTGAGTTTTGAGTTGAGTAAAGAGTAAAGATTGAAGTCCATTTCTTCAATAGAGTATATTGGGACTATATAATCCCAAAGATTAAAATGTTTTCACATTTAAACAAGGAAGGAAACTTTGGTTTCTAAAAGAGCCTTTGAGATAGTTTTCCAGTAAAGAGTAAATGTTTTCACAATTAAGCAAGAGAGGAAACTTTGATTTCCAAGAAGAGCCTTTGAGCTAAGTTTTGAGAAATTATCTCAAACCACAGAAATAAGTTATGTTTTTAATCATAAGAGCTAGTATTTTATTTTGGGAGTAGTATTGAGCACGGATATATGGAAGAGTTCAAATAACTCCCAGCCCCTATAAACCATGTAGCCACCATGAGTAGAAAAGGGTCATACTTTTTAGATGATTCCTTAGTGATTTTTAGCATAGACTAGTGGATCAACTTAGTAGTTAGGTTCTATACCCTCGGTAAGGTATAGGACGACCCTGATCGCGTGAGGTAAAACGATGTATCATCACAATAGCTCTTAAGTGATGGTTATCGGTTAGAGAAACTCCCACATAAGTATTTTGTATTCTTATATGCACAGATGTAAATTGTATTTTTATATACATTCCAAAGTTTATATTGTATCTTTGCATACATACAAAGTTACTATTGTATTTCTAAATACACAGAGTTGTTGTCCATGTTTTTAAAGCTTTTCTCTATACTGCATTCATATTATTGCTTTATATTGAAATGAGTTCAGTTCAGTTGAGTTGAGTTGAGACCATATTTGTTCTTTCAGTTCCTTTCAAGCTTATGTCTTGTTTTAGATTTCCCCTCGCATGCTCGTACATTCAATGTACTGATGTCATTTGGCCTGCATCTTTTAATGATGCAAATACATGTAACCAGGATCAGCATCCAACGCATCGTTGATTCTAGATTGAGCTTTAGAGTTTGTTGGTGAGACTCCTTGCTTCTGGCGGATCCCCCTTTTATTGCTTTCAGTATGTTTAATTCATTAGGATATCGTGGGTCTTGTCTCGACATCCATCTCAGTTGTTAGATGCTTCATAGACAGTCAGATGTTAGTTCTTTAGTCTTTTCATTTCATTCTATTATGTTGAGACTTGAGTTGCAACTTTGGCCAGTAAATGTTATTTTAATACATTCTCAATTGTTTTGAGCTTTCAGTTTACTTTTGAAAAGTACAGTTATGATTGAGTCAAGTCTTTCGCTGAGTCAGTAAGCCAGATCAAGGGTTCGCTTGGGGCTAACAGTGGTTATCGAGTGCCAGCCCCGCTAGGGTGTAGGCTTGGGACGTGATAACTCTCATCTATCCTTTTCAATATATACATTCGAACACCATGTCCACATGCCAAATCATGTTATTTACATAAATTCTACAATGTATATACGTGTCAATAATTAATTCTATTCATAAAGTATATCATTGTCTATCTGGACGCCAAGTTGTTGCCTTAGCACTCATTCAACTTTGTTTTTGCCTGCGAATCGAATTCCTGACGCAGAGTCTAAAAGGAGGGACAAAGTTTTTTTCCATGGAGAATCTTTCCTCTCCACCTTTCTTGAGCTCATTTCTCTAATCTGACCTATGGGCATTTTTAAGAGGCATCTGAACTTCACCAGCCTATATTACTTGGATGACCATATATACTTGTGTGTATGTTAGAAGTCGCCCCATCAATGGTCACTTCTACTGATAAAGTATCTGATGTGTTTTGATGCATTAGTATGCAAATTCATCAGTATTTATAAGTTTTCTTGAGAGCCTTTTATATTTCTGCAAAACTTTTTTGATTATAGCAATTGAGTATCTCTATTGATATGAAAAATGATTGCATCTTTTACATAAGCAAGATGATTGATTTTAGTATTTCATTTTGGCATGTTAAATCCTTGATAGTTGTTTGTATCCATTAGAGACAGGGGATAGAAGATCTCCAACTAGGTTTACATTTTTTATTTTTTCTAAAATAGCCGTTAGTAAAAAAATAATAATTATCCCATAAAAGCTTATGTTCTATGAATTGGGGAACAACACCATTCCACAAAATCTCGGTGTCAAATTCATATTGAAAATTAATTAAGAGGAGTGCAATTTATGTATCATTTTCAGGATATGACTAAATTATTTTCCAATAGAATTAGAAATAAGAATATTTGAATGCTCACAAAAAAAAAGTAAATATATTAGCCCCAAATTTTATGAACCCTTCTCATCCTTTTCGGGGTTATTAGGCAAACTTGAAACAAGTACCTTTCTGTTATATCCAAAACTACAGGGTAGAATTTCTGCAATTGTTGATAAACTTCGGGAGCCAAAAGGTTCCAAACAACAATGGCGATGTCCGTTGAGGTCGCCGGCGGTGGCGTAACGTTATCGGAGCTCTATCAGAGTTCCCGGCGGCTGTTACTCAAAACCAGAGATGGCTTAGAGAGGCTCGAGCGTTTCGAATACACCTATTCTTCCTCCGTGTTGTCATTGGGCGCCGCCGTGAACGATCCTTCGGAGAAAGCAGTTGAGGATTTGAGAAAAGATATCAGCCAGATCCAGTTACTTTGCTCCGAAATGGAACGTCTCTGGCATTCCATACCTGCTAAATCTCAACGTGATCTCTGGAAAAGGTTGCCTTTTTGTTCTCCCGGAATTGTGATGTTTGAATTTTGAATTCAACTGCCTCTTTGTTCACTTTTGACTTATGTTTTCTATTAAGGATTCCTATAGTTGAAATTTAAATTGGCTGTTCGTGTGTGGTTTGATTAGGCATAGATAAGAAACAATTTGGTAGTGGAAAGAAATGGAATTGAATAGAGTGGAAGTTGAGGATTCATAGTTGATTGATTGATTATGGTGAAAATGTTATTTAAGATTTCATTCTTTCTGACTATGAGCCAATGATATAGTTCTTTATATTTCATAGTTAGAATTGAAGAGTCTTTGTCATTCAGTAATTTGAGATGAAACTGTGAATTCTTAAAATCAAACTTGACACAATGGATGTCATTTTCATCTCTAAAGTAGGGGTAAGGTCTACGTACACTGTATCCTCGCCAGATCTCACTTTGTGGGACTATATTGAATTTGTTGTGGTTGTTGCATGTCATTTTAAATATTGATTTTAGATCTTTCACGTGAAAATGCTCCTTTCGAGTTAGTTTGTATAATATTAGACAAAATGAATTTCATTGGATCCTTGACATGCTCAAATTTGTACAGGTCTCAGTTTTGAGGTAATATGATATTGTATGATTTCGTAGGATCTATCAATAATCAGATTGTTGAAAGATAAACCTGATTAGTTTGGTATATGTCCAGATTTGGGATTATCCAATCATTCATCATTCATCATTTTTAATTGAAAAAAATTGTATTTCGTACAATTATAATGGTTAACATCCTAGCTTATACTGCAAATGCGTGTTTCATGGGAGAAATTTGGTTTGAATTTGTATTTAGTTTTTTGAAATTTAGTAGAACCATAATGATGATTCTAAAAAATTTAGGCTAGGGCTCATCAAATTTGATGAGGCTGAATTAGTTTCTCAACCCTTTGATTAATAAAATGGTTGACTGATGATGAATTCATGTAATTCATGAGGGTTTCTAAATACAAAATTGTCAGTCCTGTACTTCTAAGCAATTTTTTTTCTCATATAGATTAACCATGAATGGTGGAACGAGATGCACTGGAGAAAGAACAATTTTCATAAGCCAATGTATTTTCGCTTACTCTTTCTGTAGTCAAAGAGAGAGATATACTTTTCCGCAGTGTGTGCTTAGTCGTAGCCAGTCTTTCACTCTAATTAGAAGTTATTATTCCATAACTGAAAGTCTGTGTCTTACTTGTACAGGAAAGTGGAACAAGTGGCTGAAGAGGCTGACTCTTTGAAAGATAGTCTGGATAAATATAATCTACGGCATCAGAGACGCATGCAAGAAGTCCGGGAGAGAACAGAATTACTTGGGAGAGCTGTATGCAACCTTTTCTGTGCTGATATGATGAATAATTCTGTACTCTTACGTATTCCATCTAATTTATTTTTATAATGTCCTAGAGTGATGATTCATCTCATGTTTTGAGGATTTTTGATGACGAAGCTCAAGCAATGCAATCTGCTCATAGCTCATCCAGAATGCTTGAAGAAACCTTGGCAACAGGGACAGCTATTCTTTCAAAATATAGTGAGCAAAGGGATCGTCTAAAGGTACCTACAGTTGATCACCTTATTTAAATTTTATATACATTAGATATAAAAAGGTAAACAGGCTCCTGATTCACTCGGTTACATATTGCACTGGGTAGATATGCAATATTTTTTGTTATTGCAATGGCATTATATTTCAGAGTTTGAACTGATGGGAAACTCTCCTACGTTAACTAGGAAATTGCCTACATTTTTGGTAACAGTGTTGTCTGTGTGTCAGCTTATTGTTCTAAAGGCCTGTTTGGATTGGCTTTTGGCTTATGCCTTATAAACCAAAAGCCATAAGTTAGAATTTCTAACTTATGGCTTTTGGCTTGTTTTTGTTATTTTGACTTAAAAACAAGTACTTATAAGCACTTTTTAACTTTACCCAAAGTCCCAAACACTTCAAAACTGCGTAAAAGCTATTTTTGCTTAAAAACACCTAAGAACGAGCCAATCCAAACAGGCAGTTTTTTAATTCTAACTGCTTATGGTTGGTTCAAGGACAGAAGGCTGAGAAGTTGTACTCATTGGCTGATGGTGGTTTGTTTCCTTCTTTTTTGGGCAAATAGATGGGCAATGAAAGATTTGTGGCTTCTAAACTAGTTATGAAGCATGATAATCAAGTTTTACTCTTTACTACTGCCTCTTTTCTATTAAAGAGAAGGGACAACTATGCAATAATGTGAAATAGGGACTGTTAGCAGGTCATATTATTTGAGCTCGTGTTGGCTGGATCTGGTTCAGAGACTATTTTTGATCTTGTCCCAAATCTACGGTCTGAAATTGGTGGCTGATCACATAAACTTGCTTATCCTAGTTGACATTGCTGACTTTTCAGATTAAATATGCAAGTTCTTGGGTGGTAACCCCTTTGTTAATATGAAGAAAAAGATCTACTTATACTAATACATATGAAGAGGAACCTTGGATAATGGTAAAGCTGTCTCCGTGTGACCTATAAATCAAAGATTCAAATTGTGGAGTCAGTGCTTTGTTAGGGTAGGCTGCCTACGATAAGCCCCTTGCGGTGCGGCCCTTCCCTAGACCCCGTTTGAACATGAAATGCTTCATGCATTAGACTGCCCTTCTACTTATAATACATTTAATATATATGCTCTCCTATTTACTCTTATTAAGAGAAGTCTTTGCCATGATCAGTGCTAGTGTCCACAAATAAGTCAAAACTTTACATTAAGTCTTTCCCACTATTGTTGAACTCTTGGTATCTTAATTGATGATTTGTTGCAGCGAGCTCAACGGAAAGCATTAGATGTACTCAACACTGTGGGGCTATCAAATTCTGTAGTGAGACTTATTGAGAAGAGAAATCGTGTTGATAGATGGATCAAATATGCTGGAATGATCTTAACAATTATAGTGCTGATTTTCGTTTGGAGGTGGACAAGATGATAGTGCTTGATAATCGACTGAACCATCAGGATGAACTCTTAGTTAAAGAGTTGAGTTTTGAAAGGATTGAAGAAAAGTCTACTCAAATCCCATTTAGAAGTTAGAACTCATACACAAATCTTGATAAGCATTGTATTGCAATTGGGGTTGAATGGAGCCTGTAAATTGTAAATGAGACCTTGATAGAAAATATAATAGTACTATTTATTTTATTTTTTCCGGAGAGAGTGGGGAACCAAACCGGTAATCTGACTCAACTTTTTGTTTGTATATCTAATTCTCTGATGAAAAGACCACAGCAATGCCTTTCCATTCCATCTATGGTGGCCTGTTTATCGGTGTTTCTCTTTTTTCTTTCGTTTTCCTGTTGATCTGTTGAATGATAAACCGGTTTATGATATTCTGGAAAATGGAACTAAAGAGTATTAGCATAATTCACCTTCTGTGCCTGTAGAATAAGAAGTAGAAGATTTCAACTTTGTTTTAGTATAAAAAAGCTACAATGGTTTACTGTCAATGGCAGTATTGAAGCTTACAGAAAATTTACCCAGTTGAGGGTACCAACATGGACTACAGTTTGAACATAATTAGGCATTGATCGAACCATCGTAGTCCAACAAGATCTCTCCACTCTTTAGCATGCATAGAAATCTGGGTGATTTGCCTGACTGAAATTTTTTACCGTCATTAAAATGCGTTGCTGAGTAAGGCTTCACAGAAAACATCATCATCCAAGGTTCTTTCACACTGTACTCTTTCATTATCCAAATCCCCAACCATACACTAACACAACGATTTGCTAAAAACGCAGAAAGACGCCCTCCTAGAACTGCAAGATCATAATCAGATATGCTAGTTAACTAAATCTGAAATTAGGCCTAGGAACCTGCCCAAATCCCTCATCATCTATGTCTCCTAGTGAATTGGGGTCAAGAAAGTAGGGCACTACCCAATACCCCTACATTTACTGCTACTAAGACTAAATATTTGAACATCACTTCTACTTAGCATCCACACTTCTAACATTACGAAGCTTCTAAGGTATGTTACAGGTATTTGTATAGTACACAATCTTGATCACCTTGTACTCCTTGGTAAAAGGATGAAATCGAAATACAACCTGTTGCTCTTCAAACTCAATGAATTTGAGGATATCTTTATAGTCTCCAGTAAAAGGGTTGTGCAGAACGAGTCTATCATTGACACTACTGCAAAAACAATTTTTAGCGGCAATGAATATGCACATTAACAAAGAATTTTAAAGCCTTTACCGGCATTAGTTAATTGTCATTGGATCTAATGTTGCTATAGGCTTTAACGACATTTACAAAGAGTGCTAATTGCCACTAAAAAAACATATTTAGTGGCAATTAACTTGTTGCCGTTAAAGATTATTTTTTGGTATAGTGTGAGTACGGAACCATATAACCATAATAAACCATTACAAGAGCCTACTAGATTGAACTTTAATATAACCATAATAAGCCAATACATGAGCCTACTAAATTGAACTCTAACATTTATGTTGACAAAGGAAAGTTAAGTTTTCTTACAAGTCCTTTGTGATCATGATCAGATAGTTCCACATAGTAAAGTTGATTCTTGATTGGGTAATCAAAGTGAAAAATAAAGTATGGATTATTCTTCACTGCCTGAGATAGTTGCAAATGAACAAGCTCTGGATCAGGCAATATTTCATACCCTGATTTGCATACTGACCTGATCAACTGGATGATAGATCTTATGAGCAGTCTGCAAAATATGTCAAGGACAGCTTCATGTGGTAAGGTGGAAAATGTTGGGGTATGCCTTGATTTTCTTTCATAGTTAGAATTATTATATTTTTGTAGAAAATGTTTACTCAGTTGGAAAAGATCTCTTCCAAATTTGGTTATTGTTTTATTTGGAGGAAAAATTTTGGACTTTTATAAATTGAATACTCAGAAGGCATAGGCTGACTGAGCTCCAAGGATAAAGCAACTATAAATAGCAGGTAGAGAAAAAATATATATTACAAGTATCTAAAGAAATGATAACACAGTTAAAGTAAGCGGAGACAACATAATGCACTATATAAGATACTAATATCTAAGGTGGAGGAAGATATCGGAAGGCACTATCCCACTAACTTAACCACAATAAGATTCTACTACGGAAACTTAGCTTAACAAGGTTATACTAACAATTTTCACCACGAAACATAATGATAGCCAATAGACCAACCCAATCGGCTCAAGTTTGAAAGGATAAATATACAAGAAATCAAAAGATGAATCTAAGCCAGTCATATAGACCAACCACATCCTGTCACAAACTACATTAGCATAGTCAACAATAACCTAACTGAACCCTCAAAAATTCGAAAGGTACACAACAACAAACATAACCCAATTGCTCCATCATAAGACATGAAGGTGCAAACAACAACCAATTATACTAGTGATAGACAATGCATATGAATGCACAATGCAATGAAAATCAATGATGCCATTAGTTTCAAGTGACACATAACCAATTATATATATACCTATCTTCAGCCCTGTAACGCAAGGTAGGACTCATGAAAACACCCCTCCTCTTGTTCAATACGGAACACGAATGGAAAAATCCATAGGGGACTCAAGAAATCCATATATACTATATGATCCCGACCTTGGATCTTCTAGCATCTCAAATCTATTCCATCATGATACTAAAGATACATAAGATTAGTGTAGCATCTCGAAAGTGCCTAACAAAGATAAAGTTGGAAAAGTTCAGAAATGTTGAATGTTGTAGAAAAATGGTCTTGTAGGGACTCATTCACGGAGTGTGAAAGGGACCACATACCATGAAGGTATCAGTGGTGTTGAACTCTAAAGTTGGAAATTTCAGGACCAGGGTTTACTATTTCTTTTACGGTCCGTATAAAGGTTCAAGAACCGTCGACCCTTTCATAGACCATCTTTCGAAAGTTGAAAAAATGGTTGACAGGACGAATGATTTGTATGGATCATGGAAGTGTATACAGACTGGGGACTAAAGTCCCTAAACTTCAAAAATATCAAAAGAACCCCACCGTTTACGGAAGGCCAGGATTGGCCATGGAATGTTTTGCAGACTGTAGGAATGTCTGTATAGTGGAAACTTTAGAATTCTGAATTTCTTCCTTCTGGTTTTTACGGACCACTTTACGAACAGTAGAAGGTTTTACAGTTCGTGGATGGTGCCCGTAGAGACAATTCGTCAGTTTTAAGTTATGGATTTTTAGTTTTTTCCCACTATTTTAATTCCTATACTATGGTGTTTTGGCCTATTCTAAGTGGGTATAACTGATTGTTAAATACTCTAACCTCCCCATTCACTCCCATTCTCTAGAAACCAATTTCTTCCCTCCTAAGTTTCTCTCCCAAGGCAAGATCAAGAGTTCCAAAGCTTCAGGTCTCCTCTCCCAATTCAAGCTAGAGTTTCAATCAAGGTATGCGAGAATTCCATTAATGGATTCTTCTTCACCCATCGAGTCTCAAGGAAATCCAATTTCTCAATTTATGAATCTCCCAAAATCTACGGTTTTATGATTCCTTATGGATTCTTGTTGAATTTTAAATTCTTCTTCATGGTATATCTTATTATGCATGAGTTGATTATAATTTAATATTTTCAATGATATTTCATGAACCCATAACATGCAAGTATTTTCATGATCATAATTATGCTATTTTCACATGTATCAGATTTTCATGAAATTCTGATGTTTTCGATTGAACTATGTAACACTTCAGAAATTTAAAAGTTGAATTGAAAAAGAATAGTTACATTTTTGGACTGGTGCAAGTTTGTACTAGCCAACCTACAAATATTGTGCAGCAAACTTATAGCACATTTGACGCCCAAACCAAAGAATTATTACAAGGAACCAAGCATGTTTTTGTAGATATGATGTTTCTTTTGTTAATGTGCAGGAAAAGAATTGTTAAAAGATGTTGGAACAAAAAAAGCTTGAAATTGGAGTAGAGTTGCTGAGGACTGAAGGCTAAATGAGCCGTGCACTGATTCACGACCCGTGAACTTATTTATGAAGTTGACCTAGAAGAAGCTAAAGTCCAAGTATGAGGTCAGTTGAACGGATACCCTACACGAGCCTTCAAGATGTATACGTACCATACAGTGACTCGTGGGAAGATGAAGTTGAAATTGAAAAAATATATTTTTAATTGTTGAATCACGAAAGGTTTGAATGGACCGTGAAAAGCTTCACGGGACGTTTGCCTGTCCGTGAATGTTGTCGACTGAACTACTTTCCTACTTCGATTAGGATTCCTTTTGAAGACCATAATTAATTACTTATGATTTTATTTTATTTTTATCATAGATACTTTGAGACAAGTTTTCATCGCCAACACGATAACTTTCTATTTTGGTTTTTAATTTTTGGATAATTGATCAACATTTGATCTTGGGATTCAAGTTCTTAATCAAGAATCATTGGTTTTCATTATTGTAAATCAATTACTTCTAAGCTTTCATCAATGTTTAACAAGTGTTTGGTTCAGAACATGAGTAGCTAAACACCACAACTAGGGTTTCGGGAACCATGATTAGGGATCAACGTTAAAATCAACCACAAATGACTATCAATTGATGTTTTGCATGCTTCATTTATAATTTCGCATTGATTTCTTTGTAATGAGTGCACACGTTAGAACCTGCCTTTATTCAATACTTTCTTGAGAGAGAAGAATTTGATTAGAAAAAGTTAGAAATGAATGAACTCTACAATTGAATAACATGTTTCGAAGACTTGAGCCTGAGATGGAATAGTTTCTAAACGATTAAGCAAGGATTAAAATTGGAACAATCTAAGACCAAAAGGAGATAAGTGATATTAACCTAATAGGGCTGATAAGCGACTATGTGTACTGGTCTTGCTAAATCATGCATGCATTGTATCAAGATACTGTTAGTCATGTGAGATCTAAGTTGTTATCTTAAGGTCATGGGGAACACAATCCTTGTCTATTCTAAATCAATAACCAAACCTTGAAACTGTCGTCTTTTAGTGCTACTCTTTAATTCTAAATAAAATTGGCTACTTAGACATTAAAACTCCTAATATTTACTTTACGCAACTTTATTTATGGAAATGTCAACCACAACTAAAGATAAGAACTAGTAGATTTATTTTCTTCTCCATTCCCTATGGGATCGACCCCAACTCTTCTTGGGTTCTATAATCTACTGTGACCACTTTATACTTCTTAATTGAGGTGTAATTTTGTACATATCAAATTTTGGCGTCTCTACCGGGGATTCGGTTTGGAAATATTTTACTAACGATTATTTTAGTTTGTAGTTGTATTTCCTAATTTTACTTCTTGTTTCTTGTCTCTGTCATCTAAATGTGATATAGGTAGTGCATGTCCAATACTAGAAGTAAGGGAGCACCTTTAATTTCTTACGATCCTGAACTTAGACGAACTATCAAAAGGGTGATGAATGTGCAAGAACTTGAAGCACAAAGATATAGACTAAGATAGGAGGTTGAGGGCTAGGCAAGGGGTGCCAACAACAATGTTAACAACCCGAACATGATTGATGTTGAGGATTAAGAAGAGAAAGAGTTGGGCCGCCAACAACAACCGTTAGCTCCTCAATAACAACCGTTGGCTCCTCAACACCAACCAGTAGTCCTAAGAAGACGAGGCCAACAAAAAATGAACTTAGCTAATGATGAAGATGACCTATATTTGGATGGGGCTGGGGCTACTGGAGCTATTCTGCTCGCACTATTACCACCAAGAGTGAAATTCACTATCGCCAGCACTATGATCCAATTATTGAATCTGAAGGGGTTGTTTAGATATACAACCGGTGAGGACACAAATCAACATTTGATGAATTTTGTAGCAACATGAAAATTAGTTGATATTTCTAGGGAAGTCAAACCCTGATGAGATTGAGGTTGTTTCCACTATCCCTAACTGGGGAAGCAACAAACTGGCTGAATGAGTTACCACTTGTCTAAATCGCAACTTGGGCGGAGTTGAGAGAAAGCTTTCTTGGAAAGAATTTTCATAGAATCTACAGTTAAAAGATGAAATAGGTGCCCATAAGCAGCTACCAGGAGAGGCATTGCATGACACATGGTGGAGGTTTAGCCAAAAGCTTAAGAGATGCGTAAACCACAACCTTACTGAAAGGCACTTGAAACAAGTATTCTATAGGTCACTGAACTTTGTGACCAAGCCAATAGTGGATTCAGTTTGTGGTGGGTCTTTCATGAGGAAGCTGTTCCCAAAAATCGTAGTGATCATTGATGAGGTGTCGTAGAATAACCGAGCATGGCACACTAGGGAGTCAGATATTGGTGACCATGGGTTCACATTCAAGTTGATAGATGTGCAGAGAAAGAGAGAAGAAGAGAGTGACGATTACATAGCTCACATGAAAACATAGATGGATCTGCTAACCAAACACCTGATACTTGGAGGTGCTGAAAAGGTAAATGTAGTTAGAGCAACAAGTCTACATAAGGAATATGAGCATGACAATGATAAAAAGGCTAAGTATATAAAAAAATCAAGGAGTTTCCAGAATTATAACTCGGGAAACCAAGGGTATATTTCTGGGAATCAAGGTTGGAAATTCCAGAGAGATGGTTATGCTGACAGATCCAATAGTCGAGAGTAAGGTAACTGGAACATTCAAGATGGCTACAAGAATGATCGAGGTGGTATTTATGTTCCTCCTTGAAATAGAGATAAGATGTCACGCCCAGAGGCTACCCCCTTGATGTAACACGGGACCTAGGATCACGAGTGACCCCAAGCTAACTATGTGTCTGGCATATCATAGGCATACTGAAAGTAACTGAATAAGAAATAAACTATGCGGAAGCTAAAATTGTGGTTATCTAAAAAATGGGGAATACCCAACTAGTCTGAATGTAAAAACCATACTAAGAGTTTAATAACACTGAAAGATTAAACTTAACAATTCAAGATCATTCTACTACTATGTTTGAAAAGCCTTTAACTAAGTTGAGTTGCTGGGACATGCTCCCCAGCTAACTCTAACAAAACTAAAAACTGAACGTAAAGACTAAAATAAAAGCATGTCTATTGTCCTCGGAATATGAGGACTCACCACTGAAGCTACTGAGTGTAGACCGAGAATTGATCAAAGCGCGATCTGGATGCTGAGTACTTGAACCTACATCATGAAATGATGTAGCACAGAGTATGTGTCAGTACTTTGAATGCACTGAGCATGTATGATATAGATACTAAGCTGAACAAACATATATTATGTTAACAAGGCATAAATGAGCAATACTGTAAACTGAGCAAGAATATACATACTGAAAACATAACTGAAAAGATGAACTGAATGCAATGACCAAGTACTAATTATGAACAAGACATGCTAAACTGAGTACTAAAGTATATACTGAAAACCTAGTCAAATGCACTAAGAGTCTGATTGTGGGAACTACTATTAATCGACATAAACCACGTGGGCTAAACGTGGAGTTCGATGTATACGCCCCATCGAGAGGACCCAATATACCTTGCCAGGGTATAAAGGCATGACTGGCGTGATCACTACATATGATGCCCAATAGAGGGGACTTATACTCCTACGGGGGCACGTAGTTCTGGGACTCTCAGGGTACGCTGAACCCTAGTCCAACTCGGTGCTAAGTTTACTGCCAGATGAATATGTATATGACAGAATTGTAACTGAAACACTGACATACTAAATAACTCAAAATATTGACATGCAAATCTGAGAATGCAACATTTATATACTGATAATGTAACACTCAAAACCGGAGCATGCTTATCTGTTTAACTAACCTTGCAAGTGATATTCATTAACTAAGTGAGTTACTGGGACATGCTCCCCAACTAACTCTAACAAAACTGAAAACTGAAAGTAAAGACTAAAATAAAAGTATGTCTATTGTCTTTGGAATATGAGGACTTACCACTGAAGCTGCTGATTGCGGACCGAGAATCAATCTATGCGTGATCTGGATGCTAAGTACTTGAAACTACATCATGAAAGGATGTAGCGCAGAGTATGCGTCAGTACTTTGAATGTGCTGAGCATGCAAGATATAGATACTAAGCTGAACAAGGCATAACTATGCAATACTGTAAACTGAGCAAGAATATACATACCGAAAACATAACTGAAAAACTGAACTGAATGCAATGACCAAGTACTAATCATGAACAAAACATACTAAACTGTGTACTTAAGTATATACTGAAAACCTGGTCAAATGCACTAAGAGTCTGACCGTGGGAGCTACTAATAACCGACATAAACCACATAAGCTAAACGTGGAGTCTGATGTATACCCCCCATCGAGAGGACCCAATATACCTTACCAAGGGTATATAGGCATGACTGATGTGGTCATTAAATCTAATGCCCAATAGAGGGGACTTATACTCCTACGGGGGCACGTAGTTCTGGGACAATCAGGGTACGTTGAACCCTAGTCCAACTCGGTGCTAAGTTTACTCCAAACTAAATATGTATGTGACTGAAATGTAACTGAAACACTGACATACTGAATAGCTCAAAGTACTGACATGTAAATCTGAGAATTCAACATTTATATACTGATAATTTAACATTGAAAACTGGAGCATGATTATTTGTTTAACTGACATAGCAAGTGCAATTTATGAACTAAGAGAATTTACACAATTAGGGTTATGAGGTTCATACAAGGAACTAAACAAATTTTCCAAGAAACATGCTATTTCGATTTAGGATACTACAATAGCTAAAATATCGTAAATATCCAAGGTTTTAGAAACCCTAGGTCTAAATAAGATATGGAGAATCAAAGAACTAACTGATTTCTAGGGACCTAGTGGATGAAAGGAACCCACTAGTGAAATCCCACATACATGGTGACCAAATCTACGGGGAAATCCTTTGATTTTGGGGATAGAACTAAAGAAAACCTGTTGCGTGTTCTTGAGGGGCTGGTTGACTCTTTCTTCTCGTTTTGCTACAAGTTTTGATGATTTATGGTGAGTAACAGTTTTAGGTAGGTCCTGACTAAATCACCAGGCTTAAATTGAGTAAAACGACATAGTTTAAATGCCCAATGCATAGGGGAAAAGACCAAAACGACCTTGACTTTACAACTGGTGTGGGTCGACCATAGAGCCACTAATGAACCATAAAAGGGGCCACAACCCTTCAAGTGGGTCATGATTGCTGGCCAGGGTCTACTTGTTCTGGGGGATCCATCCACGAGCCCTACCACGGTCCGTGTGAAGGACCACGGACCGTGAAGGCCACCGTGGTTCTTAACTTGTGCTGGGGTCTATTGGGTCAGGACGACAGATCCTCCCACGGCCCATCATCATGACCACGACCCGTGGAGGGCTCCGTGGTTTGATGCCTAAGCCCTGGTGGCTCTACCTCACCTCTACAAGCCTTCCAACAGCTCGTGTGGTAGTCCACAGCCTGTGAAGGGCTCGTGGTCCACCACAACTGGGTGGGTGTGAGTTACGAGCAGGTCGATGGACCGTGGTTCCTTTCACGGTCTGTGAACATTGCCGTGGTTCACCAAGTTTTTCTGCTGTCTAGGTTTGATAGGTCTGAGGTGTTACATAAGAGTCATTAATGGGTCTAGGAGCTCCAAAATGGAGGATATGCTAGCAAGAGTACTCCAAAGAGTTGAATCTACAGATTTGGGTGTGAAAGATTTGAAAATCAATTTTTCTACTATGAGTCAAATAGTAGATTCACTATGTACCTCTATTATACAGTTAGAGAAATATTTGAGACAATTATTTGCATAACTGAATCAGCGAAAGAATGGTACTCTTCCTAGTGATGCCATTCAAAATCCAAAGAAGTATGGTCACTGCATGGTCATTACTACTAGGAGTGGGAACGCACTTCTGGGACCAATACCTGCAAGTTTTTAGCAGTGAGTAGACGTTGCATCTGACAAGAACAACCAAGGTTAAATTGCTATTAGTAAGAAAGAACCAGTTGAGATTGTAGAACATGAATAGGTAGAAGTCAGTCCTGAAGCTGTTGAAAGGACTAAGGATGAAATTGAGCCTACCATAGAGGTGTTATAAACTATGCAAGAAATACCAAGGCCACCACCTCCATTTCCACATAGGTTGAAACAAAAGGCTGAAGATGCGAAATTTGTCAAATTTTTATCTATGCGTCGATAACTGTCTGTTAACATTCCATTGGTACAAGCTTTGGAATAAATGCCTGGATATGTGAAGTTCATGAAGGATTTGGTTACAAAGAAGAGGTTAGTGAATTTTAAAGTGGAAGAGAATTTTCACCTTCGTAGCGCAATAACTACACGATCACTTGTGCAAAAGAAAGAGGAACCTAGAGTTTTCACGATTTCATGCACAATTGGATTGCTAAATTTTGCAAAGGCATTGTGTGATTTGGGAGCCAACATCAATCTGATGTCGTTGACCGTTTATAAGCAGTTAGGTTTGGCAGACCCCAAACCAATATCCATGAGGTTATTGATGGCAGACAGGTCAGTTAAACGACATGTGGGAATTCTTTGTGATGTGCTAGTAAATGTTGAAAACTTCATTTTTCCAACCAATTTTTTGTTATTTTGGATTATTAAGTAGACTTCAAAAGCCCCATAATTTTGGGGAGCCCATTTTTGGCCATGGGTAGAGCACTTGTTGATATGGAGAGTGGAGAGTTATGGTTCAGGCTGAATGAGGAAGAAGTGAAGTTCAATGCCTGCAAATCAATGGAACAACCTTGAGATATGAATGTGGTGTCAGTTGTTGATGTAGCTCAAGAAGAGATGGAAGAAGTGTCAATTGAACAAAGGTTGGTAGGAGAGACTTTAATTGCAGTTATAATGAACTTTGATGAGGATCTCAAAAGTGATTTCATAGAGAAGACAATTGCTTTGCAAGGAATGGGGTCATATAAATATGCACATAAGAAACTTGATCTAGATTTGACAAACAAGCCTACTCCCCCAACAAAGCCATCCATTGAGGAGCCACATGTGCTTGAGATGAAAATATTGCTTGTCCATCTGAGGTATGTATTTCTAGGTGAACATAACACTTTGGTTGTTATTGTGGCTAAAGATTTGAATGATGAGCAAGTGCATGCACTTGTGAAAGTACTAAAGAGGTTCAAAAGGCCAATTGGTTGGACCATTGCTGATATCATTGGCATACCTCCAGGTATTTACACTCACAAAATTCATTTGGAGAAGGACTGCAGCCCGAGTGTAGATCACCAAAGGAGGTTGAACTCACCTATGCGAAAGATGGTCAAGAAGGAGACTATTAAATGGTTGGATGCAGGTGTGGTATATCCCATTTCTGATAGTAATTAGGTTAGCCCAATGCACTATGTGCCCAAAAAGGGCGGAATGATGATGGTGGCAAATGCTAAGACTGAGTTGATCCCACAAAGGCCTGTCATGGGTTAGAGAGTGTGCATGGACTACCTAAAGTTGAACAAATGGACTTTGAAAGACCATTTTCCAATGCATTTCACGGACTAGATGTTAGACATATTGGCAGGGAGAGGATGATATTGTTTCTTGGATGGGTATTCTGGTTATAACAAGTTTCTATTAATCTTGAAGATAAGGAGAAAACTACTTCCACATGTCCATATGGTACCTTCGTGTTCAAATGAATGCTGTTTAGATTGTGTAACGCTTCTGCTACTTTCCAGAGATGTATGATGCCTATCTTCTTAGACATGGTTGAAAACACCTTGGAGGTAGTTATGTAACACCTCAAAAGTTGAAAAGTCAAAAAAGGAAAGGAAAATGTAGAAATATACTGAAGAAAGTTTCTATGAGTCCAACCTACGAATTGTAGGAAGTCCTATAGTTCATAGGAAGTGAGTCATAGAATTGGAAATGGATTCTGGAATATTATGTTTTCAAAGTTTGACCTATGGATGAACAAGACGAACCGTAGGAGTTTTGATGGATCATAGAATGGTCCTGTAGAAGTGTTCCAACTTAGTGAAATGTTTTAGTTGGAGGTAGGGGTCTACATGTATGGTCTGTTGACCATAGAACAAATGACGAGTCATAGTTATGACTTGTATGAATGACCTAAGTTGTTGTCTTTAGTAGTTGATCCTACGACTAAGACGGTCATTAGGAATTATTATGGACTGTAGGATCAACTCGATAGTTATTTTAAAGGTGTTTTGGTCTTTTCCTATACTTATAATTCCTATACTACGTCATTTTACCCCAAAATCTAAGCCTTATGACTACCCTCCTCCCTTAGAAATTTCCCCAACTTATTCGTGCCCTCAAATTCCTAAATTCTCTCGAAGGTTCTCTCTAAAAATCATCTTTCTAGATCAAGGAAGAAGAAACTAGGGTTCTTCAAGATCAAGTATCCTTTCTTCCTCATTCCTTAGGGATTCAACCAAGGTATGTGGGGATATCATCAATGGGTTCCCTTCATCCATTGAGTCCCCAAAGCTTTTTCAATTCTCCAATGCAATTTCAATTCAGTTAGTTGGGTTTTCTTTCAATTCCTCATGGGTTCTACTTTTATGGATTCAATTGACTAATTATGATCTTATTTTGATGATATAGACTTAATTACATGCTTTTCAACTAATTTCACATGAATCCATGTATAAACCCCAATTTACATGAAGTTATGAAGAAGCTTGAATCTATGAATATGTTTTATATGAAATTATGCATGATTTATGAAAAGAAAGGTTTCATGATCTAGGGTTCTTAAGATGAGTATCAATGAAGTTGTGAAAGGATTTTATCACATATTAAGGGATCATGGTTTGGTGAAAGGTTTTTTCACCTAGACTTGATTCAAGATTTAATGAGCTATTCTATGATGTTTAAGCTTTGATTAGTAATTGATTTATGTGTTTCCATGTTTGATGATGACTTTATGTAAATGATTGTTTATTTGGGATGTAACTTAGCACCGAGAGAACTTTGAGGTGGAGGCTCAAATAGGGTAGTCTCTAGTAGCAACCTCTAGTTCCAATTTCCTTAATTGACCTAGCTAGTGGATCCACATATATCATATGATATGATATGGTGTTCTACCTTGGCAAGTAGACTCTCCCTTCTTGATGTGCGAGTTACATCGGATTCCATGTAATAGCTCACATGGTCTAATGTAGGCTAAAACTAATATCTCACAACATGAACTAAGTTACTTTCAAATGTTTTACGATGATTTCTCTATGATTTTAAGATGCATTGACTATATTAATGATGTACAATCATTCTTAAATAATTTTACCATATTTAGCTTGGTCATGCATGTTGTCTTTGATTCTATTCCCTTGATGATCATGATTCATGTTTTATTGCATTCCCTTTATACTTAGTACATTCCATGTACTAATGCATACTTGTGGCTACATTGTTTCACGAATGTAGGGCTTGACAGCTTTTCCCTCTACGTTAGTGGCTAGTGAGCACTTAGAGACTTTGAAGATTTGGTGAGTCCTCATACTCCGATGATGATGTTAACTTTATTGTTTTCCATGTATTTTGTTTCAGATGTTTTACGTGGTGTACGGGTTATGTCCCGACCACTTGTTTTGATGTATTAGAAAGGCATGTCAAGACTATGATAGACTTCCGCTTATGCTAAACTTTTTACTTCTTATGTGATTTCTTGTGTAGGGCCTCTCGAGGTCATATACGCTATGTCACATCTAGGGTGTACTTTGGGTTATGACAAACTTGGTATTTAGAGCACAAGGTTTTCGAAAAAGGTCCTAGGATGTCTTACAAGCCGCGTTGAGTAGAGTCTTGTTCATGAATGTAAGAGCGCAACATTTATGAATAGGAGAATACAAAACGGTTAGGAAACTTCACTTATTTCATTACTCTAAACTCTTGCCATAGAGTCTTTCTCTATAAAGATCCTTCTTCTAAATCATGTTTGATAATTTTCAGGATATGGCCTCTCGAAGAGCTTACGTGAGAAGGAATGAGCGTGAAAATATGAAGCCTGAGGTTCCTCAAGGTCAATTGATCCTTTGGCCGAGCAAGTGACCCGTGTTAAATTTCGATTTGTTTTCCAAGTGTTGGCTCAAACTATGACGGCTCAAACCAATAGAGTGGCTAACGCTCTTGTGAACCCAAATGTGGGTACGATAGTGGTACTGAAGAGGGATTTCACTAGGATGAATCCTCTAGAATTTCATGGTTCTAAGGTTGATGAGGATCATCAAGAGTTCATTGATGAGGTGTATAAGATAGTATGTATCATGGGATTGACTATGGTTGAAAAGGCAGAGTTGGCCGCTTATCAACTTAAGGGTTTTGCTTAAGTGTGGTTCGAGCAATGGAAAAGTGAGAGGGTGGTTGATGTGGGCCTTCTTGATTGGGAGAAACTCAAAGGTGCTTTTCTTGATTGTTTCTTTCATTTTGAAATGAGAGAGACAAAAGTTCTTGAGTTCATCAACCTTCGACAAGGAAATATGAGTGTGAATGAGTGTGCTTTGAACTTCACTCAATTGGCTAAGTATGCTCCAACTATGATTGTTGACTCTAGGGAAAGGATGAGTAAGTTTGTGTTGGGTGTGTCTGACTTGGTCGTCAAGGAGTGTCGTACCTCCATGTTGATCAAGGAAATAGATATTTCTCGTTTTATGATACATGACCAAAAATTTGAAGAAGAGAAGCTAAAGGAAAGGGAAAAAGAGTTAAAGAGGGCAAGGACCGATGATGGTGACTTATCACATTCTAGGTCCGGTGGACATGGTCGTCCTTAATTCCGAAAAAGTTTTATGGTGAAGGTTCTTATAATGCTCCGGCTTCTAAGTTAAAAAAAGATAGAGTGTGTAACCCTAAGACTCAGGGAGGAAATAGTGGTAATGGGTCTTTTATCCCCCTTTGCCCAAGGTGCAATAAGAGTCACTCGAGAAAGTGCCTAGCCGTTACAGATTGTTGCTTTGGTTTTGGTAAGAGCGTTCCCAAAGTGAAAGATTATCCATTGCAAGCTAGTAAGGGTAAAAATGGTAGGTAATATCAGCCTAGTGGTTTGGGTGTTCCGAAGTAAAATAGATTTTATGCTCTTCAAACTCGACAAGATCATGAGGGTTCTCCGAATGTGGTGACCGGTATGTTGAAAATCTTTCATCTTGATGTTTATGCCTTACTTGACCTGGATGATACCTTATTTTTTGTTACTCCTTATGTAGCCATAAGGTTTGACGTTGGTCCTAAAATTCTCTTTAATCCCTTTAATGTCTCTACTCCTATGGGTGATGCTATTGTGGCTAAGAGGGTTATAGAAATTGTACTATTTCCATTTCTCATAGAGTCACTCTTGTTGATCTTGTAGACTTTGATATGTTAGATTTTGATGTTATTGTTGGGATGTATTGACTTCATGAATGTTATGCTTCCATAGATTGTAGGACCCGATTGGTCACTTTCAAAGTTCTGAATAAACCTATCATATAATGGGAAGGGGGAACTTATGTTCTTAAGGGTTAGTTTATATCTTGCCTAAAATCTAGAAAGATGATTTATAAAGGTTTCATTTACCATCTAGTTTGGGTTAGGGATATAGATTTCGAAGCCCCTACTCTCGAGTCAGTTGGGATTGTAAATGAGTTTTGAGAAGTATTCCCTGATGATATTATCGATATTCCTTCTAAAAGGGAAATAGACTTTGGTATTGATCTTCTCCCATATAGGCAGCCTATCTTTATTCCTCCTTATCGTATGGCTCGACAGAACTTAAAGAGTTAAATGATTAATTGAAGGAGTTGTTGGATAAGGGTTTCATTAGACCGAGTATCTTCCATAGGGTGCTCCTGTGTTGTTTGTTTGAAAGAAGGTGGTTCTCTCCCAATGTGTATTGACTATCGACAATTGAACAAGTTTACCATTAAAAACAAGTATCCTCTTCCAAGGATTGATATTTGTTTGACAAACTCCAAGGAACAAATTGCTTTACCAAGATCAACCTTCGGTCGGGTTATTACCAAATGAGAGTAAAATTTGGTATGGTCCTTATGAGTTTTTGGTAATGTCTTTTGGTTGGACTAATGCTCCGGCGACATTTATTCAAGTGCACTATTCAAGTCATCGGTATTGATCGCAACCGACACTTAAAATTGCAAGAGAACAACCACAATCACAAACATCAAGAGGTGACAAATTTTTAATTTGGGTAAAAACCAACACATTAATATTAAAACCAAAAATTGAAAGTCACAAAAAGTAAGCATTGACAACAGGCTATCAAAAAAAAATTTATCCATAAAAACAACCCAACATATGCAAGTATGGAGATACCTCATCCCACCAAACAAAACAAGTAGTTGTCCTCAAATACAAAATAAATAAAAAGTCTAAAACATAAAACTGATGGAATGGGAGAATTGAACAGGATTGTATATTCAAATGACTTGATAGGGTCTTTGGAAATAATGAGTTTATGAATGTGTTACAAGATAGTGAAGTTCACCACTTGATCAGAGAAGGGTCAGATCATGCTCCATTACATGTTACTTGTAACACAACTCAAGAACATGTAGTAAAGCCTTTCAGATTCTTAAATTTCTAGACTAGGCACAACAGTTTTCAGAAGGTGGTGGAAGAAGTGTGGGATTAAGAGGCTACATGATCACCCTTTAATATTGTTCACGTCAAATTGAAAAGGGTAAAGGCAACATTGGTGCAGTGGAGCAGAACAACATTTGGAAATACCTCTCAACAGGGAGAAACTTTAGAAGACATAGTGAGGGTTAAGGAGATTCAGCTAGAAATAAGTCCAACAGAAGAGAATAGGAGTTTATTAAAAAAAGCTGAAGCAAAACTGAAAAAATATTTACACATTAAGGAAGAATACTGGAAGCAAAAGGCTGGGATGAGATGGTTCTAGAATGGGGATAGGAATACAAAGTTCTTCCATGAATATGTAAAGGGAAGAAGGAGAAAGTTGCAGATTTCAGCAATAAAGTCCAGGCAGGGAGATATAATAAATTCAACTCAAAATATAGGGGAAGATGCAGTGAATGTTTTTAAAGAACAATTTATGGAGAATAATAATCCCACTGATTATTCAATGCTGAATAACATTCCTAAATTAATCTCAGATAAGCAAAATGAAGAAATGGAAAAAACACCATCAGAAGAAGAGATTAAATGGGTGGTTTTTGCCCTAAATAGGGACAATGCAAGTGGTCCAGATGGTTTCTCTAGGCAATTTTTCCAATGCTGTTGGGACATTGTAAAAGAAGATATCAGTAACATGGTAAGAGCTTTTTTTTGTGGACAGGAGCTTCCAAGATTTATTACTCATTCTAACTTGATACTAATCCCCAAAAAAGAAGTGGTAGATAACTTTGGTGATCTAAGACCAATCAATTTAAGTACTTTCACTAACAAGATCATATCGAGATTGATACATGATAGATTAGTGACAGTGCTCCTTGATATAATCTCATAGAATCAAGCAGGATTTGTAAAAGGGAGAAATATCACTGAAAATGTCCTTTTGGCTCAGGAGATTATCAGAGACATTAATAGAAGAAATAAGTTCCATAATGTGGTGGTGAAGTTGGATATGGCTAAGGCATATGATAGAGTATCATGGATTTTTCTCACTAAGGTGCTAAGAAGTTTTGGCTTCTCAGAGAGAATAATAGACATGGTGGTGAGATTGGTTTCTAACAATTGGTATTCAGTGATCATGAATGGGCAAACCTTTGATTTTTCCATTCAACAAGAGGATTGAAACAAGGGGACCCACTATCACCAACCTTGTTTATCATTGCAGCAGAGATGTTGGCTAGCAATCTCAATAATTTGTTCTTGGATCAAGATTTTAAAGGTTTTGGAGTACCAAAGTGGAGTCCAGAGATTAATCACTTGTCTTATGCAGGTAAAGCTATGCCAGCAATCATCATGTGGAGTTTATGGAAAAGAAGAAATGCATTGAAACATGGTAATGGCATCAGATATGAGGGAATGGTGGACATGATAATGGAAGTGGTGAGACATATGGTAAAGTGTCAATTCCCATTGATAAAGAAGATAAGTTGGTCCTGAAAGGAACTCATTTTCAGCCTAAACAATTATAAGCCCAAACTTCACTTCTGAAGTGTCACTTGGAGACCACCAGAAACACATCAAGTAAAATGTAACACAGACGGGGCACGCAGAGGAAACCCGGGATAGACCTCATATGGATTTTTCATTAGAGACAGTAAGGGTGATCTAATTTATGCCAAAGCTAAAGGAATAGGTTGGGCATCAAATTAGGAAGCTGAAGCAATGGCTGTGCTTTCAACACTTAGAGAGTGTCTTAAAAGAAGGTTACAGGAAGTCATATTTGACATGGATTCACTAAGCCTCAGTAAATTCATCCTAAAGATTTGGAGGGTACCTTGGGAACCAATAGAGAAGGTAGAGGAGATAAGGGAGATAACTCAGAAGATTAGAGCAACAATCACTCATATATTCAGAGAAGGTAATTGTTTGGCTGATTCTTTGGCTAATATAGCTATAGACTCACAAATGGAGTATGAGTATCACAACTGGCAAGAGCTTCCTCTGAAGCAAAGAAGGATCCTCAATTTGGACAAAACACAAATACCAAACTTTAGGATTTGGACACACAAAATTAATGCACAATGATTTCGATTATGAAAGTAAAAGGAGAAGCGATGAGACATCAGATAAAGACAAAGATCAAGAAGATAGACAAAGAAACAATAGTAAGCATATATATATATTTCATAGCAACACATCAGGAGAATAATGACAGTAATCATGGTGAAGGTGGTGGAAGAGATAGTTCCTACCATAACAAGCACCTTATTCTAAAAATACAAGGGGGAAGGGATGATTTTACAGATTTAGGGGACAAATACGTAGCTAATGGACTTCGGAGACTTTGAATACACCCGAGCTACATCATCTCTCATCGTTTCTTGGACCAAGTATTACACAAAGATCCTGATGAAAGGAGAAAAGTTCAAGAACGGGAAGTACAGATAAAGAAAAACGAGAAGAAGAAATTCATACCTGGCATAATCTATCAAAGTGGACAAATACTTCTTTGGTTTTAGATGGAGGAACCGCCCATGAAGGAAGAACCGACATTGATTCCCAAGAGATCCCAATGGCCGCGGTGGAGAATGAAATTTGTTGGGTTACTTTCCAAATTGGAGAGCTACTGTTGACTAAAGGGGAGAGTTAATTTGTTAGGGGTGGGTAGGTGAGAGTTTATCCTTTTTTTGTTATGCTTTGAAGAGTTGGGACATTGGCCTTGTAATGAGTCCAAATTTTAATTGAATAAAATGTGTTTTAAATGAATAAAAAAAGAGTCAACCCCCCCCGTCAGGCTAAGCCAGAGGTGGACTTTTTATATCAGTGACTCCCTTAGTATTAGAATTAGACACCTCCACAGCTGTCTGCACCATCGCCCCTTCGAGGTCCTCTAAATCATAATACACCGCCACATCTCTTGTACCAAGCTTCTCCTCATCAGTCTCGGGAGCATCTGACTCGGCATCATCATCAACCAGAGCAGCATCTCCGGCCGTAGTAGCCAGAGTGATCTCAGGAATGGATGGAAACTCAGTGCTCGAGACCTCGGGAAGGTCCACTGTGCTGAATAACATAGAAAGATCCGTGGATTTCAGTGCATCCGCATCACGCCTCAACCCAACAATTTCGAACTTCAAGGTCGTCATATCCTCAGACTCACCCTTACCCTGCTCACAAGCCTCCACTCTAATAGTGAGAGTATCAAAAGATAAGACATGTGCATCAATCAGTGCTCGGTGTTCTCTCAACTCAGCCTGGATAGGAGCTAAGGCAGTAACAATGGCCCTCTCAAATTTCCTAGGTACAATAGCCTCTACCCGGGAGGCACATACATCAGCAGATTGGGCCAGGTGGCCCATCTTGAAACACATAGGCTGGGTCAAAGGAGGTTGGGAAGCAGCAACAGTAGAAGAACTAGGAGCAGCAGAAGGGGCAGCAGTCGAAGTAGGATGTGTAGTAGTCGAAGTGCCAGGGGTACTTGAAGGCTTATCGACCTAAGTAGAAGGGACTGTGTCCGTCAATAACATCTCCACATCAACCACCGGGGAAATGTCCACTGGTGGAGCTCTCCTCATCTCGGCCTCATCTCTAGTATACTGAGCCTCTATTCTCTGGATGCTAGTAGAGGAAGTAGGAGTCAGTTCTACATCCATCATCTATATCAATGGCACCCGAGAACATCTGCACAACTCTGTGATCAACACCGGAAATGACAGAGAAGTCTTACTCTGCTTGGCCCTCATGGCCATCTCCTACTCAATAATCAGGCCGAGATTTAGTCTATCTCGATCCATGATACAACCTAACAATACAACCTTATGATGCGTGAGTATAGACTCGTTCTATAATGACATCAAGGTACTGATACACTTGAACCACTATCTGACAGCCATGTTGAGATCCTTCTTCTCTATTGGGACACCCGTCTCAATCCATGACGGTGTGATGTCTTATATCAACAGATCTAACCAACCCTTCAAGTCATCGAGGGTCTTCTTCTGTATTTGATCCACCAAGACATGGATTATATTCATCATGCACCCTAGCACCACATTGATGTCGGTGCTACTGCATTTAACTTTCCAGCCCGCACCACTACATGGTCCACCGGTATGAACACTCTCTCCTTCTTCTTCCTCTTGGGCACTAGCTTTTTGTACTCCACATAAAATTCCCAAACCCAAGAAGGAATGTAGGAGCCTCGGGGCTTAGTGAAAATCTTAAACTTGTGGAACTTGATAGTGTTCTACACCACCGGGTACCTCTCTACTACTCTATCTGTAGCTAATCGTTTCTCTTCCAGAATGGTCCTTAGCCCGACAACTTTCAATCTATTCAGTGATCGAAGTGGGGGTGCACGAACTGGTAGCATCGAAGGTACCTGCTCTATTGACTATTCTGGAGGTGGAGGAGGAGTATGAGGCACTGGGATCCTGGATGGATCATGTAATGACTTAGAGCGTAGCTTCGCTCTCCTCATTTGTAGAGTATGATCGTCCTCTGACTCAGACACAGAGACTGGCGATCTATCCCCCAAGTTGCCCTCACTTTTCGACAATTAAGTAGTGAGGTGGATGGTATAGATGCCCATGCTGTCGGAACTCTCCTTAGCCAGACTTTGCTGTATAGGCTCTTTTCCCTTGCCTTTCTCCCTTATTGGATGAAGTTTCGCTTGTGTGGCTCGGGAGGGTGCAACACCCTCGTTGATACCTATTACTTAGGCGTGCTTGCGGGGTGGTTGATATTTTCCTGGTACCTTTGGTCTGGCCATATCTTTGGTCTGGCCATACCTATAAAATAACATCGAATCAATCACTACGTTAGAAATAGTTTGAGAAATTATCAAAGTTTAAAAATGTGTAGGAAGACTCACCGAGTCATCAAACCCATTTGGCGATCCTTACTTGTTCCAGAATAAAAATTCACAGAATTCAGTACAAGTCGGCGATGTCATGGGCCTTTCGGCGAATCGCCGACACCATTCGGTGAACTAAAAGTAGATCGCCGAATGTTACATAATGGTTTCCAAAAATTAGGCTAAAAAGGGTGATCTAAAGGACATTCGGCGAGTCGTCAAGTGAGCTTGGCGAGCTCTGGCATATCACCGAATGTTACATAATCAATTCAACAAATATGGAGAATAAAAAGGTGATCTAAGAATCATTGGGCGAACCACCGAATCATTCAGCGATCTTGATTAAGCTCGCTGAAAGGTCCTTCGTGTCAGGTTTTGACCCCGACCTCCAATTTCTAACCCACAGCCCACGAGATTTAAATTAAACACCTATTCTACACAATTAAGCCTAGAACCATAACACTAATGAACTCGGGGTACTTAGACTTCCCCCGATTTGTCCAAAATTGCCCAATTAACGTCTTTTTCCCTTAAGAATGACGTCACCCACTCTATCATTGGGCAAAGTTAGTCGATCGGTGCAATTTGGGAAACTCAGACTTCACCCATACCAGACTTAACAAATTAACAACTCAACCCACAATTTTAATCATTTACACACATGGGATACAATAGTTATAGGCCAAAATATGCATAAACAAAGTACAAGAAGGGAATACACTAACAACGATCATTCAAACAACTAAGATTACTCAAATAATTCAACAGGGAGTACGATCATGCATTTGGAAACTACTACAATGTTAAAGGCAGGGTTTGAATAACCAACCTCAAAAGCAGGCAAATGAATGCTAGGCTATCGAAGAAACAAGCAATCAACACACAAATTCCCATCTGAGCAGTTAATCCCCACACGAAAATAACAAGTACAAAGATCTAAAATATAGTTGTGAAAGTGCAAAGGTTGGAAAATATGAAATGAGGGAAGTTTTTGAATTTAAAAATGGTTCAGGTTGGAAAATATGAACTGAATAACCCTTCAGTTCACACGCCAGTCGGCGACACCCACTTATGTCACCGACTATTCGGTGATGCACCGAATGGCTCTTTTGTACATCGAGTTTTACAAAACACCAGCCTTTTGAATGGTCCAAACGACGGTCTAGATCGGGTTTGACAACCTGTTCGGCGAGTCGCCAATTGGTACCTGGGGTCGCCTAATTGCTCCTCTTCCCAAAAATTCAAATTTTCAACCTGCGAATCTAACACCCGTTATTCAGACAACAATAATAAAAGCTAAAGACTTGGGTTTCCTCCCAAGAAGCGCTTTATTTAACGTCGTGACACGACAAGATATGCTTTCACAATTTATTCTTTGGGTTGATCATGGTATCACTCGGTAATCCTTTTTTTGGCATTGGGTTTAAATGAGTCGAGATTTGACGCATTTGTGCTTCCAGCTGCTTAATCTATATCGAGTGTGAAGTAACTGGTTTGTTCAGAGTTGAGATGTTATTTGTCATTTCTTTTAGCACTTTGTCCGACCCTTCCACTTTGTTGAGAATGCGATGAAGCCAATCTTTGGTGCAGAAATTTTTAGGATCAGCCCTTTGCCCTTTTGTCTTTTGACTCTCATGGTGTAACGACCCGATTTCTCGAATCTTGATGGCTTCTACTATACCCTACCAGTAGGTAAGCCAACCCCTAACTCAGAACATCAAGCAATGAACGTAAGGGTAGAAACTAGCGAAAACAATAAACTAAACAAGAACAACAAGGCGGAAGCAAACCAAAATAAATATATGCAGAAATCCCTCCCAGAACCTGGAAGTCACTAGTACAGAGCTATCTAATAAAGAGTACAAGTCCCAAAAGTGGACCATAACAAAGCGTGTCTCAAAAGCAACAAGACTAGCTAAACAAAACAAGGAGACAGAACAAACCCAAAATGCCAAGTACTAGCCCTCGTCTCCGAGTCACAACTGCAAAAGAAGGCTGAAACTAATCACCGCTGGTAACTGGTACTGGGACCTGCTTCACGAAATGGATGCAGAGCGTAGCATGAGTACCAAAACAACATGTACTCAGTAGGCATCACAAACCGACTGAGCAAAAAGGGTAAAAACAATAAGAAAGGATAGAATCTAGACATAGAAAGGTCAAATCGGATATGAAAAGAAAGCACACGAGCATACCAGAAACAAACTAAGTACAACTAAACTAAATCTAACTGGACCCCCATAAGCCCAGAAAGTACACTCGTGCGCAAATTTAAGTAAAACCTGAACGGACCCCCATAAGCCCGATAGGTACACAGAAAAGCTAAGTCTACTGAGAAAGAAGAAAACCGTGCTCCCAGCCCAAAGTAACCAAGATAACCCATCACACTCCATCCAGCCAACAGTGGACTCCCAGCCCAGCTAGAGAGAGTGACCCTAGGGGGCACCCAACCAAACAGTCCACTCCCAGCCCAGCTAGAAAGAGGGACCCGTGAGTGAGGTAGATATCGCGAGTCATCCTACCATATAGTCAGCTCCCAGCCCAGCTAGAAAGAGCGACCCAAGGATACCCAGCCAGTAGCACACTCCCAGCCAACTAGAAAGAGAGGCCCGGGGGCGATCACTGAAATCACCGAGTCTACCCAGCCAGCCATACTCTCCCAGCCCAGCTAGAAAGAATGATCCCGGGGGTGATGGTATCTCCAATAGGATTCAATCCAACAACAGCTACCATGGAACGCCGTCCACTCTAAGAAATCACAGAAAAGGCTCCAAGCCTATACTATCTCAATCCCACACCTGTAGTGATGCACCGAACCTTCGAGAATGCATTGAAATCGCCAAATTAGAGGGAGAAGATTCAGAAGTGCAGCAAGCAGCGATAACGCCTAATCTAACGCTCAACTATCAGACTCAAGTCTGCTAGTCCAGTCTACAAGGAGCTAAGTCATTCGAACGACGTCGACAAGAAGTCAAGGCTATCCAGCCCACACGGGTCATAAGTCTAAGGCAATGCTAGCCTAACCTAGACTAAGGACATCATGCTTACGGTTAAAGATGAACAAACACACAACACATAGCATACAAGCATACAATAGCATTTAGCACATAAGCATGCAACTCTACTAAACTGGTTAACATGATACTACACCCGAAATATGGCCAATCGCTCCTAACAGGAGGTATCTAATCAAAGTAAAGTACGAAATTGGTACCCACCCCCAATTTGCGTTTACATAATTAACTCAATCTAATAGAAAGGAAGCCGTAGCCTACGTTAAGGCCGACCGCGCGCGCTCCAAATCACTTTGCCGAAGCTTTTCCTTTCCGAACGACCCTTGAATGCTGCCACTCTATCAAATATAGGATCACATTGTTAGTACGGACGTTTAGACACCAAAATCACAACAAATGGAGACTAGTCAATTTTGGAGTCAGAATGGGAATCGTAGGATCCGCACCGAACTATCCGAATTTAATTCCATCAAGAGACCCTAAATAGTACCCCAAACTTGTGTTCCAAAATGTAACACAATTGGAGGCTCAAAACGTAGCAAAAACCAACAAGCAAGAAAACCACAGTTTAATCAACTTAATAAAAGACATGCAGCAGTCTAAACTCAAAATCTACAAGGTTCTAATGCTGCTCCGCACTCCTTGAACACTCTACGACAAAGCCACGACAATTCCAACGCGTGGGACTTCGAATCACCCAAAACTGAGCTAAAATGAGTGAGATATGACCAAAACAAGTATGCCAAAAATAAAAGCTCGAAAAAGGGTACAGCAGTAAGGTTTATCGCGAAATTACCTCGAACTACGCACACCCGACAACTTCCGAACACTCTACAGCGAAGCCACCGAAATACGAAGCTCCCGCACTTTGAATCGCCTAATTCAGTTGAGAGATGAGAGAGTTATGAGGGTTTTAAGTTTGGAAAATGGTTGTTGGTAAATTTACATTTATAGCAGATTTTTCTGCAATAACTTTCCAAAAACTTGAAACTCTGACGGGGTGCTCCGATCTCGTTCGGAACCCCGTGCACGCAAACGAGATATGCAACCATACCAAATTTGATATTGCGGACTCAATGGCACAGTCAAAATTTCCATACGAGGTCATCTTAACAAAAAGTGGGTCCCACACCCAAATGCCATTTTAAGTCAAAAACCACAAAAAGGTTCGGAAAAATATCAAAAACCTCGGGACAGAAAAGAAGGGTCAATATAGACCAAACTCGACATTCTGAAGCTAACCGCACTGATGGAATTCTCATCCAAGCACGTTTATTCAGAGTGTTGACTAAACTCAAACTTACGCTTAAACTTAAAGTTAAAACGCCTAATCGCACTGACTCACACTGAAAACCTCCAGAGTTATGCCGACCATGCTACTAGCCTATAATGACCCCTTCGGAGCTGATGTAATCGTCAAAATTGGATTCTGATGTCATCTTCTTGAAATTTTTGTTCGAAAATGATCGTTCAAGGTTTATAAGCGCCAAAAATACTAAAACTCGCACAAAAGCCAAACGAACGACCATGTGACTGAACTGTCACTCCCAGCAAGTCATAAATGACTTAGGGTCACTATAGGAACGCTCTAAATGACGCACAAAAGGCAAAACAGAGAAATGACCACGAGGGTCATTGTAATATCCACTACTAAAAAAGACTTTCATCCGCTAAGGGTCAAGAAGTACCTGAAGGAACAAACAAGCCGGGAAGCTGCTCTCGCATCTTCTGCTCGGTGTCCCAAGTAGCTTCTATTTTTGTTGGGGGTGGGGTAAATGGATTGTGACTGATAGGGTGAAGTCTGAGTAACCCGAAACTCATAAATCCTCTCTTGGGGTTTTCTTGCCTGTGTTCTTTTCCCCCAAGAGGCTTTTTAATTTCTGTTGAACCGGCATGTGTTAGGATAGTATGTATTGAAGCATGAACAAGAATGAAGCATGATAGCTTATGAAAAATATACCCGTCCAAATTTAAACAAAGAAAACTACTAAATGGAAAACAGAAACATATTATTGGCTAGATTGTACCTCTTGGGTTGCCTCCCAAACAACACTTGATTTAACGTCACGGGACGACGCAAGTTTCTTGCTTACTCAGACTTCATCAAGATTGTAGGCCTCAATCACCTCTTGCACAGTTTCAGCATTTACCAGATAGATCTTGATCCTTTGCCCATTTACCGTGAACCTAGTTCCTTCATTATTCTCAAGCTCAACTGCTCTATGGGGGAGCACTTTTTTGAGAAAAAATGGCCCAGTCCATTTGGACTTGAGTTTGCCTGAAAACAAGCGCAACCTAGAGTTGAATAGAAGCACAAGATCACCAACCACAAATTCTCACTTTTCAATTCTTTGATCATGATACCGCTTCATCTTCTCTTTGTACAAAGCTGAACTTTCGTAAGCTTTTAGGTGAAACTCATCAAGCAAATTCAAGTAATTTATTCTTTGATTAGATGCGGCGCCCCAATCCAAATTTAGCTTCTTCATTGCCCACATCGCCTTATGCTCTAGCTCTACCAGTAAATGACAAGACTTTCCATATACAAGTTGGTAAGGAGACATAGAGTAATAAAAAATAAAGAGATCTACAAAACCTAAAGTCACATCCATGTTTGAAAAAAATCAAGGGAAAGAAGGTAAAATGGTAGGACGACAAAAATAGGGCAGAAAGAGGTTGAAAGCCAATTGTAATGTCAAGGAGGGCAGAAAGTTACTAAGAAGTACCTAAATGAACCACACCTGACCCTGAGCCTACGTTACAAGCCAAGAAAGTCCTATAGTGATCCTAGAGTCTAATGTGGGGCGTCTAAACAGTGAAAATAAGGGCAAGCCTATGGTATTGAGCACTAACTATACTTGAAGTTGTTTGTGAGAGTGAGTGTTGAATGAATCCTTGTACTCAAAGTCATAAGTCATTGTGTGAAAGAAAAGGAATTTTGTGTGAAGTAAGGACACTAGTTGCACTTTCGGAAAGGTGGTACTTTTGTGATAGTAAAATAGTGTAATAACTAAACCAAACATTGATTATGATGTCTAATATGAGGTAAAGGTAAGTGTTAGTAAAGTACCCACACGTAGCCAGAACAAAGTGCGGGGTGAAATTCTCTAGATGTCGGACCAAGGATTTAGAGATACCTAACTTATCACTTTGCATGTAATACACTAAGAAAGGATTGTTATTATTACGATTACTACGTTATAAGCTTGTGGGGAACACGGATACCATAGTTATTTTACTTATCTTGATAACAACCCAAAACAGAGTTTTGATTATTGATTGTTTATTGAATTCTTATAATTTGTTCTACAAAACCCCCTTTTTTATTACTTGTTTCTGGAAGTAATTTGATTAATTAAATATAATTGTTGGTTAAATCATGTGTTAGGATAGTATGTATAGAAGCATGAACAAGAATGAAGCATGATGGCTTATGAAAAATATACCCGTCCAAATTTTGACTTGTGTGCTAGAAGTGGTAGGCTAAGACAAGTTGAATATGTTGGCTCTAAGTATGACATGATAATGAATCAACCTGATGGCATGACTTAAGCTGAAACTTGAACTGGGTAATCTGATAATCTGATAATGAAACTACGTGCCAAGTGTGTGTGAGAATAGTTGATTAGTCAAACAGTTTTTGTGCAAAACTAGAACTTGCCCGGTTAGCCCTGCTAAGACAATTCACTCTAGAAACTAGGAGGTGATCATAGGCCCTTGTTCTGATAAGTCCACAAATTGCCTAAATGAAGGATCTAACCAAATGAAATAAATGCTCCCTTTGATCCAAATGCTTTGAGCCTAAAAATTAAACCATTTCTTTCTAAACCCCGAACTCACCTTCCCATAAATCTACTATGTTGGCCCTGGTCCCTCCTTGGACATGTGCATCTCGACTTAGGTCAAAAGCCTAAGTTGAGGGTGGCTAATGTAAAAGGTAACTTCAATCTTGGCCCTAACCCGATATTGGGTATTGTGCACCTCGATCAATGAAAAATCCATAAGTTGAGGGTGGCTATGAAAGAGGAAACCGAAAGAAAAATGGGTATGAAAAGAGTTTGATGTTGAGAAAAGAGAGGAATGGATGTGACTTGTTGAAAACTAAAGAAAAAGCATAAAACACAAGAAAGAAAAAAAAGTGAAAAATAGAAAGATCTACAAAACATAAAGTCACATCCATGGTTGAAGAAAATCAAAGTAAAGAAGGTAAAACGGTAGGAGGACAAAAATAGGGCAGAAAGAGGTTGAAAGCCAATTGTAATGTCAAGGAGGGTAGAAAGTTACTAAGAAGTACCCAAATGTACCACACCTGACCCTGAGCCTACATTACAAGCCAAGAAAATCCTATCGTGATCCTAGAGTCTAATGTGGGGCATCTAAGAAGTGGAAATAAGGGCAAGCCTATGGTATTGAGCACTAACTGTACTTGAAGTTGTTTCTAAGAGTGAGTGTTGAATGAATCCTTGTACTCAAAGTCATAAGTCATTGAGTGAAAGAAAAGAGATTTCGTTCGAAGTAAGGGCACTAGTTGTATTTTTGGAAAGTTGGTACTTTGGTGATAGTAAAACAATGTATGTTGTGTGTTGGTTGGTCGATCGTTGTCATGGTTTGATCCGCATGAATTAGCTTGTCGAGTCTAAGAGAACAAATTTTGCACCCGAAAAGTGAGTGGGATAAAGAGCCATATGATTGCTTGTTCTTGAAATGCTTGCTTCTATACACGTGTTGCTTAGAGTCTTAGTGCGTCGCTTGAGGACAAACAACGAATTTAAGTTGAGGGTGTTGATATACCGTGAGTTTACGGTATTTCTAATACATTTCACTTACAAGTTGTGTGTGTCTAGGGTTTTATTTGTATTAATTTTCATGTGTTTCTATCATATTTTGTAGGAAAGATGTTTAGGCGTGGAATTAAAGAGACAGCTGACAGAATTGTAGAAAAGGGCATCTACGGACCGTAGATCCATTGACGCTCCATAGATGGTAGTCGTAGACTAGCAGCCAAGGCATGCAAGGCAAATCAGGGAAATCTGACCAAGTGTGAAGCCACGGTGCCCATTGATCTACGGACTGTACTGTTGATCCGTAGATTGATCTACGGACCGTACTGTTGATCCGTAGATTGATACTGCGAGGGTTCCAATACCTGATTTTTGAAGATTCAAAGTGTGGAGCTACGAAAGGGGATTGATGGACCGTAGATCGATCTACGGTCCGTACTGCAGTTCCGTCGTTTGCTTCAGAGAAGCTGATTTTTGGAAGTTAAAATATTTTCTAAGTCCTGGCTGACGGAAGGGACTCACGGACCGTAGATCCATTGATGGTCCGTGAGTCAGTCTCGTGGAATGAAGACGCGTGCCTGTAACAAACTTTTCTTATTTTGTTTCCCTTTTTATTTAGGACTTGTTTTCTATAAATAGGGCATGTAAACCTCATTTTTGGGGGTTAGACATTATTATTCTATTCTAGTTCTTGACTTGGGAGATTAACTTGCAACTTTAGAAATTATTAATTTCCTTAGATCGTTTTGAATATTTTGGAGTTGCAATTCAAGTTGAATTTCTTGGTTTATTACTCTTGTTACGTAAGTTTATAATTCTTCCATCTAAAACAATGAATTGTAGTCATATGATTATGGATAACTAAACTCCACAACTAGGGTTGTGGGAACCATGAGCAATTAACAAAGTATGAATAGTAAATAAGAAATTATTGAATAGTGTGGTGCATGCATTGATAATTCTTTTGTTTAGATGTCTTTTTAGGGGTTGGAAACGTTAGAACTCGCCTTGTTGCTACTTGCCGGACCAAAGAGGTAATCAACAAGAAAATAATTATCAACATAGATTTAGTGTGATACTATCTAATAGGCTAGTGTTGCTTGGTGCGAAGTAATAACTAAGCCAAACATCGATTATGATGTCTAATATGAGGTAGAGGTAAGGGTTAGTGAAGTAAACACACGTAGCCGGACCAAGGTGCGGGGTGAAATTCTCTAGATGCCGGACCAAGGATTTAGAGATACCTAACTTATCACTTTGCATGTAATATACTAAGAAATGATTGCTATTATTAGGATTACTGCGTTATGAGCCTGTGGGGAACACGGATACCCTAGTTATTTCACTCATCTTGATAACAACCCAAAATTGACTTTTGATTACTGATTATTTATTGAATTCTTACAATTTGTTCTACAAAACCCCCCAATTTTATTACTTGTTTCTGGAAGTAATTTGACTAATTGAATATAATTGTTGGTTAAAGTAAAGTCTAAACCATTTTTCTCGTGGGATCGACCCCAACCTACAAGTTGGGTTCTTTACTTGATAACGATCGCTTATCCTTCTTTAGGGAGGTGTAATTTGAGCGTGTCAGTGTCTAGAGAGAAATATTTGGGAGAGTTTTTTTTTTTTTTTTTTTGTAATTTTGGAAGAATTAAGTGAATGGGCTAATTTGGGTGTTGAAAATACTTATATAGGGGTCTTAGGGAAGGGTAAAATGACATAGTATAGGAACTAATTAATTAGGACAAGACCTAACTACCCCTGAATTAACTGTCAGCTACCCACCGACCTTCCACCTAGGGACCCAGTCGACGGACCGTGGTCTGACCCGCGACCCATCCTGGTGGACCGTTGATGGTTATGAGAGACTTGGGATTTGGTCCATGGAACCACGGGCCCTAACCATGGATCGTGGTATGATTAACGGTTCGTTGGTCAGGCCGTGGTTTTGGCCTTTCTTGTATTACAAGAGGAGCCCATCCACGGACAACACCTACGGTCCATGGTCCCTTCCATGGGCCGTGGGTGGCCGGCGTGGGTTGCACCTGCAATTTTTGGAAATTTTATTTTATTACCCTTTTTCGGATACTAGGTGTTACAATGTCTCCCCCTTGGGACCATTCGTCCTCGAATGCGATTCAAACTGGTTCTAAAATATCAGGGGAGGAACTAGCAACCCAACCTAAAATGCAACTTCATTTAATGGTACATAACCAATGAGGAACTATCGACTCCAAGCTAGGACGTTCTCAAAACATCATAAGAGTGGTGAAACTAACTCTAATAGCCCATCATGCATATATACAAGGAGGAAACATCAACTCCAAGCTAAACATAGTCAATGCATCATAAAGAAGTAGGAACTACATCTAGCAACCCAGTATGAATTTTTACAATTACTCATGTTCAAGGAGGAACTACCTTTTCCAAGCTAAAAGCATGCTCAACACAATCTCATGGGGCTCATATGCTATTGTTCTAAAAAAACATAGCTAAAGCATGTTAATCAACTCATCTCATGAAGTCTATATGTAACTCATACTCAATGCACAACAACATGAGGAAAATAAATCATGTAAACTCATTTTATTTCAAAACACAAGTTTTCATGAACATACATAACATAAGGAAATCATGGAAACACATAAAACACATGACTCCAAAACAAAAGACAAATCAAGAGGAACTCATTACCTCAAGCTAGAATCGAAGATAAAGGAAAGAGGTAGGGATACTAAGAAGTCACATTGCCTCCAACTTCCACCCACCAAACCATAACTAGGAACTCTTTCTAAACCAACATAGTTCTACTCACATGCCAATCATGAGGCACACTATCTCCCCCTTGGGAGAAAACCCCACTAATATTTTCCAATCCAACTCCCTCAATCTAACCATAACACCAACGTCTTAACAACCACAAAACCATTGATACAAGTAAACACTTAAGAAGTTTCCACAACGAGTTTCAAGGACTACTCCAAACACAATCTCCATACATGGAACCTTACCATATCCAACGAGCTAAAGGAAAAACCTTAACTTACCAATTACTGCATTTGGGGAACCCTCATGATCTTCTTGAGTTTGATCTTACCTACCACCATCTTAGAAGTAAGAATTGGGCAATCTCTTTTCTTGTGACCAGTCTTTCCACACCAAAACAAGCATTAGAACTGGCTAGACATTTACCCTCATGTCTTCTCCCACACTCCCTATACTCGGGCAACATTTGCTCACTACTACTCTTACATTGAAAATGATTTCATCCATCGGACCTTGAATGTGAAGATTCCCCATAATCTCCTCTTGCCCTCTTAGAATCCCTAGTTTTTTCCTTAAGGTTTTCTTTTTCTATTTGTTGTGCATATATCATCAACCGGGAAACATCCATCTCCTTAACAAGCATGTCGGTTAGGCATTCATTAACCACTAAGTCGGAAGCACCCGACACAAACTTACTCATCCTTGCCCTTGGATTGGCAACCATAGTTGGAGCATATTTAGTCAATTGCATGAATTTCAAAGCATATTCCTTCATACTCATATCTCCTTGGCGAAGGTTAATGAACTCAAATACTTTTGCCTCTCTCATCTTAGTGGAACCTATCAAGAAAAGCAACTTTAATTTCTCCCAATCAATAGGGTCCTCATCTACCACCCTCTCTTCTTTCTATTGATTAAACTAAACTTGAGCAACACCCTTAAGTTGATAAGCAACCAATTCCGCCTTTTCCACCGACGTCACTCCCATGGTCATCAACACCTTATACATCTCATCAATGAACTCTTGAGGATCTTCCTCAACTTTGTACCTACAAAATTCTGTAGGAATCATTCTTATAAAGTCCCTCACTCTAGTTGCCGCCGTACCTACCCTTGGGTTCACGGGGGCCATTACCTCTCTATTTGCTTGAGCCATCCTAGCTTGGGACAATGTATGAAATGCAACTTGAAACTCATCATTAGACTTGAAGAGCCTCTTGTCTCACATTCTCACGAGCATTCCTATTCCATCTCACGAGATTCCTTCGTGGAGGCATATTTTGAAAGCATAAATAGGGGTTAGGAGAGAAAGACACCTAGAGTTACACTCTATCGCACGACTTTAGGAGTAATGAAAGAAGTGAAGTTTGCTAAACATCATATAGCCTCTTATTCATAAATGTGGCACGCATCACACTTATGAACAAGACTCTAGTAGACATGGCTTATGAGACATCCTAGAACCATTCTAAACATTGTGCTCTGATTACAAAGTTAGTCACGACCCAGGGATACCCCCTAAATGTAACATGGCGTATAGAACCCCGAAAGACTCCATACAAGACACTTAGTTCTCACGACATAAGAAATAAAATAATAAGAGTAAAATAATAGTTCAGGTCCAAAAATTTTAAAAAAATAAATAAAGCGAAAGTCTAATACACTTGTCTCATCATAGCCATCTAATACAATAGAATGAAATTGGGCCTAGCCCATACATCATGTCCAAAAGTGAAATACATGAAAGAAAGTGAAATAATAAACTCCGTCCTCGAAGCATGAGGACTCACCAAAGCTCGGAAATCTCTAACTCAACCACTAGCCATGAAATTGATAACCCTAACTGTCGGACCCTACATTTGGGGAAATGTAGGCAAGAGTATACATTAGTACAAAACAATGTACCAATTATGATAGCCATGCATAAAACATTTATAACATGCAGAAAAGGGACATTTTCATAAGTATGCAATGATCAAGCTAAAACATATATTTTGAGAGTTAGAAACCATAAGTCATAAAACCATGATTAGTGCAAGTGAACATCATCTTTGAAACCTCTGAACTCATATGCTATGCTTATTGAACTAACATTAGTTCATTATTATTGTGGGATTGAGACTTAACCGACATAAAAACCATGTGAGCTATAACATGATCCCAGTGTCTCCCAAAGCAAAAAGGGTTTTCCTACTTGCCAAGGTAGAACCATGAACTTCTAGCTTAGGTGGATCCACTAGCTAATGTCTCTTGAGACAGTCATCCTATGGGAGCACATAGGTAAGAGATACAAAGATTGCTTCTAGAAACCCGGGCTCTACTGACGTGAGGGCTTCTATCTCAATATCTTCTTGGTGCTAAGCATAAATTCCCATGGAGTAGTTATTAAGTCTTGCCTTATCTTATCTTTAAAAGACATGGGTAGTCGCCTCTTGGCTTATCATAGGATATCTCCTTAGACCATGCATGAGAAAACCTTTCACTATCCATGATCTTTTCATAATAGCTTTTAATCTTTGATTCAATTAGGTGAGAAAGCCTTTCAACCTAAGAATCCTTATTATGCGAGAAAATCTTTCACATTATGCTAGTAATATGAATTAATCTAAAATTTACCTTTCAAGGTCAAAACCCACTTTCAATCATCAATGCTTAGAAAACATGGGTTAGATATGGATTCCATTTTAAAATTATGTAAATCTTGCAATACATGCTTAATTTCATTAAACTCTTTCTTTAAGATCAAAATCCCACATCATATAATTCATAACTTGAAAACATGAGGATTACTTGGGTCCATGGGGAAATCATCATAAAATCATCATATTTCATTAATTCATGCAGAAGAGATCATAATTCACTCATTTAAATGAATAATGAAGAGAACCCATGATAATTGAAGAAATGCCTAACTCAATTAAGGAATTCTACCTTTTGAAATAGAGGAATTTGGGAACTCCATGGATGGAAGGAATCCATGGATGAAAACTATCATACCTTGAATCCAAAATCTAGCCCAATGGAGGAATTGAGACCTTGACTTAAAACCCTAGGTTGAATCTTCTTCTTCTTCAACTTTCTAGAGAGAGAAATATTTAGGAGAGTTCTTCTTTTGTAATTTTGGAAGAATGAAGTGAATGGGCTAATTTGGGGGTTGAAAATACTTATATAGGGGTCTTAGGGAAGGGTAAAACGATATAGTATATGAAATAATTAATTAGGAAAAGACCTAACTACCCCTGAATTAACAGTCAGCTGCCTACTGACCTTCAACCTACAGAACCAGTCGACAAACCGTGGTCTTACCCACCGCCCGTCCTGGTGGACCATTGATGGTCATCAGAGACTTGGGATTTGGCACATTGAACCACGGGCACTAATCATGGACCGTGGTCTGACGAACGGTCCGTTGGTCAGGCTGTGGTTCTGGCCTTCTGGTCTGCCAAGAGGAACCCATCCATGGAGCACACCTACGGTCCGTGGTCCTTTCCACGGGCCGTAGGTGGCCAGCGTGGGTTGCAGCTGCAACTTCTGGAAGTTTGTTTCATTACCCTTTTCATATATGGGGTGTTACATATGTTGAGAGCCTATGTGATTGATTTCAAAGGTAGTTGGGATGATCACTTGCCTTTGATTTAGTTTGCTAATAATAATAGATATCATTCTATCATTGGGATGACACCGTTTGAGGCCCTTTATGGTAGGAGGTATAGGTCTCCTATTTGTGGGTTTGAAGGTGGTGAGGTTGCTTTGATAGGGCCTGAGTTAGTGCACAAGCTTATGTAAAAAGTTTAACTTATTCGCAAATGGTTGAAAATGGCTCAAAGTCGACAAAAGTATTCCAAAATAAGAATAAGAGAACTAGAATGTGATGTTAATGATTAGGTCTACTTGAAAATTTCACCCATGAAAGGTGTAATGAAGTTTGGAAAGAAATGGAAGTTTAGTCCTTGGTATGTGGCCCCATATTAAATTTTATGGGGTATTGACAAGGTTATTTATGAACTTGAGTTTCCTATTGATTTAGCATCGCTACATTTGGTATTCCATGTCTCATTGTTGAAGAAGTGTGTTGGAGATCCGACATCTGTTGTTCCTTTGGAAGGTTCGGGAGTTAAAGAGAATCTCTTTTATGAAGAGGGTCAAGTTGAGATTTTAGATCGAAAAGTATGGAAGTTGAGAAATAAAGAAGTTGCTTCCGTGAAATCTCTTTGGAGGAATCAATTAGTTGAAGGTGTTACTTGGGAGGCTTCCAATATGATGTCCCGGTATCCTCATCTCTTTCCCTTCGCTCCTACTCTAGCTTAAGGTATTAGCTCCGCATGGTTACTTCTTTCGGATTCATGTGTCTTGGTTATTCTCATGTTTTTATATGTATGTATGTTCATGAAAAATTGATTTTTGAGGTTATGTTTTAGTTCGGAGTGATTGTCCATGTTTTATGTGCATTTTTGATGAAATTGCATTTTGGGTTGTTAGTTTCTGTCCTACCCAATTCATTCTAGATTGAGTCCCATTCGAGGATGAATGTTCCCAAGGGGAAGATATTGTAACATCCACGAAATTGAAAAGTAAAAAAGTGAAAGAAAAATGCAAAAATTGATTGTAGCAAGTTTCTACTAGTCCAACCTACGGACTGTTGGAAGTGATTTGTAGACTTAGAGATGGATATTGGAAAATTATGTTTCTGAAGTTTGACCTATGGATAAACATGACGAACCATAGGAGTTTTGATGGAATGTAAATGGTCTCGTAGAGGTGTTCCAACTCAGTGAATTTTTTTTGTTGGAAGCAGGTGTTTATGGGTATGGTATACGGACGAGTTGTAGAAATGACTCGTAGGAAGGACTTAAGTTGTTGGCTTCAGTAGTTGATCATACGACTGACTAGGACGGTTCATAGGAATTCTTATGGACCGTAGGTCAAAGCCGTAGGATCAACCCGGCAATTATTTTAAAGAGTGTTTTGGTCTTTTCCTATACTTCTAATTCCTATACTACGTCATTTTATCCCAAAATCTAAGCATTATAACTACCCTTCACCCTTAGAAATTTCCACAACTTATTCATTCCCTCAAATTCCTAATATCTTCCAAAATTCTCTCCAAAACTCTTCTCTCTAGATCAAGGAAGAAGAAGTTAGGGTTCTTCAATATCAAGTATCCTTTCTTCCTCATTTCTTAGGAATTCAATTTTGGTATGTAGGGAGATGATTAATGGGTTCCCTTCACCCATTGAGTCCCCAAAAGTTCTTCAATTCTCCAATTCAATTGTTTAGGTTTTCATTCATTTCCTCATGGATTTTATTTGTATGGATTCAATTGACTAATTATGATCTTATTTTGATGATTTAGACTTAATTACATGCTTTTCAACTAATTCCATGTGAACCAATGTATGATCTATGACTTTTGAGTATGAAACCCTAATTTACATGAAGTTATGAAGAAGCTTGAATCTATGAATATGTTTTATGAAATTATGCATAATTTTATGAAAATAAGGAATTTGTGCTAAATAATTTCACCACGGCCAAGTGTACGATCCATAAAGACCTACAGGGGCCGTGAAAGGGGTTGTAGACTAACCGTTTAGCAACCAGCCAAAAATCTGGCACATGTTCACAGAAGGGTTTACGATCTATTGTGTAACGACCTAGGAGTACACCGTAGACGTAACATGGCATACAAGACCTCGAGAGGCCTCATATAAGCCACTTAGCTTTCATAGTCAATATATTAGAAAATTGGTAAAATTTAAAACATTTTCAACAACATCAAAGTCTTTATAAAATGCAGTGGAAGTCTAATACGCTTGTCTAAAAAACCATCTAATACAATAGAATCTTGGGACACAACCCATACAGAAATGTTCAAAACTTAAAATGAAAAGAACATAAGGAAATGGTGGATAAATCCTCGAAGTCTTTGAGGAATCACCAATATTCAATCTTTCCTCTATTATGGATCCTAGCCACATGGATGAGAGTCGGGAATGCCGAACCCTACATTTGGATAAGAAATGTAGGCAAGAGTATGCGTTAGTACAAGAATGTACTAAATATGATAGCTTTCATAAACATCAACATAAACATAAGAGTTAGATGACATAAGTCATAGAGCATAATCAATGAACATAATAGATCATTTCAACATATAAGGAATACATATTTAAGTAACCTCAATTTATACTTAGCCAAGACATGGGTAATCCTCCACTAGTGTTACTCATCATAGAAGGCAAACTCAAGCAATCATCCAAGCTCATCACCTATCATAACATATTTAGCTTATCTTTTATAGACTTGGGGAATCGCCTCTTGCCTTCCTATAAAGGCTCATGGGTATTCGCCTCTTGCCTAACATAAAGGATCATGGGTAATCTCCTCCATGTCCATCATTATGTAACACAGTTTCTCGCCTCCATGTATTTTTATAAGGATCATGGGTACTCGCCTCCATGCCCAACATCATGTAACACGAGTACTCGCCTCCATGTCTTTTTTTATAAGGGATCATTGGTTCTCGCCTCCATACCCAACATCATTATAGGAACGTGGGTAGTCACCTATTGTTCAACTATAGGGAATAAGAGTAGTCGCCTCTTATTCTATTATAAGAAATATGGGGAGACTCCTCATATCCTTCACATTTAGAGGTCATGGGTAATAGACCCTAGCCTAATCAATTTCTTAGTATAGCTTAGATTAAATTTAGGTGAGCAGTCCTTTCAGCCTTGAATCAGTCAATGTGAGAAAGCCTTTCACATTCATACTTAATCAATTCAAGGGGGAACTATCCCGTCTACAACAATTACATCAATAATCAACAATTCATAACATATGCTTCACTCTCAAAGAAATTCATAACGTACCTTATTCATCCTATAAGAATACATCTAAATCCATTATTTCCCCTTTCATGGATCAAAACCTATTTAAATCAATTTCTCCTTAGGAACATGGGTTAAGCATGGGTACATGCAAATTCATCCTAAAAATATGTAATCCTATCAATTCATACATAAATTATCCTAATCCACTCAATTGGATCAATAATCACAAAGACCCACAACTTTAAGGAAAACTCTAATTCAAATTGGGGAATTTCTACTTTTCAATTGGGGAATTTTAGGGGATCCATGGATGCAAGGATTCCATGGATAAAAAGCCATCAAACCTTACTATCAAAGCCCACAATTGCTTGAGGAATTGAGACTTGACTTTGATCCTAGCTTCAATCCTTTCTTCAATCCTTTCTTCTTCTTCAAGTTCTAGAGAGAGAAATATTTGGTGAGGAAGAACTTTAGATTTATTTTGGGTTTTGAGTATAATTAGTTGAATGGGTGAGTTTTAGGGTTAAAATCACTTATATAGGGGTCCTAGGCTTTGGTTAAACGACATAGCTTTGATTTAATTAAAACTGGAAAAGACCCAAAGGCCCCTATTTCAGTAGACAGAGCCACTTCACGCTAGGCTCCATGAGCTGTCAAGGGCCACACGACCCGTAGTGGTGCCTGTGTTCCTTGACCAGTAGCCTAGCTTGCGACCTCTTATTCCTCTCTCACTTCACGACTCTCTCCATGTCCCGTAGTGGCCTTCACGAGCTATCAAGTGGCTCGTGGGAGGGTCTTACTTTGGGCAGACTTTTGGGAACTCACTGCTTAGCCATCCAACCATCACGACGACCCATGGTCCCCACCACGAGCCATCTTGGTGGCGTGGGAGGTGGCCTCCACTTGGTCACTCATGTGAGCCACCATGGGAAGAACCACGCCTCGTGGTTCCCTTCACGACCTGTATGGGTCCACGTGAAGGTTGCCCATGCTCACTTCTTTGGCTCATGACCTCTCACTCGGTCCCTTGCTTAAACTACTAGATTATGAGGTGTTACATTATTTCCCCTTGGGAACAATCATCCTCGAATGGAATTCTAGACACCTCATGAAGAAAAAGACTAAAATTTAGCAGCCCATCATGTATGCCTTTTCATAAGGGATCATGGGTACTCGCCTCTGTGCCCAACATCATTATAGGAACGTGGGTAGTCATGTCTTGTTCAACTTTAGGGAATAATGGTAGTCTCGTCTTATTCTATTTTAAGGAATATGGGGAGTCGCCTCATATCTTTCTCATTTAGAGGTCATAGGTAATCGCCCCTAGCCTCATCAATTTATTAGTCTTTTAGCAAAGATTTATTTTAGGTGAGAAATCCTTTCAACCTAGAATCATTCAATGTGAGAAATACTTTCATATTCATACTTAAGAAATTCAAGTGGGAACTATCCCTTCCATAACAATTACATCAATAATCAACAATTCAAAACATATGGTTCACTCTCAAAGCAATTCTTATCGTAAATCATATATGGTTTACTCTCAAAGAAATACATCTCATAATCATCGTATATGCTTCACTCTCAAAGCAATTCATAATATACCTTATTCGTCCTACAAGAATACATCTAAATCCATAATTTCCCCTTCCATGGATCAAAACCCATTTAAATTAATTTCACTTTAGGAACATGCGTTAATCATGGGTACATGTAAATTCATCCTAAAAACAAGTAATACTATCAATTCATGCCTAAACAATCATAATTCACTAAATTGGATCAATAATAAAAAAGACCCGTAACTTAGAAGAAATCCCTAACTCAAATTAGGGAATTTCTACTTTTCAATTATGGAATCTTAGGGGCTCTATGGATACAAGGATTTTATGGATGAAAAACCATCATACCTTAATAACAAAGACCACAATTTCTTGAGGAATGGAGACTTGACCTTGATCCTAGCTTCAATTCTTTCTTGTTCTTGTTCTTTAAGTTCTAGAGAGAGAAATATTTGGCGAGGAAGAACTTTGGTTTTCTTTTGGGTTTTGAGAATAATGACTTGAATGGGTCAGTTTTGGGGTTAAAATGACTTATATAGGGGTCCTAGGCTTGGGTAAAATGGCATAGCTTTGATTTAATTAAAACCAGAATGGACCCAAAAGCCCCTAAACTTTCAGTGTACTAAGCCACTTCACGCCAGGCTCTACGAGTCGTCAAGGGCCACACAGCCCCTTGTGGTGCCCGTGGTCCTACCATTAGCCTAGCTTGCCATCCCTTAACCCTCTCTCACTTCACGAACCTCTCCACGGCCCGTAGAGGCCTTCAAGAGCTGTCAAGTGGCTCGTGCGAGGGTATTACTTTGGGAAGAGTCTTTGGAGCTCACTGCCTAGCCATCATGACCATCATCACGACCCTTGGTCCCCATCATGAGCCATCTTGGTGGTCTTGGGAGGTGACCTACACTTGGTCACTCATTGTGAGCCACCACGGGTAGCACCAAACCTTGTGTTGCCCTTTATGGCCTGTATGGGTCCACGTGAAAGTTGCCTAGGCTTACTTCTTTGGCTCGCGACCTCTCACTTGGTCCCTTTCTTAGACTACTAGATTCCTAGGTGTTACATGTTGAGTCATTGATGGTCCATTTAGCCTCACCTGAACATCCAGATAAGTTTGGAAGTTATGAGTTTTGGGTCAACTTCAAACGACCATAACCTTCAGTACAAGATGAGTTAGGTGAGATAAAAGGTATAAAATGAAAGGCCTTTGAATTATATTTCCAACGTCACAAATTTTGCTAAGTTTCCAGGTCGGATGAGTGAGATATTCCCTTTTGAAGTAAGTCTGTCCAGTTAAGAAAAGTTACCCAAAAATAGTGAGGGGTATTTTGGTTTTTTCCATACCAAATCAGATTTAATTCATTTTTAGTAAGGTTTTAAGTGTCTAATCCTATTAGGTTCAGTTTTATAATCCTAATATATGTCTAGGGTTTTAGTTGGGAGTTCAAGAAGAGAAAAGAGGACAAAATAGGAGAGGATCAAGGCGTTCATTGAGGTTCTTGAGTTTTGTTGCAGATTTTTGCCATGGGTTTGATTCCTAAGAGATATGTACGTTTCCATAGTGTTGGTTCATTCATCCACAAACCAAACATGATTTTCATACTCGAATTCATCCATAAAGATTGAAAGATTTTAGTTCTTGATAAGTGTTCTTGAGGTTTCATTCGAAAACTTGTTTTGTTGGGGTTTTGATGATTTCTTGAGATGATAGTGAGTGTTTTGAGGGTTGTATTGAGTAGTTTATTGTGTAATTGTGTTAAGAAATTGGATCCAAGTGATTGGGGAAGAAACCGTTCGAATCTAGGCAAAATAGGGTGAGAAAACGAGCAAAGAAAGTTGTCGACATTTTCTGGGTTGGGGCCTTGCGCCCCAACCACACCTCTGTAGGTAGAGGGCGGGTGCCCTGCGCCACTCAGTGCACCAAGATCGCCTGCCCCCACCCATTCTTCATCGTTTCGTCCGTTTAAGTTCTTTCAAAGGGTACCTTTACTCCTCTTTGATTCTGAACACTTTAAACTACTTCTAAACACCTAGAAATCATTCATAACTTGAATCATAACCTTTAATTCATAATTAAAATTCAAGGTGGAGTTAAGAGTCAGGCCTTGAGAGTTCTTCCAAACATTTTGAGATAGTCCCTTTGAGTCTTTTGAGGAGTCTTCTATAACTTCAAATAACTTGTTTCAAGACTCAAGTAAGTGAGCACGGGAGTGAGGAGAATATATTCATGAGTCTACACTATCACCAATAGCCTTCATATCTTAAATCTTGAATTTTGAATTCATAATTAAAATTCAACAGAGAGTTAAGAGTAAAGTTCAAGAAAGTCTTTGAATTAAATTATGAATCCTTTGAGATCGACTATTGATTTGAAATAAGTTTTAAGTAAATAAGTAAGAGAATGAGAAGAGTCGTATACATGAGTTCTGACGTTTTGTGTAATCAACGACACAACTTCCAGTATAGGTACATACGATCGTGAAATAGTATAGTAACCCAACCAAGGGTTGGGTTCGTGGCCCAAGGGAGCGGTGGTGAAAATTAATAGAAAATTAGAATTTCATTCTAATTAGTCGTAGCTAAAGAAGCTAACGATTAAAAATATAATAAATAGAGGGGGTGACACCAAAGTGTCAAATATCAAATGGGGTTTTGTCACAAGTAAGCAAAATCAACAAAAGAAGCTAAGATAACAATCAATGAGAGGGAGGTTCTTGGGATGTGATTAGGAATGCGGGATCGATCAAATAATTGGGTACATGTTTTTGATAGGGAATTTATAGAGTAATTGTGACGAGGCTAAGCTTTAAATGGAAATGAGTTCTCTCTCAAGCAACTTACCCCATTTTCAAATGAATTCCTCTCGGACACCCACTTGCCTCATGAAGACCAGCCAACGCCTTATCCCACTCACTCTCTCGAGCTGAGTGTTAGGATATGGGACTAGGGTTCACTCTCTTGAGCTGGACCTCATGTCGACCCATTCCTTAGGCCATCAATTTAGTAGTCTTGGTTTCGCGACTTCTCTCTCGAGTAGGCCGAAAACACATATATAAATTTGTATTTGCAACTACAAATTCATTAAATTCATCCACAACTACTAAAGGAAATCACAATTAAACTACATTTAATCAATCAGGAAGCAAGACCCAACAACTAATCTAACCCATATTCGCTAAATCACACCCCAAGAATTGTGGCTTTTAGCCACACATCAAGAGATAGAAATTTATACCTAAATGAGCTTCCATTCAAATGGGTATGAAGATTTAAGTCTTGTTACAGGCCAAGAATAAAGAATCCAAGAGACCCAATTCCAAATTGAAAGAGATGAAACCCTCTTCTTCTTCAAGTCTTCAAAAACCCTTTCAAATTTAGAGTACAAATATCAAAAGTCAATAATCTAGACTGAAAATTATAATAATGTTCGACACCTAAAACTGCAACTCTAACTAGCATTTATAGTTTTCACAAATTTATGCTGCGTCAAGTCATTCGGTGAAGTTAGTCGAGATCGTCGAGCGTGTCGGTGATCCACCCTTTAGCCTGGTTTACCGCTCTCCTACTTCGTCCTCAGCGTTTTATCGTTCTGGGGTGTTGGATGATAGGGAACTGCATCACCGATCATCTCGGCGATTTGCCCTTTGGTGTAGTTTATCATCGTCTTGCACCATCCTTTAGTATCATCGTGCTCTGGGTCATTGAGCGACATGGTACTACTTTGCGGAAATTCTTGGCGATACGCCGACTGCTCCCTTTTTCCACCGACTTTATCCTTTCCTTCAGGGCTCAGCACACTAGAACAAAAGGCGAAGTAAAACCCTTCGGCTACTTGCCAAGTGGACTCGGTGATCCTTAGTCCTTCATTTCTTCGTTCTTTTCCGCCCTTTTCGTTCCTTTTTGCGACGTAGTGTCCATGCTTTCCTTCAAACTTCAAATACCTGAAACTTAAGTGTTTTTATCAGATATTGAGATAAAATAAGCATTTGAGGACACAATTTCTATTAAAATATAGCCCTAAATGAGTCTAATTTGTGGACTCATCAACACCCCCAACTTATGCTTTTGCTTGTCCTCAAGCAAACTCAAGTTCAATAGTTCAAAAAGGGTGTCTCAAACAGTGCTATACAATATTCAATCATGAGTGTACACAACAAAACTCAAATTACTCATGCAAGTATCAATTGTGTACTCAAAGATTCAAGTTATGACACACCATTACCAAAGATTCTCATGCTCGCAGTACTTGCTTCAAATGCAAGTTCAAGCTCAACAAAAGCATTCTGATGCCCTCACACAAATGATGATTCCATTCTCACACACAAAGGTATAATCAATTAAAGTTCAGGAATCAGGTAAAACACTCACTCTTACAAAGAGGAATACAATGCATGCTTTCACCTATAGGTTTTCCTGTATTTTCTAGTCAACATTTGTTTAAGCTTTCTCAGGATAAAAAAGGTCTTTACAAGGCTTGTAATGGGTCTGAGTGCAAAAGTATGGTCATTTGGCTTAGTGACTACTATGCTCATGAAATGTGGTATCTTTAACAATTCCTTTTCCTCTCCTTCATTTTTCTTTTTAGTGTTCACGAGTCATCCCATTATTCACTTTCCCATGGTGTGATGGAAACCCAATTCCTTTTGTACTTTATTCCACAACTTTATTTTTCATTCTTTTTCTTTTTCTTTTTCTTTCTCTTTTCTCTTTTTATTTTTATTTTTATTTTTATTTTTATTTTTTTATGGGAGTTTTCCATTTTCCGCAGCACCATGGGTTTAGGGATAATTTTATTGCGCTTCTTGATTTTCCCTTTTTCTTTTCACCACACCCCTAACATAGGATTTTGGCCTAAGTTGTCTATTCACTAAACCACAAATCAAGAGGATTATAGGTAGTTGATTAAGAAAGGTCTAGGTTTCATCAAGTTTCTTCCAAATAAAGGCAAGGTTCAAGGGGTGTTCAAGAGAGGTTCACACACTCACAAAGGAGGTCTCAAAAGAGGTATATGTCAAACTGGTTCACACTATTCAAAATTGGCCTAAGATCATATCAAGAGAAAGCCTCACAAAATCAACTGGACCAACGAGGCAAATTCTAGGTGTTGTCATGCATAGTTCGAAGTAATCTTATCACACAAGGCATCGACACTTAAGTCAAACAAGACTCCACACTTTTGCTGGTCTGCAACGGTCATTGAAAGAGAATCAATTTGACACATGGCTAATCACAGTGAGATGCAAAGAGTTCACATATTGTCTATGCGACTTCATTTGGTCTCATCGTAGCCGTACATTCATGTTTGTTCGATTGCAAGCACTATTTAAGTCATCAATATTGATGAAAATTGAGACTCAAATTTGCTAATGAACAACCACAATTAAGTGCATGCAAGGGGTGGCAAAAATGTGCAAAAAATTTGAAATTTTTCGTAAGGGTCAAATTCATTTCACAATGTAAACCAAAAAGGGAGCCATAAGCTCAAACATCCAAAATACAGATGAAACACATTTTAGCTAGAACAACCCAAATATAAACACAAAACACAAATAATAATAGTAGTTGCACAAAAGATAGGCTTCAACCCACCGTAATATAAAAACTATTTGTCCTCAAATGCATAAAACAATAAGTCAAGGGTCAAGTTAGAGAAAGACAGAGAGAGGGATAGAGAATAATCTTGATTAAGCATCTTCTCCATCGGTTGGGGCGAAACGTTTTCTCCTATGATTTTATGTCTGGCTGTATTTGTTGCTTCAGGTTATAGTCTTTCAATAAATTTGCATTACAAAGAAGGCGAGGTGGGGACGTTAAGCATACCACTGAGTGGTTCAGCGAGCTCTACAAATCTTTGCTAGAGAATCCAATGCACCTATTTTCAACCCACGTTCTCGAATGCTTCACAACCACCCTTTTGTGCTGACCAACATAAAGTGCAATCCATGTTCCGAGCGCAAATTGATAACTAAAATACTTAGGTAATGCAGGACTATATGGAAATTTGTGTGCAACGATGCAGTTGGAGGAATGAAAGCGTGTAAAAGTGAACAAGTTGTAGAATTTTAAACCTTTTGCTTGCAAACAGTCCAGTTCATGCTCATTCGGCGGCAGTAGTCTTGATTGTTGAGTCAGTCGGCGTTTTTCCAAACAGTCACTTACTTCGTCAAGTTTTACAGAACTTTCCAAGAAAATTTGGATGCTCAAACGGCAGTAAACTTTGGAGTCGCTAATATAGTTGACGATTCACCGACTGGACGTGTTGCTTTCCACCAAACACTTTTTCTAACACCCTCTCACAATTTAACTTGTATCAACAACACACTATTATTTTACCAATACGCAAATATAAAATACTAAGGGGTTTTGGGTTGCCTTCCAAATAATGCCTTAATTAACATCGCGGCACGACGCAAGTCAGCAACTATTCTTCATCCTCAGAGTCACCCATGGTGTAATTAGGCGAGTCCTCAGTGAATGGTGTATAATGACCTGATATCAAATGGCCGATTTGAGCATCCTGCATATGAATAGTCATAGAATGAGAGGTTGACGCTTCAATTAACATTTCGATGTTTTCCTTCATCTCATTCAACATCTTCTCCTGTGCCTCAATTTTTTGTTGAATGAGTGAAAGATCTTCGTCATCTTGCATACCTCCCTGCTTCTTCCCATGTTTACACTCTCGGAGAAAGAAGTGCTTTTATTTTCTCATGTCTTGTACTTCTAATTCCGTGACTCGGTTGGATAGAATATCCAACTGGGTGACTAGTGCTTCCCACTCCTGCTTCTTTATGGATTCTTTGTTAGCTTCTACCATGCCATCAAGGAGTTTTGCTACGACTTTATTGGGATGGTGTAGCATACCGCCCTCGCAAAGTTGATTGGCTATAATTCTATTCTCTGGTCCAAGATCCCTATAGATGCACTCCTATAGCGCCTTGTCCGTCATCCCATGAGATGGGCATGGTTGCAACACCGCTTGAAACTTCAACCACATTTCCTGAATTGTCTCATCCCCAAATTGTTTAAATGTCAGGAGGTTGTCCCTGATATTCAATAGTTTCAGAAGGGGATGATCCGTGTGATATCCATAATGATTATCCATTCTTAGTTCCCTGCTGTGATATTCAAACAAGCAAAGCAAAACTACAATTTAGATTAGTAAAACTAAAACTAAGAAGAATAAAAAATTCTATTAAACTAAGAATTTTCAAGTACCAACACTCCCCGGTAGTGGTGCCATCTTGATGTTTTGCGTAATCAATGACACAACTTCCAGTATGAGTGTCTACGATCATGCAATAGTATAGTAACAAAACCAAGGGTTGGGGTCGTGTCCTAAGGAAGCAGTGGTGAAAATTAATAGAAAAGTAAAATTTCATTCTAATTAGTCATAGTGATAGAAGTTAACGATTAAAAACATAATAAATAAAGGGGTGACACAAAAGTGTCAAATATCAAATAGGGGTTTTGTCACAAGTAAGCAAAAATAACAAAAGAAGCTAAGATAGCAATCAATGCGAGGGAGGTTCTTGGGATGCGATTAGGAATGCGGGATAGATCAAATTATTGGGTACACGCTTTTGATAGGGAATTTATAGAGTAATTGTGACTAGGCTAAGCTTTAAATGGAAATGAGTTCTCTCTCAAGCAACTTACCCCCTTTTCAAATGAATTCCTCTCGGGCACCCACTTGCCTCATGAAGACCAGCCAACGCCTTATCCCACTCACTCTCTCGAGCTGAGTGTTAGGATATGGGACTAGGGTTCACTCTCTTGAGCTGGACCTCATGTCGACCCATTCCTTAGGCCATCAATTTAGTAGTCTTGGTTTCGCGACTTCTCTCTCGAGTAGGCCGAAAACACATATATAAATTTGTATTTGCAACTACAAATTCAATAAATTCATCCACAACTACTAAACGAAATCACAATTAAACTACATTTAATCTATCATCAAGCAAGACCCAACAACTAATCTAACCCATATTCGCTAAATCACACCCCAATAATTGGAGTTTCTAGCCACACATCAAGAGATAGAAATTTATACCTAAATGAGCTTGCATTCAAATGGGTATGAAGATTTAAGTCTTGTTACAAGCCAAGAATGAAGAATCCAAGAGACCCACTTCCAAATTGAAAGAGATGAAACACTCTTCTTCTTCAAGTCTTCAAAAACCCTTTCAAATTTAGAGTACAAATATCAAAAGTCAGTATTCTAGACTAAAAATTATAATAATGTTCGACACCTAAAACTACAACTCTAACTAGTATTCATAGTTGTCACATATTTGTACTGCGTCAGGTCATTCGGTGAAGTTAGTCGAGATCGCCGAGCGTGTAGGCGATCCGCCCTTTAGCTTGATTTACTGCTCTTCTGCTTCGTCCTCAGCATTTTATCATTTTGGGGCGTTGGGCGATAGGGAATTGCATCGCCGATCATCTCAGCGATTCACCCATTGGTGTAGTTCATCATCGTCTTGCACCATCCTTCAGCATCATCGTGCTCTGGGTCATTGAGCGACATGGTACTGCTTCACAGAAATTCTTGGTGCTACGTCGAATACTCCCTTTTTCCGTTGACTTTATCCTTTCCTTCAGGGCTCAGTACACTGGAACAAAAGGCGAAGTAACACCCTTCAGCGACTCGCCAAGTGGACTCGGCCATCCTTAGGCCTTCATTTCTTCGTTATTTTCTGCCCTTTTCATTCCTTTTTGCGACGTAATGCCCATGCTATCCTTCAAACTTCTAATACCTGAAACTTTAGTATTTTCATCAGATATTGAGATAAAATAAGCATTTGAGGACACAATTTCTATTAAAATATAGCCCTAAATGAGTCCAATTTATGGACTCATCAAGTTCCATATTGTTATGTAGACCCTTGAGTCGAGTTTTTCATGCCCATAAATTCTGCATGGACTCTATAAATTGAGTATCATTGAGAGGAGTAGTATCTTCAAGTTCTATGTCTTGAGTATCAAGTTCCTAACCCTTTTGAGATTATATTCCTAATCGTGGGACTATTACATGTTACCTATGAGGTCCTTGAATTGAGTTGTTCATGCCCATAATTCCGCATGAACTCTCTGAGTCGAGCATTCTTGAAACGAGTATTATTATTGAAGTTCTTGAGTTCTAAGTTGTTGAGTCTCAAGTTTTGAGTTCTAGTTACGGTTATTGAAAACCTTGAATTGAGTCATTCACGTCCATAATTCAGCATGAACTTTATTCTAAGAAGTCTTTTACAATATTTTAAAGCTTGTTTTAAGACTTGAACATTGAGTTGAGTAAGTGTAAGAGTAAGTGTGTAAAGACCCATAAAATGAATAGGTGAAACTAGAGCCTAACATGTGGTTTAATGTCAAAGGTTAAGGTGTTTAGTGGTTAAACGTCAAGAACGTGCTAGACCCCGTAGTTTAAATGACCTTCTAAGGTTTGGTTAAGGGTTTCAAGGGCAAGTGCCAAGACAAGGGGGCAAGGCCTAAGCCAAAGGACAAGGCTGCCCCGCCTTGGCCAAGCACTTCCCTAAGTCTACTAGCCACTTCACGGCCAGTGGTCTTGACCACGGTTCATAAAAGTGGACATGAAGATGACTTGGATTAGTGGGAGGCAAGGCCTTGAGGCCAAGCTACTACCCCAAGTCCACGAGCCACTTCACGGCTAGTGGTCTTGACCACGGCCCGTAGAAGTGGTAGTGAAGATGCCTTAGCATCTACGGGCTTAGCAAGGTGGAGAGTCACCCTGTTAAAGGGACCACGGGTGCCACCACGAGCCGTGGTACCCCTCACAACCCGTACAAGTGGGTGTGGTCCCTGACGGGGCTGCCCAAGTTGTGTTTTTTTTAAAGTAATTTCCTTTTAATTACTTATTAAGTGGGGTTGTTTTTAAATGTTTATATCACTTATATAAATAGTTTTGAGTCTTTAAACACCTATTTACTCCATTATTTCCAAATACCCAAATCAAATCCCAACTTCCCTCCTCTAAAATATTTCTCTTTAAGAAGAAGACCTCCATTGAAGAGCAAGGTCAAGGTCAAGCTAGGGGTTCAATAAAAAGTCTTTATTCATCAATTTCTTGAGGAAATTGATCTAAGGTATGGATTCTTTTCATTCTTGGTTACCTATCACCAAGGAGCCCTTTCACATTCCCCAAATCTAGGGTTTCTCAATCTAGTCATGGGCCATCTTCCTAAATGAATTAAATTGTTTAATTATGGTTTATAATGATTTATTATGATGATTTATGATTGAATTAATGGAGTATTGATGGATTTTGGTGAAAATCTCCCTTGGACCCATGATTTCCCCTTCTTCCTAAATTGTGAACTAGGGTATGACTTGATTGATGATGAAAGCTTGGCAAGTGATTCTATTTACATTGAATTATGTTTGTTATTGATGATACTACTGATTTTAGATGATTCTAACTTGAATTCCAAAGAATCCATGAGTTTTCCCCAATCCTAGCTATGGCTCTTCTCTACATTATGAATGTTGTTAGAAGTTGATTCAATTGATTTAATATGAGTTGATTATGATGTAAACACATGATCTGAGTATGAATCTACCTATATTCTTGATTAATCTAATATTCTAGGGTTATGTCATGAAAAGGTCAAATTGAGGGTTAGATGTGAACCTCTAAGATTGATGAACTTATTGGTGAATTGCCTTAGATTAGATCACCTAGACATGAATTGCTTATGAATGAATCTTGTAAACATGAACTAACTTGATTAAGATCTTATATGATGAATCATGGTTGAAGTAGTATTTAGATTTAGTTTACTTGATGCTATATGTCTATAATTGAGTAAGAATGAATCATGTAGTTAAGTTTACCTTTAGAGTTAGGTTGACATGATCACCATGTGAGGTGTTTATTGAGGGTGATGCTCATAATATGAAGATGACAGCTAGGGCTTTAAAGGTTAAAGCTAATATGAACAAGTTAAGAATGTTTAGGCTTAAGGAAGGAAGCTATTATGTATGTTGAAGTTGTATATAACATTATTGTGAAAAGGCTTCACCCACATGAACTATAATATGATCATATGAGTTTATGCATGAAATGAATGGATTACTTGAGTCATAGTTGTATCTATGTTATATGTGTTGACTCAATGTGATCCTTGAATGCAATATATGTGAATTATGTGTGACTGTGCTATTATGTACATGCTTATGAACACTTTAGAAGGAAGTGTGTATGATGATAATGTATTTATGGTGTTGATTGAAAGGTTAGTTCTCATATGCACCTTTACATACTATTATGAATGAAATGTACATGATCATGTTGACCCACTTGAAAGGTGGAGGTGTTTAATTATTGTGTATATTGTGGTATTGATGTAAGATCCTTCTTTCCTATACCCCTACACATGACAATGTACGATATTATATGACTATATATGATATGTTAGTATTGTTGTGTCGACTGAAAGACAATTCTCATGAAACACTACGAATATGATGTGAAAGATTTTCTCACATGTTAATGATTCTAAGGTTGAAAGGAGATTCTCACCCTATGAATCTATGATATATTATGATATGATGTTGGTTTGAGTACCTAGTGCATTCTTTCATAAACCTAAACTTAAGTAAAGACTTAATGTGACTTTTAAAGGGAATTATTATTAGCACCGAGTGAATATGAATATGAGATGGGTTCCTTCACACTAGTCGGGGGGTTCACATTACGGTGTCTCATGAGATGGAGGCCTCCACGTTAGAGGGAGGGTTTCTAGTAGCAATCTACATATCCCATAACTACGTGCCCCCGTAGGTCTTAGCTAGTGGATCCACCTAAAAGCTATTATGTACGTTCTACTTTAGGCAAGTAGGACATCTCTATTCGGTGTGGGATTAAGACACTGAATTCCATGTAGCTCACATAGTCTATGTCGGTTAAGGCTATTTTTCCCTATATGATACTAATACGAGCTATGATAAGAACATGGTCTCTAATTATGACTTATTAAGAGGTAGTACTTAGTATGAGTGGGGATATGGGACTTCACCTATACATTACACAAGTGGACTTTAAGAGGGGTTACAGTTGGGTCCTCTTATGTTCTTAAGACTTATGGATTATGTATGTATGATATGTATGAATGATAAGGTTGACTTTATTTGTTACAAGTTATGATCACGAATGTCTCCTTACTAATGTATGTTGGTGATGGATGAACTAAAAGTAAGATATGTGTGTGTTGGTGATCTAAATGTGATGCTTAACATTCATCAGGGTTATGAGATCTTACCTTTGCATTGCACTAGTATGAATTTGGGTTACTTATATGTTGGTATGAACTTATGTTATCCATGATCATGGTAGCCTAAAAGTGAGACTTAGTGTAGGTAGGATTATGGGATCCTATCTTGCATTGCACAAGTATAGCTTAGGGTTGTTCATGTGATAGTTCTATTATGATGATATGATCTTGGTATGTACTTATGCATGCCAATTATGTCTTGTGAAGATTGGAATATACATTATGTTGTGTTGGAGACTATGCTTGTAATTATGATGATATCCTTTATGTTATGATGAATTGTGCATGGCTTGTCTTATGAGCTACATTCTCCAACTATTTCAAAGATGATGTTCAAAAGTGTCATGAAGCATAGTTTTAAACAAAATGTCCCTTTTATGCATGCTTTAAGGATTTTCTTGCATGGCTTCCATACTTGGTGCATTTTGTGCTAAACCATATTTTTACCATTTTCTATAAGTGTAGATATTGGATATAATCCTCGTGGCTAGGACTCTAGTAGATCGAGAAGAAGAAGATTGGTGAGTCCTCATAGTTTTCGAGGGCTTGACCACATGCCCTTTATGTCTTTCTTTTATGTAAGGGCCACGTCCCTAAGATTGTATTAAAGAGTTTTAATTCTAAGGTTATAGATGGTTTGAGACATAGTGTCATAGACTTTCTCTCATTTTATAAAGACTTCGATTGTAAAGAAAAGTTTTAAATTTTCCGCATTTTTCATATGTTCTTATGTCATGACATGCTAAGGGCTTGTATGAGACCTCTTCGGGGTCAAGTACGCCATGTCACATCTAAGGGGTAGTCTCGGGTCGTGACAAAAAGTGAAGTTCTTTTCTTCAAAAGATTATATGGGAACTAAGTATTCCTTAGAGTAAAATGTTTTCACATTTAAATAAAAGAGGAAACACCGATTTCCAAGATAACTTTTATGCTAGTTTTTGAGTAATAATCTCAAACTACAAAAAGAGTTATGTTTTAAAACATATGAGCTGAGTATATTTTAGGAGTAGTATTGAGCAGCGATATGAGGATGAGTTTAGATAACTCAAGTCTCCATAAACCATGTAGCCTACGTGGATAGAAAGGGTCATACTTTTTATATGATTCCTTAATGCTTTTTAGCATAGACTAGTTGATCCACTTAGTTGAGACATTATATATCTCGACAAGTTATAGGATAGTTCTGGCAGCGTGGGAGAGACATTGTATCATCACATAACTCATAGTGATAAGTGTCAGTTAGAGAAACTCCCACAGAGATATTTTGTATTCTTATATATGCATAGTTTACTTTGTATATTCATATACAAACAGAGATTATATTATATCCTTGAATACAAACTGAGTTGGTTTCTACTATTTTTAAAAGCTTTCCATATATTGCATATGTATTGCTATTTTATATTGAGTTGAATATCTAGATTTGAGTATCCAGAGTTGAGTACCTAGAGTCGAGTATCTTATTATTGAGTTGAGCCTTATTTCACTAAGTTGAAGATCTTATCATTGAGTTTAGCCTTATTTCACTGAGTATTTCACTGAGTTGAATATCTTATCATTAAGTTGAGCCTTATTTCACTAATTTGAATATCTTATCATTGAGTTGAGCCTTATTTCACTGAGTTGAATATCTTATCATTGAGTTGAGCCTTATTTCACTGAGTTGAATATCTTATCACTGAGTTGAACTATGTTCTTTGAGTTGCGTTGAGTTGAGTGAGTTGAGAAGAGGTAAGTATGTTTTTTTTCCACTAGTTCAAGCTTATGTTTATCCTTTAGAATTCCCCTTACATGCTCGTACATTCCACGTACTGAGCCATTTGGCCTATATCATTACATGATACATATATAGGTATTCAGGATCATCAACAGAAGCTTCATTGATACCATATGGAGTTCAAGTTAGGTATGGTGGGCTTCCTTGCTTATGGAGGATTCCATTTACTTTTTGTTTTGTCAGTATGCCGTGGGTCTTGTACCTACTTTCATCTTTGTCATTTAGAGGCTTCATAGATAGATAGTAGAGTTTCAGAAGTCTGTTCATTTATTTTATTAAATGTTTTAAAAACTTAAGTTGCCTATTTTGTGGCGAGTTTAATATATTATTTTTATTCAAAGTTTTTCATTTGAGTTAAAGAATTGTATTTGAGTTTCATGAATTTTTATTCAGTTTTTAAACTTTGTATGCTTGAGTTAGTCTTTCGCTTGTAGTCAGCCAGGATGAGGGTTCGCTTAAGGACCAACAATGGTTCTCGAGTGCCGGCCACGTCCAGGGTGCAAGCTCTAGTTGTGACATAGAGACCATGTGAGAAATAACACAGAATCCAGTATATACCCCACAATGAAAAGAGGTGTCCTTACTTGCAAAGGTAAGAACCATAACTTCTAGCTTAAGTGAATCCAATAGCTAATGTCTCTCTACGACAATATTTGTTAGCACATAGTTTATGGGACACATGTAATCACAACTTGTCTAGTCGGGTCTAAGCATAATTCCCATGGAATAGTCATAAATCATATTCATCTTTATGTTTAAAGTACATGGCTACTCACCTCTTGCCTTATCATTAGGGGACATGGGTAATCGCCTCTTGTCCTATCTTTAGGATAGCTCCTAAATCTTGATTCGTAGTATAGTTGAGAAAACCTTTCAACGATAAGAATACATTATGTGAGAAAACCCTTTCACATTCATGGATTGAGTTATATGTGAGAAATCCTTTCACATCAATCAATAACAACAACATTTATGCTTTACTCTCAAAGCAACTTAAACATTTTCATCAATTTCATAAGAACATGCATATCTTAATAAAATCATCTTTCATAATTCAAAACCCACATTATATCATAATAGCTTAGAAAACATGGGTTATGCATAGGTTCATGGGTATTCAACTTAAAACATGGAATCATCTAAATTCATGCAAAATAATTCATAAAAGAATCAATTGGATCAATATCAAAGGAACCCATGACATGGAACAAAACCCTAACTTCAATTGGAGATTTCTAACTTGTAAATTGGAGAATTTAGGAAATCTATGGAGGAAAGAGCTCTATAGATGAAGAATATCATTCCTTGGAGTTCAAATCCCACAAGTAATGGAAAATTGGAGACTTTATCTTGAAGCCCTAACTTGACTTTTTCTTCTTCCTTAGAGAGAAATATATGAGAAGGATGAACTTGATCTTCTTTTGGGAAATTGAGAGAATGAATTCAATTGTGTGATTTTAGGGGTGAAAATCCTTATATAGGGCTTTGGGTAAATGGTAAAACGACATAGTATCGCATTAAAATAATTGGGAAAAGACCCAAAAGCCCTTGACTTAAACTTGACGAATGGACTCCATGGAGGCCTTCACAGTCTGTCTAGAGTACCATGTCCTGTATAACGGTTCGTGAAGAAGATCTGCACCATGCCACCTTCAAGCATAACTTCATGGCTAGTGTGGGGTTTCACGGGCCGTTTAGCCGTCCATGGTCCTTGACCAGTAGCTATGGGAGAAACCCCTTCTGAGTGGCCAACATAATGAGCCCTTGGACGACTCGTCAACCTCACCACGAGCCGTGTAGGCATCTATGTGAGGGACACCCGTCTGGGCTGGTTGTGGGAAATACCACGAGTTCCCAAATGTACCGTGGTCCCCTACAGATCCTGTTTAGGGCTCTGTGGAGGGTTCCATGGTCTACTGTTGGGTTCTTGAAATGTCCGTTTGACCTTTTTATAGCCTTTCTATAATCCGAGGTGTTACAATATCTCCCCCTTGGGAACGTTCGTCTTCAAATGGGAGTCAAGACATCATATGGAGGGTAGGAACTCAAACCTAACAGCCCAACATGAATGCAATCATATTAATGCACATATCCGAGGAGGAAATATCAACTCCAAGATAAAACATGTTATAAACATCATTTACTAATGTCTATATGCAACTCATACTCAAATCCACATAAACATGAATAAATCAATCTAGCAACTCATTTTTCTCAAAAATCAAGTTTTTTATTAACATGCATAAATGAGGAAATCATGGGAATATCTATAACACATGACACCGAAAGAGTAAACCATGAGGAACTAAATATCTCAAGCTAGAGTAGGGACAGAGGTAAAGAGATGAGGATATCAGGATATCATATCAGCCTCAGCTTCCCAAGTAGCACCCTCAACTAATTTATTCCTCTAAAGAACCTTTAGCGTAGCAATTTCTTTATTTCTCAACTTTTGAACTTGCCAGTCTAAGATCTCAACCAGAACTTCTTCAGAACAAAGACTATCCTATATGCCAAGACTATCCAATGGCATTATATATGTCGGGTCACCAACACATTTCTTCAACTAGGAGACATGGAAACAAAATGAGCCGATGTCAAGTCATTCATTAGGCAATTCAAGTTCCTAAGTAACCCATCTGACACGCCTCAAAATCTGATATTTGCCCACATAACGGGGACTAGGCTTCCCTTTTTTTCCAAATCTCATTACACCCTTCATGGGTGAAATTTTCAAGTAGACCCAATCATTCACATCAAACTCAAGGTCTCCTCTTCTAACATCGACATAGGACTTTTGTCGACTTTGAGAAATTTTTACCCTTTCTCTAATAACCTAAACATTCTCCATAGCTTCATGTACAATTTCGGGACCTATCAACGCAACTTCACCCACTTCAAACCAACCTATATGAGATCTACACCTCCTACAATATAGAGCCTCAAATGGTGCCATACCAATACTTGAGTGATAGATATTATTATACACAAATTAAATTAAAGGTAAGCGATCATCCCAATTACCCTTGATGTCAAATACACGTGCTCTCATAATATCTTCCATATTTGTCATGACTCAAAGTATACCCTAGGCATAACATGGCGTATAGGACCCTGAGAGGGCCTACACAAGCCACTTAGCATGCATAAACAAGGTAATAGAAAATCAAGAGATTTTAAAAGACAGTTCCTATCATAAAGAGCTTTGTAAAAATGAACCGGAAGTTTATATAGTCTCAAAAGCCATCTGTTACATCAAGAGTGATTGGGATGTAACCCGTACATCACAAAACAACATCTAAAAAGAAAATATGAAATAAAGGCTCGATCCTAAGAATATGAGGACTCACCAATCTTCAACATCTACTAAGTAATCCCTAGCCACAAAGATGGGAAACTGGAACATCGGACCCTACATTTGGGAAACAATCTAGGCAAGAGTATACATTAGTACAAAAATGTACCAAGTATGATAGCAAATCATATATTTATAAAATCATGCTAAAAAGGACCTTTTCATGACATGCAAAGACCATGGAAGCTATAACACGGAATCCGATGTCTACCTCACACCAAAAAAAATGTGTCCTTACTTGCCAAGGTAAGAACCATAACTTTTAGCTTAAGTGGATCCATAGCTAATGTGTATCTAAGACAACCTATGTTGGCACATATTTTATCGAACACATGTAATCATCATTTGTCCACTTGATGCAAAACATTATTCCCATGAAATAATCATCAATCATATTCATCTTTATGATTAAAGGACATGGGTACTCTCCTCTTTCCTTGTCATTACGTGACATAGGTAATCACCTCTTGTCCTATCTTTACAATAGCTCCTAAATCTTGATTCATAGTATAATTGAGAAAACCTTTCAACTCTAAGAATCCTTTACATGGGAAAGCCCTTTCACATTCATGTATTGAGTAATATGTGAGAAATCTGTCCACAACAATCAATTTCATAAGAACATGCATATCTTTATAAAATCATCTTTTATAGTTCAAAACCCACATTATATCATCATACCTTAGGAATCATGAGTTATGCATGGGTTCATGGGGATTCAACTTAAAAAATAATCAATTGGATCAATATAGAAAATAACCCACGGAAGAAAACCCTAACTTCATTTGGAGATTTCTAACTTGTAAATTGGAGAATTTATAAACTCTATGGAGGAAAGAGCTCTATAAATGAAGACTATCATACCTTAGAGTTCAAAGCCCACAAGCAATAGTGAATTGGAGACTTGATCTTGAAACCCTAACTTGACCTCTTCTTCTTCATTAGAGAGAGAAATATTTGGAGAGGATGAACTTGATTTTCTTTTGGGAAATTGAGAGAATGAATTGAATTGGGTGATTTTGGGGGGTAAAAATCCTTATATAGGGCTTTGGGTAAAGGGTAAAACGAGATAGTATCGAATTAAAATAATTGGGAAAAGACCCAAAAGCCCTTGATTTAATGCTCACGAACTGACTGCACGAAGGCCTTCACGGCTCGTCTAGGGTACCACGGCCTGTCTAACAGGTCATGAAGAAGCTCTGCACTATTCCCCCATCACAGATGACTTCCCCTCTAGTGTGGGGCTTCACAGGACGTTTAGCCATTCGTGGTCCTTGACCAGTGACTTGGGGAGAAACCCCTTCTGAGTGGCAAACATGATGAGCCCTTGGACAGCTTATCAGCCTCACTATGGGCCGTATAGGTGTCCGTGGGAGGGACACCCATCTGGGCAGGTTCTGGGACATATCACGAGTGCCAGATGAACCGTAGTCCCCTACACGGCCTGTCTAGGTGTCCATATCCATGATCCACTTTTGGGTTCTTAACATGTCCGTTTGACCCTTTTCTAGTCTTTCTCTAATCTGAGGTGTTACACTATGATGGCCTAAGCTAATAGAGAGGATGCTGCTCCCGTAAACCCAAATATGGGTATAGTAGTGACAAGGGTAAGAGACTTCACTTGTATGAATCCCCTAGAGTTCCATGGGTCTAAAGTTGACAAATATTCCTAAGAGTTCTTTAAGGAAATTGATGAGTCCAAGGTTGGTACTTATTTAGGGCTTTGTTCATATAGATTTAGTATCCTCAAACGATCATTTGGTGCCAATAATTGATGAAAAGTCCTTGAATTCAGGTATATGGGTTGAGGACCAAAAAGAGAACATTAATAGGAAAAAGGCACAACACAAGCTAAAAAAAAAAGAGAAAAACAATCCTGACGATCTCCAAAAGGATTCGGCGGATCGCCAAGTCACTCCCTGATCGCCTAAAGTTACACAATAATGAGCCTGAAAATGGAAAAACTTCGACGAAGGATGACCATGTCGTCGAAAGTATTGAGTGAAGTCAAGTTGAACTCAACTGAGTGAGCTAAAAGATCAAGGAGCACATCGCGGAATTGATCGACGATCTCGATTTCAATCGCCTAAAATTACAGTGCTTGAACGATGTAAAAGTGAAGAAAGAAGGCGAGAGGAAAGGATAATCGGCGAGTCGCCAAATGGTCGGTGAAGCCTGACTTTCCTTGCCGATTGACCCCAAAAAGCTACACCTCAAATTAGTATAAATTGATTTTTGTAGGAGAGAGAAAACATTCTGAAATTGTGAGGAACAGAAGATAAAGAGCAAAAACACTACATTTGTTGATTCCAAGTAATTTTAGTAAGGTTTTTCAATTGGGTTTTGTAATAGAGAAGATATTATTCACCTTTGAATTTCAAATTTCGGTTACTCAGCTATGGAAAATGTGGCAGGTATTGAATTTCATCTTTTTACTATGATTGGCTAAAACCCTAACCTTGGGGGTTTGACAATGTGACCAATTGTTGAGTTTGACTTAATGGGTGTTATTTATTAGCAAATTTTGGTGTTAATTTGAAGTCAGTCAGAGTTATAACTATAGTTTAACTCCAATATTGCATGTTTAGTGTAATATACTTAAGAGTTCTATGCTTGCTGGAGAGCGAAGTATAGAACTAAGGTAGTAACTTGGCATCCATTGTTAGTGGGTCATGATGGTTTCAGCTTGAGAAAGTGAAACTTGAGATTTAGCCTTTGTATCTATCTGGAAAGAGTAAATTTGATTAGAATGTGGGTTGATCTTCTTATGGATAGTGTTGAGGTTTGAGAGAACTCAGTGGAAATAAGGTAATTGTTCGAGAGAAAAGTACCTCACCTATAGTCTATTCTACCCATGACGAATTAACATTATTGGTAATTATGTACACCCGTTGAGTTGAATTCAACAGTTGGTTAGTCAATCCCCCAAGTGTTATCCCGTTATTTGATTGCTCATCGTGTATTGTTAAAGTGGTTTTGGAGTTTCACAACTGTTTGTTTGGATTGATAATGACGTCCTTGAGTTTGACTTATATATTTTTAAACGTTTTATTTGTTCAGCTATAGAGGTCATTGTCATACTTTCATATTGGAATTCAAAAGAAAGCTACTCTCTGTGGGGTCGACCCCAACTTATTTAGTTGGGTTTATACTGATTTATGATCGTTGACACTTAGAACTGGATGAAGTGTCTTTGAAACGTTAATCTAAATGGCTCCGCTGCCAGGGAGTAGCGTTGTTTAGAGTTCTTTCTTCGAAATTTGACTTGTGATGTTTTTGGCTGTAGTTGAATCGATTTAGGCCGCATTGTGCTCGTGTTTATTGGGCTGAATAGAAGTAAGGATGAGTGAGACAGAGGTGAATGATAACTAAGCAGGTTACCTAAATGGTATCGATGATGTTAATAGTGTGTACAACCTATCCCATACAGGTGAAATGGGTGCAATTTGCCTACCATCAACTGATGAGAATACAATATTTGAGATCACGAGTACCACTCTTCATCTCATCCAAATGAAGGGACTTTATGGAGGGCTGGTTCATGAAGATCCACATGAGCATGTGAGAAATTTTATAAATGTATGCAGTCCGTTATCATTCAAGAATGTGTCACAGGAATCAATTCGGCTCAGGTTATTCCCACTATCTCTGACAGGGGAGGCTAGTAAGTGGCTGGCTGAGTTACCAAGAATTCAATCATATCGTGGGATGAGTTTATCACGACATTCAATGCAAGATTCTTTCCTCCATCGAGGATGATGAAACTCAGGGACAACATTTAAGGTTTTAAGAGATAGGAGGGTGAACCCATCCATGAAACGTGATTGAGGTTTAAGAAACTCTTACTTCAATGCCCAACTCATGGGCTACCAAATGATTTGCTACTCCAATATTTTTATCGGAGTCTTGATTCAGCTAATAAAGGAGTGGCTGACCAATTGGTTCGAGGGGGGATAATGTTGCAATCATTTTAGGTGGCTTCATTTCTTCTTGATGACATGACAAAATTAAATCAAGCTTGGTACACTCAAGAGGATCAAGTTTCTCCTTTTTGTTTTAGAATGACTCAAGAGCAACTTGATAAGGAAAGAGAAAGGGATGACAACATCAAGAAGATGTTGGCCCAAATGGAGCTACTACAAGAGCATATGTTGGAGGATGTGAAAAAGCCAAAGGGAACAAATGAAGTGTTTAGAGTTGAGGAGGGTTGTTCCTCTGGTTATTCAAAGCTAGGGGAGAATCAAGGTTGTAATTCCAAGAGATACGAGGAGGGTTTCCAACCACACTATTCACAGGGAGGTGAGAATGAAGGTTAGAACCATCACAAAGAGGAGATCAAAGAAGATACCATCAAGGATGTGTTGAGTAAAGTGATCATTGGAAATTGAAACAATCGAAGTTTCTCATAGTTGTAGTGCAATTATGACTAAGGAGATGATAAAAAAGAACGAAGATCCTGGAGCATTCACCATCACTTGCCCCATCGGTATGCTCCAATTTTCCAAGGCCCTATGTGATTTAGGAGTAAGCATCAACCTAATACCATACACAATCTACAAACAACTTGGGTTGGGTAAGAAGAAATCCACAACAATGAGACTCTTAAAGGCAGACCGATCAATTAAACATCCCATAGGGATACTATATGACATGTTGGTGAAGGTTGACATATTCATCTTCCTAGATGATTTTATCATCCTCGATTGTGAAATTGATGCTAAAATTCCCATTATTCTCGGAAGAGCATTCTTGGAAACCAGAAGAGCATTGGTGGATGTTGAAAGTGGGGAATTGAAATTCTGAGTGAATGAAAATGAAGTGACCTTTAATGTGTGTAAGTCAATAAAGCACCCAAGCCATATCCACGTGGTCTCTACTATTGATAGTATTGATGAGGCGATGGCTAGTGTGAGCCATTTAATGTGCATGGGTGAGCCACTTGAGGTCGTGCTTGCTAACTATGAAGAGTTCAAAGTCCGAGGTTACGAAGAGATATTAGCTGCTCTTTCAGGTTTTGGGGAATATTGAAAGACTCCATTAAAGCTGGACATTGATTTGAAAATCAAGAAAGTCCTCCCGCAAAGCAATCAACGGAGGAACCACCGAAGCCTGAGTTGAAAGTGTTGCCTTCCCATCTCTGATATGTTTCTTTGGAGGAAATAACACCTTACATATAATCATTGCAGCTGATTTGCTTGGATAGAAATTAAAATTGCTCCTTGAGGTGTTGAGAAGATATATCAAAGCTATAAGGTGAACTATCGCTGACATAGTAAGAATTTCTCCTGGCATTTGCACTCACAAGATTCAACTTGATAGTGAAGTAAACCGAGTGTTGAAAATTAGCGGAGATTGAATCCACCGATGCAAGATATGGTAAAAAGAGATAATAAAGTGGTTGGATGTAGGTGTGATCTACCCTACTGCAGATAGCAAGTGGGAAAGTCTGGTATAATGTGTACCGAAAAAGGGAGGCCTTACGATAGTCCCAAATTAAAAAGGGAAGCTTGTGTCTATGAGACCGGTAACTGGATGGCGAGTATGCACGGATTACAAGAATTTAAAATCGTGGACCAAAAAAGATCAATTTCCCAAGCCCTTCATGGATCAAATGCTTGATCGACTTTCATAAAGAGGATAGTATTACTTTTTGGATGGGTACTCTGGTTATAATCAAATCTCTATTGCTCCGAAAGACCAAGATAAAATCACATTCACTTGCTCATATGGAACTTTTGCTTTCAAACGGATGCCGTTGGAGTTATGTAATGCTCTGACAACGTTTCAACGTTGCATGCTATCTATTTTTGCCCACATGGTGGAAGATTCAATGGAAGTTTTCATGGATGAGTTCTTGGTCGTGGAAGATACTTTTGAAGCATGTTAAGAACACTTGGGACAGGCCCTTCAAAGATGTGTGGAGACAAATTTTGCCCTAAATTGGGAAAAATGCCACTTCATGGTTAGGGAAGGTATAGTTCTTGGTCACAAAGTGTCACAAAATGGGTTGGAGGTTGATAAAGCAAAGATTGAAGTGATGGAGAAGTTACCACCACCAATTTTGGTGAAGGGTATTCGTAGTTTCTTGGGGTATGCCGACTTTTACTAGAGATTCATCAAAGATTTCTCAAAAATTGCACACCCTTTATGCAAAATTTTTGGAGAAGGAGGTGAAATTTAACTTTGATGATGCATGTATGGTAGCCTTGAAGTGTTTGAAAGAAAAATTGATCTCCACCCTGGTTATCATTAATCCCGATTGGTCAGAACCCTTGGAAGTGATGTGTGATGCAGGTGGTACAACATTAGGTGTTGTGTTAGGGCAAAAATGCAACAAATTATTTCACCCTATTTACTACGCAAGAAAAACTCTGAATGGTGGTCAACGTAACTATACATTTACAAAACAAGAATTACTTGTGGTGGTATATGCGTTTGAGAAATTTCGGGCATACTTGCTAGGCACTAAACTGGTTGTTCACACTGATCATGCTGCTTTGCAATATTTGATGGCAAATAAGGATGCCAAGCCAAGATTGATAAGGTGGGTGCTATTGTTGCAAGAATTTGACTTTGGAGTCAAAGATAGAAGAGGTTGTGAAAATCAGGTGGTAGATCACTTATCAAGATTAGAAGGCAAGGAAAATGATGATCTAGAGGTAGACATAAATGATGCCTTTCTCGTTGAACAAGTATTCATGGTGATTCTACAACAAACTCCTTGGTGTGCTGATTTTGCTAACTATGTAGTGTGTAGGCTGATACTGGAAGAACTGACCTTCTATCAACAAAAAAGGTTTTTGTTTGATGTCAAGAAATACTTTTGGGATGAACTGTACTTTTTCAGAGAGTGTGCAAACCATATCATTCGGACATGTATACCGGAAGAGGAATTCAATGAAATCCTTCGTGCTTGTCATTTGTCACCGGTTGGGGCTCATCATGGTGGAGTTCGCACAACTGCTAAAATCCTCCAAAGTGGTTACTACTGGCCTTCCTTTACAAGGACGCTCATGAATTTGTTAAGAAATGTGCACAGTATACAGAAGACATGAGGTTCCTCTCAAACCAATTTTGGAAGTTGAGTTATTTGATGTTTGGGGAAAAGATTTCATGGGTCCTTTTGTGAGTTCAATTGGTAACAGGTACATTTTGGTGGCAGTAGATTATGTTTCGAAATGGGTAGAAGTTGTGGCATTGCCAAACAACGAAGGGAGAAGTGTTGTTTAGTTCCTAAAACGCTACATATTTGGTAGGTTCGGCACTCCTCGGGCTATTATTAGTGATGGTGGATCCAATTTTTACAATAGGCTTTTTCTGTCCGCATTGAGCAAATATGGGGTGAAGCATAAATTAGCAGCGTCATATCATCCTCCAACAAGTGGCCAAGTGGAAGTTTCAAATTGAGAGATCTAGAATATCTTGGCTAACACCGTAACTGAAAACAGGACTGATTGGTCTCAAAAATTAGATGATGCTCTATGGGCATATCACACCACCTACAAGACACCAATCGATATGTCTCCATATAAACTAGTGTTTGGGAAATCTTCCATTTACCAATGGAATTGGAACACAAAGCATTATGGACATTAAAGGCTCTGAATCTGGACTAGGCAAAGACTTGAAAGGGAAGAGTAGATCAATTCAACTAGTTGGATTAATTCAGGGTTAGGGCCTATGAAAGTTTAGCACTCTATAAGGAAAAGATGAATAGGTGTTATGATTCTAGAATCCTTAGGAGGGAATTCCAAGTTAGAGACTGGGTGCTGCTGTATAATTCTTGATTGAAACTCTTTTCGAGTAAGCTCAAATCCAAATGGTCAGGACCATTTAGAGTAACAAGGGTGTTCACCAATGGAGCGATTGAAGTCAAAAGGAAAGAAGGCCTTGCCTTTAAAGTAAATGGGCAACTCTTGAAACTATACTTTGGAGAATGCTATGAAATTTCTATGTTTGAAGTGGTGTATTTGGAAGATGCTTGAAAGCATTTCCACGTCGTGTCACGACGTTAAATAAGGAGATTCTTGGGAGGCAATTCATGTGTTAGTGTTTGGATAATATGTGTTGAATGTGCATGTGTATGTGACTTTTGTGAGATAAGGACCCATCGGTGAGTCGCCGAGCTAGTTCGGCGATTACAAAGTTGTTCTCCCTTTAGGCGGCAACAATGAGTTGACACACTGAACATTAGGCGAGATGTTTGTACCACTCGACGACTCGCCGAAATTGGGAGATCCGACCTTCACTGCCTTTTTTGACCTTACACAAAATTGATGTTCATTGGAAATTTCGGCGAGTCCCAGATCATTTGGCGAATCGCCAAACAGTTCGGTGACTCCATCAAGTCTTCGCCGAATGGGCACTTAGTAAAGATTCATTGTCACCCTACTTTGCTTGTTTAAGTGCCATTAGTTTATTTTGGTTTATTTTATTGTTTGTTCTATATTCACATTAGGTGTAACGACCCTAAAAACGAAACTAGTGAAACTAGAGCCTCACATGTGAGTTTGGAGTCGAGAACTTAATGAAATGATTATAATTGAATTTGACCCAAAAAGTTCTTAAAATGTGCTTCGGAAACTTGTTTAGTATATATAAAAAGATCCGTTTCGTTTTTCGGAAATCCGACTTCATATTCTTGTTTAGGGGGTCAAATTGAGTGGGAAATGGGTCTAACCCAAATTTTAGAGCAACCGTATCAAAATCCGAAATTTCCAAGTGAAGCCTTTTTCGAGGGTCTACTTTGGAGGGTCATATCTCCTAGCACACAAATAATTTGGTGGCCCATAACATATCCATGGAAAGCCCTTTGAGTTAGCTACCTAACGCACTTCGTTTCACCTCATTCGGAGTTCGGACGAAGAAGTTATGTCCATTTTCGTAAAATCTGTCCGGTAGGAAATGGCAATTTCCAGAGACGGAAATCACTGTTCACCCGCCTGATTTTTTCTAAGTGTTGGACCTTTTTTTTTTCAAAGGACTTATATTAATTCCTAGATACCATTAGTTCATTCCCATCCCAAAAACATTTCCCTCTCTCAAAAACTCTCTCAAAACCCCAAGGAAGCTCAAGGTGAAAGATGGAGCTAGGGTGGATGGTGGCTATTGATTTCTTCACCAATTTCGTTTGGTTCTTGAAGATTAAGGTATGGGGATCCTTTATCCTTGATTATTCTTTCTTTCAAGGAGCCCAATCAAAAGGTTTTCAAGGTTTTTCAAATACACAAAAATCCTATTTCGAATTCTAAGCATGGGTTCTTGCATTAAATAATTTCAAATGATGTTTCATGTGGTTATTAATGATTATTTATGGTTTTAAGAAAGAAATATTTGTGAACCCATGTCTTCTCAAATTCTTTAAATTTAGCCTAAAGTGAGTTTAATGATTTTGAGTAATTGATGTAGGATTATTGAGTGGTTGATGTGGGCTGTTCTTATATGATCTTAGCTATGTTGAGTTGCTAGAAATTGTTATTGAATGGTATAATGTGAGGTAGTAGCCTTGAATGGTCATAAATTGGGATTTAGACTTTATGTTGGTTATTGGATATTGTTTAGCTTAGCTTGTATAGTTGATTGTTGTTATTATCATTGTTATTGTATTGTTAAATTGTTGGAAGATGAGGATGATGAAGATAGCCATGGAAAGAGGGTAAGTTGATCAAACTTGATAAATATTGTATAATTGGCATGGAATTGAGTATTGTGGCTTATGGCCTTTGAAAAGGGTGGTGAGATGGCTTGATCTCTTAGTATTAATAATATTGTTATTGATTGGCTTGATCCACCTTTGGTGGAGGTGGTTATTTGTTGTATTGTTGTGGATTGAGGCCATGAAGGGCATTATGTGAATGTTATTATATTGTTGTATTATTATACACATATGAGGCTAGATGTAAAGTCCTATATGAAGCTATATGTGAAGGTATGATGTGAATGAGTTTTATGTGAAGCTATATGTGAAGGTATGATGTGAATGAGTTTTATGTGAAGCTATATGTGAAGGTATGATGTGAATGAGTTTATGTGATCTTGTGATGATCCTATTATGGTCTATTTTGCATATTATCATGAAATGGAATTATTATGTGATATTTATGGTTTTCATGCTTCCATGATCAAATTATGAAGGTTGATATATATATGTATGTTGTTGGTGGGCTGATTTATATGTATTTCGAAATTGGTTGGACTTAGTACTCTTGAAGTACATGATTTCATTTACATGAACAATAGCCCATCATGTGTTTGATAAAATGCCCATTTATAGAATCCTTAGGAAATGGAAGGTCCAATGTACGTCCTATGAATCGAATAGTTATATAATTATTGAAATGATGATGAAATGGACACATGTATATGATTTTCTCTATATAAGTGTTGTGAGTCGACCAAGCCTAGTACGGGGGGTAGTAGGCCCGTATAACCGTATCGAGGGGTTGGTACCTTGGTTGCCTAGTACGGGGGGTAGTAGGCCCGTATAACCATATCGAGGGGTTGGTACCTTGGTTGCCTAGTACGGGGGGTAGTAGGCCCGTATAACCATATCGAGGGGTTTGTACCTTGGTCCCTAGCTCGGGGGGTGGTAGGCCCGGGTAACCACATTGAGGGGTTTGTACCTCATTCGCCTCTCCAAGGGGGTGGTAGGCCTTGGAAATACTATATAGATGGTCACTCACCACACATGTACTATGCCCCACTAAATATGATTTATTTCATGTAAGCATCATTATACATATCATCTCATTAATATGCTATCTATCGGGTATGATTATGCACTTTGCCTATAAAGTCCTTATCTAAGGTAATCTTGGGGAACACTTAAGTGTGCTTGAAGAGGATTGTGTGGGCGGTCACTTCTTGTCTCACTCAAGTGTGTCTTAAGGTTATATTAGGTAGAGGTCCTATGGTAATGAAATGACATGTGTCCTTCTAAAGTTAAGCATGAGTTGTATATGGATTTATGTTAAGTATATGTATGGTTGGCTATGGTCTAATATGTTAACGATGACTTGTATTATATCTCTTATATTTGTAAAGGAAAGGTTTTATCAAAGGACATGAAAGCATACATTTCTTGTAAATGTCCGTTGTACATATTTTCTTGCATGGTCTCCATACTTAGTACTTAATTGTGCTAACCCCTTTTTTTCCCTTTTTGGACTAAAGTGTAGGGATTTGGAGAAGATGACATGTCATGGCTTTGATAGGTTTCTAAGTGTTGAAGATGAAGACTTGGTGAGTCCTCATAGATTCGAGGACAATACCCAATATGTTCTTTTAGGTCTTTTTAGTTTTGTTTAAGTTGTGTACGGGATTAGTCCCGAATTTTATACTCTAAAGTATTAGATGGTTTGAGACATCATGTATAAAGTCTAGAAAGTCTTCCGCTTGCTACTTTTTATGAAATGTTTTCTTGGTAAAGAAAGTTTTTAATTTCCTTATGGTTTTTAGTTTTATGCGATGAATGAATGCTAAGAGGCTTGTATTTGACCTCTTCGAGGTCGAGTACGCCGGTTACGACTAGGGGGTGCTCCCGGGTCGTGACAAACTTGGTATCAGAGCATAAGTTTCCGGGATGGTCTTAGGTTGTCTCAAAACCACATCTAGTAGAGTCTTGTTCATAATGTGAAGCGCGCCACATTATGAATAGGAGGCTATTGGGTGCTAAGAAAGTTTCACTTCTACATTCTTTTAGTCGTGCCGTGGAGTTTCTCTCTATAATGTCTTTCCTTGTTCCGTAGGTGATGGTCATTTGAGTGTAACCTTTGAGGAAGTTTAATGTTGCAAGGGTTGAGGGAGAGAGAATGTTGGTTGTGATGCCAACTTTGACTTGGTGACTTAGTAGGTGTGAGGTGAAAGATTGTGGTGATGACTTTAGTATAAATGGGATTCCTTTGGTTATGTGTGTTGTTGGTAGTATCCGGCTTAGTCATGAGGAAGTTTTGTGATGTGTTGAAGGAATTTGTGAAATGTGTGGTGATTTAGAAATGCTAGGTGTAATGAGTATAAAAACCTAGTATTGTTTTGATCCGACCTTAGGATGGAAGGAGGTGAATTTGAAAGAACTAGTAAGAGTTTCTCCTAAGTGGGGGAAATATGTGGTTAGATGATAAGGTATTCAAGTGTGGTTGATGTTTATGAGTTAGGCTTGAAGGATGTTTTCATTACAAGAGGTTTAGTGAATTAAAGAGTTGGGTAAGAATGGTTTTGGTAAGATTGATGGTATTTTCATTGAGATTTTTATGAGATGTTAAGGTTGACCTTAGTTGGGTTTACCCTTAAGTGGGGGATGGTATGTTGAGTAGTGAAGTTGTTGGGAAGTGTTGATATCCTTACCTACTTCTATATGTGTTTACTCAAGCCTAAAACAAAGAGTTCCTAGAAACTTGGGTTATGTTTTGGAGTCTTATGTGAAAAGGAGTTTTTCCATGGTCTCCTTATGTCATGCATGTTTTAAATGAATTCTTATTAAATGAGAAAATGAGTTTTCATAAATTTATGTTCCTCATGTTGATGTGCATCTATAATGATTTGCCTAAATGTTGCATGAGTTGACTTATGAGCATGTTTAAAAGTGTTTTGATGATGTTGCCTAAAGTGCTTCTATGAGAAAGTTGCATGATGTGCATTTAGCATAAGTTGTCTATTTGCTTTATGAGGTGATAATGTGAGCATGCTTACTTGAGTTTTGGAGGAGGTTGCATAATGTGCTTTAATGAGAAAATTGCATATTGTGTCCTTTGATGTTATGATGTGCATGAGATGATTTGGAGAAGGAAGTACCTCCAATGAAATGAAATGAGAAATGAGAAAAGGTAAAGATGATGCATAAGGAGTTAGTAGATGTTGTGCCTACTCTCTTGAATTGCATGAAGTTGTGTGGGACTTTCTATGTGGAGTTGATATTTCCTCCTATATTTATGCATTTGTATTGTTGTTGTATGCATGTTGATGGACTGTTTACTTGAGTCGTTACCCCTTATGTGTTTAAAGTGTCATTCGAGGACGAATGTTCCTAAGTGGGGGATAATGTAACGACCCTAAAAACGAAACTAGTGAAACTAGAGCCTCACATGTGAGTTTGGAGTCGAGAACTTAATGAAATGATTATAATTGAATTTGACCCAAAAAGTTCTTAAAATGTGCTTCGGAAACTTGTTTAGTATATATAAAAAGATCCGTTTCGTTTTTCGGAAATCCGACTTCATATTCTTGTTTAGGGGGTCAAATTGAGTGGGAAATGGGTCTAACCCAAATTTTAGAGCAACCGTATCAAAATCCGAAATTTCCAAGTGAAGCCTTTTTCGAGGGTCTACTTTGGAGGGTCATATCTCCTAGCACACAAATAATTTGGTGGCCCATAACATATCCATGGAAAGCCCTTTGAGTTAGCTACCTAACGCACTTCGTTTCACCTCATTCGGAGTTCGGACGAAGAAGTTATGTCCATTTTCGTAAAATCTGTCCGGTAGGAAATGGCAATTTCCAGAGACGGAAATCACTGTTCACCCGCCTGATTTTTTCTAAGTGTTGGACCTTTTTTTTTTCAAAGGACTTATATTAATTCCTAGATACCATTAGTTCATTCCCATCCCAAAAACATTTCCCTCTCTCAAAAACTCTCTCAAAACCCCAAGGAAGCTCAAGGTGAAAGATGGAGCTAGGGTGGATGGTGGCTATTGATTTCTTCACCAATTTCGTTTGGTTCTTGAAGATTAAGGTATGGGGATCCTTTATCCTTGATTATTCTTTCTTTCAAGGAGCCCAATCAAAAGGTTTTCAAGGTTTTTCAAATACACAAAAATCCTATTTCGAATTCTAAGCATGGGTTCTTGCATTAAATAATTTCAAATGATGTTTCATGTGGTTATTAATGATTATTTATGGTTTTAAGAAAGAAATATTTGTGAACCCATGTCTTCTCAAATTCTTTAAATTTAGCCTAAAGTGAGTTTAATGATTTTGAGTAATTGATGTAGGATTATTGAGTGGTTGATGTGGGCTGTTCTTATATGATCTTAGCTATGTTGAGTTGCTAGAAATTGTTATTGAATGGTATAATGTGAGGTAGTAGCCTTGAATGGTCATAAATTGGGATTTAGACTTTATGTTGGTTATTGGATATTGTTTAGCTTAGCTTGTATAGTTGATTGTTGTTATTATCATTGTTATTGTATTGTTAAATTGTTGGAAGATGAGGATGATGAAGATAGCCATGGAAAGAGGGTAAGTTGATCAAACTTGATAAATATTGTATAATTGGCATGGAATTGAGTATTGTGGCTTATGGCCTTTGAAAAGGGTGGTGAGATGGCTTGATCTCTTAGTATTAATAATATTGTTATTGATTGGCTTGATCCACCTTTGGTGGAGGTGGTTATTTGTTGTATTGTTGTGGATTGAGGCCATGAAGGGCATTATGTGAATGTTATTATATTGTTGTATTATTATACACATATGAGGCTAGATGTAAAGTCCTATATGAAGCTATATGTGAAGGTATGATGTGAATGAGTTTTATGTGAAGCTATATGTGAAGGTATGATGTGAATGAGTTTTATGTGAAGCTATATGTGAAGGTATGATGTGAATGAGTTTTATGTGAAGCTATATGTGAAGGTATGATGTGAATGAGTTTTATGTGAAGCTATATGTGAAGGTATGATGTGAATGTGTTTATGTGATCTTGTGATGATCCTATTATGGTCTATTTTGCATATTATCATGAAATGGAATTATTATGTGATGTTTATGGTTTTCATGCTTCCATGATCAAATTATGAAGGTTGATATATATATGTATGTTGTTGGTGGGCTGATTTATATGTATTTCGAAATTGGTTGGACTTAGTACTCTTGAAGTACATGATTTCATTTACATGAACAATAGCCCATCATGTGTTTGATAAAATGCCCATTTATAGAATCCTTAGGAAATGGAAGGTCCAATGTACGTCCTATGAATCGAATAGTTATATAATTATTGAAATGATGATGAAATGGACACATGTATATGATTTTCTCTATATAAGTGTTGTGAGTCGACCAAGCCTAGTACGGGGGGTAGTAGGCCCGTATAACCGTATCGAGGGGTTGGTACCTTGGTTGCCTAGTACGGGGGGTAGTAGGCCCGTATAACCATATCGAGGGGTTGGTACCTTGGTTGCCTAGTACGGGGGGTAGTAGGCCCGTATAACCATATCGAGGGGTTTGTACCTTGGTCCCTAGCTCGGGGGGTGGTAGGCCCGGGTAACCACATTGAGGGGTTTGTACCTCATTCGCCTCTCCAAGGGGGTGGTAGGCCTTGGAAATACTATATAGATGGTCACTCACCACACATGTACTATGCCCCACTAAATATGATTTATTTCATGTAAGCATCATTATACATATCATCTCATTAATATGCTATCTATCGGGTATGATTATGCACTTTGCCTATAAAGTCCTTATCTAAGGTAATCTTGGGGAACACTTAAGTGTGCTTGAAGAGGATTGTGTGGGCGGTCACTTCTTGTCTCACTCAAGTGTGTCTTAAGGTTATATTAGGTAGAGGTCCTATGGTAATGAAATGACATGTGTCCTTCTAAAGTTAAGCATGAGTTGTATATGGATTTATGTTAAGTATATGTATGGTTGGCTATGGTCTAATATGTTAACGATGACTTGTATTATATCTCTTATATTTGTAAAGGAAAGGTTTTATCAAAGGACATGAAAGCATACATTTCTTGTAAATGTCCGTTGTACATATTTTCTTGCATGGTCTCCATACTTAGTACTTAATTGTGCTAACCCCTTTCTTTCCCTTTTTGGACTAAAGTGTAGGGATTTGGAGAAGATGACATGTCATGGCTTTGATAGGTTTCTAAGTGTTGAAGATGAAGACTTGGTGAGTCCTCATAGATTCGAGGACAATACCCAATATGTTCTTTTAGGTCTTTTTAGTTTTGTTTAAGTTGTGTACGGGATTAGTCCCGAATTTTATACTCTAAAGTATTAGATGGTTTGAGACATCATGTATAAAGTCTAGAAAGTCTTCCGCTTGCTACTTTTTATGAAATGTTTTCTTGGTAAAGAAAGTTTTTAATTTCCTTATGGTTTTTAGTTTTATGCGATGAATGAATGCTAAGAGGCTTGTATTTGACCTCTTCGAGGTCGAGTACGCCGGTTACGACTAGGGGGTGCTCCCGGGTCGTGACATTAGGGATAATGTTAGATACTTTTGGTAGGTTGGTAAGTGTTTGGTCGTTGAGTCATATGTTTGTTCGAAAGTTATTTGAGTGTCGGTTATGAGCAATATTGATGACTTGAATAGTGCTTTTAATTTAACAAAATGTATGCACGGCTACGATGAGGCCAAATGAAGTTACGTGGAAAATGTGTGAAATTTTTAGATCTTGTTGTGACTAGCCAGTTATTGAATGGAGTCTCTTGTGATGAACATTGCACACTAGCGAAAGTGTGGAGTCTCATTTGATATTGGTGCCAATGCCTTGTGTTATAAGCTTACCGTGAACCTTGTGTGATGACACCTAGAATTTGCCCCGTTGGTCCGGTTGACTAAGTGATGCAGGCTCTTGAAATGATCTTAGGCAATGATTTTGAAGAGTGCAACAATTTGACAATATACCTTTTTTGTGGCAACCTTGTGAGATGTTTGAACCTTGCTTGAACCCTATTTGAGCCTTGTCCTTTTTTTTTTTTTGGAATAAACTTGATGCAATTATGACCCCCCTTTATCCACTCACCCATAATCCTCATGAATTGTGGTTTGTTTGAATATCCAACTTAGGCCAAAAGCCTAAGTTGGGGGTGTGGTGAAAAGAGAAGGTAAATCAAGAAGTGTGATAAAATTCCCCCTTTAGCCAATGGCCTTGAAAAAGATGGAACCCCTCCATATAAAAAAAAAGAAAAACAAAAGAAGAAAGCAAAAGAAAAAGAAAGAAAAAGTTGTGAAAGTGCAAAAGAAATGGGGTGTTTGGAAAGTTGAATAATGGGGTGAATTTTGAGGATGAATAAAATTGCTGAAGAAAAGTGATGTTCAGACTACATTTCATGAGGGTAGCAGCCACTGAGCCTAAATGATCATACCTTCACACTCTTCCCCGTTGCAGGCCTTGAAAAGACCTTTTTGATCTTGAGTGAACTGAAACAATTGTTGATTAGAAACTAAGGGCAAACCTATGGGTGAAGTCATGCATGTTTTCATCTTTGTGAGTGTGAGAGTTGTATGTGATTTTAGAACTATAAATTGTTGAAGAATTGTGTGTAAATATGGAATCATCTTTGTTGTGACGGCATTTGACTACCTTTGTTGAGGTTGAACTTGCATTTGAAGCAAGTATTGTGAATTTGAGAATCTTTGATAATGGTGCGTCAAAATTTGAATCTTTGAGTGCACAGTTAATCCTTCCATGAGTAAGTTGAGCCTTGTTGTGTGCATTCATGATTGAGTCTTATATAACATTGTTTGAGACATCCCTTTTGAACTGCTGAACTTGAGTTTTACTTGAGGACAAACAAAAGTTTAAGTCGGGGTGTTGATGAGTCCAAGGTTTGGACTAATTTAGGGCTTTGTTTATATAGAATTAGTATCCTCATATGAACATTTGGTGCCAATAACTGATGAAAATTCCTTGAATTTCAAGTATATGGGTTGAGGACCAAAGATAGAACATTAATAGGCAAAAAGGACAACACAACCTGAAAGAAAAGAGAGAGAAAAACAAGCATGATGATCACCAAAAGGAATCCGCGGATCCCCAAGTCACTTCTTCATCGCCTAAAGTTACAGAATCATGAGCCTGGAATTAGAAAAAGCTTCGGCGAATTGCATTCCCCATCGGCGACTCGCCGACTGCATCGACAAAGGATGACCATGTCGCCGAAAGTATTAAGTGAAGCCAAGTTGAACTCAAATTGGTGGGCTAAAAGATCAAAGGGCGAATCACAAAATTTATCAACGATCGTGATTTCAATCGCCTAAAATTACAGTGCTTGAACGATGAAAAGCGAAGAAAGAAGGCGAGAGCCAAGGATAATCAGCAAGTTGCCGAATGGTCGGCGAAGCCCGACTTTCCTCACCGAATGACCCCTAAAAGCTACACCTCATATTAGTATAAATTGATTTTTGTAGGAGAGAAAACATTCAGAAATTGTACGAAACAAAATATAGAGAGCAAAAACACTACATTTGTTGATTCAAAGTCATTTTAGCAAGGTTTTTCAACTTGGTTTTGTAATAGAGAAGATATTATTCACTTTTGAATTTCGAATTTTGTTTACCCAGCTATGGAAAATGTGGCAGGTATTGAATTTCGTCATTTTACTATGATTGGCTAAAACCGTAACCTTGGGGGTTTGACAATGTGACCAATTGTTGAGTTTGACTTAATTAGTGTTATTTATTATCAAATTTTGGTGTTAATTTGAAGTGGGTCAGACTTATTACTTTAGTTTAACTCCAATATTGCATGTTTAGTGTAATATACTTCAGAGTTCTATGTTTGCTCGAGAGACAAGTATAGAACTAATGTAGTAACTTTGCATCCATAGTTAATGGGTCATGACAGTTTCAGCTTGAGAAAGTGAAACTTTAGATTCAACCTTTGTATTTAGCTCAAAAGAGTAGATTTGATGAGAATGTGGGTTGGTCTTCTTATGGATAATGTTAAGGTTCGAGAGAACTCATCGGAAATAAGGTAGTTGTTCGAAAGAAAAGTACCTTACCTATAGTCCATTCTACCCATGATGAATTAACATTATTGGTAATGATGTACACTAGTTGACTTGAATTCTGCAGTTGGTTAGTCAATCCCCCAAGCGTTATCTCGCTATTTGATTGTTCCTCATGGATTGTTGAAGTGGTTTGGGAGTTTGACAACTATTTGTTTGGATTGATAATGACATCCTTGAGTTTGACTTATAAATTCTCCTACAATGGTTGCCGACTCTAGGGAAAAGGATGAGTAAGTTTGTATTGGGTGTCGAACCGCCATGCTAATCAAGGCAATGATATCTCCTGTCTGATGACACATGCCCAACAAATCAAAGATGAAAATTTAAAAGAGAAGGAAAAAGACTAAAAGAGGGCAAGGATTAGTGATGGTTACTTTTCTCATTCTAGGTCTGGTGGACATGGGGTTCTCAATTCGGGCAAAATTTCTCCGCTCAAGGTTCTTCTAATGTTCTGATTCCAAAGTCCAATAAAGATAGGGTGTCTAATTCTATTCCTCAAAGAGCTGGTGGTAGTGGATTTTCTATTTCTGCTTTCCAAAAGTGTGGAAAGAGTCACTCGAAAAAATGCTTAGCCGGTACAGATATTTGTTTAACACCCCATAACTACTTGTACAAGTGCTGCTAAGTTAACATAAAAAAAATGTAAATAATGATATAAATTTGCATTTTTATAAAGAAATGTATATGATAGTATTTGAAGTGCAAAAACCAAGTTTTAAGCCAAGCAAAACCTTAATACAAAAATGCGATTTTGAGTTTCATTGTGACAAAGTGTTCCAAAACAGTCCCATATATTGTCTATCTTTGAACAATCATATCTCCCAAAACACAAAATTTTGAGAACCTACAACATATCAAATTGAAGGTTTACGATTCTAGCTTCCAATTAATTAACCCATTTGTTGATACGATATCAGAGTCGAGATATATTCATATTTTAGTGAGATTACACAAGTAGCCTATAGGGTGGGCTTCTTAAGCCGGTGAAGATTATATGGGATATATATTACGTTTCAGCTTCATTTAAGTCATTCTTTTTTCCCAATTCAGAATAAAAAAACATTTCTAAACTCTCTCTTAGGGTTTCCCTTATACCAAATACAATGAAAACTACAAGATTTCAAGGTGATTTCCCCGCTAGAAGAATCGTAGAGGTTGTGTTACTTGTTTCCTCCTCTTTGCTTATGGGATTAAAGATTGTTCAAGGAGAAGGCATCTCATTTATTTTGTGTCTTACTTCTGTTTTGATGTAATAATAGCACTTTTCATATTTAATTGAGTAAATCAAATTTATAGTTAGGCTACGTAATCTTGGACATACGATTGGACGGTTGGAAAATCGTATTTGGATTATTATATGAAGTTGGGTTGATTTAAAGTGTTTTCTGGATGTTGTTGTGGATGGATGGTTGGGGAATGATATGTATAGTTTGGTTGTTGTTGATATTCAACTGGAAGAGAAGCATAAGTATTGTGGAGTGTTGAGTTGTTTGTTAGGAACCAAGCTTTTTACTCGATTAATTGTGTACTAGCTATGCTTTAGCTTAACGTGAGCTCTACTTTGGTTCATTGTAGATTAAAGTACTGTAACAGGTAAGGTTTGTCATGTTTCCAAGTTAACTGACTTAAAGGTAGTTAATGGCCCTATTAATTTTATTTCGGTGTGAATATTTTATCTTAACGACATGTATCGTGAGAGCCTAAGAGCCATGGTGTTTTATGTACTCTATTCTTGAAAATCAATGAGTTAGGTAGTATTTTGATTGTAAGCATCTTGTTGATATCTAAATGGTTATGTACAAATATTTAGAGTTAATCTCCCTAAAGATAGTGTCAAGAAGCTAATCAAAATGAAAGTTAAACCAAAGAAGTAAAGTAAGAGTTGTCAGGTTTGTATTCACGACCGTCCTTCGTCTACTTGTATTGGTTGAATCTAAAATATATTATCCGCAAGACACAAGGGTACCAAGTCATTTCCTTGTAAACTATAAATAAAGGTTACTTGGTAAATAAGAATATAAATGTTATGATTAAAGGGACCTTGATTGCATTCATTTGAACTAGTATGCAGTGGCCCTTAACGATGTCCAGTCATTACACTATAATTATGGGCCCTTGGCGATGTCCATTTGTCGTATTATATTGAGCCCTTGATAATGCCTCATTTATTATAGGGTAAATAACATAAATATGCCATATTAAGAAAATGTTTACTATCTATGGCAATATAATTTTTCTAAATAAATATAACAATTTTTTTGAATTAAAAAAGTTGTACAGTTTATGTTTGCCTCTTTCTCTGCCTTTTTTCTCTTCCTACTCTTTTCTTCTTTTTATTCTTCTTCATCTCGTCTCTTGCTTTGCCATTCTTTCTCTTCCTTGTAACGATCGGGTTCTGTCGTTATAGCAAAGCCATTGGGGAAATTTTTTGGGTCGGAAAACTTTTTCGTAGTAACTTTGGATTTCCCAACCTTGTCCAGATTTGCACGAAATTGTGGTCAGTGAGGTCTAGGGAAATCTGGTAGCAATTGGGTGATTTATATATGATTTTTATTACATGAGTAGATAGCTAAAGCGTTGAGGAATTCGTACCACTTTACGAAAGTGAATTCGGGTGAGTAGAACACCCAAAACTGACTTTGGTGTGAACGGGTACTTATGAGTGTCGTTGGTTGAAGGTGTACTGTGAAATGGGGATTTTGAAATTATTAAAATAGCTCACTGTTTCGTGCAACCCGCTTTTGCGGTGATTTTGGTCCCTCTGGTAGGGCCACTGTGGCGGGCCAGACGTGACTTAAAGTCGTAAATAAACCCTAAAAATGTTTTATTCTGCATTTTTTGACTTTGATAACTAAGGAACGACCTATATGACTTCTTGACCGTTTTTCACCATTCTTGAAGCTAAAGGTAAGATTTTAACTACCCGAATCCGTTTTTTGATCCGTAAGAACGTAATTGAATGGGTAAATATCTATGGGGGAGGGGTTTTATCTAGAATCTATGGTGGAAACAGACCTAAATTGGATAATTGGGATCATGAGTTGTCCTAGGGTTTGTTAGAATTGTTAGTAATCCGGGTAATTAGTGATTGTTTATTGATTCCCGTATTATATTGATTGTTTGTAGACCAAGAACAATCAGAATGAATTCGTAAAGGGAAGGATCAAGTTTCTTAGGGTATCAAACTTGTTTCGAGGTAGGTGATTGTTGTGATTCTATGATTGTCTGATGCATGCTTTTCTTGCTTCATTATGATACGTGTATGTATATGGATGATGCATTATTGATCACACTTGTTGTAAATGAGGATATATGATTGTCGAATTCCATTTAATCATGACTCAATTGTATGATTATGAGAACGTACTTGTGTTTGTGATTGTGGTATGTTGAATGGTTTGGTTGTCACATTTAGGCATAACTAATAGGGATTGGTCGCCACATTTTGGAATAAATATGGGATCTGTTTCCACGTTCCGGCATAACTATTGGATCGGGTACCACATTTTGGTATGCTAACTATTTGTGTTTGGGTTCCATGAGAGGACCAATGACTTGTCATAATTGTGTATCTTGAGAAATGTGAAGTTGTTCGTGGTTGGTAATATATTGATAATATTATATTTGTTCGATATATGCATGTGATTAGATTGTTGTATTGATTTATGTACGTTACACTTAGTACCAATACACTGTGATTGTGTACTGATACTGCACTTGCTTTTATTTTTGTTGAGTGCACGACATCTTCAGGCGGCTATTGACATACCTCGTCAGGAAGATCAGTGATCTTGTTCGAATTCAAGGGTGAGCCAATTCTTCTGGCCTTCCATTAATTCTTTATTCGTCTATGTGTACATTTTGGACTTAGTATTTTCTAGTTAGTTATAGTTCATTAGTTTGGGGTTGTAACCCTTCTTGTTTAGACTTATGAATCTTTTCAGATGTTTTGATACATTGACTTTAAGGTTCTAGGTGTATTTTTTCCGCATTGTTAGTTGTTAGATCATTTGGAAGCTTATGGGAACTTCATTCTTTAGTTATTTAACTTGCTTCCATAATTCAAAATGCTTTAGTTTTTTATATAGTTGCTTGGTTTGGGTTGTAGTAGTGGTTCTTCCATCGGAGGGTTAGTGTGGGTGCCAATCATGACAGTCTGGATCGTGACAAAGTTGGTATCAGAGCCTAGGTTTGTTGATCTTGATGTACCAAAATGAGTCTAGTAGAGTCTTGAGGAATGGTACAGGGACGCCTTTACTTTTTTTCGACAGGCTATAGGACTTTAGGAAATCCCTCTATTTTCTCTTGTCACCTTTCGTGCTATAACTTGTTTCCAATTGGTATCTGGTGATTCAAATTGGTATCTGACGATTCAAATTGGAATCTAACCTCCTTCACTCTTCTATCCATAGATGGTTAACACTAGATTCAACAGCGTCAGACCTGTAGCTCCCGTCAATACTCCAGTTGAGGAATCTGCAGTGAGAGGCGCGGTCGAGGCAAGGGTAGAGAAAGAGGTAGGGGTAGAGGCCGTGGAAGAGAAACACCTGCTAGAGTTGGGGTACCGGTCGAAAATATTCCCCAAAATGAGTCCCCTCCCGTACATCATGAAGAGATAGAAGAGGATATTAAGGTTGAAAATGTTGAGGAGGTTGGACAAGAGAAAAAGGTGCAGGCTGAGACTACTGGTGTTCCTCCCATAGACCCAGTGTTAGCTCAACAGATCATGTCATTCTTGAAAGGGTTGGTTGTTCCTGGATTGCTTCCTTCTGTTCAAGCAACTCAAGCTCCCGCTAATCCCCCTATTACTAGCATTGCGCCCAAGGTAGGTTGAATGGGAGGTAATTATGCTTTCTCCCATCCTTTGTTGGGTTCTGTTATGACCGGTAATGAGCATGAAATGTTACCTAAGTTTTTGAAGATAAAGCCTCCTGTGTTTCTTCGTTCTGAGAATGAGGATGCTTATGAGTTTATCTTAGACTGATATGAGAGGCTTCATAAGTTGGGAATTGTCCATCAGCATGGGTTGAGTTTGTGAATTTTCAGCTTCAAGGTGAGGCTAAGCAGTGGTTGAGAGCTTATATGGAATGCAGATCTTCAACTTTACCTCCACTTACTTGCACCCAATTTCATGCTCTATTTCTAGAGAAATATGTGCCTAGGACTTTGAGGGATAGCAAGAAGGATGCGTTCATGGCTTTGGAGAAAAGTGGTATGACTATGGGTGCTTATGAGGCTAAGTTCCATGCTTTGTCTAGAGATGCTACTCAATTGGTGACTACTGAGGAGGAGAGGATCCGTTTATTTATTAGGTGACTAAATTTTAAGTTGCAAGTATTATCTATTCATATGACCTCTGCAAAGAGGAGCTTTAAAGAGGTAATTGACTTTGTGAAGAAAGTGGAAGGGGTGAGGCAAGACGGTCAAGCCAAGGCGTTGGCAAAAAAGGCGAGGAACTCGGGTAACTTTCAAGGTTCCTAAGCTTGGGGGCCCTGAAGGCTAGAACTTGCAGTTAAGTCAATTCAATCCGCTATGCCCGCCTCTATAGGTAATTACTTGGGAGCTCCAACTCATAATTTGATTCAGGATAGCCAGGGAGTCGCACCTTCAGTGGAAAACAGGCCATTTTTTGATCGTATATGTTATAATTATGGAAAACTTGGGCACATGAGGAGATATTGTCCCCACCCACGCATGTTTGAGTCTGCGCAACAGCAGACTAGAGTAGTGGTACCCACGGGAAATGGTAATAATGGTTGAGGTTGTCCACAAGGTGGGCGATGAGGTAATCAGCGAGGTTGTGGAGGTAGAGAATATGGTAATGCATGCAGAGGTAACGTGAAACCAGGCAGGGAAGTGGTTTGTCAAGAGGATATGGCTCAGTGTTATGCCTTTCCGAGCAAGAATGAGGCAGAGGTGTCTGACGCGGTGATCACATGTACTATTCTTATCTGTGACCGCATGGCTAATGTGTTATTTGATATGTTATCTACTTATTCTTATGTATATGTGCGATTTTCCTCAGAGTATGAAATGATTTGTGATGTACTTGATGCCCCTATCTATGTTTCTACCCTAGTTCGAGAGTCAATCATAGTCACCCATGTTTATCGTGCTTGTCCTATTTTGTTTATTGGTTTTCAGACTTGGGCTGGTTTGGTGATTTTGGATATGATTGACTTTGATATTATCTTATGCATGACTTGGTTGTCCCCCTATTATGTTGTGCTAAATTGTAATACTAAGTTTGTAACTATAGAAATTTCGGGAAGGGAAAAATTTGAGTGGGAAGGGGTGAACAAGCCTAAGCAAGCTAAGATCATATCCTCCATTCGTGCTAGGAAACTGGTAGAGAAGGGTTGTTTAGCTTACTTGGCTCATATTTAGGATGTTGAGGTTGAGTCTCCATCTATTGAGTCTATTCTTGTGGTGTCAGAATTTAGAGAAGTGTTTCCTACAAATTTGCCTGGTATGCCTCCAGATAGAGATATAGACTTATGCATTGATTTGGAGCCTGGTACGCGCCCCATTTCTATCCCTCCATATCGCATGGCTCTGATGGAATTAAGACAACTTAAGGCTCAAATCCAAGAGCTTCTTGATAAAGGATTTATTCAACCTAGTGATTCCCCATGGGGTGCCCCGATTGTTTTTGTTAAGAAAACAGATGGTAGTATGAGAATGTGTATAGATTACTGGTAATTGAATAGGGTCACTATTAAAACAAGTGTCCTTTACCTCAGATAAATGATCTATTTGACCTATTGTAGGGTGCATCAGTTTTCTCTAAAATTGATCTAAGGTCTGGTTACCATCAATTAAAAATTAGGCTTGAGGATGTGCTCAAGACGGCGTTTAGAACCCGCTATGGGCACTATGAATTTCTAGTTATGTCTTTTGGTTTGACTAATACGCCTGCAACTTTCATGAGTTTGATGAATGGGGTGTTCAAACCATTTTTTGATTCTTTTGTTATAGTTTTTATTGATGATATTTTGGTCTATTCGAAAAGAAAGGAAGGGCATGCCAACCATCTTCGTATTGTTCTGGGTGTTCTTGGGGAACAAAGGTTGTATGAAAATTTTTCTAAGTGAGTATTTTGGTTGACTTCTGTTGCATTTTTGGGACATGTAGTTTCAAAAGAAGGGGTAACAGTAGATCCTCAATAGATTTAGGCGGTTAAAAATTGGGTTCGGTCTAGCTCTGTGATAGAAGTTAGGAGTTTCGTGGGACTCGCTAGCTCCTATCGTGGATTTGTGAAGAACTTTGCTTCTACTACCACTCACTTGAATTATTTGACCAAAAAAGAAATACCATTTGAATGGACTGAAAAATGCGAGGATAACATTTAAAAGCTTATGACTCTTTTGACCACCGCACCTATTCTAGCATTACTGGTTGAAGGTAAGGATTTTATAGTTTATTGTGATGCTTCTCATTCTGGGTTGGGCGTTGTGTTAATGCAGGATAAGAATGTTATGGCCTTTGTGTCACGCCAATGGAAGGTGCATGAGAGAAATTATTTAACACATGATTTACAGTTGGCAACGGTAGTATTTTCTCTTAAGATCTGGCGGCATTATCTTTATGGCGTTAAGTGTGAAGTGTTTACCGATCATCGTAGTTTGCAGCATGTGTTAACTCAAAATAATCTAAAATTGAGACAGCGAAGGTGGATGGAGTTCGTCAAGGATTATGATGTGACCAATAGATACCATCCAGGTAAGGCTAATGTAGTGGCAAATGCTTTGAGTCGAAAAGCGGTGAGTATGGGTAGTTTAACTTGCTTAAGTGTAACCAAACGACCTTTGGCTAAGGAAATTCATACCTTGGAGTCTAAGTTCATGCAGTTGGGCATCTCAGAAAGAGGTAGATTGTTAGCTAGCATTGAGGTAAGGGCCACGTTCATTGAGGAGATCAAGGCCAAACAATTTGAGAATGAAAATTTGAATGAGCTCAATAAGAAGATCACGATTGGAAAGGCACTAGAGACCAATCTTGATGCGGAAGGTGCGGTCAATTTTAAGGGAAAGATTTGTGTTCCTCAAGTTGATGACTGAATTCAGAAATTGTTGATAGAATCCCATGGTTCACGATATTCCATTCATCCGGGTGTGACCAAGATGTACCATGATTTGAAGCGAATTTATTGGTGACCGGGGATGAAGAAAGACATAGCAGAGTTTGTAGCCAAGTGTCAAAATTGCCCACAAGTAAAGTATGAACATCAATGGCCTGCAAGTTTTCTTCAAAGAATGCCAATTACAGAATGGAAGTGGGAAAGGATAGCCATGGATTTTGTGGTTGACCTTCCCAAGACTTTGAGGAAGTTTGATTCTATTTGGGTAGTGGTGGACAGATTGACAAAGTCAGCCCATTTTATTTCGGTAATAATAGATTATAATGCTGAACAATTGGCTTAAGTTTATGTTAAGGAGATAGTAAGGTTGCATGAAGTGCACCTTTCTATCATCTCAAATCGTGGTACCCAATTCACATCTAAGTTTTGGAGGAAATTACATGAGGAATTGGGCACACAACTAACTTTTAGTACACCCTTCCATCCACAGACAAACGGGCAGTCAGAGGGGACTATTCAAGTGTTAGAAGACATGTTGAGGGCATGTGTGATTGATTTTGGAGGGCATTGAGGTAAATTCATACCATTGTGTGAGTTCTCCTATAATAATAGTTATCACTCCAACATTAATATGACACCATTTGAGGCACTTTATGAGAGGGGATATAGATCAATCATAGGATGGTTCAAGGCTAGAGATGTTAAACCATTGGGGGTTGATTTTGTGAAGGATGCTCAAGATAAGGTGAGGAGTATTCAAGCTAAGCTTCTAAGAGCCCAGAGTAGATAGAACAAGTATGTGGATCATAAGGTAAGATACATGACGTTTCAAACCGGTGAGAATGTTCTTCTTAAGGTATCACCTATGAAAGGGGTGATGAAATTTGGGAAGAAGGGCAAGCTAAGTCCGCGTTACATTGGTCCTTTTGAGGTTCTTAAATGTGTAGGGCCGGTGGAGTATAGATTGGCTCTACCTCCTAATCTATCAGATGTTCATTCGGTATTTCATGTGTCCATGTTGAAAAGATACCTTGGCGGTGGAGATTACATCATTAAGTGGGACTCAATTGTGTTAGACAAGGACTTACAATATGAGGGAGAACCGATTGCAATTCTTGATCGTGATATGCGCATGCGTAGGTTGAGGACCAAGGAGATCAAGTTCGTGAAAGTTCAATGAAAGCATCGTCCAGTTGAGGAAGCTACTTGGGAAACCGAGAGGGACATGCGAGACAAATATCCTCAATTGTTCGTCAATTCAGGTACTACTTCATTCTTTCCTTAGCCTATTTTCCTAAGTTTGTCACTCGGGGATGAGTGATGGGTAAATTGGTATCTATTGTAACGACCGGGTTTTGTCGTTATAGAAAAGCCATCGAGAAAAATTTTGGGTCGAAAAACTTTTTCATAGTAACTTTGGATTTCCCAACCTAGTCCATATTTGGACAAAATCGGAGTTAGTGAGGTGTAGGGAAATCTGGTAGCAATTGGGTGATTTATATGTGATTTTGATTACATGAGTAGATAGCTGACACGTTAAGGAATCCGTACGACTTTACGTAAGTGAATTCGGTTGAGTTTCTCCTAAAACTAACTTTGGAGTGAACGGGTATTTCTAAGTGTCGTTGGTTGAAGGTGTGTTGTGAAATGGGAATTTTGGAATTACTAAAATAACTCACTGTTTCGTGCAACCCACTTTGGTGGTGATTTTGGTCCCTCTGGCAGTGCCGCTGTAGCGGAGTGAGGGTCGTTGTGGCGGGCCAGACGCGACTTAAGTCGTAAATAAACCCCAAAAAATATTATTGTGCACTTTTTGACTTTGAGAGCTAAGAAACGACCCCATACGACTTTTTGACCATTTTTCACCATTCTTGAGGCTAAAGGTAATATTTTAACTCCTCGAATCCATTTTTCGATCCGTAGAGCATAATCTAATGGGTAAATATCGATGGAGGAGGGTTTTTGATCTAGAATCTATGGTGGAAACAGAACTAAATTGGATAATTGGGATCATGGGTTGATCTAGGGTTCGTTAGAATTGTTAGTAATCTAGATAATTAGTGATTGTTTATTGATTCCCGTATTATATTGATTGTTTGTAGACCAACAACAAGCGGAACAAATCCGGAAATGGAAGGATCACATTTCTTAGGGTTTCAAGCTTGTTTCGAGGTAGGTGATGGTTGTTATTCTATGATTGTATGATGTATGTTTTTCTTGCTTCATTATGATACGTGTATGTATATGGATGATGCATTATTGATCACATTTTTTGTAAATGAGGATATATGATTGTCGAATGCCATTGAATTATGACTCGATTGCATGATTATAAGAATGTACTAGTGTTTGTGATTGTGGTGTGTTGAATGGATGGGTTGCCACGTTCCGGCATAACTAATTGGGATCGGTTTCCACGTTCCGGCATAAATATAGGAACGGTTGCCACGTTCCAATATAACTATTGGATCTTGTACCACGTTTCGGTATGTTAACTTTTTGGGTTTGGGTTGCATGAGAGAACCAATTACTTGTTATAATTGTGTATCTTGAGAAATATGAAGTTGTTCGTGGTTCGTAATATGTTGATAATATTGTATTTATTCGATCTATACATGTGATTATATTGCTGTATTGATTTATGCACGTTACACTTAGTGGGATAGCCGTGTGATCCTACCAGTACACTGTGGTTGTGTACTGATACTGCACTTGCTCTTACTTTTGTTGAGTACAGGGCATCTTCAGGCGACTATTGACAGACATTGTCTAGAAGATCAGTGATCTTATTCGAATTCAAGGGTGAGCCAATTCTTTTGGGTTGCCATGAGTTCTCTCTTCGTCTATGTCTACATTTCAGACTCAGACTTTTCTAGTTAGTTATAGTTTATTAGTTTGGGAACCCTTCTTATTTAGACTTATGGATCTTGGTAGATGTTTTGGTAGATTGACTTTCAGGTTGTAGGTGTATTTTTCTGCATTGTTAGTTGTTAGATCATTTGGAAGTTTATGGGAACTTCAGTCTTTAGCTATTTAACTTGCTTCCGTAATTTAAATGCCTTAATTTTTGAATTAGTTGCTTGGTTTGGGTTTTAGTAGTGGTTTTCCCACCGGAGGGTTCGTGTGGGTGCCAATCATGACGGTATGGGTCGTGACATTCCTCCTCCTCTTCTTCTTCTTTTTCTTTGAATATTTTATTTAGAGAACTATGTTCAACTAAGTTTTTACCTATATTTCTCAATTTTTACCCAAGAACACGACGAGAAGAGGAACAGAAAGATAAAAAAATTTGTACAAAATTATGTTCTCAAGCAGAAATTTCAAATCTCTAAAATTACAGCCACAAGAGTTCACCATTGATGGTCATTATAAAACTTCAAATTTTGAATAAATTATTTGAATCTTACGAATTTGTAATTAATTTGGATAGGTTGTTCCTATAAATAATTGAAAATGATGTTTGGATTTTATAACTCAATTTCAAGAGGGTTTGGTTTATCATTGATTTTAGGAGAAATATTAGATTGAAGGTCAAAAAATGTTAAGTTTATAGAACTGTATCGCAATTGTATTAGATATGTTTCATAATTGTATTAAAATGATATTAAAATCATGAACAATACATTTATAATACATATTGCAAACTTCACTCCCTTTTTAGTGATATCAACCAAAATAATTTATGTAACACACTTGTAATACATTTATAATATAATATAGGCACGATACATTTGTAATACATATTGCAAACATCGCCTTTTTTCTTAGTGATACAAATCAAAACTAGAATACATGTTTTATTCATGAATAGTACATTTATAAATAATACATATTGCACTCTTCACTTCTTTCTTAGTGATACCAAAAAGAATAATTTAGGTAACACACAAATCATACATTTATAAGACATGCACAATACATTTTTAATACATATTGCTACCGTCACTCATTTTCTTAGTGATAAATAAAAATAATTTATAAGACACATATAATATAAGTTTTATTCCTGAGAAATACATTTATAATACATATTGCAACCGTCAGTCATTTTTTTAGTGATACAAATCAAAATAATTTATAAGACACATATAATATAAGTTTTATTCATGAACAAAACACTTATAATACATATTGCAAACTTTACTCTATTCTTAGTGATACCAACCAAATGATTTAGGTAACACACTTATTATATATTTATAATACATGCACACTACATTTTAAATACATATTGTAAACATCAGTCATGCTCTTAATGATACAAACCAAAATAATTTATAAGAAACATATAATACAAGTTTTATTCATGAATAATACAAGTTTAATTCAGTTTATAGATTATTGTCTTGTCTTTCATTAGTTATGTTTTTCATTTATTGTTAATTATCTCTTCTAAAACCTTAATATTGTGTAATACACTTTTAATGCAAATTTAATTCATTTATTATTTTATTATATGTTACTATTAGATTACTTGTTTAATTCACTCTATAGATCATTGTTTGGTCTTTCATTAGTTACTTTTTTTATTCATGTTTAATTCTCTCTTCTAATTCAACTTTAATATTTATGTAATACACTTTTAAATACAAGTTAATTCATGTTGTTGTTTATTGGTTGATTTGTTAGGATTGAATTACTTGTTTGATTAATTATTGCTATAAGTTTTGTTCAGTATACATATCACATAATGTCTTTCATTTGCTACATTTTGCCTTCATGTTTCATTCGCCTTTAATTCAAATTTAATATGTGTGTAATACATTTTAATTCAAGTTTAATTCATTTGGCATTTTATTATGTTTCTTCATTTGTTATGATTAGATTACTTGTCTAATTAATTATTGATACAAGTTCTATTTAGTCTACGAATCATTGACTGCTTATTTGTTTTCTACATTTTGCATTCGTATTTATTTCTCTTCTAATTCAATTTTAATGTGTGTAATACATTTTTAATTCAAGTTTAATTCATTTTGTAGTGTATTGGTGATGCTTCGGAAAAAAATTAACTAACCTGATCGTACTGTTTTACTTCAATTTATAAGACATGTATAATATATATTTTATTCATTAAGAGCATGAGCTCAGGAATTATAGTTGTTGGCAACTTAATATCCAGGGACAAATAGAGAAAGAATGAACTCAGGAATTTATTCTCCCTTTTAGAGGCATAACGAACTGAATGTGTGGCTGAAGATTGTGGATGTTTCAATTGTAGTTTTAAAAAATTGACACCTTGGACAGGGAGGCAAAAAAAGAGAAAGAGGGGAGAGAGAAAAAGGAGAAAGAGGCAAGACAAAAAACAGAAATCTAATAAAATACATAGTATTGTGATATATTGCTATAAATGGTAATACATAGAGAGTATATTTAAAATAAGTAATTATTTTTTAGAAAGGATCCACACAAGTAATTATACCTTTATTATATTGAATCCTTTGAGCCCATGACAATGCTCATATGATAGAGAGATATTTATGCTATAAATTTCAAGTTGTTGTGTATATGATGGTTAGAAACATCCTTGAGTACAAGTTATATGCCTAATGGGGTCTCGAAGTTCCAATATGGCTATTATTGTCTTTTATGTATTTATTTAATGCCTTAAAATTCTGATTGTTGGCACCTAAAGCATGTTTTACAAGTCCTTTACAGGCCGTAAGAAGTCCTATGGGTCGTAGGGGGTCGTAGACTTGGAGAAAAGTTTTTGGAATTTCATGTTTTTAAAGTTTGGCCAACGGATGAACATGACGAGCCGTTGTGACGACTACAGGTTGTAGATGGGTTCCGTAGAAAGGTCCAAAGTTGGTGAAATTTTTGGGTTAAAGTTGAGGTCTACAGATCAGGTCTATGGACTATAGAAAATTAGACGGTCCATATAATTGTGTTGTAGGAAGTTGACCAAATTAAGACCTCAATAACTCGACCTACTATTGACTAGTATGGTACATTTGTCTAAGCCATAGAGTCCTTCGACAATTATTTCTTAAGAGTATTTGGGTCTTTTCCTATGCATCTAATAACAAAGTTATGTCGTTTTGACCCTTATTCTAAGTCTTATAACTACCCTCTTCTCCTAAAATTACCCCAACCCTTATATTCACTAAAATTCCCAAAACCCATCTTGTCCAATTTTCTCTCATGTTAAAGAAGAAGACTAGGGTTTCAACGTTTCAAGTCTTCTATTCCTCCATTGCCTTTAGGATTTTATCCTTAAGGTATATAGGGTTTCTTTAATGAGTTCCATTCACCCATTGAGCCTCAAAGATTCTTAATTTTCCAATTTTAATTTTATCAATTTGATAAGGTTTTCATTTATTTTTTCATGGGTTCCAATTGTGTTGATTCAATTATTTTATTTTGATCTTATCATGGTTGTTTTGACTTAATTACTTCCTTTCCCATTTATTTCACATGAACCCATGGAGTTTTCATGGTTTTTGCTTTGAACTCTTAAAGACATTAATTATAAATAAGCTATGAATCTATGAATGATGTTTTCATGAAATCTTGCATGATTTATGGTAATGAATGTTTTATAATCTAAGTTGCTTTAAGATGAACATCAATGAGATTGTGAAAGATTTTCTTATATTGAGGAATCATGATTTGACTAAATGGTTTTCTCACACATGATTTAAAGAGCAAATCTATGATGATTTAAGCTTATATTAGTAACTTAATTATGCTTTTCCATGTATGATGATGTGCTTATGTTTATGATTAATTCCGTTGGGATTTTTACTTAGCACCGAGGCGATATTGAGATGGTCGGATCTCTAGTAGCAATATGTTTGTCCCTAACAACATGCCCCCGAAAGATTGTCTTAAGTGACATAGCTAGTGTATCCACCTAAGCTAGAAGTTTAGGGTATTTGCCTTGGCAAACAAGGACATCTCTTTTAGGTCTGGAAGCAATACACCGGATTCCATATTGTAGCTCATATGGTCTATGTCATTTAATCATAAATATCCCACAAAACGAACTAAAATGACTTTAAATGTTTTCATGAAACTTTCCTTATGTTTTAATATGAATTGACCATGTGCATGATTTATGATTCTTCTTTAAAGATTTTACTATTTTTAGCTTGGTCATGCATATCATATTTTTCTTTATGTCCTCTTATGATCATGTATTACGTTATTATGCATATCCCTCATACTTAGTACATTCCATGTACTAATACATACTTTTGCCTACATTGTTTAATTAATGTTGGGTCCGACACTTCTCCTTCTCCCACCTGTGTCTAGTGCTAGATACAGATTTCTTCCTCGAAGATTTGGTGAGTCCTCATGTTCCGAGGACCATGTCACATTTACTATGGTTTTCTCATGTTTTTAGTTTCATACATTGTACGTGCTGTACGGGTTACGTCCCAAACAATTCTTTGATGTACTAGAATAACTTGTCAAACTATGATTGGATTTCCACTTTTATTTCAAACCCTTTTGTAAGATGAGACTTTCTACTTTTGTCTATTATATTGTGCTGTATGTATGTCAAGTGGCGTGGGTAGGGCCTCTCAAGGTCTTGTATGCGATGTCATGTCTAGGATGTACTTTGGGTCATGACAAACTTGGTATTAGAGACAAGTTTTAGAAAAAGGTCTTAGGATGTCTGATAAGCCGCATTGGGTAGAATTTTGTTTATAAGTGTGAACCACACCACATTTATGAATAGGAGGCTACAAAATGGTTAGAAAACTTCACTTCTTTCATCACTCTAAATCTCTAGAATAGAGTCTATCTATATTAAAATCCCTCTACTAAATCTTGTCTAATACATTTCAGGATATGGCAACTTAAAGAGCTTATGTGAGAAGGAATGTGGGTGAGAGTGTGGAGCCCGAGGTTACTCAAGATCCAATTGATCCCTTGGCCGAGAAATTTACTCATGTCTAGTTCTAAGCTACTTTTCATGTGTTGGCTTAAGATATGACGTCCCAAGAAAATAGAGAAACTGTTGATCTCGTGAACCCAAATGTGGGTAAGATGGTGACAAGGATAAATGACATCACTAGGATGCATCTCGCGTAGTTCCATGATTCCAAGATTGATGAGGATCCTCAAGAGTTCATTGATGAGGTCTATAAAATGGTGGAGATCATGGGAGTGTCACCAGTTGAAAAGACAGAGTTGGCCGCTTATAAACTTAAGGGTGTTTCTCAAGTTTGGGTCAAACAATGGAAGGAAAAGAGGGCTATTGATGCAGATCCTCTTGATTGGGACAAATTTAAATGGACTTTTCTTTATAGTTTCTTTCCTCTTCAAATGAGAGAACCAGAAGTTCTTGAGTTCATTAATCTCTGATAATGGAATATAAGTTTGTAGGAGTATGCCTTGAAGTTCACTCAATTGGCTAAGTATGCTCCAACTATGGTTTCCAACTCCAGGTCAAGAATAGGTAAGTTTGTGTCGGGTGTGTTCGAAATGGTGGATAAAGAGTGTAGTATTGCCATGTTGATTGCAGAGATAGATATATCCCAATTGATTACCAAAGCCCAACAAGTCGAAGAGGAAGAGCTAAATGAGAGGTATAGGGAGTCAAAGAAGACAAGGACCGGTGATGGTGACTTTTCTCATTATAGGTCCGGCGAATAGCGTCGTCCTAAATTTTGGCAAAGTTTATTTGGTAAAGGTTTTTCTAATGCTTTGACTTCTAAGTTCAACAAGAATAGGGTGTCTAACCCTAGTCCTCAAGGAGGAAATAGTGGTGGGTCTTCGGTGCCAACTTGCACAAGATGCGCCAAGAAACATAATGACAAATGTTTGGATGATATAGATGGTTGCTTTAATTCGAAAGAGTTTTCATAACATAATAGATTGCCCAGTGCTTTCTACTAAGGAAATTGATGGTAGGAAAGTTTAACATAGTGGTTCCAATTCGGGTGCTCTGAAGCAAAACAAATTCTATGCTCTTTAGACCTGATAGGATCACGAGGGTTCCTCGGATGTTGTGATCGGTATGTTGAATGTATTTCACCTTGATGTATATACTTTAATTGATTTGAGTGCTACATTGTCATTTGTTACTCCTAATGTGTCCATGAGATTTGATGTTGATCCTAAGTTCCTTTCTAATACCTTTCATGTCCCTACTCCCATTGGTGATTCTATTATTGCAAAAAGGGTGTATATAAATTTTCCTATTTCCATTTCTCATAGAATCACTCATATTTATCTTTTAGAGCTTTATATGTTAGATTTTAATGTTATTCTTGGGATGGGTTGGCTTTATGCATGTTATGCTTCCATAGATTGTAGGACCCAATTGGTCACATTCAAGATTCCAAGTGAACCTATCATGTCATGAGAAAGGGAAATTATGTTTTTAAGGGTAAGTTTATATCTTGCCTAAAGTCTAGGAAATGATTTCTAAGGATTGCATTTATCATCTTGTTCGGTTAGGAATATTGATTCTAAGGCCCCTACTCTTAAGTAAGTTTTGATTGTAAATGCATTTTTGGAAGTGTTTCCTGATGACCTTCTTGGTATTCCATCCGCAAGGGAAATAGACTTCGGTATTAACCTTCTCCAAGGTATGCAACCTATTTCTATTCCTCATTTCCGTATGGCCTCAACAAATATTAAGAAGTTAAAGGATCAATTAAAGGACTTGTTTGATAAGGGTTTTATTAGACCAAGTATCTCGAGCACCATGAGGTGCTCCAATATTGTTTGTTTGAAAGAAATATTGTTCCCTCCAAATGTGTATTGACTATAGGCAATTGAATAAGGTTACCATAAAGAATAAGTATCCCATTACTTGGTACATTTTTTTGTTAAAGCATACTCTTGCCTATATTTTTTCCAAATGTAGGGTCTGATATTCAGGGTGCTCAGTTTCATGGCTAGTGGGTTATTTGATTGATTCCCAAGCTTTGGTGAGTCCTTATGCTTCGAGGACGAAGTTTATTGATTCACTTTCTTTCATGTATTTTATCTTTTGGACATGATGTATGGGCTAGGCCCAATTTCATTCTATTGTATTAAATGGCTATGACGAGACAAGTATTTTAGACTTCCACTTTTCATTTTTAAAAATGTTTTAGACTTGGACTATTATTTTACTCTTATTGTTCTATTTCTTATGTTATGAGAGTTAAGTGGCTTGTATGGAGTCCTTCGGGGTTTTATACGCCATGTTAAATCTATGGGATACCCCTGGGTCATGACAAACTTGGTAATCAGAGCACAAGGTTTAGAATGGTCCTAACTAGGATGTCTCATAAGCCACATCTAGTAGAGTCTTATTCATGAGTGTAAAACACACCACATTTATGAATGAGAGGCTACAAGATGATTAGGAAACTCCACTTTTTTCATTAATCTTAAGTCGTGCGATAAAGTTTAACTCTATAGGTCTCTCTCCTAATCCTTATCCTATGTTCTTCAGGATATGGCTTCACAAAGAGCTTATATTAGAAGGAATGTGGGGGAGAATGCAGAACAAGAAGCTCCTCAAGTTTCGGTCGATCTATTGGCCGAGCAAGTATCCAATGCGGAGTTTAGGGCTGCTTTTCAAGTATTGGCTCAAGCCATGACGGCCCAAGCCAATAGGGAGGTAGTGGTTCCCGTGAACCCAAATATGGGTACAACGACTTCAAGAGTGGGACTTCACAAGGATGAATCCTCTGGAGTTTCATGGTTCTAAAATTGAGGAAGATCCTCAAGAGTTTATTGATGAGGTCTGCAAGTTTTTGATGATCATGGGAGTTTCGCCGATGGAAAAGGCGGAGTTAACCTCTTATCAACTAAAGGGTGTGGCTCAAATATGGTATAACCAATGGAAGGAAAGGAGACCAGAAGAGGTAGGTTCTCTTGATTGGGAGAAATTTAAAGCTATTTTTCTTAATAGGTTCTTTCCCATTGAGATGAAGGAAGCCAAGGTGGTTAAGTTCATTAACCTTCGACAAGAAAGTATGAGTGTGGGGGAATATGCTTCAAAGTTCATTGAATTGTCTAAGTATGCTCCATCAATAGTTGCCGATTCAAGGACTAAGATGAGTAAGTTTGTTTTGGGTGTGTCCAAAATGGTGGTAAAAGAGTGCCGAACCGCTATACTCATTAATAACATGGACATCTATCGTCTCATGGTACATGCACAACAAATTGAGGAGGAAAACTCAAGGAAAAGTCTAGGGAGGAAAAAATGGCTAAGACCGGTGACAGTAATTTTACTAATGCAAGGTCTAATAGACAAGATCGTCCTTGATTCCGCCAGAGGTTTTTCGGTCAAGGTTTCTCTAATGCTCCTCCTAAGTTCAACTAAGATAGGGTGTCTAACCCTAAGCCTCAATGAGGTAATGGTAGTGGATGTTCATTGCCTAGGTCTAATTGTACTAAGTGTGGAAGGAAGCACGATGGTAAGTACTTAGGCGACATGGATGGTTGCTTTAGTTGCGGTAAGAGTGGTCACAAAATGAGGGATTGCCTGATGCTTATGGCTAAAGGAATATAGGGCAAGAAAGCTACTACTAATGGTGCAAGTTCCAATGCTCCCAAGAAAAATTGTTTCTATGCACTTTAGACTCGAGGTGAACAACAAAGTTCTCCGAATGTGGTCACCGGTATGTTGAAAATTTTCCAACTTGATGTATATGCTTTACTTGATCCTGGTGCTACCTTGTCTTTTGTGACGCCATATATGGCTTTGAGGTTTCTGTTGTGGCTAAGAGGGTCTATAGAAAGTGTCCCATGTTACTCTTGTTGACTTGGTAGAGTTTGATGTGATTCTTGGTATGGATTGGTTGCACTCATGCTATTCTTCTATCGATTGTAGAACTCGTGTAGTCAAGTTTCAATTCCCGAATGAGTCTATCCTAGAGTGGAAGGGGGGAAATTATATGCCTAAGTGTCAGTTTGTTTCTTATCTTAAAGCTACAAATATGATTTCCAAAGGGTGCTTTTACTATCTAGTAAAGGTGAGGGATGTAGATTCTAAAACCCCTTTTCTCGAGTCGGTCCTTTTTGTAAATGAGTTTCTGAAAGTGTTTCCAGATGACTTACCCAGTATTCCTCTCGGGCGGGAAATAGACTTCGGTATTGACCTTCTCCCAGATACCTAACCTATCTCTATTCCTCCTTACCATATGGCTCCAGCGGGACTTAAGAAGTTGAAAGAACAGTTGAAGAACTTTTTGGATAAAGGTTTCATCCGACCAAGTATCTCTCCATGGGGTGCTCCAATTTTGTTTGTTAGATAAAAGGATGGTTCGCTTCGTATGTGCGTTGATTATCGACAGTTGAACAAGGTTACCATTAAGAATAAGTATCCTCTTCCAAGGATAGATGATTTGTTTGACCAACTTCAAAGGGCAATTTATTTCTCTAAGATTGATCTCCGATTGGGTTATCACCAACTGAGGGTGAAAGATGATGACATTCAAAAGATGGATTTTCAAACTCGGTATGGTTATTATGAGTTTTTGGTAATATCGTTTGGGTTGACTAATGCTCCAGTGGCATTTATGGATTTGATGAATACGGTGTTTAAACAATACCTTGGCATGTTTGTAATTGTGTTCATCGATGATATTTTGATCGACTTAAGGAGTGAGGGTGAGCATATTGATCACTTGAGGATAGTGTTGCAAATTCTTAAGGACCGACAACTCTTTGCAAAGTTTAATGAATGTGAATTTTGGTTAAGTCCGTAGCTTTCCTCGGTCATATTGTTTTGAGTAAGGGTATTGAGGTAGATCCTAAGAAGATGGATGCAGTCAAGAGTTGGCCTAGACCTCTAACTCCTTTGGATATTAGAATTTTCTTGGGTTTGGTCGGCTACTATATAAGGTTTGTTGAGGGATTCTCTTCAATTGCCTCTCCTTTGACGACTTTGACTCAAAAGAAGGCTAAGTTCATATGGTCTGAAGCATGTGAAAAGAGTTTCCAAAAGTTGAAAGATAGACTTACTTTTGCTCCGGTGTTGACCTTACCGGCATGGACGAATGGTTTTGTGGTTTATTGTGATGCCTCGAGAATTGGGCTAGGGTGTGTGCTTATGCAAAATGAGAAAGTTATTGCCTATGCCTCAAGGCAACTTAAAATCCATGAGAAGAATTATCTTACTCACGACCTTGAGTTAGTGGCGGTCGTTTTTGCATTAAAAATTTGGAGACACTATTTGTATGGAGTACACATAGATGTGTTTACCGATCATAAGAGTTTGCAATGTATTTAATAAAAAAGATTTCAATCTTCGCCAAAGAAGGTGGCTTGAGTTATTGAAGGATTATGACATGAGTGTCCTTTATCACCCCGGTAAAGCTAATGTGGTAGTGGATGCTCTTAGTTGATTATCTATGGGAAGTTTTGCTCATATTGAAGAAGAAAGGAAAGAGTTGGTTTGAGATGTTGATAGATTGGCTCGACTAGATGTTGAACTAGTGGACTCAACCAAAAGTGGTGTTATGGTTCACAATGGTTCCGAATCGTCTTTTGTGGCGGATGTGAAAGCCAAGTAAGGTCTTAATCAAATTTTGGTAGAATTGAAAGCGGCAGTGCTTAAGAAATTCGTTAAGGCTTTCTCCCATAGGGGAGATTGTGTGCTTAGGTACCAAGGTCATTTATGTGTTCCAAATATGGATGATTTGAGGGAACATATTTTAGTAGAAGCCCATAGTTTGCGGTATTCCATTCACTCGGGAGCCACCAAGATGTACCATGATTTACGGGAAGTCTGTTGGTGGAATGGGATAAAGAAGGATATTGTGGGATTTGTGGCTAAGTGTCCAAATTGCCAACAAGTGTAGGGTGAACATCAGAAACTGGGAAGTTTGTCCAAGACATTAGCATTCCTTCTTGGAAGTGGGAAGACTTGAATATGGACTTTATAGTTGGTTTTCCTCGCACCCGACGATAAACTGATTCGATTTGGGTAATAGTGGATCAGATGATGAAAACGACTGATTTCCTCTTCGTCAAGGTGTAATGCCTCAGCAATTAGTAGGTTAAACTAGAGCCTAAACGTGTGGGTTAACGTCAAGGGTTAAGGGGTTTAGTGGTTAAACGTCAAGGTACGTACTAGACCCCATTGTTTAGAAGACCTTCTAAGGTTTGGTTGAGGGTTGCAAGGTCAAGTGCCAAGCCAAAAGGGTCAAGCCTAAGCCAAAGGACAAGGCTACCCCAAGCTTGGCCAAACACTGCCCAAGGACCACGACCACCTTCACGACCAGCGGTCTTGACCATGGTCCGTGAAGGGGCTCATGAAGGTCCCTTAGGCATGTGGGAAGTAAGGCCTTGAGGCCTAGCCACTTCCTAGGAACCACGACCTTCACCACGACTTGTGGTCTTGACCATGGATCGTGGGAGGTCTCGTGGTCATGCCTTAGCTTTGTGGAGGCCAAGGCTGCTTAAAACACCACCTACCCACTGCCTACCATGACCACGATGATCTTCATGACCCGTGGTGCAACCCGTGGTTGGTGAGGAAGTGTGCTCACAAGACTGCCCAAGGAAGGCTCTTCTTCACGAGCCACTTCACGGCTCGTGGTGAAGACTGCAGATCGTGGAAGGCTCGTAGGATTTTCTTCACCACTTGGGAGCCTTGGCAAGTTGAGGGAGCTACTGGTCAAGGGACCACGGGAACCACCACGGGCTGTGGTTCCCTTGACGGCTCATGAAGATGGTCGTTGTCCCTGGACAGGGTTGTCTAAGTCGAGGGTCACTTGGTAATTTCCTATTTAATTAGTTATATTATGAGGTCGATTTTAATTGTGTTATATCACATATATAAATGGTTTTAAATCATTAAACACCTATTTTACTCCATTATTCTCAAATACCCAAATCAAAACCCCAAATTTCTTCCCCTCTCAAACATTTCTCTCTCTAGAAATCTCCATTGAAGTAGAAGAAGGAATTGAAGGCTAGAGCTCAAGAACTCGATTTTCTACCCAAATTCGTGGAGTTTCTTCAATTAAGGTATGGTAGTCTTCATCCTTGATTAAGTTTCATTCAATGAGCCCTTTCAAAAGATGTTTTCAAGTTTCCAAAATCCCCCAAAAAGCTAGGGTTTCAATCTAAACATGGGTTCATATCCAAAATGTTTTCAAAGGTTTATTAATGGTGAATTATGATTGAATCCATGAATTAATGTAGTTTTAAGATGGAATTCCCCCATGAACCCATGATTTCCCCCTAACCCTAATTTTATGACTTTGATGTGGGCGAATGGAAGTAAGTTGATTATTGTGTAATTGATCTTATAATGGTTTAGTTTATTGAATTATGTCATTATTCATGCCTAAATTGTAGAATTCTATGTGTGTTGGTGAATTGTTATTCATGTCCTTGAAGGGCAAAGTATGAAGAATTGATGTATGATCATGATGTTATGGATATGCCTATGATTTCAATGACAGTAATGTGATCATGTCTAGAATGAAATTGTGTTATGATTGAAAGGCTATTCTCACATATACACACTCATGAATGAAGAATGAATGAATGAAGTTTCTATGATTATGTTAATGATGACGTGTTGATGGAAAGGCTATTCTCAATTATACACTAATGAATGATAATGACATATTGTGAAAGGTCTTTCTCATAATATGAGGTTTCTTAGTTGAAAGGCCATTCTCATCTTTGAATATATGAGCTACCAATGAATGAATATTGGAATGGAGATGGATACTCATCTATGAGTTGAGGCGGGGTATCTAGTAACAATCTCTTATTTCATTAATAATGAACTAATTTAATGAATGTTAAGTACTCTATGGGGATGTAAGCTTAGCACCGAGCGGATATTGAATGAGATGGATACTCATCCATGAGTTGAGGCGGGGTATCTAGAAGCAACCTCTTGAGACGGGTGCTCATTTGTGAGTTGAGGTGTGGTACCTAGTAGCAATCTCCCTATCCCATAACTATGTGCCCACATAGGTCATTAGCTAGTGGATTCACCTAAAAGCTAATACATTTTAGTTCTACCTTAGGCAAGTAGGACACCTTCTTTCGTGTGGGGTTACACGGCATCGGATTCCATGTAACTCACATGGTCTATGTCGGTTAGGGCTTATTCCCACAAATGTGAGTTATGTACTATGGTCACTCAAGAGGTTCTATGAAGTGTGGCTAGAAGTATGAGATGCCATTCATGCATTGCATGGTCACTTCAAAGTATACTTAGTATGAGTGGTATTATGGGATGCCATTTGTACATGGCACAAGTATAACTTAAGGTTACTTATGTGAGGGTTCTATTATGATGAGATGATCTTGATAATTGACTTTGTATGTACATTATGCCTTAGGATTGTTGATGTGGTATTATGTCTATGGTTTGAATGTTCCTTGTATATGATTATTGACTAAAGGTGAAGAATGAATAATGGTAAGTATGTTTATGGTGGCCTCAAAGAGATGCTTAGTGAGTGGTATTATGGGATGCCACACATGCATTGCACAAGTGTACCTTGGGGTTACCTAAGATGATGGGTCTAATGTTTTATAAGGATTTACATGCTGAATAAGCTTGTATTTTATGTTTTTATACTCAAGTTTCATGATGATTCTTAAAGTTCACAAATGCATGGTTTTCAACCAAAATGTTCGTTTTAGCATGGTTTTTTCATGGCTATCATACTTAGTATATTTTTGTGTGCTAACCCATATTTCTTCTATTTTCTACAAGGTGTAGGTTCCGGCAAGTGAGTTTTTTCCTTCTAGTTCAAGGGGCTTGGATTGAGTTCTTCCAAAGCTTGTGGTATGTCCTCATGGATCCGAGGACAAATGCTTATTTGATGTTTCATGTCTTTCATTGTATTAAATACTTTTTAGACTTTCTATTGTAAAGGTCATGATCCTATTTTCAGACCTCGATTGTAGTAGATGGCCATGTGAAACTATGTCTAGACTTCCACTATTTTAAATTATGTTTTCGATTGTATGTATTCAAAGAAAAATTTTAAATTCCGTACTATTTCATATGTCTTATTTCATGAATGCTATGAGGCTTGTATGCGACCCCTTCGGGGCCAAGTATGCCGTGTCGCATCTAAGGGGTACCCCTGGGTCGTGACACAAGGTTTTCTACTCGATGGAGGACTATGCCAAGTTGTACTTGAGATAAATGGTAAGGTTGCGTGGAGTGCCCTTGTCCATTATTGGCGATTGTGGTACCCAATTCACTTCTCAATTTTGGAAGTCATTCCAAAAGGGACTTGGCACTAAGGTTAAGCTTAGCACGACTTTTCATCCCCAAATCGATGGGCAAGCAGAGCATATGATACAAACATTGGAATATATGTTAAGGGATTGTGTGATCGATTTTAAAGGCAATTGGGATGACCATTTCCCATTAATAGAGTTTGCTTACAATAATAATTATCTCTCAAGTATTGGTATGGCTCCATTTGAGGCCCTATATGGTAGGAGGTGTAGATCTCCTATAGGTTTGTTTGAGGTGGGTGAAGTTGCCTTAATAGGTCCCAAATTGGTACAAGAGGCCATGGAGAAAGTTCGACTTAGAAGGCAAAAGTTGAAAACAACTCAAAGTCAGCACAAGTCTTATGCCGATGTTAGACGAAGGGATCTAGAGTTTGATGTTAACTATTGTGTTTACTTGAAAATCTCACCCATGAAGGGTGTAATGAGGTTTTGTAAGAAGGGGAAGCTTAGTCCCTGGTATGTAGGCCCATATCAGATTTTGAGGCGTGTTGGTAAGGTTGCTTATGAGTTAGAGTTGCCAAATGAGTTGGCAACAGTGCATTATGTTTTCCATGTCTCTATGCTTAAGAAGTGTGTTGGGGATCTGGCATCCATAGTCCCCCTAGAAGGGCAGGGAGTTGATGACAGTCTCTCTTATGAGGAAGTTCCGATAGAGATTTTGGACCAAGAAGTTAACAAGTTGAGAAACAAGAAAATAGCTTTCGTGAAGGTACTGTAGAGGAATCAGTTAGTTGAGGAGGGTGCTATTTGGGAGGCCAAGGCCGATATGATGTCCCAATATCCTCATCTCTTTCCTTCTACTCTTATTCTAGCTTGAGGTAATGAGTTTCTCTTAGTTTGTCCCTGTTTTGGGAGTCATATTTTTTATGTGTTTCCATGATTTCCTTATGTGATGCATGTTCATGAAAACTTGTGTTTTGAAAGAAAATGAGTTTATATGATCGATTTTCCTTATGTTGTTGTACATTGAGTATGAGTTACCTATATAATTCATGAGATGATTTGATGAACATGATTTAACTATGATTTTTTTTAGATCGAATTGCATATGAGCTCTATGAGATTGTGTTGAGCATGCTTTTAGCTTGGAGAAGGTAGTTCCTCCTTAAACATGAAATTTTTTGAAAATTCATGCATATTGGGTTGCTAGATGAAGTTCCTACTTTCTTATGATGCGTTTGAGTATGTTGAGCTTGAAGTTGATGTTTCCTCCTTATTTATTTGCACTACATGCATGATGGACTGATAGATTTAGTTTCACCCCTCTTATGATGTTTTGAGAACGTCCTAGCTTTGAGCCGATAGTTCCTCCTTGGTTGTATGCATTGCATTGTAGGTAGGGTTGTTAGTTCCTCTCCTACTTTTTAGAATCAGATTGAATCTTATTCGAGGACAAATGGTCCCAAGGGGGAGATATTGTAACACCCCGGATTCGAAAGAAGAAAGCCTAGCAAAATTATGAATTCCCAGGTGACATCCACGACCCGTGGTGTGGGCCATGGACCATAGGTGGGTCCGTGGATTGGTCCCTCAGAAATTTCCAGGGCAAAAACCACAACTAGACTTCCGGACTGTACGTGGGTCCAGGGTACGTGGTCTAGGGATCCATAGTCTGGCCAAAATTCTCTGACCACCACTAACAGTCCACTAGGACGGACCATAGGTCAGACCACGGTCCGTTGACTGGGTCCATGGTTGGTGAGTCGGTGGAAGCTGACAGTTATTTCAGGGGCAGTTGGGTCATTTCCTAATTAATTAGTTCATACACTACATCATTTTATCCTTCACTAAGACCCATGTATAAGTTTTTACCCCCAAATTTCCCAATAGAAATCATTCTCTCTAAACTCACCAAAAAGAAGAGCTCTTAAATAATTCTATCTCTAGAAACTTGAAGAAGAAGAAAGATTCATCTACGGTTTCAAGCTAAGGTCTCAATTTCTCCATTGAAGGCTAGCATTTGGATTCAATGTATGATAGTTTTCATCCATAGATTCCTTTCATTCATGAAGTTCCCAATTTTTTGTATTTTCAAAAGGTAGAATTCCCCAATTAAATTAGGGTTTTCTTCAATTATCATGGGTTCTTTTCATTATTGATTTAAATGATTGAATTATGATATCTTATGCTTGAATTTATGAAATATGATGATATTGTGATGATTTCCCCATGAACCCATGTAATCCCATGTTTTCAAGTTATGAATCATATGATGTGGGATTTCGATTTTCAATGAAGAGTTTTATGAAATTAAGCATGTATTGCAAGATTTACATCAATTTATGATAAAATCCATATCTAACCCGTGTTTTCTAAGCATTGATGATTGGAAGTGGGTTTTGAGCCTCAAGAGGTAAATTATGGGCTTATGCATTATTTTATGAAATCTATGCAAATGTTTTAAGGGTGCTTTGAGAGTAAAGTACCAATGATGATGTTGTGTTGTGTGAAAGGTTTTCTCACATAGAAAGGATTCTTAGGTTGAAAGGCTTTCTCACCTACTTGAATCAAAGAGTAAGAGATATCCTAATGAACTAACTTGGTTTGGTTGTCCAAGGGCACTTTTCCATGATTAATGAAGTCACATAAAAAATGACTATTCCATGAGATTTATTTTTAGCACCAAGTGGATATTGATGATGAGATGGAAGCTCTCCCGTTAGTAGATGCCGAGTTTCTAGAAGCAATCTCGTGAGATGGAAGCTCTCCCGTTATTAGAGGTCGGTTTTCTAGCAGAAATCTCCTTATCCCATAACTATATGCCACCATAGGATGTTGTCTTATATATACATTACCTAGTGGATCCACAATAGCTAGAAATTCATGGTCTTACCTTGGCAAGTTAGACACCTCTTTTCGGTGTGGGGTAGACACCAGATTCCTTGTTAATAGATCACATGGTCTTACATGTTGGTTAAGGATAATTCCCCACAAGTAATAATCAACTAAGGTTACTTCAAGAAGTATCGTATATGAGTTCAAAGGTTTTAAAGATGAAGTACGTCTGCATTGACCATGATTTATGGCTTATGTTTTATAACCCTTTTATATCATGTTTAGCTTGGTCAATTGCATGTCATGAAATGAAATGTCCCTTTTAGTATGATTTAAATGTTTTATGCATGGCTATCATACTTGGTACATTGTTTTTTACTAATGCATACTATTGCCTACATTTTTCCCAAATGTAGGTTCTGATTTCAAGGTGCTCAGTTTCGTGGCTAGTGGGTGATTTGATTGTTTTCCGATATTTGGTGAGTCCTCATGCTTCGAGTGCGGAGTTTATTGATTCACTTTATTTCATGTATTTTCTCTTTTGTACATGATGTATGGGATAGGCCCAATTTCATTCTATTGTATTAGATGGCTATGATGAGACAAGTGTTTTAGACTTCCGCTTTTTGTTTATAAAACTTTTTTGGACTTGGGCTATTGTTTTACTCTTATTGTTCTATTTCTTATTTTATGAGAGCTAAGTTGCTTTTATGGAGTCCTTCAGGGTTCTATACGCCATGTTACATCTAGGGGATACCCCTGTGTCGTGACAAAAAGAGTTGTCGGTTTCTAATTCATAGACTTTTCATGGATTTGGGGTTCAGATGCTCGGATTAGATTTTTGACAATTTCGTTGGATAGGGGGTGATTTTAGGCCTAGAAGTGTCTTTGGTTAAATTTTCAGAGGTCTCAAGCATGTTTTTGGCTATTTTAGGTGTTATGGTTTTTCATAGTGAGTTTAATGAGTTTGTGTCAAGGAAATTCATATTCGTGTTTTGATTGTTCCATTGAGTATGAAATGTCAAGTTTAGTCAAGTTCCATATGTGTTGTCACGACCCAGGGGTACTCCCTAGATGTAACAAGGTGTATAAGACCTCAAGAGGGCCTCATACAAGCCCCTTAGCATATCATAACATAAATTACTAGAAATTATGCGGAAATTTAAAACATTTTCTATACAATCAAATTCTTTTATAAAACGAGCAAAAGTCTATTACACTTTGTCTCAAACCATCTAAAACATGAATATCTTTGGGATACAGCCCATAGAATAGTTCTAAACATAAAATGAAAGACATAAGAACATGGTGGCTATCTCCTTGGATACTATGAGGACTCACCAAAACTACAATCCTTGCCACGAGGATGGAAGTCAATATCGTTGGACCCTACATTTGATAAGAATGTAGGCAAGAGTATGTGTTAGTATAAAAATGTAATAAATATGATAGCTAGAATAAACATCATCAAGAGCATAACATAAGCATTAGTCAACATAAGACATAAGCTATAAGCATAAGAGATAACAACATAGGCATAGGCATAAGCAATGCAAATAGATCATCATAATGTAAGAGGAACACTTCTCAAGTAGCCTCAACTTATCCTTAGATAGGACTTGGGTCATCCACCTCTAGTCATACATATCAAGGAAGGCAACTCTAACAACAATCCAAGCTAATCATACATCATATAAGAAATCTCATATTAAAACATACTTACGATACTTCCTTGAAGTAACCTTGATTCACCATAAAAATGCTACCTTGTTTAGGGACTAGTCCCTATTTTTCTACCTCTACTATTCATGAAAAGGACTTCTTTACTTAGTCCAATACAAGTCATCACACATGAATGTTTACGATTTACAAATTCAAGGCTATCAAGGAAAAACACTTCCTTATGCTAGACCAAGCTATCATGGAAGGCATTCTATCGTGAAATTCCAAGCTACTCAAGGAAGGTTACTATTGCTCAGTCCAAACTACCAATGAAATGGTTTGGCCTTACCAAGTCATGTTATCATGCAAGCATTCTATTATGCTAGCCAAGCTAACCTTTGGAAGGGTACGATTTCTCAATCCAAGGCTATCCATGAGATCTTCTACTCAAGCTACCATGCATGGTCTTGTCTTACCAAGTCAAGCTTATTCATGAAGGGATCTCATATCACAACTTCAAGCTATCATAATTAAACATGCTTTGATTCATTTTAAGTGAGCAAACCTTTCAACCTAGAATCATTCAAAGTGAGGAAACCTTTCACATTTATACATTATACATTCATAAGGTAGATCATGTGGGTAAATTCCTTCCACAACAATTATATCTAATAGTCTACCATTCTCATATAAGCTTCACTCTCAAAGCTTTAACAATAATAATTCATCATATTAGCTTTACTCTCAAAGCCATAACAATCAATATTCATAACTACATACCTTAATCTCAAAGAAATACTTCTCTCATAATCATCACATATGCTTATATCTCAAGACATACTAATCATATGCTTCATTATTACGCAATTCTAATAACATATCATCATATAGGCTCAATCTCAATCACTACTAATCATAATTCATCATGTATACTTTAATCTAATTCAATTCATGTATATATGCTCTACTCTCAAGAAATCTACAATACATATCATCAATCCTAAAAGATTATCTCTAAATCCTCAATTTCCTCTTTCATGGCATAAAACCCATTTACATCAATTTCATGTTTCAAGACATGGGTTAGGCATGGGTACATGTAATTTTACCCTAAAAACATGATTTAATATTAATTCAATCATAAACAATCATTATCTACTCAATTGGTTCAACATTCATCAATACCCACAACATTGGAAAAAACCCTAACTTAAATTTGGGGATTTTATCTTCACAATTGGGGAAAACTAGGGAGCTCCATGGAGGAAACACTATCATACCTTGATCAAAAAGCCCAAGAATCCTTCATGATCCTAGATTCAAACTCTATCTTCTTCTTCTTCAAGTTCTAGAAAGAGAAATATATGAGAGGATGAACTTTGGGATTCTTTTGGGGTTTAGGAAATAATGTCTTGAATGGTGAGTTTAAAGGGTTAAAATCACTTATATAGGTGTAATAGGATAAGGAAAAATGACCCCACTTAAATCTAACTTAAACCAAAAAAGTCACAATTTGCCCTCACTTGGCGGCCTACTGCCCAGGCCTCACGAGAGGCACCATGAGCTGTGGTCCTCACAACTGGCTATGGTTCTACTCGTGGTCATGGAATAGTGTCTAGGCCACCTTGTCTTGGCCTTTCAGAGGTGAAGGCATCACCACGAGCCTTCCTATGAGTCGTGGTCTTCACCACTGGCCGTGAAGTGGCTCGTGAAGGTGAGCCAACTTGGGCAGCCCCTTGGGGAGATACTGCCTAGCCACCATAGACCACACCACGAGACGTGGTAGTGGTCGTTAAGGTGGGGGCAGTGCTTGGGGGAAGGTTGGGAAACCTTGGCCCCTTTTCCTTGGCCCTTGCCTTCTTCCTTGGCTTGAACCGCCATATTAAACCCTAGATTAGCCTACTAGATTACAGGGTGTTGCATGTTTTTTGTGAGTACAAAGTTCTGAAAAAATCTTAAGGTCCATTCGGAGATTTGAGATTAGGCTGAATTTTCTGATGTCAGGTGTGCCTGGCTTTTGCGAAGGGTCATTACTTTGGTAACCTTCCCGTTAGCGAAGGCCAACTCACATCCTCTGTAACACCCCATAGTTTAGTAGACCACCTAGGGTTAAATTGAGGGCTATGAGTAAAGACTAGAGGGCATGAGCCAAGGCAAGGGGGCAAGGGCCAAGGCAAGAGCCAAGACTGCCACAAGCTTGCCATGACACTGCCTTGGACCACGAGAGCCCAGATGGGTAATGGTGCCACCCATGGTTGGTGAGGATGTGTGCCCCTCAAGGCTTCCTCAAATTGGCTCACCTTCACTAGCCACTTCACGGCCAGTGGTGAAGGCCACGGCCCGTGGGAAGGCTCGTGAAGATGCCTTAGAATGTTGGAAGCCAAGACCCCAAGCCATAGCAACTGCCCAAGGACCACGGGCAGGACCACGGCTCATGAGTCCTGTCGTGGTGCCTGGCACCATGGCTACCTAGTGAAGGTCGTTTTAGTAAATTCTAAATTAAGTGGTTATTAAATGGGATCGTTTTGCCTAGTCTTAAAACAACTATATAAGATATTTTAACCCTTTAGCCACCCAATTAAGTAATTATTTCCCCAAGACCCAAATCAAATCCCGAAAATACTCTCCTCTCAAATATTTATCTCTAAGACTTGAAGAAGAAGATATCGCTTGAAGCCTAGGTCAAGAGCAAGACTCTATTGTTGCAAGCTTTGTATCCAAGGTATGTTAGGTTATTTGTCCATGGATTCTTCCATCCATGGAGCCCTGTAGATTTCCCCCAAATTGTGAAGATGAACCCCAATCTAACCTAGGGTTTCTTCCTATGTTGTGGGTAGTATTGAGTATGATTCCAATTGAGTGGTTAGTACTTGTTTATGATTGATTTAGCATTGCATTATGTTATTATGAAGATATTATATGTTTTCCATGTCTAACCCTAGTTTAATTGATAAAATTGAAGAATGTGGGTTTATGCCTTGTGAAGTGAAATAAAGGATTCATAGGTGATCTTCTAGAATTGGTGAAATGTATAGCAATTGTTCAATAATAGATGTATGCAAACATGAATTGAATTAGATTAAGGTGCATATGATGAATCATGACTAGTAAAGGTTGAGATTGAATCTTACATGATGAATTATGACTAAAATTGCTTAAAGATGAAGCTTATGACTAGAACGTCTTGAAATCTAGATATGCATGATGATTGTATGAAGTAAAGCTTTGAGAGTAAGGCTTGTAGTCATGAGTGTTGACTTCTAGGGCTTTGAGAGTAAAGCTAATGTAATGGATTGCGTATGTCAACGATTTGAGAGTAAAGTCTATATGAAAATAGTAGATTAAAAGGGATAGAATTGTGGTGAAAGGCATACACTCCCTAATCTACCTTATGAGTGCTTCAGTGCATATAGTGATGGAATCACTTGAACATGGATTGATTGTCAAGGACATTCTTTCCTGAGACATTAATATTAAGCAAGGCTTAATAGTAAATCTATGGGGGTATGCTTGGCCACAAATGGATATTGACAATGAGATGGAGTGTCACACAAGGTAGGGTTCTAGCTCCAAGTTGAAATGAGAACCACACCTAGTTGATCTGAGGACTATCCAAGTGAAAGGGGGAACTCTCACATAGTAGAGTCTGGGTTTTCCCATAGTTAGGTCTCATGATATGGAAGCCTTCACCTAGTGGAGTTAGGGGAAATCTCCGTATCCAATGAACTAAGACTTGCTTAAAGAAGTATCTCCTAGTGTTCATAAGCATTAATGGAATTAGACATGCATAAGGAAGTATCTCATAGGGGTCATCTTAATAATGAACTTATACATGCTTTAGAAGCATCTACTAGGGTTCAAATTAATAAGGAACTAAAAGTATGCTCAAGGAGGGTTTCATAGTGTTCCAAGGATTAAAGAGGGGGACTAGTGTCCCACCAAGAAGTATGTGTGTGATGACCTAAAGGAGTACTTAGTGTGGGTAGGATTATGGGGTTTTATCCATGCATTGCACAAGTGTAACTTATGGTTACCAAAGAAGTATTTCTCTTATACGATGTATGTTTGATGGATTGTTGCTATAGTTGCCTTCCATGTTATATTTGACTAAAGGTGAGAGGTTCCCTTGTGTATGAGAAGTAAGCAAAAGGATGAGATCAAAATATGATAACGAAGTATGATGGCCTAAAAGTGATACTTATCCTAGATGGGATTATGGGGTATCATTTATGCATTGCACAAGTATGCTTTCAAGGTTACATATAATTTTCTCTTTTGATATGGAGTTCTATGTAGTGACCATGTTATGTATATGTGGTGTTTCCTATGTTATTGGATTATACCTTATGTTGACTTATGCTCATATTATGCCTATGTTGAAGATTATGCTTATGAATATGTTATTGTCTCTTATGCTTATGACTTATGTTTTATGTTGACTAACCCTTGTGTTATGCTCTTATGATTTCATGCTAGCTAACATATTTAGTACATTTTGTACTAACACATACTTTTGCCTACATTCTCGTCAAATGTAGAGTCCAACGACTTTGAGTTCCATTCTTGAGGATAGGCTGCTAGAAGTGAAAAGGAGTTGAAGTTTTGGTGGGTCCTTATAGCATCGAGGATTGATCACCTTTCCTTTATGTCTTTTCTTTATGTTTTAGACTATTGTATGGGCTGCATCCCAAAGTTTTATCCAAAGTTGAGTTTAGATGGTTTGAGACGAAGTGTAGTAAGACTTCCACTTGCATTTTATAAAAACTTCGATTGTATGGATAAAGTTTTAAAATTTCAGCACTTTTCTATTATCTTATGTTATTATATGCTAAGGGATTTTATGAGACCCCTTCGGGGTCAAGTAGGCCATGTTACATCTAGGGCGTACCCCTGGGTCGTGACAAACTTGGTAATCAAAGTAAAAGGTTTAGAAGGGTTCTAGGATTGTCTCAAACCAGATGTAGTAGATTTTTGTTCATAAGTGTGACGCGCGCCACATTTATGAATAGGAGGTTATTAGATGAGTAGGAAACTTCACTTCTTCATTCTCTAAGTCGTACCATAGAGTTTAGCTTTAGTAGGTTTTTCTTCTAATCCATGCCTTATGGTTTTCAGGATATGGCCAATACAAGGGCAAATGCAAGGCGGGATGAGGAAGACAATGTGGAACAAGAGGTTCCTCTCCAAGTTTCTCCCCAAGCTCCAATTGATCCTCTAGTTGAGAATGTCACTCATGTAGAGTTTAGGTCTACTATCCAATTGTTGGCTTATGCCTTGACGACGCAACCCAATAGAGAGGTTGTGGCTTCGGTGAATCCAATAGTGGGTATGGCTGCTTTTAATGTTAGGGATTTCATGAGGATGAATCGTTTGGAGTTTTATGGCTCCAAGGTCGAAGAGGATCCTAAGGGGTTTGTAGATGAGGTTTATAAAGTGTTTGCTATCATGGGGGTGACTTTGGTAGAAAAAATGAAGCTAGCCACTTACCAATTAAAGGAAGTTGCTCAAATATGGTTTGAGCAATGGAAAGATACTAGGCCGGTAGGAGCGGGCCCAATAGAGTGCGAAGTGTTCAAACTACCATTTCTTGATAGGTTTTTTCCCCGGGAGTTGAGGGAGGCTAAGGTAGAATTGTTTATCAACCTCAAGCAAGGTAACGTGAGTGTTAAGGAGTATGCATTGAAAATTACTCGATTGTCCAAGTATGCTCCATCTATGGTAGCGAATCCGAGGGATATGATGAGTAGGTTTTTGACGGGTGTGTTCGAATTGATTGAATAAGAATGTCATACGACAATGCTTGTGGGTGACATGGATATCTCTAGGATCATGGTGTATGCCCAAAAACTTAAGGAGTCAAAACTTAGGAAGAAGAATAGGGAGGCAAAAAGGGCTAGGACCGGTGATGGGAAATTCTCCAATGATAAGTCCGATGGGCAAAGTAGACCTAAGTCCAAACAAAGGTACTCCGGTCAAGATTTCCCTTATACCCCTAGGATTGACCAAGAAAAAGGTAGTGGGTCTCCATTACCTAAGTCTACTTGCACCAAGTGTTGAAGGAATCATTATGGTAAGTGTCTAGCCGGCATGGATGGTTGTTATGGGTGTGGGAAGAGTGGGCACAAAATGAGGGATTGCTCGGTGCTTAAGACCAAGGGAAGGGAGGATAAGCAAGTTGATTTTAGTGGTCTGGATGAGAATGCCCAAAAGAAGAACATATTTTATGTCCTCTAAGATAAAAATGATCAAGAATGACCTCCTAATGTGACTACCGGTATGTGTTTTATGCCTTATTGGATTCAGGTATTGTTTTGTATTTTGTGACTTGATATTTTAGACTTAGAAGTTGTCTCTAGTATGAATGATATTTAGAAGAGTTTGCATAGGCCTACTCCCAAGGGGGAGATGGTGTGCCTAGATAGCAAGGTCCTTGTGTGTCTATGTGTTTCCAGGACTTCCTTGTATGATGCATGTTCATAAAAACTTGTGTTTTGAAAGAAAATGAGCTTTATGTGAATTGTTTTCCTCATGTTATAGTGCATTGAGTATGAGTTGCCTAGTTGACTTCATGAGATGAATGTATGAGCATGCCTTGGTTTGGAGTTGAGATATTCCTCCATGAATAAATGTTTATTTTTGAGTAAATTGCATATAGGCTCTATGAGTGTATTTTGAACATGTTTTAACTAGGAGATGATAGTTCCTCCTTGAACATGAGTAGATATAGAATTTCATGCATTTTGGGTTGTTAGATGTAGTTCCTACTCCCTTGTGACGCATTGAGTACGTTTAGCTTGGAGTTGAAGTTTTCCTCCTTTGTTGTGTGCATTTAGATGCATCACATGCATGATGGGTTGCTAGTCTAGAGTTATGACCATAAGAAGTTCCTAGAATTGTCATTCGAGGATAAATGTCCCCAAGGGGGACATATTGTAATACCTCGTAGTTTAGTAGACCACCGAGGGTTAAATTGAGGACTACGAGTCAAGACTAGAGGGCATGAGCCAAGGCTGCCCTAAACTTTCCATGACACTGCATTGGATCACGAGAGACTAGACAGTTCGTGGTGGCCAGCATGGATTGTGGTGCCACCCGTGGTTGGTAAGGCAGTGTGCCCCTCAAGGCTGCCTCAAATTGGCTCACCTTCACAAGCCACTTCACGACCAGTGGTGAACACCACGATCCATGGGAAGGCTCGTGAAGATGCCTTAGAATGTTGGAAGCCTAGACCCCAAGCCATAGCCACAGCCCAAGGACCATTGGCAGGACCACAACTCGTGAGCCCTGTCGCGGTGCCTTGCACCATGGCTTCCTAGTGAAGGTGTTTTTAGTAAATTCCAAATTAAGTTGTTATTAAATGGGGTCATTTTGCCTAGTCTTAAAACACCAATAAAATATATTTTAATCCTTTAACCACCCAATTAAGTCATTATTTCCCTAAGCCCCTAATCAAATCCCCAAAATACTCTCCTCTCAAATATTCCTCTCTCTAATACTTGAAGATGAAGATAAAGCAGCCTAGGTCAAGAACAAGACTCCATTGTTGCAAGCTTTGTAACGCTTTGTATCCAAGGTATGCTATCTTATTCATCAATGGATTCTTCACTCCATGGAGCCCCATAGATTTTCCCCAAATTGTGAAAGATGAACCCCAATCTAAGCTAGGGTTTGTTCCAAGTTGTGGGTAGTGTTGAGTATGATTCCAATTGAGTGGATAGTATTTGTTCATGATTTATTTAGCATTGAATTATGTTATTATGAAGATATCATATGTTTTCCATATCTAACCCTAGTTTAATTGATGAAATTGAAGAATGTGGGTTCATGCCTTGTGAAGTGAAATTGAGGATTCCTAGGTGATTTTTTAGAATTGGTGACATGTATAGAAATTGCTCAAGTATAGAAGTATGTAAACATTAATTGAATTATATTAAGGTTCATATGATGAATCCTGACTAGTAAAGCTTGAGATTGAATCTTATATGATGAATTACGACTAGAATTGCATAAAGATGAAGCTTATGACTAGAATGTCTTGAAATCTAGATATGCATGACGCTTGTATGAAGTAAAGCTTTGAGAGTAAGGCTTCTAGTCATGAGTGTTGACTTCTAGGGCTTTGAGAGTAAATCTAATGTGACGAATTACGCATGTCAAGGCTTTGAGAGTAAAGTATATATGAGAATAGTAGATTAAAAGGGATAGAATTGCAGTGAAAGGCCTATACTCACCTAATCTACCTTATGAGGGCTTGAGTGCATAAAGTGATGGAATCACTTGAACATGAATTGATTATCAAGTACATTCTGCCATGAGACATGAATATTAAGCAAGGCTTAATAGTAAATCTAGGGGTGTATTCTTGGCCGAAAGTGGATATTGACAATGAGATGGAGTGTCACACAAGGTAGGGTCTGGGCTTCAAGTTGAAAGGAGAACCACACCGAGTTCATGTGACGACTATCCAAGTTAAAGGGGGAACTCTCACATAGCAGAGTCCGAGTTTTTCCAAAGTTAGGTCTCATTATATGGAAGCCTTCACCTAGTGGAGTTAGGGTTGAAATCTCCGCATCCAATGAACTAAGACTTGCTTAAAGAAGTATCTCCTAGTGTTCATAAGCATTAATGGACTTAGACATGCTTAAGGAAGTATCTCATCGTGTCCATCTTATTAATGAACTTATACATGCTTGAGAAGCATCTCCTAGGGTTCAAATTAATAAGGAACTAAAAGTATGCTCAAGGAGTGTTTCATAGTGTTCCAAGGCTTAAAGAGGGGGACTAGTCTCCAACCAAGAAGTATGAGTGTGATGACCTAAAGGTGTACTTAGTGTGGGTTGGATTATTGGGTGTTATCCATGCATTGCACAAGTATAACTTATGGTTACCAAAGAAGTGTTTCTCTTATGTGATGTATGTTTGATGGATTGTTACTATAGTTGCCTTCATTGTTATGTTTGACTAAAGGTGAGAGATTCCCTTGTCTATGAGAAGTAAGCTAAAGGATGAGATCAAAATATTATAACGAAGTATGATGGCCTAAAAGTGGTAGCTAGTCTAGCTGGGATAAAGGGTTCCCATCTATACATTGCACAAGTATAACTTGAAGGTTACGTATAAGTTTCTCTTATGATATGGAGGTCTAAGTAGTGACCATGTTATGAATATGTGGTGTTTCCTATGTTATTGGATAATGCCTTATGTTTACTTATGCACATATTATGCTTATGTTGAAGATTATGCTTATGATTATGTTATTGTCTCTTATGCTTATGACTTATGTTTTATATTGGCTAACCCTTGCGTTATGCTCTTATGATGTCATGCTAGCTAACATATTTAGTACATTTTGTACTAACGTATACTTTTGCCTACATTTTCATCAAATGTAGGGTCTGGCAAGTTTGAGTTCCATTCTTGAGGATACGCTGCTAGAAGTGCAAAGGAGTTGAAGATTTGGTGAGTCCTCATAGCATCGAGGATTGATCACCTTTCCTTTATGTCTTTTCTTTATGTTTTAGACTATTGTATGGGCTGCGTCCCAAAGTTTTATTCAATGTTGAGGTTAGATGGTTTTAGACAAAGTGTAGTAATACTTCCGCCTCCGTTTTATAAAAACTTTGATTGTATGGAAAATAATTTAAAATTTCCACACTTTTCTACTATCTTATTAGATTCCTCCTTACAGAATGGCTCCAGCTGAGCTTATGTAATTGAAAGAACAGTTGAAAGACCTTCTAGATAAGGGCTTCATCAAACCTAGTATTTCCCCATGAGGTGCACCAGTGTTGTTCGTGAAAAATAAAGATGGTTCTCTCAGGATGTGCATTGACTATCATCAGTTGAATAAACTCAATCAAGAATAGGTATCATATCCCCAGGATTAATGACTTGTTCGACCAACTTCAGGGTTCTAGTTACTCTTCTAAGATAGACCTCAGATCCGGCTATCATCAGCTTAGAGTCAGAGATAGTTACATTCCGAAAACAGCCTTCACGACTCGGTATGGTCACTATAAATTTTTGATTATGTCTTTTGGACTAACATATGCTCATGTAGCTTTGATGGACTTAATAAACAGGGTGTTCAAACAGTATTTGGATTTGTTCGTTATTGTCTTTATCGATGATATCCTCATTTATTCTCATAGTGAGGAATAGCATGCGATTCATTTCAAAGTTGTTCTGCAAAATCTCCAAGATCGCCAGTTATTTGCTAAGTTCAGCAAATGTGAATTTTGTTTATAGTCAGTCGCTTTCCTTGGTCATGTGCTATCTAGCGAAGGAATCTGAGTGGATTTTCAAAAAATAGTGGCAGTGAAACAATGGCCCAGACCCATCTCTCCAACAGATATCAGAAGTTTCATGGGTTTGGCTGGTTATTATAGGAGATTTGTTGAAGGATTTTAATCCATAGCTTCCCCATTGACCAAGTTAACTCTGAAGAAAGTCAAATTTCAGTGGTCAGATGAGTGCAAGAAAAGTTTCTCAGAACTGAAGACTAGGTTGACTACAGCTCATGTCTTGACTCTACCAGATGGTTCAGAAGGTTATGTTATTTATTGTGATGCATCCAGGGTCGGCCTAGGTTGTCTGTTGATGTAGCGAGGTATGGTCATAGTTTATGCTTCTAGACAACTTAAGGTCCATGAAAAGAATTACCCGACTTATGACCTCAAGTTTGCAGCTGTAGTATTTTCCCTAAAGATTTGGAGACATTACTTGTTTGGTGTTCACGTAGATGTGTTCATAGATCATAAGAGCCTTCAGTATGTGTTCACCCAGAAAGAGTTGAATCTTCATCAGAAGAGATGGTTTGAATTCCTCAAGGACTATGATATATATGTATTTTACCATCCGGGTAAGGCCAATGTAGTAGTTGATGCTCTCAGCAGACTATCTATGGGTAGTATGACACATTGAGGAAGAAAAAAAGGAATTATCAAAATATGTTAACCGGCTTGCTCACTTAGGAGTTGGTCTTACGGACATGTCAGATGGTGGTGTGATAGTTTGGAATAGATCCGAATCTTCATTGGTAGCGGAGGTTAAGGAAAAACAGGATAGTGATCCTATATTACTTTAGTTGAAAGGTGCAGTTCATCAGCAGAAAGTAGAGGTTTTCTCCCAAGGGGGAGATGGTGTGCTTCGTTATCAGGGTCGCTTATGTGTTCCTAATGTAGGTGAGTTGAGGTAGCAGATCCTTACATAAGCCCATAATTCTAGATATTCTATTCAACCAGGTGCCACTAAGATGTACCGTGATCTGCGGGAAGTCTTTTGGTGGAACGACATAAAGAGGGACATAGAAGATTTTGTGGCTAAGCGTCCTAATTGTCAACAGGTTAATGTAGAACATCAAAAACCAGGAGGTATGACTCAGGAGATTAATATTCCTACATGAATGTGGGAAGTGATAAACATGGACTTCATTACGGATTTACCTCATACTCGTAGATAACATGACTCCATTTGGGTGATAGTGCACAGAGTTACTAAGGCCACTCACTTCTTGGCTGCCAAGACTACAGATTCAGTAGAAGATTACATTTTTTTAATACCATGTATAATAATATTTACTACTCCTTATTTTTATGATAATTATACATATTTTTCTATTAAAAAATTAAACTATATAAATATAATTTTTATTTATGAATTTATTTGACTAATTCTTATGTTTATTTTATTTTGATTTCTCATAAATTTTCTTCTCTTTAACAAACTTAAGAGGGAAGTTCTATTTTTAAGCTAAATAAGAAAAAAGTTATATTTTTAAATACACATGGTACTTATCACGGGGATACATAAACAAAAATATTTAAGTTAAATAAAATAAAAGTTTTATTTTAAAACATGAATAACTGAAACTCGCAAAGAAAAATTTAAAAAGTTTAAATAAAGTGAAGGGTAATTTTGTAAACAAACAACTTGTTCTTAAAATTTATCAATATATAATATTTTGAATACAACAAACCAAACACTCAATAAGAAATAATCCCAGGACAACTTATCCCATCATAACTAATCCCAACATAACTTATCCCATCATAACTCATCCCATCATAACTAATATTCAAACTAAACGACCCCTTAGAGAGTTTGGTTGTGAATGATAGTCTCACATATGAAGAAGTGTCAGTTAAAATTCTTGACCGTCAAGTTTTGAGGTTGAGGAATAAGGAAGTCGCTTCAATAAAGGTTTTGTGGAGGAGTCAGTCCGTAGAGGGAGCTATTTGGGAAGCAGAAGCAACAATGAAGACCAAGTATTCTCATCTCTTTCCTTCCGATTCCAATTCAGCGTGAGGTAATAGTTCCTCTCTAGTTTCTTAGTTTACTCTTGCATAAATTCAGTCTTAGTATCTTGTTCCTACAATTGTTCTTGCATTTCATCATATTTACATGTTCTTGGAACTCAGTTCAGTTAGATATCAATTATTAGCACTTAGTCGTAGGGATTACAACTCCTTCCCTCCATACTAAGCTTGTTTAGACTTCATTTGAGGACGAATGTTCCCAAGGGGGAGATATTGTAACACCTCAGATATGAGAAAATAGAAAAATGCAACTTTCCAGGACCTGGTGCAAGAACCACAAAAGCCATTGACGGTCCGTGGTCTGACACACTGTCCGTCGGTGGGGTCCGTCATTGGACACTAAATGTTTATGGTCTCTGACCCCACCCACTCTCCACCAGGACAGTCTGTGGTTGGACCTACGAACCGTAGGTGAGGGTCAGCAACTAGTTAGAGGGAAATTGTTGTTGGGTCAATTTCAAGCAGTCATAACTTTTAGCACAAAAAGGATTAGGTGGCACATGCCCTACCAAATGAAAGATAATGAAATCTTCTTTCCGATGCCACCAAGTTTGGTAAAATCCTATATTAGAGTAAAAAGTTATGCTCGTTTTAGTGAACCCCTATCAGGTAGACTTGACCGATGACCCCTACCTACGGTTGGTAGGTCAACCCACGGAACGTAGGTCCCTCTGTGGGTGGCCTTCGTCACCTTTTAAGTTAGGGTCATTTAGGTCTTTTCCTATGCATTGGGGCCCTCAAACAACATTTGTTTACACATAATCTACATCGTTTTATTGAGTCTAAGCCTAATAACTTTGTCAGACTTACTCAGAACCCTCATTCGCCAAAAATATCCAAACATGGAGAAAAAAGAAGGGGAAAAGTCGACCAAACCTCCCAAGGACAAGCAACAGCATTCTTCAATGTTTCAACCCCGAAATCTAAGTACTTCTCCGTATATTTTGTCACCAGGTATGTGGATTTCACTAGTGGGTTCCTTTCATCCACTAGTTGCTTAGACCTAGGGTTTCTAAAACCTTAGATATTGGTTGTGATTTAGCTGTTATAGTATTCCTAATCAGATTATCAAGTTTTCATGAAGTCTTTCCTTAGTTCTTTGTATTAGATTCTCTTAGTTCATGAATTACACTTTCTAGGTCAGTTAAACAAATAAACATCCTCCAGTTTTCGAATGTTACATTGTTAGTTCCTAAATGTGGCATTCTCATATTTGCATGTCAGAACATTGAGCTATCTAGTATTTCAATTATGTTTTGTCTTACACATATTCAGTAGGGAGTAGGCTTAGCACCGAGTAGGACTGGGGTTCAACATACCCTCATAGTCCTAGAACTACGCGCCCCCGTAGGTTTATAAGTCTCCTCTGTTGGGCATCAGATTTAGTGATCACGCCAGACATGCCTTTATACCCATCACAAGGTATATTGGGTCTTCTCAGTGGGGCTTATACATCGGACACCACGTTTAGCTCACGTGGTTTTATGTCGGTTAATAGTAGCTCCCACAGGAAGACTTTATAAACTGAAGCATAGATGAGTAAAAGTGTTAAGGGTTAAGTGTTTCTTAAGGTATTTTAGGGTTTAGGGCTTAGAGTTTTTGTGTGTGTTTTAGGTTTAGGGATTACGGATTTTTAGGATTTAGGGTTTAGAGCATAGGGTTTTGTAGGGGTTTCTATGGTTTTTAGTGTTTTATTTTTTGGTTTATAGGATTTAGGGTTACTTAAGGTTTAGGGTTTAGGGTCTCTTACGGTTTTAGGTGCAGGATTTAGGGTTTTAGGTTAGGATTTAGGGTTTTAGGTTAGGGATTAGAGTTTAGGGCTTATGGTATTTTTTCGATTTAGGGTTTTATCTAGGTTTTTAGGGTTTAGGGCTTTGTGTTTTTTAAGTTAAGGTTTTTTAGGGTTTTATAGGTTTAGGGTTTAGGGTTTAGGGCTTAGAGTTTTTTTTTTTGTGTTTTTTAGGGTTTAGGGTTTAGGGCTTAGAGTTTTTTTTTTTTTTTTTTGTGTTTCTTAGGGTTTAGCATATACAATTTAGGGCTTTATAGGGTTTAGAGCTTAGAGATTTTTAGGTTTAGTGGTTTTTGGGTTTTTTTAGTGTTTTTAAGGGTTAAATGTTTCTCAGGGTCTTTTAGGGTTTAGGGCATATGATTTTTTTGTGTTTTTTAGGTTTAGGGTTTACAGATTTTTAGGATTTTGGGTTTAGAGCTTGGGGTTTTGTAGGGGTTTTAAATGGTTTTAGGGTTTATTTTAGGGTTTATAGAATTTATGGTTTCTTAAGGTTTAAAGTTTAGGGGGTTTTAGGTTTAGGATTTAGGGTATTAGTTTAGGGTTTAGGGTTTATGGCTTATGGTTTTTTTTAGGTTAAGGGTTTTATCTAGGTTTTTAGGGTTAGGGCTTTGGGTACTTTAGGTTAAGGATTTTTAGAGTTTTATAGGTTTAGGGTTTAGGGCTTAGGGGTTGTTTTTGTCTTTTTTTTGGTTTAGCATATACGATTTGGGGAATTATTGCGTTTAGATCTTAGTGTTTTTTGGGTTTAGAGGTTATTGGTTTTTTAGGGTTTTTAAGGGTTAAGTGTTTCTTAGGGTTTTTTTTTAAGGGTTTTTTAGGGTTAAGGGATGAGGGCTTAGGGTTTTTTGTATTTTTAGGTTTAGAGTTTATGGATTTTTAGGATTTAGGGTTTAGAGCTTATGGTTTTGTAGGGTTTTTTTTAATGGTTTTATGGTTTATTTTAGGGTGTATAGGATATAGAGTTTTTTAAGGTTTAGGGTTTAGGGTTTCTTAGGGTTTTATGTTTAGGATTTAGGGTTTTATGTTATGGTTTATGGTTTAGGGCTTAGGGTTTTTTAGGTTTAGGGTTTTAGGTTAAGGGTTTTATCTATGTTTTTAGGGTTTAGGGATTTGGGTTTTTTAGATTAAAGTTTCTTAGGGTTTTATAGGTTTAAGGTTAGGGCTTAGAGTTTTTATTTTTAGTTTTTAGGGTTTAACATATACAATTTAGGGCTTTATAGGGTTTAGAGCTTCAGGGGTTTTTGGGTTTTTAAGGGTTAGTGTTTCTTAGGCTTTTTAGGGTGTACGGTTTAGGGCTTAGGGTTTTTTGTGTTTTTTAGGTTTAGGGTTTGCGAATTTTTAAGTTTTAGAGCCTTGTGTTATTTAGGGTTTAGCATATATGATTTAGGGCTTTATAGTGTTTAGAGCTTAAAGTTTTTTAGAGCAAGAAGACAAGGTGTAAAAATATATGACTCCGTTAAATATTCAACTTTCATTATTTTTCGTATTCAGTCTTTCATTTTAGTTTCAGTTTTGCTAGGGTTAGCTGGGGGAATGTCCCAACAATTTTAGTCAGTAGAGGCTTTCTTAGACATAGTATTAGATTCAACTTTAGCTTTTGAGTGATTGTTCAGTATCATTAAACTTGTACTACATTTTATATATTCAGATCAGTTTTGGGTATTCCCCACTTTCAGTATCACTGTTTTAGATAATCAGATTGTTTTAGTATGCTTATGATATGCCAGCTTCAAGGTTATCTTGGGGTCACTCCTGATCCTAGGTCCCGTGTTTACGTCAAGGGCCGCACATGTATTTAACTTAACTAGTAAAATGAAATAGAAAATCTTACAAAAAAATTATATTGTCCGGTAGTTATCTACCTTGACTCAATTACATGAAATAAATAATCTAATAATAACACAATGGTATAATATGAAAGATTTTTTTTTGTAGAGTTTTAAATCAAACACAAGATTGAGTGGGAAGCAATGAACCAAACACTTTACAAAAAATAATCCTTGCACTACTAATCTCTGTGTTACTAATCCATGCGTTACAAATCCCTACATTATCAATGTTTGTATCAAACGACGCCTTAGCATTTTGAGAAGAGTTCAAGAGGTTAAAAGAGGAAAGGTTCAAGACATTCGTCAAGGGCCTTGAGATTTGTCGAGGAATTTCACCAAGGGTTAATCCCTAAGAGGTATGTAAAATGTCATAGTGTTCGGTTCGTTCACCCACACGCCAATCATGTAAATTACATCCGTAATATCATTCTTCAGGTTGAATGATTTGAATTTTTTATGGTTGTTCTTGAGGTTTTGTTCTTCATTCTTTGTTTATGGGGTTGGATGAATTTTGAGGTAAGGATTTTGATTTTTGAGGGTTGTTCTTGAGGAAAAGTGAGTATATTCTTGTGTACTTGTATTGGGTAATTGAATCTAAGGAAAACATGAGGAAAACAATTGATTCTAGGCGAGTTAGGGTCAGAAAATGAGAAGAAAAATTCGTCGGGAAGTTATGGGGAGAGGCTGGGACAGTGAGTCCTAGATGCGCCAGAAGGCCTGGGGCGGCATGCCAGTAGTGCGCCAAAACCCAGTCTCTGAAGTTTAGTGTCATGACTCGGGGTTACCCCCTAGAATTAACACGGCGTAATTGACCTCAAAGGGGTCACATACAAGCCTCATAACATTCATGAAGATTAAAGCATAGGAAAATAGTGCGGAATTTAAAACTTTTCTTTACAATCAAAGTCTCTTATAAAATGAAAGAGAATCTATGACACTATGTCACTATGTCAACTTGTCTGAAACCATCTATTATACTTGGAATAAAACTCTTTTAATACAAACTTAGGGACACAGCCCTTACAAAAGTCTAAAAACATAAAAGAAATACAATAAAGGACATAAGGTTGTTCCCTCGAATACAATGAGGACTCACCGATCTTCTTCATCGTGATCTCCTATGAACCTAGCCACAAGGATGAAATCCAATATCTCCAAAGCCTACACTTATAAAAAATGTAGAAAGATGGGGTTAGCACAAAAAGTACTAAGTATGGAAGCCATGCACAAAACTATTAAAACATGCATAAAAAGGGACACTTTATTTGAAATCATGCTATATGCCATTTTTAAACATCATCTTTGAAATAGTTGGAGAATGCAACCAATAAGGCAACTCACATACATTTCATTACAACATGAGAGATATCATTATAATAACAAGCATAGTCTCCAACATCAACCTAATACAAATCCCAATCTTCACAATACATAGCCTCCAATCATAAAGTAATACCAAGTCAAATACCAAGATCATCTCATCATTAAGTAATCAACACATGATCAACCCCTAAGAAACACTTGTGCAATATAAAGTAACTAACATGCATTTACAAGGTACAACATAACCAAAGATCACCTTCATACTCATTTCATAGTAAAGCCATTTCCTTGGTAACCCCTAAGGAACACTTGTGCAATGTGGGGTTAGCATCCCACAATACCAACCCTACTAAGTACTCCTTTGAAGCTACCTTAGTCATGCATTCATCTTTAGACCTCATTATAATCAATAGTCACAAATAAGGAAATATTCATGTACATTACTTGAATTATAAGGAAAGTCGTTCATAACAACCATCCATTCAATATACATGCATGCATTCAAATCTCATCATAAAAAGGAACCATCCCATGATATCCTACTAAGTCTACTTGTGCAATGTAAGAGTGAAGTACCATACCCCCACTCCTACTAAGTAAAGCTCATTAAGAAGTCATAGTATAGTTCATGTCTCATTAATTATCTTTATTCTATAAGGAAAAGTTGCCATAACCGACATAGACCATGTGAGCTACATGGAATTCGGTGTCGTGTAACCCCACACCGAAAGAAGGTGTCCTACTTGCCTAAGGTAGAACTAAAATGTATAGCTATAAGGTGGATCCACTAGCTAAAGACTTATGTGGGCGCATAGTTATGGGATAGGGAGATTGCTTCTAGAAACTCGCCCTATTGCATTGGCGGAGGGGCATCCATCTCATGAGTATCACTTGGATGACCCGCCCTATTGCATTGGCGGAGGGGCCTTTTCCTCATTGTCCATATCCACTCGGTGCTAAGCATTATTTCCCAAATTATATATAATTAGTCTTTGAATTGTATCTACATGTGTGAAGGAATACTTTACCCTTCGTTCAATACAATTCATCAAAATAGCTCATAGATTCATTAAAGTGAGAAATGTACTTTCAATTTTAGAATCATAATTAGTATGTAAGAATAACTTTCACACCAAGATCATGTCTTCTCATGAGAATGGACTTTCAATCAAAACAATAGGATCATCATGGTCATGTACATTTCATGCATAATAATGTGTAAAGGTACATATGAGAACTATACTTTCAATTAACACCATTGATACATCATAATCATGTTTATGCATGGAGTGTGTGTGTGCGCGTAATTGTCCTTGCAATGACACAATAAAAAACATTACCATCATGGACACATCCTCTCAAAGTATTCGTAAACGTGTACATAATATCACAATCATGCATAATTTACATACATTGCATTTAAGGATCATAGACCATGTAAATCAACACATATAACATTTATCATAATAGACATGTATATAATCATAACTCAAATAGTTCATTAATTTGCATGTATAAGCTCATGTACTCACATTATAGGTCATGTAGGTAAAGTCCTTCCACAATAGTACCATATGCAATTCAACATGCACAATGGCTTCCTTCCTAAAGCCTCAATATTCATAAGTCATTCCTTTTAGCCTTTACCTTTAAAGCCCTAGGAGTCATCTTTATATTATGAGCATTAATCTCAAGCAAGACCTCACATGGTCATCATGTAAGCCTAACACTCAAGGTAGACTAACCACATGTTTCATTCCTACTCAATTTTAGTCATATAGCATCAAGTAAACTAAATCTCAATACTACTCAACCATGCTTCATCATGTAAGACATAATCAAGTTCATTCATCTCTACAAGATTCACTCATAAGCAATTCATGATTAGGTGATCTAATCTAAGGCAATTCATCAAGAAGTTCATCAATTTCAGAAGGTCACATCTATACCCTCAATTTGCCTCTTTTATGACATAACTCTAGGCTCCATCAATTTCACCCTAGAATCTTAGGTTAATAAAGAATAAATGTATATTTACACTAATATCAAGTAATTACATCATAATCTACCCACATTCAATCAATTAAATCAACTTCCAACAACACTCATAATGTAGAGAAGAACAATAGCTAGGGTTGGGGAAAACTCATGGATTCTTTGGAATTCAAGTTAAATCATCTAAAATCAGTAGCATCATCAATAAAAAAACATAACTCAACCTTTAAGAACAACTTTGAAAGGAATCCATGGGGTTGAGTTGAAACCCTAGCTAATTGGATTTTCTAGAATTTAGTTAATAGCTTTTGAAAGGGATCCTTGGGTGATATCTTCCGAAGGATGAATAATTACCATAACTTAGTGTAGAATCCAACCAATTTTGTGTAGAAAATTATCCTTATTGAAGCTCTAACTTGGTTTCCTTCTTGGTTCTTCAATGGAGTTTCTAGAGAGAAGATTCCTAGAGAAAAGAGTAGTTGGGTTTTGATTTGGGGTCTTGGGTTATAATGATATAATGAGTTGTTTATGGACTTAAAATACTTTATATACATGTATAATTACCATATTAAATGACCCCTAATGGAAACTAATTAAAAAGGAATTAATTGGAAACTACCTACCTTGGCCGAGATGTTTGGACAGCTTACAAGTGTGGTTCACGAGACCCCCATCCACGGACCATGGATAGGACCACACCCTGTCCTTTGGGTTCATGGTTTGGGTCTGCAGCTAGGCCTTGGTGGCCTTGACCTACGGAACAAGACCACGAGTCGTAGATTAATCTACTGGTCGTGGATTGCATCGGTGGTTCACAAGTTTTTGGCAGCTTTTGCTTTTAAGGGGCAGCCTTGGGGTTAGGGTTTAGGGTTTCCCTCAAGGACCCTTGGTTGGTCCTTGGGGGGTCGTACCTTGATGGTTAACCCCTATAACCCTCATTCTAAATTTGGGAAGTCACTATACAACCTAAAACCAAACATCAAACTCAAAATCTCACACGTGAGGCTCTAGTTTCATCTATTCGTTTCCATTGGACTCTATCTTGGTCTTACTAGTTTTCCGGGTTGTTATATTCAGGGATTGGCACCCCGCTCCAGCAGTGTGTCAGGGTTGCCTGCCCCCTCCCTTTTTTTGTCGTTTGCGTTGTCTGAGTCCTTTTAAAGTGTACCTTCATTCCCTATTGATTCTAACTACTCTAAGCTACATTTAAGCATAGAGATATCCTTCATAACATGAATCATAACCCTTGAATTCATAATTCAAATTCATGGTAGAGTTAAGAGTAAAGTCTTGAGAGTTCTTTCGAGTCATTTTGAGATGTCATTCACAATATTTTGAAACTTGTTTTAAGACTTGGGTACTTGAGTATGAGGATAAGGAGGATTGAGTTTCATTTTTCAAAATGAATATATGGGGACTAAGTATCCCCAAAAGTAAATGTTTTCACATTTAAAAAGAGAGGAAACATCGATTTCCAAATGAGTTCATGAGGAGTTTTTGAGTATAATCTCTTTTAAGAGAACCTTTTGAGTAATAATATCAAAACTTGAGGATGAGAAAAAAAATTTAAACATATGAGCTGAGTTATATTTTTGGAGTAGTATTGAGCACCGATATGGGGATGTCTTTTTAGATGATTTTGTATTGCTTTTAAGCATAGCTTTGTGGATCCACTTAGTTGAGGATGTCTTATACTCCGACAAGGTACATGATAGTTATGGTAGTGTGGGCGAGATGATGTATCATCACATAACTCATAGTGATGGTTGTAAGTTACAGAATCTCCCAAATGGAGTTATTTTGTATCTTTACATACAAACTAAGTTATTATTGCATTTTTAAATAAATTGAGTTGTTATCTACTGTTTTAAATGTGTTATATAAACTACATCTTTATTGTTGTTTTTATACTGCATTGAGTTGAGTATCCATGAGTTGAGGTTGAGTTGAGTAGAGTTGAGGTGAGTATGTTTCCTTCTTTCCAAGTTCAAGCTTTTATGTTATGTTCAATGTTACCCTTACATTCTCTTACATTCAGTGTACTGGTGTCATTTCATGATGCAGATATAGGAGATCAAGGTCATCAATAGGTGCTTCCTTAATACCATAGCAGTTCGAGTTAGCTTTGGTGAGCCTCCTTGCTTTCAGAGGATTCCACATTTTCTTTTTCAGTAATGATAGGATGTCATGGGTCTTGTCCCCACTTTCATCATAGTTATTAGAGGATTCATAGATAGACAGTAGTAGTTGAGAAGTTTGTTTCATTTTCAATTGTTAATGTTCTAGACTTGAGTTTCCCTTGTGGCTAGTTTGAATATTTTTAAATGTTCTAAGTTAAGTATTTGAGACATTTAAGTTAAAACATTATATTTGAGTTTATCTAATGTTGAGTAAGTCTTCCACTAAGAGTTGAGCAAGGCTAAGGGTTCGTTTGGGGCCAGCAATAGTTCTCGAATGTTGGCCATATCGAGGGTGTAGGCTCAGGGCATGACAAACATAGTATCAGTGCACAGAGTACAAGCATCCTAGGGTGTCTATGAAGTCGTGTATGTAGAATCCTAGTTATCGGTGTGAAGTGTGCCACATCTATAATTAGGAGGCTGAGACATTTAGGAACTATCTCACTTCTTTCATACTCTTTTGTGCGATAGAGTTCAACTTTATAAAGTTTCTTTCTAATTCGTGCTTGCTCGTATCTGTCAGATCATACCTCCACGAAGAGTTGTCTGAGGTCTTCCTGCTATGAGGAATGTTGATCCTCAGGATCAAGGAGTCCCTAATGCACCAGAAGTGCAACCCCAAGGAGAGGTCACAATGCTGAGTTACGGTATGCTATCCGGATGTTGAGTCAAGTTGTGACCAATGGAGTTGGGAAACAGAGAGTTAATCGACAGGATGTGGCTGATACATCCAGGATCCGTGAGTTCTTGAGGATGAATCCTCAAGACTTCACCGGTTCAAGTGTGACTTAGGTCCGGAGAACTTTGTGGAGGAATTGCACGTTCATTTAAGCTTGACATGCCATGACATTTGGCAGTAACCTTTTTTAAATATTAGTTTTCGAAATCCTATTTTTTCTTTAAATGTCTTGATATATGTTTCAAATTATATTACGTAAAAATGTTTCGTCTTATCTATCAAGAAGTGGGAGATCGGAGAAATCAATCGGAAATTATAACACCCTGTAAAAACTAGTAACACCTAACTAATGCTTGACAGAATCTAGTAGGTGAAACTAAAGCCTGAAATGTGAGTTTGAAGTTGGAAACTTGATTAAATGTTGTTAAATGGTTTCCCGAGCGAAGGTTGAGGAAGTTAGGGGTTAAACGTCATGATAAAACTATAATGCCCGGAAACTAGTGAGTTGAACTAGTATGTTGTAGAGTCTTGTAGTGGAATTTTGGTGTGTCGTATGAGGGTTAAAATCAAGATAAATGGCTCCCGTAATTAGAATGACATGTTTAGAGGTTAAATATCCGGGTAAGACTTCCCAAGGACCACCCAAGGGGTCCTTGAGGAGGACCCCAACAATGCCCAAAATGTTGTCAAAACAACTTGTACCACGACCCCTATTGACTCCCCTTAGATCAACCTACACCTCGTAGGTCATGGGAATAGGTCAGGCCTAAGTTGGCCTGCAAAATATGAGTCTCTGACCCAAACCACGTTACCAAACGACGTCCAGTAGACCCTTCCATGGTCCGTGGATGGGGTCTAGTAGATGCTGCCAATTTCCAACTTTTTTGTAACACCCTGTATCCGAAAATAGACCAGATTGCAGATTTCTGGTTTTGCAGGTGGAACTCACGGGCACCATCCAATTGACCGTAGGAGGACCCACGGTCCGTCCTGCAGATTCGTGGTTCGTGTCATCAACCTCCCCCAGAACTCAGCCAGAAATTCGGCAAAGTATTGACCCACCGCCGGACCTACGGTCTGTAGGTCAGGTCACGGATCGTGGTTCGTGTCTGTAGATCGATGCCCCTAAAGCCCAGCTTCAGTCCCGATTGATGGTTGACCAGCACGGACCGTCATTCGATGCACGGTTCGTATGTCTGACCGTAGGTGAGGGTAGCAGCCAGTTAGATGAAAATTGTTGAGTGGGTTAACTTCAGATGGTCATAACTTTTAACACAAAAGGAATTATGTGTCCCATGACCTATGATATGATAGATAATTGAATACTCTTTCCAACGCCACCAATTTTGCTAAAGTCCGACCTCCGTCAGTCACTCCGACAACAGTTAAGTCAGGGGTCTTTTCCTATTTCGTTGGACCCATAAGATACGTCGTTTAGACCCTAAATCATGAGATTTTAGTCAATTTAAGCCTAGAAACATAACTAGAACTTACCTAAGTCAAATCATTAATCAAAGCTTAGAAAAAATTAGAGCGTAAGAGGAGAAAAGAGGTCAAGAACCCTAGTTCAAGAACGCAGCAAGTTTCATTCAGTTACAGCCCCGAAATCAAAAGATTTCTCCGTGAAATTCATCACCAAGTATGTGGGATTTCACTAGTGGGTTCCTTTCACCCATTAGATCCCTAGAATTCAGTCAGATTCTTGATTCCATGATTATGAAAAAACCTAGGGTTTCTAGAATTTCAACAAATCATCATGAATTAGTTATTTAAATGTTCCAAATCAGATTATCAAGTTGTTGCTCAGTTTATTGCATGAATTTCATAACCCTAGCTATGTATTTCTTTAATTCTTGAATTACACATGCTAGGTCAGATATTTCAGTATTCAACTATACATGCCTCAGTTTATGAATGCACCATTATCAAATTAATTGTTGCATTCTTAGTTTTGCATGTTCAGTTTTGAGCTATCCATTATTACATAAATTCAGTCGTAATTTGTTAATCACTTAATCTATTGGGAGTAGCATAATATTGAGTTGGACTAGGGTTCAGCGTACCCATATAGTCGCAGAACTACAAGCCACGTAAGTGTAAGTCTCCTCTGTGGGCAACATCAGTTTAGTGATCACGCCAGCATGCCTCTACACCTTTGGCCAGGTGTATTGGATCCTCTAGATGGGGAATATACATCGGACCCCATATTTAGCTCATGTTGTTTTATGTCGATTATTAGTAGCTCCCACAGTTCAGTCAGACTCTATTGCATTAACCACATTTACAGTTCATTCAGTATTTAGTCAGCATGTTATAAATTGGTCATTGCATTCTATTATCTCAGCATTAAGTATTTATATCATGTTCAAATTATTTCATTGCTTTATTGCTTTGTTCAGTTATATGTTATTTCAGCTTTACTCTATCCTGCATGCTCAGTACCTTGACGCATACGTGCGCTATATCTTCTCGTGATGTAGGTTCAGGTTCTCAGCATCTAGATCACGTTTAGATCGGTTCCCGAACTTCATTTCATCAACATCAGTGGTGAGTCCTCATTCTTCGAGGACTAGTGACATATTTATCTTTATCGTTTTTATTCCTTTAGTTTCAGTTTCGCTAGATCTAGTTGGGGCATGTACCAACATTTCTAGTCAGTTTAGAGGCTTATTTCAAACATAGTTAGATTCAGCTTAGTATTGAGTTAATATCTTCTTTGTATTAAACTCATCAGTTTTCATATATCTCAGTTATAGTATATGGGTATTCCCCATCTTTTTATTTTATTTATCATTTAGCTTCCGCATCAGTTTATTATCTTTAGTATGCTCATGATCATGCCAGCAGGTTTAGCTTGGGATCACTTGTGGTCCTAGGTCCCGTGTCCGCATCTCGAGGGTAGCTCGGGTCGTGACATTTTTAGTTTTAAGTTGGTGATTAGGAATTAAGTTAGTTAATTAATTAAGGGCTTAAGGGGTCAGTTAAGTAGTTAAATAACCACCTATATAAGCTAATCCCTAAACTAAGTCATTAACTCATTAGAACCCAAGACCCAATCAAAACCCAACTACCCTTCTCTCCGAAATCTTCTCTCTAGAACCTCCACTGAAGAACAAAGAAAGAGTTCAAGGAAAGCTTGAAGATAGGAGCTCTTCTACACGAAATTGGAAGTATTATACACCTAAGTTATGGGATTTTTTCATTCTTGGTTAGCTATATCCAAGTAGCCCCTTTAACTTTGTTTTCAAATTCCCCAAATCTAGGGTTTTCAAATCTTGTCATGGGTCTTCTTCCAAAATGAATTAAATTGTTTAATTAAGGTTTATTATGATTGATTTTGATGATTTATGATTGCATTAATGGAGTATTGATGGTTTTTGATGAAAATCTCCCTTGGACCCATGATTTCCCCTTTTTCATAAATTGTGAACTAAGGTGTGACTTGATTGATTATAGAAACTTAATAATCGATTGGGTTTAGTTTTATTATGTTGTTGAATAATGATGTATCTATATCTAACATGGTAATTCTAGTAATTTAGGGTTGATCTTAATCCTTAGCCTTGAAGGGCAACTTGCTAGGGTTGTATATGTTGATGAAGATTGTAGATGAACTTGTTGATCCACTTGAAAGGTGGAGTTGTTTAATTATGATGTAATTGCATGATATAAGTGTGATTTTACATGTATACTTGATTAACCTAAGATTCTAGGGTTATTTCATGAAAGAGGCAAATTGAGGGTTTGGATATGAACCTCTAAGATTGAGTAACTTCTTGATGAATTGCCTTAGATTAGATCACCTAGTCTTGAATTGGTTTAGGGTAATGCTTCTAAACATGAATTGACTTGATCATGATATTATGTGCATGTTGATGAATACTTGAAAGTATAAAGTGCCAATCATGATGTGATTAATGTATGGATGAGTTGTTGGATCATGGTATTCCCTTATATATTGTTCTATTGATATATGTTTGGAATGAGTTGGTCCATAGCCCTTGAAGGGCATATTGTGATGGTTTGTGCATATTAGCAAGATTGTGTGTACTCATGATTTACTTAGAAGTTGAAAGTCCTATGATCGTTGAGTATATTGTGGTATTGTTGAAAGGTTGTTCTTCCCTTACCCCTACACTTGACATTGTATGAATGGTCTAGGATGAGTATAATGTTGTTGTTGTATCATTGCAAGGACAATTACACACATACACTCCATGCATAAACATCATCATGATGTATCACTACAAAAAAATGCTTGAATAGTGGGAGTTTAAAAATGGAGGCCAGTTCCAACCCCTGCAAATTATATTAAATAATGGGGGTTTTCTAAACTGACGTAAATATAAATATTTAGCAGGGGTTCAAAACCTTCACAGATCCCAAAAAAAATAGTGCCAGCAACATTCCCGCTTTTCTTTTGGTTTCCCTCAATTTTTTTAGTAAATATTTTTCATATCTCAAAAACCTACCTCACTTTTCAGTTCACAAGTTTTGACTCTTTACTACTTTTTTTAGTATTTCTCCTTTGCAATTCACAATCAAAGAGTTCTTGTTTGCAGCTTCTCCACACAATCTGGTACACAACTTTTTGTTTATCTTTCAACAAAATAATTGCTATTTTTTGAGTTTGATCGAATTTTGATATGAGAATCTCAAATTTTTATATGGGTTTCTCAAATTTTGATATGGGTATCTCGAATTTTCATATGGGTATCTCAAATTTTGTATGGGTATCTCAAATTTTGGTATTAGTATCTCGAATTTTGATATATTTATATTTAGTGCTCGTTTGAATTTGGAATTTTCGTAGATGGGTTCAAAATCTGTGAAGGAGCAGTATGTTCTTGAGAAGTGTTCTCATTTGTGGAAGATGTTTGTTCCCTTATTTTCACAAATGGGTTTCCCATCTACTGATTAGATTTTCATTCTTATTTTTTCTTGTGATTGTGATTTTGCAGTACATTAATCTATTGATTGTTTTAGAACTTATGACCATTGTTTTGACTTATATTGACTTAGATTTTTTATGAGTTGTAACGTTTACCTTATCTCCTTATGTTTTGATTATGGCTTATTGAAATTATGTAAGTTTAGATAGTCAATCAATTGAGCTAATAAGATTTATCTAGATGAAATTGAAATGATCTATTAAAAATGAGTTTTCATTTTTTTGATGTACTTTGATGTATAGGGCTAAAAATTTATCTCGGTTATTTTTTATGGTTTGATATTAGATGGAATGATAACATTGTAGAATTAAATGTTCATTATATATAGTCATTTTTGTGTTGGTTGTTTGTAGAGTACTATACCTAGAAGTACTTTTTGTTTCAAAATATGTTTTGAAGGCTCTACCATATGATATGTTGATAATTTATGGGAGGAACATCTTAGTGTTGATTCTACTTTGAAGTTTGAACCAACTCGAGTGGTTGTTGTATTTGTTTGCTGTAAAAAAAAAGGAATTATGACAAATTTTGTTGGTACATAGCCACCGTACAATGAGATTTGGATGTGTTTTTTTTTCCAATTAGGTAGTTAAAGTTACGAGATTCATAATTAATGTATTGCATCTATTGCATAAGCTATAAGTTCCTCATTTAATTCTTTTGGTTATTTTAATGATTTGTTGAATGAAACTTTTGTCGTATTACAAATTTATTTTGAATATGATTTTATACATTTTTAGTACATTTATAAGACAATGTCTCATCATTAACATGGAGGATTTGGTATCAAGTGTGAGTTTTGTTATGAATTCTTTGATTTTGTGTTCTCTGATAATTAATTTTTATTCTCATCAAGTGATGCTAATGGACACTCATTTTCTTACTCATGAAATCTTATAGGTGATATTCTTGTATGTTAATCTATTTTTTCAATGGATAAGTCTTGGATTGGAATGCCAAGAAACACATTGGAGTATTTGCTTGGTCTAAATCAATTTCTAGATTTTGCATTTAACAATGGAGCTATAGGAGATAAAATTAAATGTCCATGTCCTAAATGTGGTTTTGGAAAGTGGCAAACTAGAAATATAGTGTTTGACCATTTGATCAACAAGCCGTTCCCAAAGAATTATGTCACTTGGGTTATGCATGGAGAAATGAATGTGTTTCCTAATTCGAGAAACATAGAGACCACTCAGGCTACACCACCCACTAAAAATCCAATAGAATTATTGGTTAATGAAGCATTCGGGGGCTTAAGGCATGAGGGTGTTGATGTAGGTCCATCACCGGTAGTGGAAGAAGAAGAAACGTTACATGATACACCTACTTTAAATAAGAAAAACTTATTTGAGTTGCTTAAAGATGGAAGTAAAGAATTGTATGAAGGCTCCAAGTACTCAAAGTTGGAATTTTTGTTAAAGCTTTATCACATTAAGTGTTTGTCGAGATTAAGTGATAAGGGAATGACTATGATCCTAGATCTACTTAGGGATGCATTTAAATTTGCAAAGATCCCTGATTCTTTTTATGAGGCCAAGAAAACCTTAAATAAGTTGAGTCTTGATTATATCAAAATAGATGCTTGTCCAAATGATTTCATGTTGGATTGGGAAGATGATGTTAACGCCGAGACATGTAGGTATTGTCACACTTCTAGATGGAAGCCAGAGAAGAAGAGCAATACAGATCATACACCGACCACAAGTAAGAAGAAAAAGAAGAAGCAAAAGAAGAATCCTGCAAAAATTTTGCCATACTTTCCCTTAAAACCAAGATTGCAAAGATTGTTCATGTGTTCTAAAATTGCAGAGCATATGAGATGGCATGTAGAGGATGATAACAAAGATGTAACCCTACAACATCCTAGAGATAGTGAGGCGTGGAAGAAGTTTGATACAACTTTTCTTGAATTTTCTTTTGATCCTCGAAATGTTCGATTAGGCCTAGCTAGTGATGGTTTCAATCCTTTTGGGACAATGAGTACTAGTCATAGCATTTGGCCTGTTATTTTGGTTCCATACAACCTTCCTCCATGGTTGTGTATGAAACAACCAAATTTCATCCTCTCAATGATTATTCCAGGTCCACGTGCACCAGGAAATAACATAGATGTATACCTCTAATCCATTATTAAGGAATTGAAAGAGTTGTGGAGTGATGGTGTTGACACTTTTGACTCATCAAAGAATGAAATGTTTAGAATGCGAGCCGCTCTTATGTGGACAGTTAGCGACTTTCCTGGACTTGATAGCTAATCTGGTTGGAACACACATACTGGTCTTGCATGTCCCTCATGTAATTTTGACGCAGAACCTTGTCAACTTCCTCATAGTAGAAAGTGGTGTTTTATTGGCCATCGTTGATTTTTATCTAGAATCACAAATTTAGAATGATGAGGCGTCGTTTTGATGGAACTGTGGAGAGAGGACCCCTCCAAAGAAGTTATCAGGATCAGATATTTTTCAACAAGTGAAAGATATCAATGTCACATTTGGAAGACCAACAGAGTTGAATCGTAAAAGAAAACGAAACAAGCAAAGAAATGATGATGAAGGTGGAACTCAACAATGGAGAAAAAAACATCTTCTTTGATCCTCCATATTGGGAGTCTAATTTGTTGCGCCACAATTTAGATGCTATGCATATTGAAAAGAATGTGTTTGACAACATCATATGTACCTTGCTAAATGATAAAGAAAAAACAAAGGATCATATTAAAGCTCGAAAAGATCTATAAGACATGGGTATATAGCGCAATATATGGCCGGATGAGAATGGTGAATGTCGGCTTGGTGCATTTACAATTCCAAAGAAGAAGAAATTGGCCTTTCTCAAGACTTTAAAGAATATCTTAGTGCCAGATGGTTATGCAAGTAATATATCTCGTTGCATTGATTTGGATTTGGATTAAAGAGTCATGATTGTCATATCCTCATGCAACAGTTGTTACCGATAGCAATTCACAATGTTCTTCCAAATCAGGTCGTTGCAACTCTGGTAGAGTTTTCTTCCTTTTTTAGGAAGCTTTGTATGAAGAGCTTAACCATCTCTGACCTGGAAAAGCTACAAAATCGAATTGTGGAAACCTTGAGTCATCTAGAGATATTGTTTCCCCCTTCATTTTTTACTGTAATGATTCATCTGACTGTCCATCTAGTTGATGAAGTAAATGAGGTGGGCCTGTATATTATCGCTGGATGTATTTTGTTGAAAGGTAAAAACTTTCTTATTCAAAATTATTGAATTGAATCTGGAATAGAATTTAAATATAAATAAGTTTTCTAGCACTTCATTATCTTGATCATAGATTGTTAGGTCATTTTAAGTCTCTCGTACAGAATAAATCTCAATCAGAAGGCTCAATAACTGAGGGGCATAAGGTTGAAGAAGTTCTAACTCTTTACTCTCGTTATTTTGACGAAATTGAGTCAAGGTTGAATCGACCTAAGCGTGTAAACGATGAACCAAATCATAATGAAGCTTCTGGAAAGTCATCTATGTTTCCACAACAAGGTAAACCTGTTAGAGGCTCCACAACATAACCATTGACTACTTTAGAGAAAACTCAAGCTCATCAATGTGTTGCTTAATTGCGCAGCAGTGAAGCCATTCATTGAGTATGAAATTTTGAACTTGTTTTTATTTTTACGAAATGTGTAGAATAATCAAGTAAAAATTTAATATATAAAACAATTTTGTAGTGAATTCAGACAGCACATCAAAAGAAGTACAAGAGGTCAAAGAGTTTCAACAACAGAGGTATAGAAGAGAGTTAGTAAAGAGTTTCCTGATTGGTTTCCTAAGTGAGTGAGTAAATAATTTTAGAATGTTTGTTTTGAACATATTTATTTGTCAATTTAGTATCTCTGACAGATATATTATGTTTGTTTAGATTATGAACCCAGATATCGCAGAAACTATCTCTGATGATATGAAGTTTTTAGCACAAGATGCAAGAAGATTTAGTGCTTATAACATTAATGGCTTCAAATTTTGAATTTTATTTAGAGAACAAGGATCAAAAACTCAAAATAGTAGAGTTTTTCTCATCTCTGACACTTCTTGTATTGCGTCTAGCGTAGATAGGTGTGCAAGACAAGCAGACCTGCCATATTATGGAAAGTTAGAAGAGATTATCGAGTTTAATTATTATGGCAGGTTCAAAGTTATTATTTTCAAGTGTTTATGGGCTGATACTACTCAAAATAGAGGGTACAAAACAGATGCTTGGAAGTTTAACTGTGTCAATTTTTCTAAATTAATTCACACTGGTGATTGCGAAGATCATGATCTATATATGGAAGCATCACAAGAAAATATGGTCTACTATTTTGATGATGAGACTGATAAAGAATGGAGTGTCGTTGTACATCTAAAGCCAAGAGATTTGTTTGAAATGGGGGAGGTTGATGAAGAGGATCTGTACGAGAATGAGCCATACCAACACAAGAATTTGGACAATTTTTTGATGATGACTACAAAAATATCCAAATTGCAATAGATGAGAATATGAATGAATCAACTACCAAAGATTTGGACAATATTTTGCATTTTGAGCTGTGTTTTTAGAAGTGTTTAGTTGTTGGCTCTTCTCATTTTAGTTTCTTGTATTATGTGTTTGACACTGCAATTTCTGCAATATTTTAGTAGCTATTTTTTCTACTTTTAACTGCTGTTATTTTGTGTTTGAAATTGTAGTGTTTATAGTTTTTGGCTACTATTTTGTTGCTTTTAGGTGCTGCATTTTTGTGTTTTAAGTTGTTTCTACTGTGATTTATCTACTATTTTTTCAATTTTTAGTTGCTGATTTTGTGATTTTAAGCTGTTGTTTCTGCAGATTTTTGGTTGCTGTTTTTTTAGTTTTAGGGGCTGAAGATGAAGTTCTAAGCTGTTGTTTTTGGCTGAATCTTTTTTAACTGTTATGAAATTAATTGATTCATGCTACAGGATTTGAAATATTGAATTATCAGCATGTCAAAGTTCAAGCGTTTACAGAAAAAACAAAACTCAGATCAATTAGCATATGATTCAAAAGGTGTGGAATCAACACATTCATTTCTCCAATCAACAGCATGTCTGCCACCACATCAGACCACATCATTTCTGGCCACAACACATTCAGTCCCACTATTTCAGCCGACATTACAGGCGCCTCCAATATTTCAGCCTGTTTCACAATCATCTCAATCAGTTGACTCGGCATCACATTCAGCTACGATGGATCAACTTATGTCACAACTGGCTCCGACAGCTTATCCTACATCACAACCATCTCATTGAGTTCACTTGACATCATATCCGACTTCAACAGAACAAGACTCGTCACAACAAATTCCAACAGTTCAAGCTCCATTCAAAAAGCGTATTGGGCGTGAATCACAGTCATATTGGACTGTAGAAGCAATAGGTAAATAATTTTGAGTATCAGCACATATTCAATAACCATTATTTGTTTCTCTCATAGCTTCAACTTATCTTTGTTTTTATTACAGATTTAGAAAACAATGTCAAAAGGCTCAAAGTAAAAAAAAATAGATGTGCTTAATTTATCTGGTGATGAACTTATTGTGGTTAATTTGATTACCTAAATGAACCATTTGGAGAGGCTCGTAGCCTTCATTTAGGCTTTTGTGGAATTTTAGCATGTGATTGCTCTTTATTTCCAATCAACTTTGAGAAATGGTCGAGTGTGTCTATGTCATACTTAAATCGTGTCTTCAATCAAATTATAAAGATATAAGCTTACAACTAGACTCTTACTCTATTTTACTTTTTGGTGAGAAAGATAATTGGTAATTTCAATATTATATTTACAGTCAATAGATAAACTAACTAATATTTTTTTTCTTGAAGCCCAAGTTCTACTTTAAGACAACAGAGTCAAATGCGCAACAACATATTTATAAATCTATTGGAAAGAAGTGGGCTGCAAATAAGAACAACTTGTGGAAGTTAGTCGAAGACCCACTTAAAAGTAAGGTTGAGATTATTGATAATGTGCTAGATGGAATTCCACGAGATCAATGGATTTCTTTTGTTGATTACCAATATAAAGAATCAACAAAGGTACTTATGTTACTGTTTTTACTAGTCTTTATTATCATGTAACTATTTGATTTTTTTAATTAAGTTTCGTATATTTTTTATAAGGAAATGCGTAGAAGAAATACTGAAAATCGGAAAAAACAGACAATTTCACACACAAGTGGCTCCAAAGTGAATGCTACGAGAAGGGCTGAAATGGTGATTAGTAAATTAACTTATTATGTATTCATTTTTGAATAGTAAATTATTCTTATTTGGATTTTTTATCTATAGATGGCTGAAACAGGAAAAAGACCTAGATGAGCACAAATATATATTGCTACTCATAAAAATAAAGATGGAGTATATGTTAATGAAGCTGCAAAAGAAATATGTGTAAGTTTCTTCATGAATTCTAATTGTATTTCAACAAGATAAAAACAAAAAAGATAGGGCAATAGTTGTGAACTAGTTGATTAATGATGGAGGTTATATAGACTCAATTCTTTGCTATTTAATTGTACTATGATGGCTTGTGGTCCCATACCTCTAACTACTCATGTTCTTATTACGTGTACATATAAGTAGTTTTTATCTTTCTGTCTTTACTAAGGTGATTCCAATATTACTGCTTGTTTATTTGCGGCATTGATTTTGTATGTATAGGAAAAAATTGAGCTAACTTTGAGCCAAAGTACCATGGATGAGTCTCAAATTTCACCAAATGATGTTGTTGGTAAGGTTTTAGGAAAAGAGCACTCTGGAAGAGTTAGATGTTTGGGATTAGGAGTTGTCCCCAGTAAAGTTTTTAAACAAGTAAGACCGCGTTTTGGTGGTGCAAGTGCTTCAAGTAGTGAAGGCTCATGTTCGTCCCAATGCCAAGAGAACCACAATCAAATGATGACTGCTCATAATCAAATGATGAATGCTTTTAAGGCGTATATGATAATGAAAGAAGGGATGATACCAAAACAATTTGCGGGGTTCTTTGCTTCTCCTTCGATAAATTCTTCTACAACTGTAAGTAATGTTCTTACATTTCTATTTTCATTTGATTTGTATATTGCTTCTCCTTTCTTTAATGCATTTTTTGTTGACATATATTAACTGATGATAAGTATAGTTTGAAACATAATATTTGCCAAGGATTTTACATTTTTTCATATCACTTAAATAATTTTATACTTTATTTTTTTATGCAGCCAAGTGATGCTGCTAGTGAACCAATTCCGCCTATGCATACAAGAAGATCATGCAGTGGTGATAGTAATCCTAGCCATGACAACCGTTGATTATATTGTAGTGAACCAATTCCGCCTATATTCTTAGCTAATTAATTTGATGACAAGATTGTGTGATTGGAGGGGATGTTAAAATGTTGAATTGGATATTTTGTGTTTAGATTTAGTGTTTGATTTTGATTAACATATTTGATGTTGACAATATCATTTTAGTGACTAATGATAATGCAATATTTTTGTGACTTTATGATATGTCGTTAAAGAATATATATTTCTTCACCTTGAAACATATTTTCGATTTGATTATGGTCTATAGCTTAATTAGTGATTCTATAAATAATATTTGAATAAAAGTATATTGAATGAATTGTAGAGCTTATGCGATTGCTCAGATTTTTCAATATAAGCAATTGCAAAATTGTGGAGGTTTTAAACCCCGGCTATTTGTAACTGAAAAATAATATCAAAAGATTTAATTTTAAATTAGCGTGGGTCGACCTCCACAAAGTAACCCCCGCTAATTGATTGTGGGGGTCAAAGAAAAACTGCTGCAAATTGCTTGCGACAACTCTTAATGTGGGAGTTTTTACAACTACCGCAATACTAGATTGCTGGGGTTTTAAACCCCCAAAAACCTTAAAATTAACCCCCGCTATTTAAGCATTTTTTTTTGTAGTGTATCAATGGGGTTAATTGAAAGTATAATTCTCATATGTACCTTTACACATTATTATGCATGAAATGTACATGACCATGATGTTGTTGTGTTGCTTGTAAAAGACACTCTCATGAACATGATGTGAAAGACTTACTCTCACACTAGGGATTCAAAGGAATCCATGAGCTACCATGAAACCATGATTTTTGAGTGTTATGCATTCTTCCATGAACATGATTTTTAAAGTAAAGACTTAACATGATTTTTAAAAAAGGGAATTAGGCTTAGCACCGAGTGGTTAGGAACAAGAGATGGAAACCTTTTACCTCAGTCAGTTTGGGTTTCTAGAAGCAATCTCCCTATCCCATAACTATGTTCCCACAGAGGTCTATTAGCTGGTGGATCCACCTATAAGCTAATCATGAACATGAACCATGAACATGAGCTATATCTATGACTTCTTAATGGACTTTGCTTGGTATGAGTGGGGGTATGGGACTTCACTTGTACATTGCACAAGTAGACCTATGAAGGGGTTATGGTGTGGTTTAATTATGACATGAATGTATATAAATCCATGTGTGCATGTAATGAGTTGTTATTTGGAATGACTTACTTACTATGAACTATAAACATCATCTTACCTTGTCTATGATTATTGGCTTGTGTTGTACATTGTAAATGCATGTTAGTTACCATACCTAGCACAATTGTTTCTTAGGGTTTGCTTATGTGATGATTACCTAATGATGAGATGATCTTGATATTTGACTTGTATTACCTTATGATTGGAGGCTATGTATTGTGAAGGTTGGGATTTGTATCATATTGATGTTGGAGACTATGCTTGTTATTGTAATGATATCTCTCATGTTATAATGAAATGTATGTGAGTTGCCTTATTGGTTGCATTCTCCAACTATTTCAAAGATGATGTTCAAAAATGGCATATAGCATGATTTCAAATGAAATGTCCCTTTTCATGCATGTTTTAATGGTTTTGTGCATGGCTTCCATACTTAGTACTTTTTGTGCTAGCCCCTTCTTTGTACAAGTACTTTTTGTGCTAGCCCCTTCTTTGTACATTTTCACCAAGTGTAGGCTTTGGAGATATTGGATTCCATCCTCGTAGATAGGTTTATAAGAGATCAAGAAGAGGAAGATTGGTGAGTCCTCATTGTATTTGAGGGCTCAACCACATGTCCTCTATTTCTCAATTTACACTTCTCTATGATGTAGGTTATATTCTATTTTAAACAGCTAAATTAGTAACACAATGGACAGGCATACCTTATGCCTATCTTTTAGAAGATGATGTCTCGTCAGAAGGACAAGATAGAGGAACAATATGAGAAGGTGTATCATTATCAAGTAAAGTTACACAATGATTATATAATATCATCATTTGTGTCACTCATTGTCTTAAACATACTAGGTTCTTCTTCATTTTTAATTTCTAAAGAACTATATATAATGCTAACAATTCTGACCTATTAGTAACATTCATACATGAATTTAACTTAGCACCAATCAAATAAATAGGAGGAATAGGAAAAAAATATTTTTAATTTTTTTCTATAATTTCAATAATAACCTCTTTGTAATCTACTTTAAATTTGTATTCACTAAGCAATAAAGAAAGATTGATTATGTAAGCTAAAATATTACAAGTACAATGATAATAAGCACATAGAAATTCAACAGTAGCGGTATAAAGTTTTTCTTAAATTATTAAAACAACAATATGTTTTATATTGTACATCTTTCTTGATATATAAAGATAATAGGTAAGAGCATGAATTGAAACATTCTGGGACTACAAATCATTAGCACTGCATAAAAACATCCCCCCGGAGTAGCTGTTAATATGAATAAGAGAAAGATTGTTCTAGCCATTTATGTGCATTCAATGTACTCTACATATAAAGGAATACATAGATTTGAACATACTAAAATAAGAAATTGAAAGAGTTCATTGAAATGGAAATTTCCTGAAAAGCTAATCATACTTCTCCCTATCGGAACATTAAGGTTGTTATGCTCATTACTAAAAATTTTAAAGAAATGAAATATAAACATGGTGTCACGACCCGATCCTACACCCTGGACGTAGCTGGCACTCAAGAACCATTGTTGGTCACCAAGCGAACCCTCATCATGGCTGACTACAAGCGGAACACTAACTTGAGCATACATAAGCATCAAATTGAATGAAATGTTTAAAAACAGTGTATTGAATCTCAAAACATTGTTGAATATACTTAGTATGAAACATAAGATTTAAATAAAATATTTGAAACTGAAAAACTCTCTAAAATTGTCTATCTATGAAGCCTCTACTATTAAGGAAGGATACCGGGACAAGACCCATGACACCTCAAACTACTAACTGGAAAGTAACTTTGAAGTCCTCTGGAATACAAGGAGGCTCACCAAAGCTAACAAGAGTGTAGAATGATCTCAACGAAGCACATGTTGATAATCATGAACACCTATATCTTCATCATAAAAAGATGCAGGTCGAATGACATCAGTACATGGAATGTATGAGTATGTAATATGGTTGAGTAAAGAAATAAATGAACTGAATGACTGAAAGCAACTCAGTAGAATCAATACATGAACATAAAGTGAAAACCATTTAAGCTTTACAATAAAATATACAATGAAAGCAACATAAAAATAATATATTTTACTTGTGGTGAATTTTTCTAACCGACAACTATTACTATGAGCCTAGAAATGATACAACGTCCCGTCACACGTTGCAAGGGTCCATCCTATACCTTGCTGGGGGTATAGGATTATACCGTGACTATGGATCCATCTAATTAGCCTTCTCAGAGGCAGTGAATAGTCGCATGAAGAATCAATGCTATCATATCCTATGTAGGGTACGTAGTTCTATGGGACTTCCGAATCATAAAAGACTCTAATCCAACTCAGTGCTCGATACTACCCCAAAATAATTAATATAACTTTGTTCTCAATTCACCCATTACATTGAATGGACTTCTTACATTACTTGAAATACTTTTCAAAACATGAGACGTGTTTGCCTTCTTGAAAATATGCACTTATGAACTTATCTTTCAAGTCCAATAATTAACATAGGTACATATGTATATATACGAATAACATAACATTAGAAACTCTTAAGTCTTTATGAAATAGAACCTTTAAAAATTTTCTCAAAATTCATCTGTACTTCCTCAAAAACATAGTTTAAAACTCAAGTGTTGGCTTTGAAAAACTTCTCAAGATTTATAACTCAAAATAGGATTCATGCTTAATTATATACAAGAACAAATCAACTTAAGGATCACAATAACAATATAGAAATCCAATACTTAGGAATAAAATTTCAATAGAATTAGGAATTCAAGAACTCAAAATCAACTTATCTCATGAATACTCAAATCTAGTGAGAGAATCCTAGATTACTTACTGATCTGAAAGTAGATGTAGAGCATGAGGACAAAGTAGTCCAAAACTATGATAGCCTTACATATCTGGAAATATAAGGTTCTTTAATAATCTTGAAGAAGAATCTTGATTAGAAGTTTTGAAACCCTAGCTTAAAGGTAAAAAATCAAGAAAACCTTTCTTGAGATTCTTCAATTAGTTTCTAGAAATCTCTATGGCCAAGAATTATGATTTTCATTAGTCATTCATAATTGTATAGAGGAATTTGAGTTGGAAAGAATGGAATTCTTGGAGAAATACTTACCTTGAAGAAGAATCTTGGAAAAGATTGAAAAACTCTTGTAAAAAGATTGAAAGAATCTTGAATAGAGTCTTCTATTTTGATTTCCCTTAGGGTTTTGCCTAAAGGTTTGAGAGAGAAGAGAATGGAGGATTAAGAGACGAAAATCTGATTGTTTTGAGCCTTGTTTTAGTCAAAAAATTTGTTTAGGGTTTTCTTAGAAGTAAAAGGCGAAAACGACCCTTTTTAATATTTTCCCACAGGCAAATTCATCACTGCACTGTATCAGGTTACTAAAATATTCATGACTTTTTACTCAGAATTTGGATTGACGCGAAATTGGTGGCATTAGAAAGAAGATTCAAATACCTTTAATTTAATAGGTTATGGGCCACGTAACTCCTTATATTCTAAGAGATATGGTTGTTTGAAGTTCACCTAAGTAGAATCTTACATCAAAACTTAATCGATAAGGAAACTTTCAAGTCTACTTTGTGCTAGGAGTTTCTAGTGACCTTAGTTGATATCCAAAATCATTCCCACACTAAAGAATTTACCTTTACACATATGGTCAATTTAAGAATCACCCAATATGTCCCTACAAGTAAATGAAGAATTGTTCGAGTTTTAACTTAGAAATTTTCGGGGTGTTACATATGGTATATCTTTTGATCAGGCCTTGAATCGATCCTTTCCTTTTTATGTGCAGGATTTCCATATTTGTCCATTCTCTCTTTTTTTTCTCTCCTTTAAGTAAGTCTGTAGTCTGAATCCTTTAGATATCTCAGAAAATAAGGTTAAATAGAAACCACAACTGGAAAGTGAAGACACTATGGAGTTCCCAAATCAGATTAGGAAATGAGAACTGATGAATAATAGAACAGTTTATTATCGAGGACCGTGAAAGTCATAAGAGACAGGAAGTAAGTAATACCAACGAAATTGACCTTGATATTTTAAACATAAAATAATGATGAGAAAAGTATCAAAGCATTTAGCAATCAAATTTAACATGCTAGGTGCTTCTAGTCATGTATGTAGAAGGAAGTCTTGAGAATGATTTGTCCTTCTGCAGAGTGTATGTTATCTCAAATGCTAAAAAGCATGGGGCATGCAGGATCTGTAAAAATTATTTCTTTCTTATGGCCAAAATTTTCTTGTGACCCAAGTAATACCATAAATAATATTTATTAAATAATAGATCTCGTATGTACATTGGTTACTTAATGGACATACTAGATTAAGTGTTAACCTCTATAAATTGGTCCTCCATCCACCCATTAGGGTTACCACATATCCTCTACAATAATTCCATCGTTGACAGTTGTGGTAACGTAAGGCTAGGTGTCACGACCCAAGGGTACACCCTAGACGTAACATAGCATACAAGACTTAAGAGGCCTCATATAAGCCACTTAGCTTTCATAACATAAGATAATACAAATGAGCTGAATTTAAAACATTTACAACGACATCAAAGTTTCATAACAAAAGTGGAAGCCTTTTACACTGTCTCAAAACCATCTAAAACATGAATATCTTGGGACTCCCATACAACAAAGTTCAAAACATAAAATGAAAGATCATAAGGAAATGGTGGCTATATCCTCGGATGCTATGAGGACTCACCAATCTTCAAGTCTTGCTTCTAGTAATATCCTAACCACGGAGATGAGAGTCAAGATCGCCGGACCCTACATTTGGATAAGAAATGTAGGCATAAGTACGCGTTAGTACAAACATGTACTTAATATGATAGCTTGCATAAACATTAACATAAGCACAAGAGTTAAGAAACATAAACATAAGCCATAACCAACACAAGTGAATTTTATCTTAAACCATACTTATGATACTTCCTTGAAGTAACCTTGCTTCATCATAACTATGCTTTAAGGTGAGAAGTAGTCAATTCTTAGTTGAAGGCATCTCATCTTTCCAATCCAAGCTAAGTTATTGTCCATGGAAGAGCACATCATTATGCCAATCCAACCTACCAAGGAAAGGCATCATCTAACCAATCCAAACTACCATGAAATGGCATCATCTATTTACCAAGTCAAGCTACTATGAAATGGTATCATCTCCTTACCAATTCAAGCTACCATGAGATGGCATCATCTACTTACCAACTCAAGCTACCATGAGATGGCATCATCTATTTACCAACTCAAGCTACCATGAAATGGTATCAACTCCATATCAATTCAAGCTACCATGAGATGGAATCATCTACTTACCAACTCAAGCTACCCATGGAAGGTATCACATTAGCAATCCAAGCTAGGTCTTATTATCATAATTCATAAGTTCTTAGATTCATTTTAGGTGAGCAAGTCTTTCAACCTAAAATCATTCACATTCATATATAAGCAATTTATATGGGAACTATCCCTTCCATAGCAATCACATAGAAATCATCAATTCATAAATAAAAGCTTTACTCTCAAAGCCTTAGATCTCATAATCATCATATATGCTTCACTCTCAAGCAATCAATATCATATAATCTCATAAGGCTCAATCTCAAAGCAATTATAATCATGATTCATAAATCCTATAAGGATACATCTAAACACAAAAACTCTCATTTCATGGCCTAAAACCCATTTACATCAATTTCATCTTTTTGAGACATGGGTTAAGCATGGGTACATGCGAATTCACCCTAAAACCATGTAATCCTATCAATTCAATCATAAAAAATCATAACCGAATCATTTGGATCAACATTCATCAATACCCACAACATTGGAAGAAAACCCTAACTCAAATTAGGGAATTTCCTTTTTTCAATTGGGGAATCTTAGGGACTCCATGGAAGGAAAGATTCCATGGATGAAAATTCATCATACCTTGATTACAAAGCCCACAAATTCTTGAGGAAGGGAGACTTGACCTTGATCCTAGCTCCAACTCTTTCTTCTTCTTCAAGTTCTAGAGAGAGAAATATTTGAGAGGAAGACTATGGGATTTCTTTTGATTTTTGGAAATAATGACTTGAATGGGTTAGTTTTGGGGTTAAAATAACTTATATAGGGGTCCTAGGCATGTGTAAAATGACATAGTATCAACTCATTTAAATCCGGGAAAGACCCATTTACACCTCAACTTACAAGGGCTGCCCATCACTACGTGAGGCTCCACAAGCCGTGGTGCCTACCACGAGCTGTGGTGCCCTCCGTGATCTTGGGCCAGTGTCTAGGATTGCCACCACATCCCCTACTAAGGCTAAGGAAGGACCACAATCCCTATCAATGCCCATGGTGGCCTTCACGGTCTGTTTATTGGCTCGTGGGGGAATCTCCTTTTAGGCAGATTTGGAGGAGCTACTGCCTCACCTCCACGAGTGCCACCACGACCCGTGGTGACCACCTCGAGCTGTCTTGGTGCTCCTGGGAGGTGGGCTTCCTTGGTCACTCACTGCCTAAGGTCTACGGGAATCATCACGACTCGTGGTGCCCTTCACGACTTGTGTGACCTTCATGGAGGGTGCCAAGGCTAAACCATAGGTTTGTAACCTCTCCCCTGGACCCTTGCTTAGGCTACTAAATTTTTGAGTTGTTACATTATCTCCTCCACGGGAACATTCGTCAACGAATGGAATTTTTTGACACCTTCTGGAAGAAAAGACTCAATACTAGCAGCTCATCATGTATGCAACTCATCTAAATTCACACCACCAAGAAGGAACTTCATCTCCAAGCTAAACATACTCAATGCATCTCAGGGGAAGGTAGGAAATACATCTAGAAAACCCAATATGCATGAACTTTCAAAATTTACTCATTTTCAAGAAGGAACTACCTTCTCCGAGCTAAATGTATCCTCAACACAATCTCATGGAGCCCATATGCAATTTGTTCTCAAAAAGCATAGCTAAAGCATGTTCAGCAATTCATATCATGAAGTCTATAGGCAACTCATACTAAATGCACTACAACATGAGAAAAAATCAATCATATAAACACATTTTCTTTCAAAGAACAAGTTTTCATGAACATGTATAACATAAGGAAATCATGGGAACATCAAAACACACATGACTTCAAACAAGGAGCAAACCATGAGGAAACTCATTACCTCACGCTAGAGTAGGAGTACAAGGAAAAAGATGAGGATATCGGGACATCATATTAGCCTCGGCCTCCCAAGTAGAACCCTCAACTAAATGATTCCTCCACAATACTTTCACAGAAGCAACTTCCTTGTTTCTCAATTTCTTCACTTGCCGGTCTAAGATCTTAATCGGTACCTCTTCATAAGAGAGACTTTCATCAACTCCCAAATCTTTTAGGGGAACTATGGATGTCGGATCTCCAACACACTTCTTCAGCATAGAGACATGGAAAACCGGATGTAGTGTTGCCAAATAATTAGGCAAATCAAGCTCATAAGCAACCTTACCAACATGTCTCAAAATTTGATACGGGCCTACATATTGGGGACTAAGCTTCCCTTTCTTCCTAAATCTCATCACACCTTTCATAGGTGAGATTTTCAAGTAAACCCAATCACTAACCTCAAACTCAAGATCTCTTCTTCTAACATCGACATAGGACTTTTGTCGACTTTGGGATGTTCTCAACCTTTATCAAATAAGCCAGAATTTCTCCATAGCCTCATGAACTAATTCGGATCCTATCAAGGAAACTTCACCCACCTCAAACCAACCTATAGGAGATCTACACCTCTTACCATAAAGAGCCTCAAAGGGAGCCATACTAATACTAGAATGGTAGCTATTATTATAAGCAAACTCAATCATTGGCAAGTGATCATCCAAATTTCCCTTGGAATCAATGACACATGCTCTCAACATATCCTCTAAAGTTTGGATAGTTCACTCCGCTTTCCCATTGATTGTGGCTGAAAATTCATGCTAAGCTTCACTTTAGTGTCAAGACCCTTTCAGAATGATTTCCAAAATAGAGAAGTAAACTGAGTACCTCTATTGGAGATAACAGACAAGGGTACTCCATGCAACCTTACCATTTCCCTCAAATATAACTTAGCTTAATCTTCTGCCGCATATGAAACTTTGACAGGAATGAAATGGGATAATTTTATCATTCGGTCTACTATGACCCAAATTGAATCATATTGTCGCCGAGTACGCGGAAACCCTACTATAAAGTCCATATTCAAGTATTCCCACTTCCAAGTAGGAATGATAATGTGTTTGGATAAACCTCCCAGTTTCTGATGCCCACAAATGCTTGAGGAATTGAGACTTGACCTTGATCCTACCTCCAACTCTTTATTCTTCTTCAAGTTCTAGAGAGAAATATTTGAGAGGAAGACTTTGGGATTTCTTTTGGGATTTGGAAATAATGACTTGAATGGGTGGGTTTTGGTATTAAAACCACTTCTATAAGGGTCTTAGGTTTGGTTAAAATGACATCGTATCAACTCATTTAAATCCGGGAAAGACCCATTTAACCCTCAACTTACAGGGGCAGCCCATCACCACGTAAGGCTCCACGAGCCGTGGTGCCCTCCGTGGTCTTGGGCCAGTGGATAGGCTTTCCACCACATGCCCACCTAAGGCTAAGGAAGGACCATGACCCCTCCCACGGCCCGTGGTGTCCTTCATGAGCCTTCTAGTGGCTCATGGGGAGGGTCTCGTTTTGGGCAGATTTGGAGGAGCTACTGCCTCACCTCCACGAGTGTCACCACGAGCCGTCTTGGTGCTCTTCGTAGGTGGACTTCCTTGGACACTCACTGCCTAAGGTCTACGGGCACCACCACGACTCGTGGTGCTCTTCACGACTCGTGTGACCATCATGGAGGGTGCCAAGGCTAAACTCTATGTTTGTAACCTCTCCCTTGGACCCTTGCTTAGGCTACTAAATTTCTGAGGTGTTACACTAGGGCAAGGAGTTAGAACCCAATTTACGACTAACGCTTTCGCTTTTCTCCGTGATGATGTCTTCCGCATCAAGTATATGCCCCTAATGATCTCTATGTAAGATTATCCTGTTCAAGATCCTAATATTATGTATTAAAGTATTTAATCTTACATGTGGCAGCCGAGCCTGGATTGTTCAAACGAATAATCTATATATATCTTCTGCAAGTAATTAAAATAAGTAGAAAAATTTATCACGGGCATCAGCCTACTATTTGTTATTTTTTCCAAATATCACATCAGATGTCCGAAGGTGCAAGCAAAATTGTGATGAAACGGGTCATGTTAAGATGTGCTATTATGATTTTTTAAATGGTTAGCATGTGCACTTTCTCCTATGATTTTTTTAATTATTTTTTTTGTTTTTCAAAGCTATTTGCAGTATTGTTACAAGCTAATATCTTATTCGTCGCACGGAAAATACTGTTAATTTTAATGGAAAAATAAATAAATAAATTCTTGTAAGTTTAATTTTGTCCAATAAAATTATGTTTAAACTTGTAATTGATTTTTTACTAGCGTAATTTTGTGCTTGACTATTTAAGGTGTTTGGACTCTTAAGTTAACAAATTCTGAAAATCTTAATCTTTCCATGACATAATAATTATGTTTTGTTTTAAATTATGCAATAAATTAAAGTGGTCGTTATACTAAGCAATAAATAATATGTGTGTACTTAGTACAATATAGTTTGTTTGTCACTAAAGTGGCCAAACTAGAGAAATTAACTTCTACACATATAATATTTAGGGAAAAGGCATAGATTACCACCTGAACTTGTATCGAAAAGTCAGTTACACACTTAAACTATCATGACAACCTATTACACACCTCTGCTATTTAAAAGTGAATTTATTTACCCCTAAAGCTGACATGGCAAAATAATAATAATTAAAAACAATTATTCGTGTCAGATAATTATTAAAGTTTAAAAAAATCAAAATATTTCTTAAACCCCACCCCCTACATTTCTTCTTCTTCCTACCCCACCCTCCTCATCTTCTTCACACCCCCGTTAAGCTTAAAATAAACCAATCACAAGAAACAACCAAGAAATAAATTACTTCAAAAAGGATTAAAATTTTGGGAGGTTTCAATCGGTGGGGCTTCAACAGACATTTTTGAGTATTGAGTAATCAATTGAAAATGGAAGAAAAATATTTTTCTATTATCTTTATTTTTTAAGAAATCTCCAGGAAGAACATGGAAAAATAACAAAGAATGTATGCCCAAATCTGAAAAATATTTATAACTACAAGCTGTCACAAATAACAATGAAAGCTTAGTTTCTATGGCCAATCAATGGAAGAAACTAAAGCAACCTTCTTGTGGGTACATTTTGGAATGGAAGAATTCTTCCAATCCATGAATCAACTCAAGATTGCTGGCAATTTCCTTGGTGGTCATTGCTAAAAGTTTCTTCTTTACCATTTTGCAATGAAGATGATAGAATTATTAGAGAATTTTAATAATTGATTAGGAATTAATTAGTGTAAAATATAATTAAGAAAATAAAATTTAAGTAATCAAGAAAAAAAAAGTAATAAGATATAAAAAAAATTACAATTTCTGACATAGCGCTGATGTGGCAGCGAGTGTAATACACCACATACTATGAGAGTGGTGTTGCACATAGCACGGTGATATTAAATTCACTTTTAAGTAGTAAAAGTGTGTAATAGGTCGTCATGATAGTTGAAGCGTGTAACTGACTTTTCGGGACAAGTTTAGGGAGGAATATATGCCTTTTCCCTAATATTTATGATCACTTGATGCATGTATTATGTTTCTATAGTTTGTTAGTCACCAAAGTGGCCAAACTAAAATGTATAAAATTATTCACATGCATAAAAAATTTATGACATTATGTGTGCATTTGTATTAATATAGCTTGTTAGTCACCAAAGTGGTAAAACTAGTATGGTTAAGAAAAATATGCATTCATAAAATTGTCATTTATCTATGAAGATTAATTACATTCCTATATTGAAAAAATAAATAGATAAATTGACTTTCACTATTACTAGAACTTAAGAATTATCCCAGAGGTGAATCTATCATTCTACGAATAGTGAAAATTATTAGGTAAATTAATATTTGTTAAGTCAAACATATATTGTATATCGAAAGATGTCATATATGTTTGATTTAAAATATTAAATTACCTATTAAAGATCAAAATTACATTTAAATTATGATAATGTATCGTAGTATCTACCCAAAGGAGAATTACAATATATTTTTATCGCTTTACTGAATTCACATTACTTTTCTGATTTGTGAGCATGTATATCTATTTTGCAGTTATTCCTCTTCATTCGCATGTTTCGTCGGTTACTGTGTTCAATGGATTGAACTTCCCTGAATAGCATGAACAAGTCCAGTTCCACTTAGATGTAACAATCTAGAAATTTTTTGAGCTAAGCCTCGAACCGTTCTTCGCAGTGAGCGATTTTTTTGCAAGGAATTTAAAATTTCTTGAATGTTAAGGTCACTAGATATAGCACCTTAAGTTCCAAGAAGAACAAAAGAGAAAAGCATTCAAGTCATTCCTAAGTTTTTCTTAAGTTTTGGGTCAACTTCAAACAACCATAACTTTTATTAAAGGATGTGTTAGGAGACCCATAAGATATTAAATTAAAGCCCTTCAAGTTCTCTTTCCAATGCCAGCGAGTTTTCTAAATTCTGAGCTTTAAATAAGAAGTTATGACTGATTTACTAACGACGCACAAACCTGGCCGCAGCTCCGCGATGGCTTCGCGTTACGGAGCCAATACGGACCTCACTGCCGGGTGAAAAATTATTCCGGCTCCCAGTTCATTTTATTTACTTCTTTAGGTGTATTTTAGTCCTAAAAACCCTTAAGAGGTCATCTAAATTTCCCTAAACGTGTAGAAAATCAGTTTTCATAAATCAAACCCTCTCATCCATTCCAAAAATTCTAACGCTCAAGAAATTCAAGAAACACTAAGGCTAGAGTTCATCTTTCAAGATTTTCCTTCAAGAAGATTGTTCTTTAAGGTATGTAAGCTTCCATAGTGTTGGGTTTTTTCACCCACACACCAATCATGTTAATTTCAGCGTTAAATTCGTTCTAGAAAGTTGAAATTATGATGTTCTTGAAATTGGCTTTAGTTCTTGAGTTTAGATGATATTGCTGAGTTCTTGATGAAATCATGTCAATTTTAGAGTTGTATATGAGTAGGTTCTTGTGTTAATGTGCTGGGTATCTAAATCTAAAGAGGAATTGACAAAAATAATTGAATTTAGGCTAACTGGGGTTAGAAAATGAAGAAGGAAAAAGTCGAGCGAATCTGGCAACCCAGTCCACTTCACGGACCTACCTCTCCATTTCACAAATTTTTTCTTTGAGTCATGGAGAGGTCACGAACCCCTCTGCCTCAAAAGTTATTTCGCGACCAAATATTAAAATGCATCTCCACGTCGCGGACTTGCTTCCAGACAGTGATTTCTTAATCGTTTCTCATGTTTTACTATCTAAAAATACTCCTTAACATCACAAGATCTTTCCTATCACAAATCATAACCTTGAATCCATAATTCAAATTCAAGGTAGAGTTAAGAGTTCAATTTTTGAGAATTCTTTCAAACTTTCTAAGAAAGTCCCTTTGAGTCCTTTTGTGGAATTTTCTACAACTTTCTAGTAACTTGTTTCAAGAATAGAGCAAGCGAGTATGAGAGTGAGGAGAATGTATTCATGAGTCTAGTTTGTCATCATGTGATCCTTCATATCATGAATCATAACTCTTGAATTCATTATTCACATTCAAGAGAGAGTTAAGAGTAGAGTTCAAGGAAGCCTTTGAGATCAATTGTGAATCCTTTGACATTCTTCATCGATTTGAGTTAAGTTTTGAGTAAGTATGTATGAAAATGAAAAGAGTTGTATACATGAGTGCCTTATTGATATTTTGACCCTTGATTCGAGTTGTTCATGCCCATAACTTCCGCATGAACTCCATCAGTTGAGTACCTTTGAAAGGAGCAGTATCTTCAAGTTCTAAGTCTTGAGTATTGAGTTCCTAATCCCCTTTGAGGTTATATATCTAATAATGGGACTATTACATATTACCCATGAAGCCCTTGAGTTGAATTGTTCATGCACATAATTCTGCATGAACCCTATAAGTTGAACAATCTTGAGATGAGAAGTATCTTTGAGTCCTTGAGTTGAGTAGTTCAGGCTCATAATTCCACATGAACCCTCTGAGTTGATCATTCTTGAAATGAGTAGTATCATTGAAGTTCTTGAGTTCCAAGTATTGAGTTCTATCTATGATTATTGAAAACCTTGCATTGAGTCGTTCACGTCCATAATTCGGCATGAACCATAATTTAAGAAGTCTTTCACAAACATTTTAACTTTGTTTTAAGACTTAAGTTGTGAAGTTGAGTAAAGAGTAAGAGTAGAAGTTCTTTTTCTTTAAGATGATATATGGAAACTAAGTATTCCCAAGAGTAAATGATTTTACATTTAAGATAAGAGGAAACTGAGGTTTCCTAAAGATTTTTGAGCAGTTTGAGTACTACCACTTTTAAGAAAAATATGAGTTTTGAGAAGAGTTTCTAAAGCATGATTAGTATGACAATTGAGTATGTCATCAATGTTTAAGTAGTATGTTATCTAGATATACCATCAATGTTTATGCAGTATGACTTCCCGAGTCATCGATGATCATATTAAAATATGATTTTGATATGTTTCGAGAAAGGATTTTCAAGAGAAGTTACCTCTTTTAAGAGGGTAGTTTGAGCAATTATCTCAAACCAGAGAAAAAAGTTAATTTTAAAAAAATATGAGCTAAGTATATTTTGGGAGTAGTATTGAGCACCGATATGGGGATGCGAATTCATATTAACTCAAATCTCCATAGACCATATAGCCATCATGGGTAGTAAAGGATCATACTTTTTAGGTGACTCCTTAAGATGTTTTTAGCATAGACTAGCGGATCCACTTAGTTAAGGCGTCCTATATGATAGAAAAGTATATGACAGTTCTAGCATCGTAGGCAAGACGTTGTATCATTACTTAGGCTCATAGTGGTGGTTGTTGGTTAGAGAAACTCCCATAAAGTTATATTATATTTTATTATATAAAAGTTGAGTTGTTATTGTATTCTTCAATACACTGAGTTGTTTTCTACTACTTTAAAAGCTTTCCATATATTGCATGTGTATTGTTGAATTATATTGAGTTGAGTACCCAGAGTCGAGTATCATATCTTTAAGTTGAGTATCTAATCTTTGAAGTTGAGTATCTAATCCTTGAGTTGAGTATCTAATCATTTAGTTGAGTATCTTATTCTTGAGTTGAGTTGAGTTGAGTTAAGTGAGTTTGAAAAGAGGTAAGTATGTTTCCCAAGTTCAAGCTTATGTTATGCTTTAGAATTCCCCTTACATGCTCGTACATTCCACGTACTGAGCCGTTTGGCCTGCATCCTTTCATGATGCAGATACAGGAATTCAGGGTCATCAACAGGAGCTTCGTTGATATCCCATGGAGTTCGAGTTAGCTATGGTGAGCTTCCTTGCTTCCGGAGGATTTCATTTAATTTTCAGTTTTGTCAAGATGTCATGGGTCTTGTCCCGACTTCCATCTTTGTCAGTTAGAGGCTTCATATATAGATAGTAGAGTTTGAGAAGTCTGTTTCATTTATCTTATTAAATGTTTTAAAGAGTTAAGTTGCCTATTTTGGGGCAAGTTGAATATATTATATTATTTAGAGTTTTCTTTTAAGTTAAAGCTTTTTATTTAAGTTTCATGAATTGTATTCAGTTTTTAAGATTTGTATGCTTGATTTAGTCTTCCGCTTGTAGTCAGCCAGGATGAGGGTACGCTTGGGGACCAACAATGGTTCTCAAGTGCCGGCCACGTCCAGGGTGTAGACTCACGTCGTGACAAACTTGGTATCAGAGCACAGAGTTCAAATGTCCTAGGGTGTCAATGAAGCCCTGTCAGTAGGATCTTGTTTATGGTTGTAAGGGGCCCACTTCTATAAATGAGGGACTACAGACATTTAAGAAAATTCTCCCCCTCTTTCATACTTTTAATCGTTCAATAGAGCTATGTCATAGAGATTTATTCATACTCGTGCGTTTTTTAGATTCATTCGACTACCCATCTTACTAGAGGTGGTGGAAAAGTAGAGTCAGTTCTTTGTCGAGGAGTTGTTCTTAGAAAGAGTTTTAGGAAAGCCATGAGACTCCATAAGGGCTTGAGAGAAGCCCAAGAGTAAGTTAAGTGTTCAGTTTCAGAGTAATGCCTTCATATGAATCGTGCATTTGAGCTAAAAGCGGGTTGTACTCTTTTCCTTAAGCCTTATTTCATCTAAGATCCTTATGAGGAAAGTATGATTAGAGCTTGGGTAGTATTTTCACCCAAAAAAGTAACATGAGTTACGAGATCATGAGCAGTAGTAGTGAAAGATCCCAGAGTTAAAGGAAAGTATGCAGATGCTTAGTAATCATACAAAGGGAGATAGTGATAAGGCGAGCTATGTTATTATAGTCATGCACCAGTAAGTTATTGTTGAGGAATTTTCCCTTATGGGTAGACTAAGAAGTGATGAGTTGTAAAGATTCCATCATAGGAGGTAGAATGTGTTCTAGCTAGAAAGGAGTTTATGATGAAGTGTAACTGTATATGTAATGACTAAGTGTAAGTGTTGAATAGAAGAGTAGAAGTATTCATGAAGTGATAGATCTTAGCTAGGCTTATGATGTGTTTGAGAGGGTCATGATGTTCAGAAGGTTATAGAACGGATCAAGTAATGAATTATAGTATAGTAGGCGAGCAATCGAATTGATATTCAGGTTTAGTAATGAACATTAAGCTTGGATTTGAGATGAGTGTCATGATCCAAAGAATGGAAACCTGAGGGTGATGATGCTAGTATAGATATTTGATCTAGAAGACTTGACATAGAGTAGGTGAGGAATTGAGATGTTTGCTGCAATGAATGTGAGTAGTACAAGTGAAAGACCCTAACCTTTAGATAATGGCAGTGAAGTGTAGCTAAGTCAATGAGTAACAAGAGCATTAAGAGGTGTACCGAGAGGGTATGTTACCACATGAGGTTCTAATTAAGTGATAATTTTTCATGTGTGCCTAGATAGAATAATTGAGTTGTCAATACTGTGGAATAGGTCCATAGCTTTCAAGTGTTAGCTTTAGACCTAAGGGGGAGATGACGAGATGAGAAATCAAGTGAAGTGTTTGAGAGTAAGATAGTAATGAGTTACAAAGAGCTTGGGGGATATCTTTTTAGAGGTCCTTTTAAAAAAATGGAGTTGTTGAAGTACTAAGCTTGAATGTGGTGTTGTTAAACATTAGGTGGTTTTTTATATGAGCCCAATGTGATGGTAAAGAGTAATAGTCTTGGGATGAGATTTCCTATAAAGAGGTATATAATCTGAACTTAATAAGGAGTTGGTTTAAGCTTGAATATAGTAAGATCATACCATTAGACGCAGACCTTAGTAAGAGTAACTCATTCCATACCCAGTCCAGTCGTCATTCGAGGACGAATGATCCCAAGGGCAAGATATTGTAACACCCCAGAAAATTTTAAGCTCAGACTCGAACCGTTCTTCGTAGTGAGTGAGTTTTTTTTCAAGGAATTTAAAATTTCTTGAGTGTTAAGGTCACTAGATGTAGCACCTTAAGTTCCAAGAAGAACCAAAGAGAGTTCATTCAAGTCATTCCTAGTTTTTCTTAAGTTTTGGGTCAACTTCAAATGACCATAACTCCTAGTACAAGATGAGTTAGGTGAGCTACAGATATAAAATTAAATCCCTTCGAATTCTCTTCACAACGCCACTAAGTTTGCTAAATTCCGAGCTTTGAGTAAAAAGTTATGACTGATTTACTAACGATGCACAAACCTGGCAACAGCTCCGCGTTACGGAGCTAATACGGACCTCGCTGCCTGGTGAAAAATTATTCCGACTCCCAGCTCATTTTAATTATTTCTTTAAGGGTATTTTAGCCCTAAAAACCCTTGGGAGGTCATCTAAATTGCCCTAAACGAGTAGAAAATCAGTTTTCTTAAATCAAACTGTCTCATCCACTCCAAAAATTCTACGCTCAAGGGATTCAAGAAACGCTAGGGCTAGAATTCATCTTTCAAGATTTTCCTTCAAGTCTTCAAGAAGATTGTTCTTTCTGGTATGTAAGCTTCCATAGTGTTGGGTTTGTTCACCCACACGCCAATCATGTTATTTTCAGTGTTAAGTTCATTCTAGAAAGTTGAAAGTATGATGTTCTTGAAATTGACTTTAGTTCATGAGTTTAGATGACATTATTTAGTTCTTGATGAAATCATGTCTATTTTACAGTTGTTTATGAGTAGGCTCTTGTATTCATGTGTTGGGTATCTAAATCTAAAGAGGAATTGAGAAAAAGAACCGAGTTTAGGTGAATTGGGGTTAGAAAATGAATAAGGAAAAAGTCGGGCGAATTTGGCACCTTGCTCCGCGTCGCGGACCTGCCTCCCCATTTCATAAAGTTTGTCTTCGCGTCGTGGAGAGATCACGGACCTCTCTGCCTCAAAAGTTAATTTGCGACCAAGTATTTTAATTCATCTCAGTGTCGTGGACTTGCTTCCAGACAGTGATTTATTGATCATTTTTCATGTTCAACTATCTAAAAACACTCCTAAACATCACAAGATCATTCCTATCACAAATCACAACCTTGAATTCAGAAATCACTTTCAAGGTAGAGTTGAGAGTCAACTCTTGAGAGTTCTTTCGGACTTTTTGAGAAAGTCCCTTTGAGTCCTTTGAGGAGTCTTCTACAACTTCTAATAACTTGTTTCAAGACTCGAGTAACTGAGCATGAGAGTGAGGAGAATGTATTCATGAGTCTACACTATCACCTAGATCCTTCATATCATGAACCATAACTCTTGAATTCATAGTTCACATTCAAGAGAGTTAAGAGTAGAGTTCAAGATAGTCTTTGAGTTCAATTGTGAATCCTTTGAGATCCACCATCGATTTGAGTTAAATTTTGAGAAGTAAGTATGAGAATGATAAGAATCGTATACTTGAGTTCCTTATTGATATTTTGACCCTTGAGTCAAGTCGTCATGCCCATAACTTCCGCATGAACTCCATCAATTTAGTATCTTTGAAAGGAGTAGTATCTTCAAGTTCTAAGTCTTGAGTATCGAGTTCCTAACCCTTCCAAGATTATAATCCTAATCATGGGACTATTACATATTACCGATGAAGTCCATGAGTTGAGTTGTTCATGCCCATAATTCCGCATGAACATTATAAGTCGAACAATCTTGAGATGAGAAGTATCTTTGAGTCCTTAAGTTGAGTAGTTTATGCTCATAATTCCGCATGAACCCTCTGAGTTGAGCATTCTTGAAATTAGTAGTATCATTGAATTTCTTGAGTCCCAAGTATTTGAGTTCTATCTATTGTTATTGAAAACCTTGCATTGAGTCGTTCAAGTCCATAATTCGGTGTGAACCATATTTTTAAGAAGTCTTTTACAAATGTTTAAACTTTGTTTTAAGACTTAAGCTTTGAAGTTAAGTAAAGAGTAAGAGTAAAGTTCATTTTCTTTAAAATGATATATGGGAACTAAGTATTCCCAAGAGTAAATGTTTTCACATTTAAGATGAGAGGAAACAGAGATTTCCAAAAGAGCTTTGAGCAAGAAAGGGAACATCGATTCCAAGAGAGCTTTTAAGCTAAGTTTTTGAGTAATTATATCAAATCAAAGAAAGAATTTTAATTTAAAAACATATGAGCTAAGTATATTTTGGGAGTAGTATGGAGCACCGATATGGGGATGCGAGTTCATAGTAACTCAAGTCTCCATAAACCATGTAGCCATCATGGGTAGTAAAGGATCATACTTTTTAGATGACTCCTTATGATGCTTTTAGCATAAGCTAGTGGATCCACTAGGTTAAGCGTTATATATGACGACAAAGTATAGGACAGTTCTGGCAGCGTGAGCAAGACGTTGTGTACCACTTAGGCTCATAGTGGTGGTTGTCAATTAGAGAAACTCCCACAGAAACTGTATTACTTTATTATATAAGTAAAGTTGAGTTTGTTATTGCATTTTGTTTAACGAACTAAGTTGTTTTTATTGTTTTATAAAGCTTTCCATATATTGCATGTGTATTGTTGCTTTATATTGACTTGAGTATCCAGAGTTGAGTACCAAGAGTCGAATATCATATCTCTGAGTTGAGTATCTTATCCTTGAATACTTCTAAGCTGGGTAAGTTTGAGTAGTTTTGAGTATCCTTGAGTATTCCTTAAGTTGAGTACGTTTGAAAAGAGGTAAGTATGTCTCCTTTTTATCAAGTTTCAAGCTTATGTTTATAGTTTAGAATTCCCTTTACATGTTCGTACATTCCACATACTAAGCCATTTGGCCTGCATCTTTTCATGATGCAGACATAGGTATTCGGGATCATCAACAGGCTGATTCGTTGATACATCCGGGAGTTCGAGTTAGCTATGGTGAGCCTCCTTGTTTTCGGAGGATTTCATTTACTTTTCAGTTTAGTCAGGATGTCGTGGGTCTTGTCCTGACTTCCATCTTTATCAGTTAGAGGCTTCATAGATAGTCAGTATAGTTGAGAAGTCTGTATTATTCATTTATTTTATTAAATGTTGTAAAGACTTAAGTTGCCTATTTTATGGCGAGTTGAATATATTATTTTTATTCTAAGTTGTTCATTTGAGTTAAAGTTTTGAAAAGTTGAGTTTATTGAATTTTATTCAGTTTTAAGCTTTTGCATGCTTAAGTTTGTCTTTCCGCTTGTAGTCAGCCAGGATGAGGGTTCACTTGGGGACCAGCAATGGTTCTTGAGTGTCGGCCACGTCCAGGGTGTAGACTCGGATCGTGACATATTTAATCAAAAGAAATATATATAACCAAATTTACTGGGTCAAAGAACTATATTTTTTTCAAGTTATATATTAAAGTTAATTTAGTAAGTATCTTACATATATCCCCGGCCCAAACTAAAAAAGAAACTTGACATACTGCGAAAAGATGAATATCATAGAACTGAAGATTACATAACAAAATGAAATTGAATTACACTTTCTATGTTTAAAAGATAAAAACTTTTCATGAAATGAAAATCCAGCAACTTGAAGTAAAAATATGGTGTAGTGTAGTTTTAGTAGTAGTTAATACTCTTCTTCAATGTCCGTTATTTAACTTGAAATAAGAAACGTGTAGGTGCCTCTTTGGCTCTTCAACTTATGTCTTAGTAGTTATCTGAGAAAGACTTTAAGAAAAATTAAGGAAAACACTATTTAAAATATGAAATAAAAAAGATATATAATCTCAAGTAGGGTTTCATGAAATTAAAAATTATGAACGTATATAAACAAAATTGAGGAATCTTTAAATAAAAAATATAAATAGTTCTTTGTGCAATAGTATCTTTAAACCTTTGTTAGTAATTAGTATTATTACACACAAAGTTACAATAACTTGTTTGCATCTAAACAAAAATACATACTTGCAATAATAAAAAGTTATAAAAATAAAGAAGTTACATGGAGAAAATAAAAACACACTCATCTTCCTTTGGAACCTTATCATAAGAAAATAGATAAAAATGAAAATAGAAATCAATGCCCACTTTTTTTATCTCTTGTACACAATCTTGACAAACTAATCAACATTCAAGAGTTGTTTTCATCATGTCAAGTTAAAGCATGAATTTGATAATAGAATAATACTACAAAGAACAATGAAATATAAAGAATAATCTTAAGTTGAAATTTCATGAAACAAAAAACATGTGAATTTATTTTGTCATTAAAAATAGAGAGATATATCATAAAGTATCTTAAATTTTATAATTTAATAGTTGAATATTATGAATATGAAAACTTTAAAGTCACGAAATTAATGATATTATAAAAAATTGAAGTTTAAAAGATTTACGTTATGGAGGTAAAACTTAAAAATTCAAATAAAATGAAAAAACACAAATAAAGTAGATAAAAGAAATACATTTATATTATATAAAGATATAATTTTTTTGAATTGAATAAACAAAAAAGAAAAGTAAAAAAAAAAAAAAAAGACAAAGAAAGGAAAAAACTATAAAATAAATAAAAATCATAAAATTTAACTACCGTGAATAGTTTGTTGGAATTCTTTTTAAATCAAATGAAACAGTTTGTTATGATTGATGAGAATTTGAGAAATATTATAGGAAAAGAGAATAATAGCTTTAATGACAAAATAAATTAAATATGAATATTGATGAAAATATAAATAAATATGATTATTTTTAATGGTCTTTATTTTTTAGGTGAATTTTTGCGGTATTTTAAAATTAGAAAAAAGGCCAAAAAAAGATAAAATGGATTGAAACCCTTAGAAAGGGTCACCTCACCATTTTTATATTCATCTTTATTATCATATATAGATTTGTAATAAATTATAAATTTCATTTTTACACTAAAATAATTAGTTTAAATAAAAAAAATATAAATACAAATAAATGTTATAGAGAAATGTCACATATTATACAAGAAAAGACAAACAAATCATACCATTACGATGAATTCTGGATTCATATCATGAAAAATATTTTGGATACATATTTAGAAAATATATTTTTCACGTAATTAAATACACATATTTATGCAATTTAAATATGGAACATCTCCATCTTACCTTTTTCTATAGTATCATCTGCTTTTTTATAAACATCCAAATTCAAAATCATAAATCTTTACCTATAAAACTTGAAAAAGAACAAAAAATATGTTAGCATAATTTTATAAAATCTTTTCAAATAAAAATGTAAACAAATGAAGGATGAAGAATAATTATTAAAAAAACCATGTGAAAGGAGTTACAGAAGAAAAAATATATGTTTAAATAGGGAAAGTGACTAAAAGAAGGTAGAGGAGGAAAGTAAAATGAAGCTTTCTGAAACGACCCCAAAAATGCCCGAAAATGTGCTTCGAAAACACCTATAATTGTAATTTCCATATATCTCAAAATCCGTGCGTGATTTCGGAAATTCGACTTCATATTCTTATTCAGGAGTCAAATTGAGTGGAAAATGGGTCTAACCCGAATTTTAGAGCAACCGTATCAAAATTCAAAAATCGCAAAAAATGCGATTTGGAGGGTCAACTTTAAAGAGGCATATCTCTTAGAATACAAGGAACTGGAAGGGAAAGTACCTATTAAATTAAAGCCCTTTGAGTTAGCTTTCCAACGCACTTGGTTTCACCTCATTCCGAGTTAGGATGAGGGAGTAATGACTATTTTCGTAAAACCTGTCTGTGCAGATTTGCAATTTCCAGTAAGCTGTTTTTTTTTAAAGCCTCATTTTTTTGGCAAAGTGTTGGGGCGTTTTTTTTATAAAGAGGGGATATGTCCCATACTTAGTCATATTTTGTTTCTAACTTCAAAACACTCTCTAAGCCCCCTCCAAACTTCCACCAAGATCTTCAACCAAATTCAAACATCTCAAGCTCTAATTCCGGATTCAAGACTCAATCTCAAGCTTCAATTCTCCATTCCAATCTTCATCAAGGATTCTCCAAAGTTGAGGTATGTGAGTTTGATTGTGGAAACCTTCCTTTCTACAAGTCCAACCATTTATCCTATATTTTTACTTCAAGTTTATGGGTCCTTATGGTTATTTATGAACTCTTGAAGCATGGAATTACTACTACACACCCTATTATGGTCTATTTTGCATATTATCATGAAATGGAATTATTATGTGATGTTTATGGTTTTCATGCTTCCATGATCAAATTATGAAGGTTGATTTATATATATGTATGTTGTTGGTGGGCTGATTTATATGGATTTTGAAATTGGTTGAACTTAGTACTGTTGAAATACATGATTTTATTTACATGAACAATAACCCACCATGTGTTTGATAAAATGCCCATTTCTAGAATTCTTAGGAAATGGAAGGTCCAATGTACGTCCTATGAGTCGGATGGTCATATAATCATTGAAATGATGATGAAATGGATACATGTATATGATTTTCTCTATATAAGTGTTGTGAGTCGACCAAGCCTAGCTCGGGGGGTTGTAGGCCCGGGTAACCGTATCGAGGGGTTGGTACCTTGGTTGCCTAGTACGGGGGGTAGTAGGCCCGTATAACCACATCGAGGGGTTTGTACCTTGGTCCCTAGCTCGGGGGTGGTAGGCCCGGGTAACCACATTGAGGGGTTTGTACCTCTTTCGCCTCTCCAAGGGGGTGGTAGGCCTTGGAAAAACTATATTGATGGTCACTCGCCACACATGTACTACGTCCCACTAAATATGATTTTTATGTAAGCATCATTATACATATCATTTCTTTAATATGCTATCTATCGGGTATGATTATGCATTTTTCCTATGATGTCCATCCATTGTAGCATTGCATTGCATCCCATATACTTAGTACATTCAAACGTACTAATGCATACTCTATGCCTACATGATGTCACCATGTAGGGACCGGAGCACCGCTTGACCATCCTCCTCCGCGTGGCTAATACGATTTTCTATCGAGATTATTGGTGAGTCCTCCATTCTGGGGACGTTGTTTATGATCTTTTGCTATGTATAAGACTTTTCCTTTTTAGTTATGTTTTGACTATGAGGGTGAGCCCGGAAGTTTGTCTTGGCCCCCGCTAAGTACCCATGTTTAGAGGTGGTGTTGGACAGGTTGTGTATTATGCTTGAGCTTGACTCATCTATGGTATTTATGTATCATCCTTTTTTTTTCTCTTGCTCCCTTAGTCCCGATTTCCCCCTTGATTATGCTTATCGCTTATGGTCATTTTAATTGCTTCCGCGACCAAGGATGTGTAATGATACGCTATGAGGCTTGTTTGGGGTTCCTTTGGGTTCCCCATTCGCCGGTCACGTCTAGGCCCTAGGATTGGGTCGTGACACTTTCCATGGTAGTTTTTATGGACTTGAAATAGCAATAAATGTGTAATTAAAAGCTAAGAAATTTAATTAGAATTTGACTTTTAGGGACCCGTTTGGTCATGCAATATGGTATTGTAACATCTCGCAATTTGAAATAACTAGGAAGAAGCTAATAATTGGAAATAGTCATTTTTGGAAAGAAGGAAAATCTGGAAAATTTGTTTAAGTTAGGAAAAGTTGAGTTTTGGCCAACTTCAAACGGCCATAACTCCTAGCGCATGATGAGTTAGGCGTACTTCCAGATAAGTTGGGAAATCTCTTGGAATGATCTTTCCAACGCCGTAGAGTTTGCACGATTCCGAGTTCGTATGAGTAAGTAATGCCCTTTGGAAGTTGGGTTGTTTGATTAAGGAAAGTCTAATCTGGATTTTGGAAGGGTAATTCAGTCTTTTCCTTACGTAATTATTATAATTCGTTTTTAGGAGTTTAATTGAGGTAAATTCAGATTTTAGTCAGCTTTAGAAAAGTGATTTTCACGCTAGGGCTTGGAGGAGAGGTGAAAGGAGAACGTTCAAAATTCGTCGATTTTAATATTTTGACTAGTCCCTTTCTTGTAGGAAAGGTTTTAGGACACTGTAAATAAATTTGTCCACCTTCTTCACATAATTTTTAGGATCTTGCATCTCTTCTCCATAATCTCCTCTATCAAATCTATATTTCGACACAGAGAACATCTCTGAAACAATTTCTCCAACAAAAATCTTCATTATTGTCAAAAAGGTTGCGGCTAAAACTACACCCGTCAAGATGAACACCCATCTGTAACCTGGTTCCATCATTGAACCATGGCTCTGATACCACTTGTTAGGACCGAAATAGGCAGGTGTAATGCGGAAGCTGGCAAAGCAAACCTCGAAAGACCACAGTAATGAAGCTTTTGTTGGAGAAACTATTTCAGAGAGGTTCTCTGTGTCGAGACGTAGATTTGACGGAGGAGATTATGGAGAAGAGATGCAAGATCCTAAAGATTATATGAAAAAGGTGGACAAATTTATTTTTTACAGAAATTCAGGCCAAGGGGGAGCTTTGTTGGGGTTTATTTGCCCTGATTTCTTACCATAAATAAGTTTTCCTTTTAGGAAAATGTTTTAATATTTTGACTAGTCTTTTTCTTGTAGGAAAGGTTTTAGGACTCTATAAATACAGACATGTTCCTTCTAACTTAATTAGCATTCACAATGTAGTCTAAAGGGCTTTAAGAGTTTTGGTTAGGGGAGAATTTGTGAGACACAAGCTTGATATGTTATCACTTGTGTGAACCTCCCATGTATTCCGAGTGAATTGATTGAGGTTATTTCTCTCTATATTTTGTACTCTCATGTTTATATAGTGAATTTGTCATCTCCTTTGTGGACGTAGGTCGATTGACCGAACCACTTTAAATCTTTGTGTCTTTTGGTATATTTCTCATTTGTCTTCTTACTCATGGTCTTTCAAGGTTTGCTTTGCTAGCTTCTGCATGACATCTGCTTGTTTACGGTCCTAACAATTTCTTATAGAGAAGTATAGAAATCCAAACTTAAGGATTTGGGTTAAGCTTGAATATAGTAAAAGCAGACCATTAGACTCAGACCTTAGTAAGAGTGACCCCATTCAATACCCAGCCCAATCGTCATTCGAGGACGAATGATCCCAAGAGGGAGAGACTATAACACTCCAGAAAATTTTTGAACTAGGACTCGAACCGTTCTTCGTAGTGAGTGATATTTTTGCAAGGAATTTAAAATTTCTTGAGTGTTAAGGTCACTAGATGTAGCATCTTAAGTTCCAAGAAGAACAAAAGAGAAAAGCACTCAAGTCATTCCTAACTTTTTCTTAAGTTTGGGGTCAACTACAAAAAATCATAACTTTTAGTAAATGATGAGTTAGGAGACCCATAAGATATTAAATTAAAGCCCTTTGAGTCCTCTTTCTACCGCAACCAAGTTTGCTAAATTACAAGCTCTTAGTAAGAAGTTATGACTGATTTACTAACGACACACAAACCTGGCAACAGCTTCGCGATGTCTCCACGTTACGGAGCCAATATGGACCTCACTGCCTGGTAAAAAATTATTCCGACTCCCAGCTCGTTTTATTAATTTCTTTAGGGGTATTTTAGTCCTAAAAACCCTTAAGAGGTCATCTAAATTTCCCTAAACGTGTAGAAAATCAATATTCATAAATCAAACCCTCTCATCCACTCCAAAAATTCTAACGCTCAAGAAATTCAAGAAACACTAAGGCAAGGGTTCATCTTTCAAGATTTTCCTTCAAGAAGATGGTTATTTAAGGTATGTAAGTTTCCATAGTGTTGGGTTTGTTCACTCACACGCCAATCATGTTAATTTCAGCGTTAAATTCATTCTAGAAAGTTGAAAGTATGATGTTCATGAAATTGGCTTTAATTCTTGAGTGTAGATGAGATTGTTGAGTTCTTGATGAAATCATGTCGATTTTAGAGTTGTATATGAGTAGGTTCTTGTGTTAATGTGCTGGGTATCTAAATCTAAAGAGGAATTGAGAAATATAATCGAATTTAGGTGAATTGGGGTTAGAAAATAAAGAAGGAAAAAGTCGGGTGAATCTGATAACCCAATTCGCGCGCGGACTTGCCTCCCTATTTCACAAAATTTGTCTTCGCATCGCGGAGAGGTCACAGACCCCTCTGCCTCAAAAATTATTTCACGACCAAATATTAAAATGCATCTCCGCGTCACGGACTTGCTTCCAGACAATGATTTCTTGATGGTTTCTCATGTTTTACTATCTAAGAACACTCCTTACCATCACAAGATCTTTCCTATCACAAATCATAACCTTGAATCTATAATTCAAATTCAAGGTAGAGTTAAGAGTTAAGTTTTTGAGAATTCTTTTGAACTTTCTAAGAAAGTCCCCTTGAGTCCTTTTATGGAGTTTTCTAAACTTTCTCGTACCTTGTTCCAAGACTCGAGCAAGTGAGTATGAGAGTGAGGATAATGTATTCATGAGTCTACTGTGTCATCATGTGATCCTTCTTATCATGAACCATAACACTTGAATTCATAATTCACATTCAAGAGAGAGTTAAGAGTAGAATTCAAGGAAGCCTTTGAATTCAATTGTGAATCCTTTGAGATCCATCATCGATATGAGTTAAGTTTTGAGTAAGTAAGTTTGAGAATGAGAAGATTCGTCTACATGAGTTTTTTATTGGTATTTTTACACTTGATTCGAGTCGTTCATGCCCATAACTTCCACATGAACTCCATCAGTTGAGTACCTTTGAGAGGAGTAGTATCTTCAAGTTCTAAGTCTTGAGTATTGAGTTCCTAATCTCCTTTGAGATTATATTTCTAATCATGGGACTATTACATGTTACCCATGCAGTCCTTGAGTTGAATTTTTCATGCCCATAATTCTGCATGAACCCTATAAGTCAAACAGTCTTGAGATGAGAAGTATCTTTGAGTCCTTGAGTTGAGTAGTTCATGCTCATAATTCCGCATGAACCCTTTGAGTTGATCATTCTTGAAATGAGTACTATCATTGAAGTTCTTGAGTTCCAAGTATTGAGTTCTATCTATGGTTATTGAAAACCTTGCATTGAGTCGTTCACGTCCATAATTCGGCCTGAACTATATCTTAAGAAGTCTTTTACAAACATTTTAACTTTGTTTTAAGACTTAAGCTGTGAAGTTGAGTAAAGAGTAAGAGTAAAAGTTCTTTTTCTTTAAGATGATATATGGGAACTAAGTTTTCCCAAGAGTAAATGATTTTACATTTAAGATGAGAGGAAACTGAGATTTCCTGAAGAGTTTTGAGCAGTTTGAGTACTAGTTCTTTTAAGAAAAAGATGAGGTTTGAGAAGAGTTTCTAAAGCATGATTAGTATGACAATCGAGTATGTCATCAATATTTAAGCAGTATGGTATCTAGATATACCATCAATGTTTATGCAGTATGACTTTTCGAGTCATCAATGATCATTTTAAAATATGATTTTGATACGTTTTGAGAAATAGTTTTCAAGAGCAGTTACCTCTTTTAAGAGGGTATTTTGAGCAATTAGCTCAAACCAGAGAAAGAAGTTTGTTTTAAAAACATATGAGCTAAGTATATTTTGGGAGTAGTATTGAGCACCGATATGGGTTGCGAGTTTATACTAACTCAAGTCTCCATAAATCATGTAGCCAACATGGGTAGTAAAGGATCATACTTTTTAGATGACTCCTTAAGATGCTTTTAGCATAGACTAGTGGATCCACATAGTTAAGGGGTCCTATTTGACGGCAAAGTATAGGACAATTCTTGTAGCGTGGGCAAGACGTTGTATCATCACTTAGGCTCATAGTGGTAGTTGTCAGTTAGAGAAACTCCCACAAAGTTATATTATATTTTATTATATATATGTTGAGTTGTTATTGTATTCTTCAATACACTGAGTTGTTTTCTACTATTTAAAAAGAATTGCATATATTGCATGTGTATTGTTGATTTATATTGAGTTGGGTATCCAGAGTTGAGCACCCAGAGTCGAGTATCATATCTTTGAGTTGAGTATCTAATCTTTGAAGTTGAGTATCCAATCCTTGAGTTGAGTATCTAATCTTTGAGTTGAGTATCTTATTCTTGAGTTGTGTGAGTTTGGAAAGAGGTAAGTATGTTTCTTTTTTATCAAGTTCAAGCTTATGTTATGTTTTAGAATTCCCCTTGCGTGCTCGTACATTCCACGCACTGAGCCTTTTGGCTTGCATCTTTTCATGATGCAGATACAAGTATTCAGGGTCATCAACAGGAGCTTCGTTGATACCACATGGATTTCGAGTTAGCTATGGTCAGCCTCCTTATTTCCGAAGGATTTCATTTACTTTTTTGTTTTGTCAGGATGTCGTGGGTCTTGTCTCGACATCCATCTTTGTCAGTTAGAGGTTTCATAGATAGATAGTAGAGTTTGAGAAGTCTGTTTCATTTATCTTATTAAATGTTTTAAAGAGTTAATTTGCCTATTTTTGAATATATTATATTATTCAGAGTTTTCTTTTGAGTTGAAGCTTTTTATTTAAGTTTCATGAATTTTATTCAGTTTTTAAGCTTTGTATGCATGAGTTAGTCTTCCGCTTGTAGTCAGCCAGGATGAGGGTTCACTTGGGGACCAGCAATGGTTCTCGAGTGCTGGCCACGTCCAGGGTGTAGACTCAGGTCGTGACATTAGGTGTGATGGATCTTGACTTGGCTCTGCTGAATGACAAACTTACTGCCATTACTGATAAAAGCAGTGAGGATGAGAAATCTTTTCATAAAACACGAGAGCGCTTTAACAAATTATGCCTTATGTTTATGCAAATGATTGTTTCTAACAACTTTAAGAGTACTATTCCACAAACCAAAAGTGTCAGAGAATACCTGAAGTTTGTGGTAGAACATTTTTATTCTGTTGATAAGTCTCTCACCGGTACACTAATGGTTGAACTCACGACCATGAAGTTTGATGTGTCGCGTATTATGCAAAATCATATCATCGAGATGACTAACATTACAGCAAGACTACGGACCTTGGGGATGAAACTAGATAAGACCTTCTTGGTTTAGTTTATTCTGAACTCATTGCCTCTTGAGTATGGACCATTCCTAATTAACTATAACACTATTAAGGATAAGTGGGATGTTAGTGAATTGTCCAGTTTACTTACTCAAGAAGAGTCAAGACTTAAGAAACAAAAAGGTCATTCCATTAACCTCATGGGTCAAGGAGCAGGTAAAGGACTTAAAGTGAAGGCCAACAATTTTAAGAAGAAGAAAGCAACTGCTAAAGTTCCACAAGATGCTCATAAGGAACTCAAGGCTGATATGTGTCATTTCTGTAGAAAGGAAAGACACTACCAAAAAGATTGCTAGAAACATAAAGCTTGGTTTGAAAAAAAAGGTACATTTAGTTATTTTGTATGTTTCGAATCAAATTTAGTAAAAGTTACTAATAATACTTGGTGGTTTGATTATGGTGCAATTGCTCATGTATCCACTATGTTGTGGGGATTCACTACGATCCAAACTACAAATCCAAATCAGGATTTCTTGTTCATGGGAAATCACATGAAGGCTCAAATTGAAGGCATAGGGACTTATCGATTGATCTTGGAGACTGGACATCACCTTGATCTATTACAGTCTCTTTATGTTCCTTCAGTTTCTAGGAATTTGATTTCTCTTTCTAGACTTGATGTTTTTGGATTTGATTTTAAGTTTGGACATGGATGTTTCAATTCATATAAGAATATTGTTTTTATGGTTCTGGTGTCCTTATTGATGATTTATATAGATTGAAACTCGATAATAAATTTTTTGAATCTCTTCTTACTATTTATCAAAATATTAGAATTAAACGTAGTTCACTAAATGAAAATTCTACTTATTTGTGGCATAAACGTTTGGATCACGTATCCAAAGAAAGATAAAAAATATTAGTAAAGAATAAGATTCTTCCTAATCTGAATTTTATTGATCTTGATATATGTTTGGATTCATTAAAGGAAAGCAAACCAAGAATACCAAGAAAGGTGCCACAAGGAGCACTCAGCTTCTTGAAATTATACACACTGATATTTGCGGACCCTTTGATGTTCCATCTTTTGGTGGAGAAAAATGTTTTATCACCTTTATCGATGATTTTTCACATTATGGATTTATCTATTTGTTGAAAGAAATATCTCATGCAGCGGACGCTCTCAAAGTGTATGTTAATGAGGTTGAAAGACAATTAGATAGGAAAGTGAAAATCATTAGGTCAGATAAAGGTGGTGAATACTATGAAAAGTATAACGAATCAGGACAATGTCCAGGTCCATTTCCAAAATTCCTTGAAGAACATGGCATATGTGCAAGTATACTATGCTAGGAACACCTCAACAAAATGGTGTTGCAGAAAGGCATAATCGAACACTTATGGATATGGTTAGGAGTATGATGAGTAATTCCTCATTACCCAAAACATTATGGATGTATGCTCTTAAAACTGTTGTATATTTATTGAACCGGATTCCTAGTAAAGCAGTTCCAAAGTCCCCTTTTGAACTGTGGACCGGAAGGAAGCCTAGTTTAAGACACAAGCATGTTTGGGGTTGTCAAGCGAAAGCTAGAGTTGATAATTCACATGAAAATAAATTAGATTCTCGAATAGTAAATGGTTACTTTATTAGTTATCCAGATAAACCTTAATGGTATAGGTTTTTACTGTCCAAATCATAGTTCGAGAATTGTTGAAACCGGTAATGAAAAATTCATTGAGAATGGTGAAGTTAGTGGGAGTATTGAACGACAAAGTGTGGAAATTAATGAGGTAAGGGTGAATATGCCATTGCCCATGGGTTTATCTACTTCCGCACCAATAACAAATGTTGTTCCTCTTGTTGAAAACCACTCTAACACTGTAGAACAACATTTGGGTGAAACACTTCAAGATGGAACTACCTCACAAGTATCTGACGCAAATGAACCACAAAGAGTGCCATTACGAAAATCTCAAAGAGAAAGAAAATTGGTCATTTCATATGATTATGTGATTTATTTGCAAGAGTCAAATTTTGACATTGAAATTAATAAACATACAGTTTCATTTTCACAGGCTATAGAAAGCACTGAGTCTGATAAATGGATTTGATGCCATGAATGAAGAGTTGAAATTCATGGAATACAACAGAGTTTAGGATCTCGTTCAATTACCAAAAAGTTCTAAAATAATCGGGTGTAGATGGGTCTTCAAGACCAAACGTAATTCTAATGGTAATATTGAACGATATAAAGCCAAACTTGTTGCCAAAGGATACACTCAAAAAGGAGGCATTGATTATAAAGAGACTTTTTCACCGGTCTCAAATAAAGACTCATTAAGAATTGTTTTGGCTTTGGTAGTTCATTATGATTTAGAGTTACATCAAATAGATGTGAAAACTGTCTTTCTTAATGGAGACCTCGAGAAAGATGTTTATATGGACCAACCAGAGGGTTTCAAAATTAAAGGAAAAGATCAAATGGTGTGTAAGCTAAAAAAGTCACTATATGGACTAAAACAAGCCTCACGATAATGGTATATAAAGTTTAATGATACCATAACATCTTTTGGATTTAAGGATATTATCGTTGATCAGTGTATATACCAAAAAATCAGTGGTAGTAAGTTTATATTTTTAGTCATGTATGTTGATGACAATTTACTTGCTACTACTGATTTAGGCCTATTGCGTGAGACGAAAGACTCTCTCTATGAACTTTGAAATGAAAGATATGGGTGAGGCATCATATGTGATAGTGATAGAAATATTCCGTGATAGATCACAAGGATTATTGGGATTGTCTCAAGAAAGCTATATCGAAAGAGTTCTAGAGATATTTAACATGAACAATTGTTCAGCATGAATAGTTCCTATTAAAAAAGGGGACAAATTTAATCTCATGCAATACCCAAAGAATGATGTAGAACGAAAAGAAATGGAAACAATTCCTTAAACTTCTATTGTTGGAAGTTTGATGTATGTTCAAAGTTGCACAAGACCGGATATTAGTTTTGTGGTCGGAATGCTAGGAAGATATCAAAGTAACCCTGGAATTGATCACTTTAAAGCTGCAAAGAAAGTCTTGAGGTCCCTGAAAGGAACGAAGGATTACATGCTCATGTATAGGAAATCCAATCACTTAGAAATTACTGCATACTCGAATTCAGATTTTTCCGGATGTATTGACACTAGAAAGTCCACCTCTGGTTACTTATTCCTATTAGTTGAAGGAGAAATATCGTGGAAGAGCGCTAAGCAATCTGTCATTGCTACATCCACAATGGAAGTAGAATCTGTGGCATGTTATGAAGCCACAATTCATGCATTATGAAGGCGGAACTTCATTTCAGGACTTGGGGTTGTCGACACCATTACAAAGCCGCTGAAAATTTATTGTGATAATACTACAGTAGTATTCTTCTCCAAGAATGATAACTACTCCAAAGGTGCCAAACATATGGAATTAAAGTACTTTATTGTCAAGGAAGAAGTTCAGAAACAAAAAGTGTTGTTTGAGAATATTAGAATTGATTGTATGATTGCAGAGCCGTTAACAAAGGGCTTACAACCAAAGACATTTAAAGAACATGTTCAACAAATAGGTCTTGGTTGTACTTATGATTGATATATTTATGATATTCTTATACTCTGAGCTCAATTATGTGTATCTCATAAAGAGTAATAAATTTCTTGTTTCTCATAATGGTGTATACATTATTGTTTTGAGATATTACAAGATAAGTCTCTATGAGACATAATTGTGGACAGTAATGTTATATGTTTTATATTTTATGAGTCTAGTATGATAAGATGCTAATGTAGTAGTACATGGAAGGAAGTATGTGTTAGCTCCACAGGATCGAGTAATTTTAATAACGAAACACCTACCCGACATGTGACTTGCTGCAGGAAAGAAATTAAAAAAGAGACGAGTCAAGCATACAACACCTAAAGAAAGAAAGAGACAATCTTTTCATCAATCAAGGGATACATAATATATTGAAGATGGCGAGTCAAGAATACAACACCTAAATAAGGAAAGCGAAAATCTACTGATCAATCAAAGGATACATTCAAAATATAAAGGCAAGCAAAGTTTCAAGACCACAAGGAAATCATTAAAAGAAAGAAATCGAAATCAAGGGATAAATTCAAGATAACGAGATCAGCCAAGATTCAAGACCACAAGGAGATCATCAAACAAAGGAAGAAATCGATTTGCTCATGCACATATCTTATATGGACATGACTCAGCAAATCAACCAAAATAAAACAAGGACTCAATCAAAGATCCTTGAGTCAAACACCCTTGGGTTTCCGTAAAAGAGTAGTCCTCCAAACTATATAAACCTCTCGTAGCCATAGTTGTGAAGTACGCACTTCACTTGAACTTGTACTGTTGTGTTATGTTGTCTTTCATAAAAGCATTGTATTCTCGTGAGTATACAACTGAAAAAGAAAAGAGAAAGAAGAAATCGAGTGTAGGTTATATGAGTAGAGGTTGTGTCAAGTAGAAGTCCTGATTTTTACATCAGACAGGATTTACAGTCGATATACTTTGTACTGCCTACGTTCTCTTCAAACTCTTAAGGAAACCCTTGAAACCCAAGGGGACTGCAAATAGACACCACATCACTATTCCTAACCATTACAAAAACTCTCTGCGTTGTTTACTTGCTACATTTACTAGTACTCGATATTTGTGTTACTAACTTGCAGGGAAGTCAACTGACCAGTACATGAAGTTGACTGAACGAATTTTAATTCACCCCCCCTCATTACTTTCAATTCGTATCTGAGCAGGTCTCACAAAATAAAAAGTATTTAACCATACGTGAGCAAAGATCCATGGCAAACTATCAGATTCCCGGCATTCTACTTCAAGACAGACATTCTACAAACCGGCCACTCTACTTTAACGGTCAGCATTACTCAAAGATAGATTCAGAATCTTCATGACTTGAAAACAGGCATAGATTGTAATAAAGAAGGGTCCAAAGCCTATTCCCGACTCATTGGAAAATATGCTAATCTTTCGATGTTACAAAGGAACAACAAGAGCTAACTCAAACTAACACAAGATTTATAAGTTTGTTGTATTGTGCACCCAGTGAAGCAGAATATGACAAAATCTCAACATACAAAACTGCAAAAGAAATGTGGGACTTACTGGAAGAAACGTATGAAGGAACTGGCCAAGTTAAAGAATCTCGGATCAGTTCACTGGTCAACGAAGATGAGTTATTCAAAATAGCCGAAAATGAGAATGTGGAAGACATGTTCTCAAGGTTCAGCAAAATTATGTGTGGATTCAAATCCCTCAGAATAGTGTACACTAACAGATTACAAGTCACGAAACTCATCAGAAGTCTTCCTAAGGCTTGGGAAACTAAAGTTGCTATTTTTGAAGATGTATGATGAACTTCGTGGAAACTTGATGGCATAAGAACAGAATCATATTAACATCTACAATAAAGATGACAAAAATAAAATTGTCGCATTTGTTGCTGGAACAACTGAAGTAGAGGAAGAAGCTGACGAATATCAAAGTGAAGGAATGGATCTTATATACCGAGGAGTTAGACAAATGCTCAGACAAAGAAGGTAGAGGCATCAATCGGACTATAAGAACAACGAATATCAAAGAGAATATCAAAGAAGTGATGATACATGCTATTATTGTGGAAAACTAGGACACATCAAACAGAATTGTCAAGAACGAAAAAGGAGAAAAAATCAGAGAAATGAAGATCCAAAAAGTCTCAGAGCTTAGATCCAAGGAGAAACATCTGAAGATAATCATGATGAAAATGCCAACACGTGTTTTATGGCACTAGGTGAAACAAGCGAGGTAAGAACTTTTAATTGTTCAAAATGTAATGACTTACAAAACTCATTGGATATGGTTACTGACGAACTGCAGAAAGTAATCGATGAATACAACAAAATCGCTCAAGAAAAGAAGGACTGGCAAATACTTCTAGAAGCAAGTCAAATTGAAGTCGACTTACTAGAAGAGGAACTAGAGGAAATAAAGATGTAAATGAAAAATTCCCCTAACCATGGCTCCATTGGATCTAACAGATCTTCTCCCCAATTCATCATGCTGAAACTTCTTTTAACTTCTCCTGTTATACTTGTGGTGACATTGGTCACAAATCTTTTAAATGCCAGAAATTCTCTTTTAAAAAATTGATTGGGAGACCAAAAATTGTTAATCCTTACCCTCAAGGACCCAAAAATATTTGGGTACCTAAAAGAAATTAATCTACTTGTTTTTTAGGAGCAGACCAAAAGAACCTACAAAAAGGGAATATGGGTAATAGACAGTGGATGCTCCAGACATATGTGCCGAAAGAAAGAAAATTTCAAAACTCTTAACAAAATCGATGGAGGAAATGTACAGTTCGGTGACAATCCAAAAGGAGAAGTAGTAGAAGTTGGATCAATCACTCTTAGCTCATCATATGATCTATCAAAAGTATACCTGGTGGAGGGACTTAATCACAACCTGCTCAGCATCAGTCAACAATGCGATGTTGGATTCAAAGTCTCATTCAACGGCACAACTTGCACCATCAGACATGTGACTAAGGACATCACAATCGTTTGAGATCATGTTGATAATATCTACGTTCTAAACAACTTAGACTTAACACTTACATAACTAACTGCAGTATCAAATGATTCTTGGCTATGGCATAGAAAACTTGGTCACGCAAGCATGCACGTCTTAGAAAATTGTCCAGACTTGAACTAGTCATTGGACTTCCAAAGTTAAAATTCTAAAAAGACCATATATGTGATGCCTGTCAACTTGGTAAGAAAAAATGTTCTTCATTCAAGTTCAAGGATATTGTAAGTACCACTAAACCTTTGCAACTACTTCATATGGATCTTTTTGGTCCCACTCAAACTGTTAGCATTGGTAGTAAGAAATACGTTTTCTTCATCGTTGACGAAATTTCAAGATTCACCTAGGTAATATTCTTATCTCATAAAAATGAAGCTTTCTTTAACTTTGAAGTGTTTTGTAGAAAAGTACAAAGAGAAGCTGAATACTTCATCTCCACAGTTCATAGTGGTCATGGTGGAAAATTTGAAAATAAAGCATTTGAGGAATTTTGTGATAAAAACGGTTTCACTCAAAAAAATTCATCTCCTAGATCACCTCAGTAAAATGGCGTGGTAGAAAGGAAAAATTGTTCGTTACAAGACACCACCAGAACCATGCTTCTTGATCGAAATCTTCCTTATCACTTCTAGGCAGAAGAAGTAAGTACTGCATGCCATACTTTGAACAAATACCTTATCAGACCGATTTTAAAGAAAACTCTATATGAGCTATGCATAGGTAAGAAGCCAAATATTAGCTATTTTTATACTTTCAAATGCAAATGCTTCATTCACAACAATAATAAGACAAATCTGGGTAAGTTTGATCCAAGAAGTGATAAAGGTATATTCTTAGGTTACGCACCAGTCAGTCGTGCATTTTGAATTTTTAATAAACGAACTTTATGTGTTGAAGAATTTGTTCATGTCATTTTTTATGACACTAACCCAAGGATGTAGGAAATAGAATCTACAGATGATGAAACTACTCCGATATAGAGCACTAAAAATCTCTCAAACTCTTCTAAGAAAATTACCATAGATGAGTCGACTACTCCAGAACCAAAGTCGACTAGTCCAGCCGAGAAGACTGGCATTCCTAGAGAAGGGAGACACGGCGGCTATCCAAATGACTGCATCATGGGTAAACCAACTGACTCAATATAGACCAGAGCTTCATTGAGAAAATAAGCATTTTTAGAACTCGTGTCTCAACTTGAACCCAAGCGTATAAATGAGGCAATGGAAGATGAATCCTGGAGACAAGCAATGAAAGAAGAACTTGACCATTTTGAAAAGGTATGGACTCTCACTGAACAGCCAAAAAATTGTTCCGTAATTGGAACAAGTGGGCATTTCAAAATAAGCTAAATGAAGATGGAAAAGTCATTCGTAACAAAGAAAGACTGGTTGCTCAAGGATACTCCCAACAGAAAGGTATTGATTACGATGAAACTTTTGCTTCGGTAGCAAGGCTAGAATCTATTCGGATTTTACTTTCATATGCATCCTTTAAGCATTTTAAACTTTTTCAAATGGATGTAAAAAGTGTCTTTTTAAATGGTTTTATAAACGAAGAAGTTTTTGTCAAACAACCCCTGGGTTTGAAAATCTTTTTTGTCCTGATTTTGTTTACAAACTTTCCAAAGCACTTTATGGTCTCAAACAGGCTCCCGAAGCTTGGTATGAGAGACTAAGTACCTCTTTACTTCAAAATAATTTTCAAAGGAGGGAAAATTGACACAACTCTTTTCATTCAAAGATCAAGTTTATATAATCTTATAGTTCATATGTTGATGATATTATATTCGGAAGCTCTAACCCTTCATTATGTGAGAATTTTGCTAGCCTTATGAAAGGAGAATTTGAAATGAGTCTAATGGGAGAGCTCACATTCTTCCTCGGACTACAAATCAAGCAGTCAACTAATGGAACCTTCATCAGTCAAACCAAATATACCAAGGAACTAATCAAGAAGTTCGACCTCAAAAAGGAAAAGCTTTTGGAACTCCAATGATCCCCTTCATCTGCCTTGAAACTGATGCGCCGGGGAAAGATGTGGATGAAAAATGTATAGAGGAATGGTTGGCTCACTACTCTACCTTACCTCAAGTCGACCGGACACCATGTAAAGTGTATGCAAGTGCACAATCTCACTGCAGTAAAGAAAATCATTCGCTATTTGATTAGAACCACCGAATTAGGACTATGGTACCTTCACTCATCTCATTCTGATTTGATTGGTTACTCAGATGCTGATTTTGGAGGTGATAAAAATGATCGAAAAAGTATCAGTGGAACATGGTCAAATATTAGGTCAATCGTTGATCTCCCGGCACAGCAAAAAACAAACATTTGTCGCATTATCCACTATGGAATCTGAATATCTAGCTGTGGGAAATTGTGGTACTCAATTAATATGGATGATGCATCAATTACTTGATTATGATCTCTCTTATGAAGTTGTCCCTATGTTTTGCGATAATACTAGTGCTATTAGTTTTTCTAAATACATTGTGCATCATTCTAAGGCTAAGCATATTGATATCAAGAATCATTTGATTCGAGATCATGTTGAAAATGGTAATTTTTTGTTAAAGTTTGTTGATTCAGAAAATCAATTGGCAGACATTTTTACAAAATCCTTACTTGAAGAAAGATTTTGTTTTCTCAAAAACTGTCTCGGTATTATCGCTTTTAATTAATGATTTTTTCCTTATTTGCTTCATTTATTGTGCTTCTAATTACTACTCTACTCCGCCCTTTCCGCTTCTCCATAAAACCCTTCCTTTCTTTCCCATCACTTCCTTTCCCGTCTTTTCGATCCTCTTTTAAATCTCTTCTCCTCTATTTTTTTGTTCTCCTCTTTTCTTCTTTTTCTATCTCACTTTGCCCAGAACTCCTTCAATGGCTTCTTTAAAAAACTTTGATCCTCACTCTTTGAACTCGATCAAAGTGAGTGTTCTGTCCTCATTCTCTGATTCTTCAGTTGGCTCCCTTATCTCTCAGCCTCCCAAAACAAAAGCCTCAACTGTCAAAAATAAGGATTTGAAGAAACCTCAACCGTGCGCCTCTGGATCTCTCTCTCATAAATATATCCAAAGGTTCTGGGGAGTTGAACAGAAAAATAGGAATGATAGCTTCAAGTCTCGACCCATTGTCCCAGGCCGGGTGATAAATCTAGGGCAACTGAGGGACTCTCAATACCCGATAAGTTCATTTCTTAAAGATCAAATATTATCTCTGTTGTTTAGTCTTTGTGGCCTTGAGTTCTTTGAAGAAGTTGTTCGATTATTCTATGCAAATATCTGTGTTTCTAACGATAGTGGTGAGTTGGAAACCCTTGTCATGGATAGTTGTATTATATTCAATGAACTATTGTTTGAAGATGTTTTTGGTACTAAGTTTTTTGGTGTGATTCCGTACATGAATGGAACTTGGCCTGATGATTTTGAGGGGCCTAATTATTTTGAGGTATCTATGGAAGGTGCTAAAATAGTCGTGGCTGAACCCGATGCTGACTTGTCTAATTTTTTACCTTTATCTCTATTTTGAACATCATATTTTGGCACATATTATTGCTACTACTCTCATACCCAGGAAAGGATCTCTGAATAGCATCTTTAATCGGGATGTGTTTGTACTTTACTGTTTGCTGAAAAAATACCACATTAATTGGGTAGTTTGATTCAAAGAGTACATTTGGGAAAGTGCTGAGGAGTCTAAGGCCTCTGCCAGTTTACCTTATGTGTTGCTCATCTCACGAATCCAGGTGGACCGACTAGTGGACCTCTCCATGTTCAAACCCATTGAGATTAGTGTTACTTATGATTCTCGCACTTTTTCTAGTATGAGGTACGTGCAAGTTGGAAACAAATGGGTGAAATAGGACTCCATCCAAGCCAGGGCTGATACTTCCAAGCCAACTAAGATCTCTGCAGAGTCAGCTTCTCTCCTGCTTCAGGATTTCGATGAACTCAAAACTCGCATCCTTGATGTGGAAAGCGGGCTGGAGACTCTTCAAGATGCTGTTGAGAAGGTCTTTCACCTTGAGAAAAATACCAGTACAAAGGTAGGTAAGCTACAAATTGCAATGACAAGGATAAATTAGGAAGGGATCTCAACTGTCAACAAGTTGATCAAGCAGGTCGACTCTCTCAAGAGCGGAGTCAGCTCTTCCAACAATGATCTTGCCATCTCTGTCCAGAACTCCTACTCTTGTCCTTCCAAAAATGTGGAACGCTACTACAATTCCTTCTGTGGGTAGGTCATCAACACCCTCAAGCACTTCTTGGGTGAACACTAGACTTCTGCTCTTTTTTTTGCGACTCCTGAACAATCTTCCTATAGGGGTCTGTCCCTATCTCTGTTTCTTTTGGATTGTCTATTAAAGGCTCTCTGCCTTCCTACTCTGGTTTTCTCTATTTTGCTACTGCTTGTTCTGTTATTGTGTGTTCTCTCTTGATTCTTCTTTTTTATATGCCAAAGGGGGAGAATGGTCCCAAATCACTTTTACAAGAAAGAAATCAAGTCAGGGAGAGTTGTATAGCTTAAAGACAAGGGGAGTTATAAAGAATCAACCACAACTAAAAATATATCAGAGAAGTCTCACTATTTTTTTAAGCTTATGCAAACTGTAAATTCATTGTTATTATCAAGAAGGGGGAGATTGTTAGCTCCACATGATCGAGTAATTTTAATAATGAAAAACCTAACCGACTTATGACTTGTTGCAGGAAAGGAAATTCAAAAAGAGACGAGTCAAGCATACAACACCTAAAGAATGAAAGAGACAATTTGCTCATCAATCAAGGGATACAGAATATATTCAAGATGGTGAGTCAAGCATACAACACCTAAAGAAGGAAAGAGACAATCTACACATCAATCAAGAGATAGATTCAAGATAACGAGATCAGCCAAGATTCAAGACCACAAGGAAGAAATCGAAATCAAGGGATACATTCAAGATAACGAGATCAGCCAAGGTTCAAGACCACAAGGAGATCATCAAACAAAGAAATAAATCAATTTTCTCAAGCACATATCTGATATGGACATGACTCAGTAATCAATCAAAATAAATCAAGGACTAAATCAAAGATCATTGATTCAAACACCCTTGGGTTTCCGTAAAAGAGAAGTCCTCCAAACTATATAAACCTCTCTTAGCCATAGTTGTGAAGTACGCACTTCACTGAACTTGTAATATTGTCTTCTGTTGTCTTTCATAAAAGCATTGTATTCTCGTGAGTATACAACTGAAAAAGAAAAGAGAAAGAAGAAACTGAGTGAAAGTTATACGAGTAGAGCTTGTGTCAAGTAGAAGTTCTGATTTACACATCAGACAGGATTTACAGTCAATATACTTTGTACTGCCCAAGTTCTCTTCAAGCTCTTAAGGAAACCCTTGAAACCCAAGGGGACTAGAAGTAGGCACCACAATGGTGTTTCGAACTAGTATAAAAACTCTCTGCATTGTTTACTTACTCATTTACTATTACTCGATATTTGTGTTACTAACTTGCATGTAAATCGACTGACCACTACAGGAAGTCGACTAAGGGAATTTTAATTCACTCCCCCCCCCCCTCCTCTTTACTTTTAGTATGTAGCTTAAAATTTATATACAACCACCATAACTCACATTAGTAGTTTGTTATGTTGTGGTATGTATGATGGACATTATAAAAGAGATTTATTGTATGCGCAACTAACGTTTATGAAATATTAATGCATATGGTCATTGGGCCAACTGGGATAATGTAAGAATTATTTCTTACTTATGGCCCAAGTTTACTTGTTACCCAAGTAATACCATAAATAATATTTAATAGAACAAGTACAATCATGTTAGGGCATATACACTTTCTGAATTTAATTTCAGAATTACCTATTGAAGCGTGAGCCCATACCTTCAAGTGAATCCACAAGCTAGTCTACAAGCTAGAAACTTCAAGCAAATTCATAAGCTAGTCCACAAACTAGACCACAGTTTTACGGTCTTCTACAGTAATCCCAAGTTCACTTCCGAACCCTCTCAATACTTGGGTAGACAAGTATTTTATGGAAAAAAATATTTTTCAAGGGTTAGAAGAATCCCTATTTAGAGAGATTTCTTCTTAGTCCAAGTAAAAGGAATACCATGTCTTTCCTCAGAATAGAAACACATGTACATCTCCCTTTCCTTAGAAAAGAAAAAAGTCATGTCCTTCTTCCTTTCCTTAGAATAGAAAAAGTGATATACTTCTCCCTTGCCTTAGAACATAGAAAGATACATACTTCTCCCTTTCCTTAGAATAGAGAAAGACACATACTTCTCCTTTTTCCCTTTACAATAAATTATGAGTTCTATATAAATATGGGCACGGTAGGGATCACAGAATTAATTACCGACGCTTCTTATTATGAAAATAATTCCAAATAATTAATTTGAATTATTCTTACCATAATAAATTACAAATCATTCCACTAGAAATTCGTAATTGAACTCCTCTATTTATATTTCGAAATTTCTCATGTTAAGATTACAGATACTAATCAATAAATTAAATTACTGACGAACTTAATTCAATGATCAATTTCTTTTAGAGCATTGCTTAACTTATTTCATGTGTCGGATTCTTAAATCCACTTGCAAGGTTTGACACGATGAAAACTTTTAAGCTTCTCAAAAAGGCATATCATCAATCTCTATACCGAGACATGGATTCCATCAACTAACTTATTATTTCACCAATATATATTATCATTATCCAATCTACCAGGAATATTGACCCATCTTAGAATCTCACCGTTTAATAAATCAAAACAATGATTAACATATACAGATCACAATAGTTATATTAGGATTAAGAATATAAGTACATTTAATAGTTTAGAGAATATGCTTTTGTCAGTCAGTCTAAAGCAACTATCTCTACTCGGTCCCGTTCAATACATACAAAATGCACTAGCACAAGAAGTTGAAACTATACCATTCCCATAATCAAGATAAACTACATATAATCTTGTGCTACAATCGTCCCGATGGCATGTCCAATTTCCATCTTAGATTGTGAACAAAAAAAAACTTTATACTTATAAGAACCGATGATTTAATCCGCTGTGTATAAGCTTAAACTCTATACACTAAATCATCTACTATATAAGTAAACAAGCACCATAAACGAATATATGATCTATAAAAATAAATAAATAATTACTCTATAATAAATACTATATCTAAACACGTGGTTAATAGTATCTATCCCAACAATCTCCCACTTAGACTTTTAACTATCACGATTGTTATAATGTACTATATCTAAATGCATGGTTAATAGTATATACCCTAACAATCTCTCACTAAGATATTTAATCTTGAAAATTATTAGATTACTATTTTTAAACACATGATTAATAGTATATACCCTAACAATCTCCCACTTAGACTATTAACAATGCATTTACAACTTTCACAAATATTCCTTTTATATTTCTTATCAAAAGGATCTTACTAAGTTAATTTCTTATGCAACTTCGTCTAGTAATGCTGAGTCGTAACTTATCGTTTTGTATTAGATCTTCAGAGGTTTATCATGAAAGTCCTCTCAAATATACAAAATCAATCAATCTTTGTTATGATTCTCCCACTATGACTAAGTATTACTACAATAGTCACACTTTCATGTTCTTGAGTCTTAATATTTTCCTCAAAACCTTTTGGTAATGAAATATTAACTACTTTTCATGTAGTGTTCTTTAATTTGTCCAACATCACTTTCACTACTTGAGGTAGTAGTATTGTTATGTCTAATAACGTTTCTCCCACTACGTAAATGCAATGGAACGTCAATTCTGACATACCAGTTAGATGTTCTTGAGTGTCTGAATTTACAACTGACTCATATGTTATTTCTTTGTTCAATTCTTGTAAAACTAGTTTACTTCTAGGAACATGGTTTACTAAATGATCCTTTTCTAGAAATCAGACAGTTGTGTTAACAATTGTCTTATTTTCTTTAGGACACTATAATAAACTTTCTTTCATTCTTTAGGATATCTAATTAACACACACATTCTGTTCTTAATCCCAATTTTCTTATTCTCCCACTCAGCACATGTGCTGAACAATTCTATATCTGAGATTAGACTTACGTCAAATCCAACTAGTTCTATAGTTGTTCAAGGTACTGATTTGAAAGAAATTGAATTCAGAATGTGATATGTAGTTATTAGAACCTATCCCAAAAGAAACAAAATAACTAATAATTAATCTTATCATCTTCATAAGAGTCTACTTCTTTTCTCTTCTACAACAATCTATTATAGAGTGTCTGGTGTAGACAGTTGAAATGCAATTATTCTATAAGATAAGTGACTTATGAACTCTGCAGAGAGGTTTACGTCACTACAATTATATTGCAGTGACTTTATATATTTTTCATGATGCTATTTTCATGTGTCTTAAATATTTTGAGTTTATCAAGACATTTAGAATTACAAAACATCAAAAAAAAAATCCATATCATGAGTAACCTTCTTGAAAACTCAGAATACTCAAATTCACCGCTTGCCCAACTGCTCATTTATTACACAAATCAGAATAGATTAATTATAACTTATCACTACCTCTTTTACCTTTTCTAAGAGGAAAAGTCTCTTAGTCATTTTTCCTTCTAAACAAGACTCATATGTTGGTAGTGACTTCACTTTCAATGAACCGTTATGTTCATCCATTAACTAACCTCGAAATTCTATTCAGAATAAATGACTTAGACACTAATGTACAGATAAGTTTCATTCAATTTAAAAGATATTTTTCCTTATGAGACAGATTAATATAATTCAATTCATCAGAAATAATACTAATAAAAGAATCACGCATCAATATACCACAAGAAATAAAATATTCATCAAACTCAATGATAGGAGAGTTACAACCAAAAATATTAAATACTCATCTCTTATCTAGTTAGAAACTGAAAATAATTCCTTCTAACATAAGGTACATGTACAATGCATTCTTTGAATTAATATCTTTATCTCTACCAAAAGAAAAGTTTAAGTAGTACTAAGTGGGTGTGTAAAGTTTATTGAGAATATGAGATATAATACTTTAAATAGATCGTAATATTTCGAATAATCCTAAATAACAAAATTTAGGGCTCATTTATACATATATATCCATGCATCTCGAATAGCCAATCGATGGGATTGGAGAACTACTCATGCAATACACATGTACAATGATCGATTATTCATTCCATAAACTTATACAGACCTAACTCAGATGGAGAGTCTACTGTTAGTTTAAGTCAAATGAAAATCCTCTAGTTACATTGATCCAATCCTATATTACTCAGTTTAGGAGAGTTAATACAGATTATCAAAACTAGACGATTAAATACATAGTGACTTATGTCAATTTCATCTGATAGGGAGGAAGGTCTAAGCCAACACATAAAATTAATACTTCACTACTATTTAATCAAATATGATCAGAAACTCATATAATGATCCAAAAAAAAAATAGTTTCTTACTAGTCGTTCTTATGAATCTACCAAATTCCAGATCAATCATAGTTCTTTATTTTTTCGAATTCCAAAACTATGATCAATTTGGTTGAAAACGTTGTTTGGCCAAAGTAGAATTTAAGATTTTCCCGCTCAGTAATTCCTTATCATATATCATCATTTTGTGAAATAGATACACGAATTAAGAATAAAGAACGAAATTCTAAAATTCCAAAAGAAAAGCATGTTTATGTATACATTGAATATTAAAATTCAAAAACACACCTCATAGATATCAATGCATCTTGAACAATAAATTTTGATGAAAAAATGACTACTCATGCAACATACATATGTGGTGTTAGATATTCACTTCAACAAATTTAGAACAAAAACTAACTCAGATGGAGAGTATATGTTATTTTAAGTCAAGTGAATATTATTATCCATAGATCCATTGATCCAATCAAATATTACTCAGTTTAGGAGAGTCAATACAGATAATCAAAATTAGAGATTAAACTTTAATGACTTGTATTAATTTCATCCGTTATGGAGGAAGGTCTAAGCCAACACATGAACTTAATACTTCACTAAAATTTAGTCATGAAGACCATAGAGAACAAACTCTATCACCTTTGTATCATAGTCGAGTAATTTTCATTTAAATTAATTTTCAAGATACAAAAATATATATATAAAAAAATAACTTCATCTAAACGACCTCAAATTGCCAAATCACTTCATAACTATGAATATTTTTAATTTGACTGTTTCTGATGAACCTACTGAATTTCAGATCAATTAGAGTTTAAAAATAATATTAATCTCCAAAGTTATGATCAAATTCAGATTGAAACGATTTAAGAAAAATAATTAGATCCATATCCTTATCATATATCAATTCATGTTAACTCATCATGTGTAATCATGTACCACATTTAACATAAATGAAACTGATATAAAGGATTATATTATCACATTTTAATTCCAAAGAGTGACTTAAAAACCATTTTAAGGGCCTCAAAACTATAACCACATAGCAATGAGTATTTCTAACTAGTCCATCACCAATGAACTTACCAAATTTCAGGTCAATTGGAGTCTATAAAAATATTTCCAAAGCTATGAACAAATTCAAATTCAAGTGGTTTAAGTAGCTTTAGGAATTAAAACAATAGGACTTTATCATATTCAGATCAAATTTTAATCTGACAAACTACCTAAAACCCATTTAAATAATTTTCGATGGAACCATCAAATTTCAAGTCAATCAGAGATCAGAAAATTCATGACCACCTAAAATATGACCAAATTTGAAAAACAGTCATTTTAGACCATAGTTAAAATTTAAAATAACATGATTCAGATTTTCATTCTCTTTTTATAATTATCTCATGAGCATGAAACATATGTTGTGTCATTCCTTTGGCTGAGGCACTCAATACCTTCTTATAATAAATTTGTAACATCCGACAATTTGAAATAACTTTGAAAAAGCTTGAAATTGGAAATAGCCATTTTTGGAAAAATGTGAAAAATTTCAAATCTGGAAAATTTTGGCTAAGTGTGGAAATCAGTGAGTTTTTGGCCAACTTTGAGCAGTCATAACTTCCAGCTCAATATGATTTAAGAGTAGTTCCGATTATGGTTGTGAATCTTGTGGAATGATCTTTCCAACGCCACCGAGTTTGCTCGATTCCGAGTTCGTATGAGCGAGTTATGCCTTTTAGAAGTTGGGCAGTTGGCAGGGAAATCTGTCCGGGAAATTAAGGGCATTTTGGTCTTTTTCCCTAGCCATTTCTTTTGGGATTATATGGTGTGTTAGGCTGACTTTGGATAATTTTTATTCCATTTTAAAGAGAGAAAGTTAGGGTTCTTGAGAGTGAAGAAGAGAAGAAGAAGAGAAGAAGGAGAAGAAGAAGAGAAGAAGAGGAGATCAACAAGTTTCCGTCGTGGAAATCGTCAGGGGTGATCCCTATCAAGGTATGTGAGTTCTTTGTGTGGGTTGATCCTTTCCCCCACACACCAAGCTCATTTATGATTTGAGAAAAGATTGGAAATTGTTGTTGACGTTGTTAGTTGTTGTTGATGTTGTTAGTTGTGTTGTTGAAGTTGTTGTTGGTTGTGAGACATGATTGGGTTGTGTTTTGAGTTGTAATCCATGGTATGTTGAGGGATATGATGATCCTTAGTGTTTGGGGTTGATGCCCCTGAAGTAAGAGTGGTTTAGAGTTGGCAAATCAAGGGAGAAAAGTCGAATTTCTGGGCAAGGGGGTTGGCGCGTCGCGCCTGCCAGCGTGCCCTAAAAGGGATTCTGAAGTTTCCCCCTTGGGGCAGCGCGCCACTCAGAGCGCCAGCAGGCCCCCTCTGAAGTTTTGGGGCTGGCGCTCCGCGCCTTGCAGAGCGCCAAGGACGCCAAGTTTCCCCCATTCTTCCATGCAAACATGCATGTTCCTAGGTGTTATACCTATGTTCCCTAGTTGTTTCCAACACCCCCAAAGTGTTTCTAAACATCCCGAACTCATCCAAATACGTGTGATCATATACCTTGAATCCATAGTTCAATTCAAGGCAAGTTAGTATCAAGTTAAAGAGAAGTTAGAGTCAAGTCAAGCTATGTTAAGAAGTAAGTTCAAGCAAGTCTTCCAAGCTTTTCAAGAGTCTTCATTGAACGTTTTAACTTCATTTTAGACTCAAGTTTAAAGTCAAGTAAAGAGCTTAGAGTTTCAAGCTAAGTAAAGAGTTTCAAGACTCAAGTTTCAAGTCAAGTAAAGAGCTTAGAGTTTCAAGCTAAGTAAAGAGTTTCAAGACTCAAGTTAAGTCAAGAGTGTAAGTTGAGTTCATTTCTCAAAATCTATTAGGGAACTATGTATTCCCAAAGAAGTTTCTAAATGTTTTTACATTTGAGTAAGAAAGGAACTATGATTCCAAAAGAGCCTTCGGGCTAGTTTTCAAGAAGAAGGAACATTGTTTCCAAGTGAGCCTTTGGGCTAGATTTTGAGTAATTATCTCATTTAAAGAAAGATGTGTTTAAAACACTTATGAACTAAAAGCATTTTGGGAGTAGTATCGAGCACCGATTTGGGGACGCAAGTTCATATTAAACTCAACTCTCCATAAGAACCATGTAGCCAACATGGGAGTTAATGGGTCATACTTTTTAGATGAACCCGTAAAGTTAAGCTAGTGGATCCACTTAGTAAAGTTAGCTTCCTATATCAAGACCAGGTATAGGATGGTCCTCAGGCAACGTGAGGTAAAACGTTGTATCATTAGCTTCCTATATCACGGCAAGGTATAGGATGGTCCTCGGGCAACGTGAGGTAAAACGTTGTATCACCACTCATATTCATAGTGGTGGTTTGTCGGTTAGAGAAGCTCCCACAATAGAAAGAGCATGGCTCCTCGAGGGTTCTGCTTAGTATGGATGGGGGTATGGGACTTCATTCATACATTGCACAAGTAGACCTCGAGAGGAAGCATGGTATTTTCATGGTATTATAAATATGATTTGTACGTCATGTTTTAAGAGTTTTACAAGCTTTATGTATTGCATGTGTCTTATTGCCTTATATATTGAGTTCAGTTATTCATGAGTTGAACAGAGCCAAGGTAAGTGTTCTCTTGTACTCTTTTCAAGCTTGAGTCGTGGTTTAGCTTTCCAGCTCGCATACTCGTACATTCAATGTACTGATGTCAGTTGGCCTGCATCTTATGACGATGCAAATTCAGGTACCCCAAATCAGCATCTGCACGTCGTTGATCCAGCTGAGCACTCCAGAGTCAGTGGTGAGCCTCCTTGCTTTCCGGAGGACTCAATTATTTTGTGTACTTAGTTTTGTTCTATTAGGATGTTGCGGGGTCTGTCCCAACATCCATCTCAGTATTTTAGAGGCTTCATAGACAGTCAGTCAGTTAGTATTGAGTCTCTCATCTATGTATATATGTAAATATTCTGTTTTGAGACTCGAGCTGCCTTTTGGCATGTTATGCATCAGTTGGTTGTTTTATAACCTTTCATTGCATTGAGTTATTTTGTTAAGTCAGGTTTCCGCTGAGTTAAGAAAGTCAGGCCAAGGGTTCGCTTGGGGCCAGCAATGGTCTCCGAGTGCCGGTCCCGCCCAGGGTGTAGGCTCGGGGCGTGACAAAATTATTCTCTAAATTAATACACTTGAGAATCCAAGATATTATGTTTCTCTCTTTTGACTGAAAACCTCGATATCTCTTCTCATGAATTAATTAAGCATTACTAGTATTTTAAGGTAAATCAACATTCACATAAATAAATATTTACCACTAATATTCACTTAGAATAATTTATACTTGACGAATTGAGGATGTTCTAATGACTCAAATACATAGATCATTTTAGTGAATCCTATTTATTAATCATAATTCTCAATTCATCTATTACAAAATATATTATCACATGTATAAAGTCTAAAGAATTTTCAACGATTTCAAATAAATAAATCGCTTAAGTGATAACTATTTATTAACCAAAAAATTCTTAATTTATACAAATTGATACATATGTAATGAATAACATGCTCAAATAATTATTGAACAAAAAGAGAAAAAAAAATTCAATTGACCTGAAGAGTGACTACCACCACCACTTAACAAGGTTTGGAGTCAACAATTAGTCAAGAACAAAATTTATAAAGTTGAAAAAAAAAACTTCACAATCAGTTCAATGATAATTTATTCATCAACAACTTCTATGATTCCCTTTCTTATCAAGCTTTGCAAATTTGATGGATTAATAAGAAACAAACCAAAAAAAATTGCAACTGGCCGCCGAAAAAAAAAATCAATCACATGTGCAAAAGTTCGTACTTTCATTTATTAAATAAAACAAATCCATTGAACTTTAACTTTTCTTTTAACTGATGAAAAGTTTTCAATTTGGGTTCCATTAATTTAAAAAATAAAGGACTTAAAATAATCATTAGGACAAATGTTTACTATTGCTGTCCATTCCCACGTGAAAGTGAAAAATTGTCGCCAACACATTTTGCCCTCTTGATCATCTCAAAATTTAAGAGCGTATGTACTTTAGTCAACGAATCAAAAACCTTAAAGTTTCATCTGATTCATTTTTTTCGCGATAAAAATATATTTACCAACCATGAATCATACATACAATTGCACATACATATATTTTATGTTATCTATAAAGATATAAGTATGGCTCCGATATTAATTGTTGGAAAAACTATATGCACAGCGGAAGCATACCAAAATCATACAACTTACATGAATAATAGACAGCACATTGTTTATACTAGAACAAGTACAATCATGTTAGGGCATATAAACTTTCTGAATTTAATTTCAGAATTACCTCTTGAAGCGTGAGCCCATACCTTCAAGTGAATCCACAAGCTAGTCGACAAGCTAGAAACTTCAAGCAAATTCATAAGCTAGTCCACAAACTAGACCACAGTTCTACGGTCTTCTACAGTGATCCCAAGTTCACTTTTGAACCCTCTCAATACTTCGGTGGATAAGTATTTTATGGAAAAAATTATTTTCCAAGGGTTAGAAGAATCCCTATTTATAGAGATTTCTTCTTAGTCCAAGTAAAAGGAATACCATGTCTTTCCTTAGAATAGAAAGACATGTACATCTCCCTTTCCTTAGAAAAGAAAAAAGTCATGTCCTTCCTCCTTTCCTTAGAATAGAAAAAGTGATATACTTCTCCCTTGCCTTAGAACATAGAAAGATACATACTTCTCCCTTTCCTTAGAATAGAGAAAGACACATACTTCTCTTTTTTCCCTTTACAATAAATTATGAGTTCTAGATAAACATGGGCACGGTAGGGACCACAGAATTAATTACCGACGCTTCTTATTATGAAAATAATTCCAAATAATTAATTTAAATTATTCTTACCATAATAAATTACAAATCATTCCACTAGAAATTCGTAATTGCACTCCTCTATTTATATTTCGAAATTCCCCATGTTAAGATTACAGATACTAATCAATAAATTAAATTACTGACGAACTTAATTCAATGATCAATTTCCTTTAGAGCATTGCTTAACTTATTTCATGTGTCGGATTCTTAAATCCACTTGCAAGGTTTGACACGATGAAAACTTTTAAGCTTCTCAAAAAGGCATATCATCAATCTCTATACTGAGACATGGATTCCATCAACTAACTTATTATTTCACCAATATATATTATCATTATCCAATCTACCAGGAATATTGACCCATCTTAGAATCTCACCGTTTAATAAATCAAAACAATGATTAACATATACAGATCATAATAGTTATATTAGGATTAAGAATATAAGTACATTTAATAGTTTAGAGAATATGCTTTTGTCAATCAGTCTAAAACAACTATCTCTACTCGGTCCCGTTCAATACATACAAAATGCACTAGCACAAGAAGTTGAAACTATATCATTCCCATAATCAAGATAAACTACATATAATCTTGTGCTACAATCGTCCTGATGGCATGTCCAATTTCCATCTTAGATTGTGAACAAAAAAAACTTTATACTTATAAGAACCGATGATTTAATCCTCTGTGTATAAGCTTAAACTCTATACACTAAATCATCTACTATATAAGTAAACAAGCACCATAAACGAATATATGATCTATAAAAATAAATAAATAATTATTCTATAATAAATACTATAGCTAAACGTGGTTAATAGTATATATCCCAACAATACTGTCGAAGAGAAAAAAAAATACATATTATTAGTTGAAGACTATATGCATTTAACTAAAATTATAATTAGTTGAAGATTAGATATATCTAATTTAAATTATAATAACTAAAATTAAAACTTATCAATGACTAAAAGTACTCTTAATGTTTCTATAAATTATTTTATAGCAAAAAATTGATTCACGGTAACATGGTCATTTGCACTTTTTCTCCTATTTAGTATTCATCTTTAATTATATCTTTCATAAATTATTATTTTTATGAGACATAAATTTATATTTTCGCATTACTTCAATTTCAAAAATACAACCTATTTGAAAGGCAAAAGCTGCACGAGCTTTATCTCATCTAGTACTAATAGAATGAAGAACAATAGTTAACTAGGAACTAAGGGAATAAAGAAAGGATAACTAGAAGGACTACCGAAGGATGTGATGAAATGGATGGAGCTGCTCCTCACTTACCCAGAGGTTTCGGATTTGAGCTTGGGAGCAATTTCTCCCGACTGGGGCATTACTCGGGGTGAATCCAAAATAGTCTTATACACACGTAAGGATCTCTTGTATTTTAGACAAGAGTGCTTGTGAGGGTTCCCCGGTTCAATTGTCATCGCTTTGATATGGACGCGAACCATGATCTTGAAGTTTCATCTTCTCGACAAGGTATTGCTTCTCAGCTTCAGCCTCATTAAGACGTTGTTGTAGGTATCTGTTAGCGTAGTCGTCTTCAGATTCCTCCAACTTTGAAAAAGCAATCATCTGCAACCTGTCAGCTTCTCGTCTTGCTTCATCAGCCTTAAGCTGGAACATATCCGCCTCGGCTTGCTTAAGCCTAACAATGCTGTCTAGTTCATCTAACTGTTGCCTTTTCTGCTGCCTCTCCAGTTTCAGTTGTGCAATTTCCTTAGCTTTTTCCTCTAGTTCATTGTCACAAACCTCGAGAGCTATACGAGCTTTCTTTAGCATTCTCATCTTTTCATCAGCCACCAATTCCATTTTCTGCATTTCCTCATGTACCACTTGGGCGATTCGGTCGCATGCCTCCTGGGGTGGCACCAGGCTACTGCTATTTCCAGCCTCAGAGTTCTTTGGTGAATCCATATCAAGCTCTTCACACAAAGAGTACATGAATCAATACAAGCAGAAATCATTATTCAAAAATACACAGCAGATAACATTAAGGGTTAAGTTATAAGGTTGGTATTTATATGAATCACATTTAAAAACGTAAATGGTAGAGACAAGTGTCACGGACTTAGACTCCATGCCTAAGTGGTATGATGAAGTGGCGGGTCATGACACAAAACTCATCAATTTAATAACTCTAATGATCATTAATATTATTACAAGACCAAACACATAGAAATAATTTGTATCGATGGCAATGAGGACTCAAACCCAGAATCTCTGACTACACTCTAGGAATTCATTAACTTGAGGTCTGCAATAATTAAATTAGGGAATGAGAATAAACATAAATGTAAATTGTTGTCCCTTCCATAAACACGCGTGCACCAAAAAAGAACAGAAACTGGATTATATTGATCTATTCTATGGTGAAGCATCAAAAGTGTAACCGCACACTTACATGATCTTACGTGGTAAAGGAGGTTAGCCCAGGGAAAGAAGCTTAGTAAGAGCGAACTACAACAAACACAAAAGAAAGGTGCGCTTCAGGATTATATAAATAATGTGAAGATATAGACGAAGCTGAATAGAAGAGCTTGCCCCACCCATGAGTAAATATTAATAGTAGCCTCATTTGATCGTACATCCTTCTTGGTATATCCAGATAATAGGTAGGAGCATGAACTGAAACATTATGGGGATACAAATCATTAGCACTGCATAAAAACATTCCTCCTAGAGTAGCAGTTAATACGAATAAGAGAAACACTGTTATACTAGCCATTTATGTGCGTTCAATGTATTATATGGATAGAGGAATACAGGGAGTTAAACAAAGTAAAATAAGATATTGAAGGATTTCGTTGAAATTGGAAATTTCTTGAAAAGCTAATCATAGGTTCTTCTCTCCATCGGAACATTATATTGGGATACAAATCATTAGCATTGCATAAAAATATTCCCCCTAGAGTAGCAATCAATACGAATAAGAGAAACACTGTTATACTAGCCATTTATGTGCGTTCAATGTATTATATGGATAGAGGAATACAAGGAGTTAAACAAAGTAAAATAAGATATTGAAGGATTTCATTGAAATTGGAAATTTCCTGAAAAGCTAATCATAGGTTCTTCTCTCCATCGGAACATTATATTAGGACTGTTATGATCATTACTAAACTTGTTAAAGAAATGAAATATAAGCAAGGTATATCTTTTCTATCAGACATTGAATCGATCCTATCCTTTTTATGTGCATGATTTCCATATTTGTCCATTGTCTATGACTCCAGTGTGCAGGATATCAAGTAGTCTGAATCCTTTTGATATCACAGAAAATGGGGATAAATAAAAATCACAACAGGAAAGTGAAGACACTATGGAGCTCCCAAATCAGACTAGGAAACGAGAACCGATGAGTCGTAGAACAGTTTATTATCAAGGAACATGAAAAACATTAGAGGCAGGAAGCAAGTAATTACAATGAAGGCGACCTTGGAATTTAAACAGAAAACAATTATGAGAAAAGAATCAAAGCATTTGAAAATCAAATTTGATAATCTAGGTGTTGCTAGTAGGGGTGGCAATTTCAGCTCATATTAATGAAATGATTCCACTTTATCCATATTTAATAGCTTGGATCACTCATATTTAAATTGGGTAAATATGAGCTTCAAGCTATTTTAAAAGTCTTTACAAATATGGTCAAAATGGGTAAAATATGAGTATCTGACCCATAATAGGTCACTTAGGAGCCGTTTGGCTACTGGTTAGAGTTATGCAGGTATTAGTTATGCAGGGTTTAGTTATGCAGGTATTAGTTATGGAGGGTTTAGTTATGCAGGGTTTAGTTATGCAGGTATTAGTTATGTAGCTATTAATTATACAAATATTAGTTTCATAGATATTATTTATGTAGGATTTAGTTATGTAGAAATTATATTACATAAAATATAACTTATTGATTATTTAATTTATTGTAAATTAATATACTTTTTTTTTAAATCGAAAATTATAAAATCCATGCTTATAAACAAGCAGTATCCAAAATAAATAAAATGCAACAGTCCCTCGGGGATGGGGATGGGGTGGGGTGGGGGTGTAAAAACGACGAAACTCAAAAACACCCTAGGGGTTCGTTCTGGGTTTTTTTTGGGTGGTTGTGTGTGTGTGTGGGGGGGGGGGGGGGGTAAATAACGTAACTACAAGTTACAGAAATAGATTAAGTCCTTTTTTAAAAAAATAAAAGATATAACTCCTTAATTTTGTAAATTAATATACATTATTATTTACAAACAAAATAAGTAAGAAAACAAATTAAAGGTAAATATGTAATTTTATTATTTTAATCCATGTATAACTAATACCCTCATAACTTATTCCACCTTCTACCCTGCATAAAATTATACATAGATTTCTTCATAAGTTATGTAAGTATTAGCTATGTGGCATTACAAAAATACAACCAAACACCACATAAAATCAATACATGTATAACTTTTATACAACATTGGAGACACACCAACCAAACATTGTATAAAATTTATACATGAATAATTTTGATTCTATTTACAAACAAACATGGTACAAAATTAATACACGAATAACAAAGTTATTCATGTATTAACTTTGCCCTTATCTAGTAACCAAACGGCCCCTTAATTTTCACTTCCACTCAAAACTCTTAATTGTGTTAAAAAATAAAAAAAAATTAATATCAAATTTCAAACATTCAATTAATTTTCAAACTTAATTGAAAACAGTTTTTTTTTGTTTTTGGAAAACAAAAAAAAATTAGGGGTAGGTTGGTGGAAGGGGCACCCCGGGGGGTGGGGTGCCCGGGGGAGGAGGTAATTTTTTTTTTGAAAAAAACAGATTTTTTTTTGTTTTTGGAAAAAAAAAAATTAGGGGTCGGTTGGTGGAAGGTGGGAGGGGGGTGGGGGTAAATTTTCTTTTTTTGAAAAAGTAGAATTTTTTTTTTTTTGGAAAACAAAAACAAAAATTAGGGGTAGGTTGGTGGAAGGTGTGGGTGGGGGGGGGGGGGTAAATTTTTTTATTTTTTTTTTGAAAAAACATAATTTTTTTTGTCTTTGAAAAAAAATAATTTAAGGGTAAGTTGGTGGAAGGTGGGGGGGGGGGGTGTAATTTTTTTTTTTTGTTGTTGGAAAACAAAAAAAATTAGGGGTCGGTTGGTGGAAGGTGGGGGAGCTCCGAGGGGGTGGGGGTGCCCGGGGGAGGGGGTAAATTTATGTCATGAAGTCCCAGTTCACTTAGTTAAGGAAATATGGAAAGGTTTTAAATGGGTTAGAACCATTTTACCCAAATCATATTTGACCAAATCCATATATACCTATATTCTATTTGAGTGGATTGTAATATAAACCATTCTTGTTCATTTCATATTCAATTCATCCAAATCCGATTTAATCCAACCATTTGCCACCCCTAGCTGCTAGTGTATTTGGAGGCTAGTCTTGAGAAAGATTGGTCCTTGTGCAGAGAGTATGTTATCTCAAATGCTAAAAAGCAAGGGTCATGCAGGATCCGCTATGATTCCATCAGAGTTCAGAGAGGAATTGAGAGTTTGGTTCAAAGATGAAATGACTACGGGGAATGAGAAGAGGGAAGATTTTACAATACCACATGAGAGTCTGAGAAGATTATAAGAGCAGATATGACGAGTTTGAAGAGAGAACAAACAAAACAATTCCAACAGAGGTGAACTCAAGATTTGAAGACAAACTGGCCATTTACATAAGCATAGGAAATTTATACTCGAGCATTCCACTGCCCGCCCTCGTTCTCAATGCAAGCTAGCTCTTACTTGTGTTTAGTGAGGAGGCTACCTAACATACAAGTGACTGCCCTGGTTGTGATTTCTTCCTTGGGTAGGCCATCAGGTGAGGAATCATCACCAATGACTAATGCACGTTAGTTAACGCATGTCGTCCAATGCCAATTCGTATGATAACTTTATTAAACATAAAAATATAAAACACTAAATAACGTATAAATATGAGTTTAATGATTCTACTAGATAAAGTTTGCTTTGTGGAGTGGTGGTTTTGAACTTCACTTTGCACCATGAGGTCACAAGTTCAAAACTAGTCATTCCCTTATTTTATTCAAGCATGTGCACCCTCACGGGGACACGTGGGTCCGCCTCTGCTTTCCAATTGTTACTTCTACGCGTGTTGGAACAAAAGGGTACAGAACTTGCATAATTATGTGTAGGCTTATTGTGTAGGCAAAGTAATAAGAAATTTGCACCATGGAACAGGCCTTATTTGCATTTTGTAGGCACGGGGATTTATATCTCTTGTATTAAAGTTCCATTCACTTGTATGTTTTATAACAAAAAAGTGATTTTCCTTTCTATATATGCTAAGACCAGTGGTCTTTTGGGAGTTGTAACACTAAGAATCTGCAGCATAGTGGGAATGTACTGCTGAATTAGTCTTCTGACTGATTTGTTTTCTTTTCCATTTCGATTTTCTTAACACTTTTGTCCTCTGAATTAGTCTCCTTCTTAATAGAATATATTTTTCCATAATCTAGTGAAATGAATGAAGAGATCGAAGAGCATGAAAGGGAAACTTAAGGCATCTATCCTTTTTTATTGTCTCTCTTAACATTGACGCAGATCTATTAAATATTATGTTTCCAAAACTCTAGAGCTTCTTCATCAAGTATCACTACAAGCTTTGTCCAGCCAGAAACATTGTATTGTATTTGCCAATGAGGATCACAATGAGGTACCTTGTACACCTAACTGGCTAACTCCTAAGACAGGTATACATTGTACAACGTAACGGTGCCTTTGTTAACTTGTGACAACATCTGAAGTTTATACCATGACTTCCATCAATGCAGGATGTCGCATTCCCTAATGGAGGAAAAATAAGCCTTTTAAGAACAATCAATCCTTATTTATCACAAATTGAACAGTCTGTATGAGTCCAATGAGAACACGAGTAGCAAGTATTCACTTCAAATTCCATTTCCGGCATCTCTTGTAGAGTCACGAAACCCTTCCTACTAGTGCATATCTCACAGTAGCAATCATCAGTCAGCAACTGGCTTTGGCATGCTATATAGTATATTCCATTTCCGGCATCTCTTGTAGACACTTAATTGTAAGAATGCCTGAATTCCAGAATTATTAGTGACAATTTTTTTTTAACAAAAATAATTATGGTACATGTAATGATCATATTGTATAGATAGTAATGCTATGTAGCGGTATTGTATACATAGTGTATAATCATGTATATATAATGTATATCTATGTATCAAAAATATATACATATATCCATATGCATTGTTTATACAATACATTATATAAAATATACATTGACTATACAATAAAGGATACTTATACATGAACTATACACTGATTATAGATTATGATATACTCAAAAAGCTAAATAGAGCTTAACTATACATGAAGTATATACTGACTATTCAATGTCAAGCAACTCAAAATCACCTATAAACAGTCCCAAATTTTAGATATGAAATCCTCTCGATGTTTTGAGTCTTTAGATATACAATATTCTCAAAACAATTCACGTTTGTAGTACGTCGAATATTTAAAAAAAAAAACAAGAGAGAAGAAGAATCTGAAACTGGAAAAAGTAGAAAAAGAAGAAGAAGAATTTATTTTCATCAAAACACATATAATTTTGTCTTAATCGACATTATATCAAAAGTCATTTCGATTTATACAAAGTTAATTGATTTAAAGTAATACATCATACCAGTATACTAACTTTTTCTATTCTTATGATTTATACATCATACCAGTATACTAACCTTTTCAATTTCTATAATTTATACATCATTTACCAATATACTAACCTTTTCAATTCCTATAATTTATCTTTCATTTAATTACCTTACCTTTTCAAATTCTAAGATTTTTAAATTAGTCGTTCGGTGCTTATAAATGTTGTTCCCATACTAATTTACTAATAACAGTGTTATATATTTCTGAAAATTGTTTGACTTGCACATTATACATTATCAATTGTAGCGTTAGAATTTATAGTTTTTCAGTTGATAGTAATAATAATTCTGCTTGATCTTATTAGTAAGTCTAATTTGTACACCCTAGCTACTTTCTTAAGCACTATAACTTAGACTATGTGATATGAATTGAAGCATATTAGGGGTGTCAAATGGGTGGGTTGGGTTGAAATTAGAGATATTAAAAGAGTAAATTTTAGGTTTAGCAAACATAAAAATCATATTTATATGATATAGCTATAGTTTGTATATAATTGCGCTCTTGTTTGCTATGGCCATTAATATGTATATTTCGGTATACATATACAAAAGAATCAATTGTATAATTTGTTTCGGTATACATATACAAAAGAATCAATTGTATAATTTGTTTCGGTATACATATACAAAAGAATCAATTGTATAATTTGTTTCGGTATACATATACAAAAGAATCAATTGTATAATCTGTGTTTGTATAAAGCGGGAAAGAGAGAAAGACAAAAGAAAACTGGGCAGGGGAAGATCTGTATTTGTATAATTATAAGTGTATAGGACGAAAATATATGTATTTGTATATACAATCTTCTCTCACTTTATACAAACACAAACGCAATTTATACATTTGTGTTTGTATAAAGTGAGAGAGGCGAGTGAGAGTGGCGAGCGAGATCTGGGAGAGTGGCGAGCAGATTCTCTGGGGAGAGAGGCGAACGAAAAGATATGTATATATACAGTTTTCTCTCTCTTTATACAAACATAAACACATTTTATACATTTGTGTGTTGTATAAAAGTGAGAGAGGCGAGGGAAAGACTGCCAGCGAGAAAACGAGAGTGGCGGGCGAGAATTTCAGGGAGAGAGGCGAATGGCAACAGTTTGTTACGGGTTACAATTAAATCAAATTGTGGTTATAACATTTAATTTGAATTAATAGTTTGCTATTTTATACAATTTTCTCATATTAAAATGGGTTAAAGTAGAAATTGGGTTGGTTCCTGACCCGCCCAAGTTTACTTTAGGCTTAAATAGGGTTAAAAAAGGATTGAGTCTTGACCCTCCCAATTTGACCTACTTAATCTCAATAATTTTAATATATTATTATTTAAGTTTTTATAACCACAATTTGAATTTCAACTCAAGAATTTTTTTTTTTTAAAAAAAGTTACAAATGGATAGATAAATCCTAAAAGATATAGGAACATACATTACATCAATGCAAATAAAGAGTCTCAAAACGGATTGAAATTGAAAATTAAATTGGGCTCAATTGAGGATTCTCTTAAAATAGGTTAAGACTTGAATGAGTTGAAATTGAACCAATTCAAATTATCTTAAACCCAACCCTTAAAATTCTTGGCAGATTGAATGAGTTATCTATAATTGGGCTGACACACCCCTTAAGCATATAAATAAGGGACGGTCAAACGTATAAAAATGCTTATCAATGACAAAGTTGATTGTGATTAAAGAGATTTTCTTAAAAAGAATATGACATGAATATAAATTATTTAACCTAAAGGGTCTAAATGACAATACTCTAAACATTGGGGGGTCTAGCTAAAATATCTTGAAGATATTACTTTAGTTTAAATTTTGACCACAAGTCACAAGATATATAGTCTATCCATCCACAGATTATCTGCAGGAATTATTTATTTTTAAAAAAAATTGCAGCTAATATGGCTGTGTCTTGTGCACTTAGCATGAACTTTGGAGTTTTGTCAAGGGAACTTTTTTCACCTTTTCCACAATCTCTCACTTCAACCTCATTGAAAAGAAGGGGAAGTCGTTCCAAAGTTTCAGCAAAATTAGGTTTTGTTTAATTAAGTTCTTTTATTAATTTATTGTTTGTGATATTAATTAATGTTTTACATATAAGAAAATGTTTTTTTTTGTTTGTGGTTGCTGATAGGAGGAGGAGAGGGTGATGTAAAGAAAGATGGGAAGAAGAAATTCATAACTAAAGAACAAGAACCTGAACAGTACGTTTTCATATCTTTTTTTGTTACTATGCTTATCGTCGTCGAAGGCGAAGTTAGAAATTTAATTTTATGGTGTCTGAAGTTTATAACAATAATTTCAAGTGTTAATAATTGATTTTGAATTTAATAGTTGTATAAATTTATAAACTTTTTGTAAATATATTATTTGAGCAAAAATTATTGGTCATCGCAAAGCATATGTAGTCGACATTAAAGAGTTGAAGTGTGAAATCCACAAAACATTGAATTTGTTAGTGAAATGATTGAAATTTTTATTTATCTCCTTAATCAAAGTCTCGAGTTTGAACCCTTAGAATAGAAAACCTTATGGTAAGCTATAATTTTGCTCCATTAATTAGACTATTTGGAGAGAATTCAGATTAATATAATCAGCGAATTTTGGTTACTGAATGATTGAAAAGGAATTGTCGAAACCTATGTTGATCGTATTTTCTAAAAATGCTACTACACCCATAACAATTTTTTTGAAAAGTCTGAACAACATTGTCGGAATGTTATGAAGAGAACAAAATTGAGATAAATTGGTTCATATCACCAATATAATCTTAACTAGTTGGAGCAGTTGATTTTTAGATAATCACTCAACTATAGTTATTATCTCATAAAATCACTTTTTTGTTGAAAAAAACTGACTTTCTAAGTTGATAAATATTAGTTGAGTAACCACGTGAGAAATCAACCCCTACTTTGAGATTGGGGCTTATTTATTGATTTCTGTCTCATTTATGATTAATATTTGTTTTGGTTTTCTTGATTTTGATACATATATTACTATGAAGTAACACATAGGGAATTTTTCTGAATTGCCTATAATTAGTGAAAGAGGTTGGGTGTTATAGGTATTGGCAATCAGCAGGAGAAAGAGCAGGGGAGAACCCTATGATGACACCTCTTCCTTATATAATCATATTTGGAATGTCAACACCCTTTGTAATCTTGGCAATTGCTTTTGCAAATGGTTGGATAAAGGTTCCAATAAGATGATTAAACTCTCAATGCAGCAACAAGGACTTTTTGGATGTCTCATTCTGACCTTTTGTCTTCATTTGAGTTCTCTATGTATAAGAGTAATCCCATTTCTATACACATTCTTTTTGTTTTGTGAAGATATAGAATTTTAACTTTATTGCACTTGCTATTTCCTTAGTCTGCACATAACTAGTACATTTCTTGCAAGCTGTTAAACATTTCTAGTAAGATGTCTTCGGGTTGTGTATTGGTCGGTTCGATTTTGAAGTTTATTTGTTCGACTTATCGGTTATCGATTTGTAAACATATTAAATCGTTAAGAACCATTAAGATATTGGCTTATCGGGTATCGATTTATCTTGCTCAAAAAATAACACTAACACATCGTAGAATAACCGGAAGTTAGAGATGCCAAAAATAAAATTATGAAACTAAATCCTAAATCAAGGACTTTATATACCGAATGGTATAACTATAATATATTAATATACTATTGGATTATTGGTTAACCCGTTAGCAAAAAATCTCAAATTGTTAAGAATCGTTAACCTGATAATAAAAAAATCAAAATTGTTAAATCAATAATCCATTACCGAAAAATCAATAACTTTTTTTCGATTTGGTTTAACAGTTTTGGATCGATTTTGAAAAGCCCTGCTCTCAGCACACAAACATTAAAGAACAAAATAGAATGTGAAATCTAGGTCCACAAACTTTTCTAATTTCACTGCCTAGCAGACGAGGGAAAACGATATTATAAACGATAAAATTTGTGTCAAGAAAAATAAATAATTAAGACGGAAAAATGTTGCAACAATCATAGTATTTGATTTCAAATATAATGAGTGTTACAATTTTATGATATTTCTCTGATTCTTTAGTAATAATACGAACTATGTTAAATGAATTTGATTTGATTCAAATGTTGAAATAGCTTTAATATTCGTCTTGGACTTGATTTGACTAATTATTCGCTGCGAACACTTGGATGTTGGTAACGAATAAAGGATTTAGATTTCACATTCCAAAAATGTTCTTTAGCTCGAATGTTCTCGGAATCTTGGCTTATATATACATAGAAAATTAGCATTTTCGATTCCACTAGCTCTCTCTTGCTTCTTGCTATCGATTTCTAGACTTTTTTTCTAAATTATGAAGACTGATACTTATAGTTGTGAAATGGAAGAGTTGTTACGGGAACAAACTTTTTTCCACCAATCAAATCATATTTGATAGTATATGTCACTAGTACACATGACACATTTTTATTGATCTTTCATTTGATTAGGTATACTATGTCATAATGACAGGTGACATGATTTTATTGGCTCATTCATTTGCCTTGGTGTGCCACATCATGTGACCGTCAATTTGATTGACCTTTAGGATAAAATGAGATTTTGAGCTTGACAAAGTGGGCTCGTCATTTCTAGATATCACGACCCAGACCGTTGTGATTGTCATCCACACAAATCCTCCGGTTTAAATGACTATAAAAATGGAGTCCCCATACACACCAAGGTTTTAACAAGCTCACCCATGAATCTGGTCACACTCAATAGTCATCTTGCTAAGGTCTATCAATAGTCGCCTGAAGATGCCCTGTACTTAACAAAGAACAAGCAAGTGCAATATCAGTACACAACCACAGTGTACTGGTAGGATCACACGGTTATCCCAATAAGTGAAACACATGCAAGTAACCACAACATTATAAAACAGGCATATACCGAATATATACAATATTAGTCATCTTTTCAGGATCAATGTAGCATCACATGTTCTCAATAATACACATTGGCTATCAATTTAGAGCAACATAAAATCTTTCAATATTAATCATCATTAGATATCAACGTAATCATCAGAAGTAGATACACAACACAATTCAATTGTCCTCTCACGGAACCCAATTCAATGGTCATCTCATGGAACCTACACTGAAACTGTTAGCATACCGGAACGTGGTATCCAATCCAATGTTTATGTCGGAACGTGGCAACTAATCCCATAATTATGCCGAAACGTTGCACCTGATACCATATTTATGCCGAAACTTGGAAACCGATCTATTCAACAAACCATAATCATAATCACAATGTATATTCTCACAATCATACAACAAATGGTGATTAACGTCGTACAATTATTCAATCATCCTCATTCACGATTAGGGTGATTAATAATGCAACATTCACATACATACATGCATTATAATGAGCAATTACAAGCATATATCACACCAACATGAAATCACAACCATCACCTACCTTAAATCCAAGCTTGAATCCCCTAAGGCACTTGAATCTCACCTTTTCGAATTCTTCCCGCTTGTCCGTGGTCTTAAAACAACAATTTATAAGCAAGGATCAACAATCAAATTAATGTCTAATTATTCGGATTATAATAAACTCAATAACCCTAGACTAAACCCTTGATCCCGATACCCAGATTAGAGCTTTTTCCACCATAAATTCCAGATGAAAATCCTCCCCCATCGATAATTACCCAAGAAACTGAGTTCTACGGATTGAAAAATAGATTTGGGAAGTGAAAAACCTTACCTTTAGCCTCAAGAATGGTGAAAAAGGATCAAGAATTCGTTTGGGGTCTTCTCCTAGCTCTCATAGTCGAAAAGTGCAGAATAAAATATTTTGGGGTTTTATTTTCGACTTAAGTCGCGTCTGTCCCATTACAGCGGGACCCATCCCGCTATAGTGTCCCCGCCCTGGCGGGAATAATTCCACCACAACATCTTGCACGGAAACAGTAAGCCGATTTAAGAATTCCAAACCCCCATTTCACAACACACTTTCATCCCATGACACTCAGGAAATACCCGTTCACGCTAAGATCAATTTTGGGAGTTCTACTCACCCGAATTCAATTCCATAAAGTCGTACGGGTTCCTTAACGTCTTAGCTATTTACCCATGTAATCAAATTCATTTATAGATCTCTCATTTGTTACCAGATTTTCCTAGACCTCATTGACTCCGATTTCGTTCAAATCTGGACTAGGTTAGGAAATCTCAAGATACTACGAAAAAAATTTCTAGCCCAAATTCTTTCCCCAATGACTTTTCCATAACGACGAAATCAGGTCGTTACAATAGACCAATTAAATTAGACCATTAAATTGATCAATTTACATAAATAATGTATTATATAATCTTATATATGAATTATAGCACATCTTTTCGACTACTCATTTTTTAGTACAATTTGATTTATGCTAATATATAGAGCAAATAGCCCAAAGAAATCTTGTTTTACTCTATTGATATGTCTATTCTAGTTTTGATCTTCATTCGTGGAAAAATGATCCCAATAGGGAGATAGTGTAACACCCCACAAATTATAAGCTAAGTTCAAATTGTTCATTGAATATGTATAGACCCAAAGACGAATATTTCTATTTACAAATAGGTGTTAAGATCACTTTATTAGTGTAGGATAAGTGTTGTACATGAATTAAGGTCATAAGAAACCTCTAGCTCAAAGTTGAGTAGAAAGATTTCTTACCGATTGAGTTTCGGTATAAGATTTTACAAAGGTCAAATTCAAGCAATAATTACTCCTAAAATATTAAGCTTTTTATAGACTAAGACCCACCAATATAAAGGTCTTTCAGTCTTTTTTCCAAGCCCATTGATCGTTCATTACTCCAATTTTGGAGTAGAAAGTTATAGTTGTTTTATTGGAATATAATGTATCTGGACTAGAGAGTTTGGCGATGACATCTGTCAGTTCGGCAAATCGTCGAAGAGTTTTGCATATTGTCAAAATGACCTGAAACCTTAAAAAATTGTTAACTTTGACAATCTAAAGGCCCACTTTGGCGATCTGCCAAATATTTTGGTGATGGGGCCTCCGAATCACCGAATTGGCATAGTGGATTCATTAAAAAATATTTTTTCAATTCTTCTTGTGTTTTTATGTTCTAAGAGGGGTATTGTTGCCTTTTTATCCCCCATTAGCTTTCCTAAATTCATCTTATAACCTAATAACATCCTAATATATATAGTTACTCTCAAAATCTCTGTTCTCCTCCCAAAAATTAGGAACATCAAGAATGAAATATTTTCAGTTTTTCAAGAAAGGCTCCAAGTTCAGTATTTTTTAAAGAATTCTAGGAGTTTCAATCACGATTTGTTAGGAATTTGCTTTTTCAACTGTACTTTTACTTTTACTGTATTATATTAGATAAGACTTAGTCAATTAGTTGTTAGCCATCTATTCCTATTATTTAGGAGTAAGTTCGTGAGTTAGGAATATGCTAGTAGTGGGTTTAATGCTTTCTATTTTTCATTCCAGTCTTATAAATGAAATCTGAAGATATCAATAAAAATGTTCTTCTACCAATATTCTTCTTGACTTCTCTGCTTTCTAAAAATCATACTACTAAAATTTACTAACAATTGGTATCAGAGCTTTTTTTATCTTGCGGGATCTATGGGTATTTCTGTGAGTGATTGTTTCAAGTGACTCAAGCACCACAAACAGAAATAGAAAAAGATTAAAAATGGAAGAAAGCTCAAGTTTCTCGGTAATGGCACCTCCTGTCTTCAATGGTGAAAATTCACATGTGGGCAATGAGGATGGAAGCTTATCTCGAAGCTTTAGATCTTTGGGAGGCAATTGAGGAAGACTATGAAGTTCTTCCGCTACCCGGAAACCCAACAATGGCTCAACTCAAAAATCACAAGGACAAGAAAACCAAAAAATCTAAGGCAAAGGCATGTCTTTTTTCAGCAGTCTTTTCAACAATTTTCACTCGCATCATTTATCTAAAATCAGCAAAAGCCATCTGGGATTATCTCAAGGCAGAATATGAAGGAGATGATCGTATCAAAGGTATGCAAGTGCTGAATCTCATTAGAGACTTTGAGTTACAGAAGATGAAAGAATCGGAAACCATCAAAGAATACTCTGACATGAATATGAGCATAGCAAACAGAGTAAGATTACTTGGTTCTGAGTTTAAAGACTTGCATATTGTTGAAAAGATTCTGGTTACTGTACCTGAAAGATTTGAAGACACCATTACCACTTTGGAGAAAACCAAGGATCTGCCAAAAATCACTTTGGCGGAATTATTGAATTCCTTGCAGGCTCAAGAACAAAGAAGGGTTATGAGAGAAGATGGAATCAGAGAGGGAGCATTGACGGCCAAACATGAAGAGAGTGGAAGATACAAAAAGAAAAAAAATAAGAAGAACCAGCCAACAAATGGAGAAGGAGCAGCTCGCTACAACAACAAAAGTAAAACAGGTAGCTTTAAAGGAAACTATCCTCCTTGTAAGCATTGTGGAAAGAATGGTCATGCGCCGTATAAGTGTTGGAAAAGGCCAGATGCTAAATGCAGTAAGTGCAACCAACTCGGGCATGAAGCAATTATCTGCAAGAGTAAATTGCAGCAGCAAGACGCAGATGCCCAGGTTGTTAATGAACAGGAAGAGGATCAGCTCTTTATGGCATCGTGTTTTGTAAGAAATGTTTCAACTGAGGCTTGGCTGATTGATAGCGGATGCACAAACCATATGACTCATGACAAAGAGATCTTTAAAGACTTGAAGCCTACTGGAGTTACAAAAGTTAGAATAGGTCATGGCGGTTATATTCCGGCAAAAGGAATGGGACTATTACAATTGAAACACAATCAGGTACTAAAGCAATTTCCGATGTTCTTTATGTACCAGATTTAGATAAGAACTTGTTAAGTGTTGGTCAATTGTTAGAAAAAGGTTTCAAATTGTATTTCGAAGATAAACATTGCTTGATCAAGGAAGCCTCAGGACATGACTTGTTTAAAGTCAAAATGAGAGGCAGAAGTTTCTCATTAAATCCATTGGAGGAAGAACAAGTGGTGTATTCGGCAAGAGAAAATGCTCCGAGTTATGGCATAAGAGACTCGGACACTAACATTATCAAGGGCTTCTCAAATGCAAGAATTGGTGATAGTCGAGAACCTTTCTAAACTGGGAGCGAGTTCTAAAAATTGTCGGGCTTGTCAATTTGGAAAACAAAGTAGACTTCCATTCCCAAAGGCAACTTGGAGAGCAACAAGAAAGTTGCAGCTGGTTCACACCGATATTGGAGGACCCCAAAGGACTCCCTCACTTAAAGGTAGTCTTTATTATATTATTTTTATTGATGATCTGACCCGAATGTGCTGGATTTATATTTTAAAGTACAAATCGGAGGTCAAGAGCATTTTTTGGAAGTTGAAAACGAAGTTGGAAAATGAAAGTTGCTGCAAAATTTAGATTTTACGATATGACAATGGCAAGGAGTACACTTCTCATCAGTTTGATCTATTTTGTGAAGAAGCAAGGATTGAACGTCAACTTACTACTCCTTATACTCTAGAACAAAATGGAGTTAGTGAGAGAAGAAATAGAAATATCATGGAGATGGCAAAATGTATGTTGCACGAAAAGAATTTGCCAAAGATGTTTTGGGCAGAGGCAGCAAATACAGCTGTGTTCCTACAAAATTGACTTCCCTCAAAAGTTGTGAAAGATCAAACTCTTTCTGAAGCATGGTATGGATATAAGCCTCCGCTGGATTTTCTTAAAGTGTTTGGTTGTCTTTGTTTTACTTATGTACCTCAGGTCAAACGGGATAAACTAGATAAGAAGGCTGCCCCGGGTATTTTTATTGGCTACAATAATGTTTCAAAAGCGTACAAAATCTTTCAACCTGAAGGTGAGAAGATAATTATCAACAGAGATGTCCACTTCATGGAGAATGAAGAATGGGATTGGGATGACTCAGGAATTTCGTCCAGAATACAAGCTCGTGGTTAAATGAAAGGGACAATAATCCACCAGTTCGGGGAACTCGATTGCTCTCTGATATATATGAGAGATGCAATGTTGCGATTCGTGAACATGCTAACCCTAAAGATGCTCTCAAAGACCCCAAGTGGAGAAATGCAATGGAGGAGGAGTTGTTTATGATCGAAAAAAATGATACGTGACGGCTTATTAACAAACCTCAAGGCAGAAAAGTAATTGGGGTAAAGTGGGTGTTCCGAACCAAGCTAAATATTGATGGTTCAATCAACAAGCATAAAGCAAGGCTTGTAGTTAAGGGTATGCGTAGATTTTTTGTGTAGATTATTCTGACACTTTTGCTCCCGTTGCTAGGCTTGACACGATCAGATTGCTTATAACTGTTTCTGCACAATGTGGCTGGAAAGTGCATCAGATGGATGTCAAATCAGCATTTCTTAATGGCATTCTTGAAGAAGAAATTTATGTTGAGCAACCTGAAGGATTTGTTATAGATGGAAAGGAAGATAAAGTCTATCGACTACATAAAGCTCTTTATGGCTTAAAATAGGCACCAAGAGCTTGGTATAGTCGAATAGATGATTATTTGCTCGGTCTCGATTTTGAAAAGAGTGTTTCATAATTCACATTGTATGTTAAACATAATAGCAACGAGATTCTTGTTGTTTCTCTTTATGTGGATGACCTTTTGATTACAGGGAGCAGTGAAAGGCTAATTGATGAGTTCAAGCAAGATATGATGCAAGCTTTTGAAATGTTTGATCTTGTTCTTATGACATATTTCCTTGGAATGGAGATTACACAAGGAAAAGATGAGTTTTTCGTTTGCCAGAAAAAGTATGCAAAGGAAATTCTCAAGATCTTCAAAATGGACAATTGCAAAGAGATTAGCACTCCCATAAACCAAAAAGAGAAACTAAGTAAAGATGATGTAGTCGAAAAGGTGGATGAGACATACTTCAGAAGTTTCATTGGGTGTTTAATGTATCTTACAACAACAAGACCTGATATATTGTATGTTGTAAGTGTTTTATCAAGATTCATGCATTGTCCTAGTGAAGTACATTTGCAAGAAGCCAAAAGAGTTGTGCGATACATCAAAGGAACCATCACCTATGGAGTCACATTTCAGAAGAGTCAACCTGTGAAGCTTTGTGGGTATTCTGACAGTGATTGGGGCGGTTCCGAGGATGATGCAAAGAGTACTTCAGGGTACTGTTTTAGTCTTGGTTCTGGAATTTTCTCATGGAGTTGTAAGAAACAAAATATTGTAGCTCAATCTACTGCCGAAGCTGAGTTTGTGGCAGCTTCAGCAGCAGTAAATCAAGCATTGTGGTTGAAGAAAATTCTAGTTGATTTGCATATGGAACTGACTGGAAGCATCAAAGTGTTCGTGGACAATGAAGCTGCAATAGCTATATCTCACAATCCTGTGTTTCATGGAAGAACTAAGCACTTCAAAATCAAGTTCTTTTTCTTGAGAGAAGTGCAAAAAGATGGAGATATAACTCTTGTCTACTGCAAGACGGAAGAACAATTGGCTGATATATTCACTAAGCCTTTACCAGTTGGCAAGTTTCAGCTTCTCAGACAGAAAATTGGAGTTTGCAGTTTCCAAACCAAGGAGGAGTGTTAGGAATTTGCTTTTTCAACTGCACTTTTACTTTTACTGCATTATATTAGATAAGACTTAGTCAATTAGTTGTTAGCCATCTATTCCTATTATTTAGGAGTAAGTTAGTGAGTTAGGAATATGCTAGTAGTGGGTTTACTGCTTTCTGTTTTTCATTCCAGTCTTATAAATGAAATCTGAAGATATCAATAAAAATGTTCTTCTACCAATACTCTTCTTGACTTCTCTGCTTTCTAAAACTCATACTACTAAAATTTACCAACACGATTCTTGCCCAAACTTTATCTCCAAAAACTCCATAGAATGATTTCTCCAGTTCAAGTTATTCTTATGTTAATAAATGACTGTAGTTCTAGCTATAAAATAAATCCTTGATTAATAATAACATAATAAGATAAATAATTTACTTCAGAAATTCCTTATGAATTAAAGAGATTATGCATGAGTTTTTACAAGTACTTTCTAATCTCAAGGCTTGAGCAAAATTTTTGCAGGATTTTTATGGTTTCGTTAACCTTCATGATTTTAAAGCATGAAATTAACATGACACATATTTTAGTTTCAGTACAGATTATTTGAGATATGATTTTGAGCAAAGTATCATACTTGATTCTAACATCAATTTTTTTAAAATAAAATAAAATTGAAATGCAACATTTTATAAGTAATTAACTAAATAGGTTTTTACTTACAATATTTTCTTAATACTTATTTTAGGTATATATCTCAAATGTCTTCATTTAATTCATCACTTTGATACATCATCAGCGAGTGTGTTACACTCTTCTTAATTTTTTTGTTGATCGTCAAAAAAGTGTCAAAATGACACACCGGAGCCTTACAATGGGTGTCTTAAATGAACAAACCTTAATTTGAGGTGTCTAAGGGAAAGTTGATGTCAACTTTAAGAGGTCACCGATAGGTTCCGCCAAGAATTATTACCAATTGTGCCAACGTAGCATGTTAGCATCCATGTCTATAATTGTTCCATGAGTATTGTCGTTTTGTAGATCAATAAGATTGATATACATCGAAATCTCAGATCATGTAGTATAATTGGAATCTCTCTTCACTGTTGGATCAATCTAAACTTGAATGAATTTGACAGGTTATGATTTTATGAGCAATTTTTGTCACTCTAGATATAACAAAAACTATCTTTCCATAGTGACAAAACCTTATATTAGTGTCGATCTCAATAAAAAATCACATGATAACATTTTATTCTCTCCGCTTCAAAATAAATGATGTTTAAAATCAAACCAAGTATTTTGAAAGATTTTTTACGCTAATAAAAAAGAATACTCTAATTCAAAAGAATATTTGTTGCTTCTCTTTGAGTTTATAAGTAATCAACTTACTCAATTTTATATGATATCATTTTGAATTTAAAAAAAAAGATAGATATGAATATATTTGTACACAAGAAAATGTCCAAATTTACCTTCTATTGATCCAAAAAAATTAAAATTACACCTCATTATAATTTTAGGTCACTAATATTCTTGTTATTAGCATACCAACTCATATTAAAAATGCAAATAACAAAAAATATGAATACACAGGGAAGGTCAAAATAAATCCCAAGGATTAAATCCAAATTGAGGTAAATCTTAGAATTATGTTAGAGTTGAGCTAGTATTGGCATCACTTTAAAAATGGATTATATTGTTCACGATAAATTCCGCCCAAAACAAAATTATTTTGTGTCCAATTCATAAGATTTTGGGCCATATTTGACACCCCTATCGTGGACAAATTACGGATATATATATATATATATATATATATATATATATATATTATCATCATCATCTGCATAGAGTGTATAATAAACTCTGTGATAATCATAGAATACTTAGTTTTCTCTAGCTCTTATTTTCTTCATGCTTGTTAATTAGTAGAGATTTATTATCCCATTATGATTGGTAAGGTAAGGCCTATCCCCGGCCCCCTTGCTTGTACTTATTCACGTTGAAGATTTTATCTTATTATTAATGAAAGGCCGCTAGACGCCCTGTAATCTAGTGGTATACATTTGTTTTTTTTTAAATAAAATAAAAAAATAATATATATATATATATAATTTATACATTTGTAAACTAATTGGACAAGTGTAATTGGCCATAATTATCCCTAATAATGTCTTTCTTTCAAGACCATAGTTCCCTTACAGTGAAAAATTAAGAACTCTGCTTTTGGGTTCCTACTTAAAGATTGAAAACTCGCAAATGAGCTTTTTTGATTTATTAATTTGTTTGAAAAATTGATGATTGAGTTTGTTGATGATGTCATTTTGAAGCTATTTCTACACTTGATGCGAGTATTAGTTTTGTTTTTGAATTATTGATAGCCTTAAAAACGTTTTTTAATTTGACTAATTGAACTTAAATACACACTCTCATATCATACACATAAACGTGTTATTCACGCGTGTACACATGATTTTCTACTGATGTGACATATATAGATATATTGTATGAAATGAGAGGGTGTTTTAAAAGTAGAGAGATATGTTAAGGTTTGTTAATAATTGAGGCTTCTTAATAATTTGTGGACGAAACTAATAATTTCGCCAAGTTCAAGAATGAAACTAACAACCTCATCTTTATTTTATTTTACAATATTATTTATTACTTTTCATTTTCTTATTGTCGAGTGATACTAAAATTCATCTCCATTAGATTATTTCCTTATAACCTATGTACGTCCGTTAGATTCTTTCCTTATAATTTATCCGACCTAAAATAATATATCAACACCATGAATCATTTTTTTTCAAAAAAAAAAAAAAAACAAAGACATGTTTAGTGAATATAACTTACAGTTAAATTCGTTTACTTCGGTGTAAATACACAAAGACCAACTATTGGTTCAATAACACTCTTTAGTCTCAAGGGGTCAAGAATTAATTCAATTTTTGTTTACATTCTTTAATTAAATACGAAATTTCTTCTTAAACATGCCCCAACTACTTTTATTATTCATTATAAATATTTATTATAAGAATTATGATTACCTGATTATTTTTTTTAAAAAGTTTGATTCATAGTGTGAGTATATTATTTCGGATGAAAAAATTATAGGAAAAAAATCTTATGGGATGTAGTTTTTATTTCACCAAATAAGAAAGTAATAAATAATAAATAATAAATAATATTTTATAAATAAAATAATAACAAGGTTGTTAGTTTCAAGGGTATAAGTGAGTTAAAAAGTGAGTGGAGAAGTATTTTTAGCAAATAGGTGGATGAAAAGTTTTTTTACACCTTTTTCTAAAATTCATGGTAATTAGTTTTAAGGATATCAATAGTTCGAGGAAGAAACTAATAATTCTCGCAAATTCAGTGGTATTTTCTATTCTTCTCTCGATTTTTTATTAAGAGTCACACCCTCCTACAAGAGTTTGAGACCACTTATTACGCCATGTGGCAGATCATGAGTGTATTTAAGTTCAGTCAGTCAAAAAGATTAATGTTTTTAAGACTGTCAATAATTTAACCATGAAACTAATAATTTACGTCAAATTCAGAAGTATTGTTTTCAATACTTCTCTAAAAATAAATAAATTATTTGATGATGTTTTTGAACCTATTTTTGTGGGTTGACTTTCTGAGCTCACTTTGCTTTCTTAATATCTGTCCAACGTTTCCTTGCTGTTCTCATAATCTCATTTACTACTGATTGGTATTAAAGGTAAAAAATAAAGATGGTGTAACAATTTCAATTTCACAATACAAACATTCAAATACTACTATAATTACTAAATTTGAAATTATAATGGGAAAATGGAACTAACAAAAAGAACTATTGAGAAGATAATTAGAAAGGAGATAGAGAAGTATAGACTCAAAGAAAGGGATGAGAAGACTATATATTTTTCTCAACAATCTGCATAAATCGTTCTTTCTCATCGTTATTGTTTTAGCTAGTTGTTAATTGGGTCCGGGTTCTAAATCAGCCTTTACAAAGGCCTTTCAGTTTTATTGCTTTTTTTCAGCCTAATAACTAGTTGTGTGACATCCGTATAGATATCAACATTGGACCGAAGCTGGTTCATAACATATGGACTGCCCTATTTACACATCCCAATTACACATCATGAAATGCAATTGATTCTGCATCAATAACAAGTTATGACTTATTCCCACTCGTTTATGTAGGTCTCTACTTGCCAGTTCATGCATTTATGATGTACTCACTTTAGATAACAAACAGCTCATGACTTGTAATTAATAAGATGCTAGAATAGCCACTTTTAAGAATGGGTTATCTTTATTTCAATGTTTTGACTCTTTATCTTTTGAGACTTTTTCAGAACAAAGAGATGTGTCAAGTATATATATCTATCAATATTGATATACAAAGATCACAACAATAAATGAAGAACTTTGTGGTAATTGTTTAGCGATTATACAATATAACTATTACTATATTATATTTAACAACAATAATATAATATGACTATATGAGTATTTATAACCAACATTCTATAAATATGTCACTAAATACTTTGTCATTCTGATGTAATGGAATTAACTTAATTACTCTTAAATATTTTTAGGATAATAAATATTGCCCTATAAAAAATTAATCTATTGTCACTAGATATACCTATAACTTTAGAAGGTATATGTGTTATTGTCACTAAATGTACCTATAACTCTATAATTTTTTTATTTTCTAATAAACTTTAAGTGTTTGGTGAATTCAATATATGTATATGCCTTATATATGTTTACATATAGCTCATGAAAGAACCTTATATATGTTTACATATGAGTATTTATAACCAACATTCTATATATATGTCACTAAATACTTTGTCATTCTGATGTAATGGAATTAACTTAATTACTCTTAAATATTTTTACGATAATAAATATTGCCCTATAAAAAAGTAATCTATTGTCACTAGATATACCTATAACTTTAGAAGGTATATGTGTTATTGTCACTAAATGTACCTATAACTCTATAATTTTTTTATTTTCTAATAAACTTTAAGTGTTTGGTGTATTCAATATATGTATATGCCTTGTATATGTTTACATATTGCTCATGAAAGAACCATATCAGTGGAAGTCAAGAACGAAAAGATAAGCCCGATATAGACATGGAGGGAATATAACGTACAAATCATTCAAAGAAACACAAAAATGAATAGTATGGAGAAGAAAGTATTATGGAAGGTGACTCAAGTTTAGGTTTATATCATAAAAGTCACTTTTCTTTATTTTGCTATATATACACAAAAAAAATTAGTTTTTTTTGGGTAAATTTATAACTAGACATAATATTTAACAGCGTTAAGTAAAAATAAAATAAAAATCGATAAGAACATGCAAGGGGGTTAGACCTTATAACCTTGCCAATTCTAATGAGGTAACAAACCTCTACTATCTAACAAGCATAAAGAAAATAAGAGCTACAGAGAAGTTGGTATTTTGTCATCACCGCAGAGTTTGTAATACACTCTATGATATTACAAATGAGGATGCTTAAATAAAGCAAAAATATAACAACTAAGAAGAAGGTTGAGTTATTGTAATGACCCGGTTGTTCATTTTTGGCATTTTGGCCCTCCTGATATTGTAACGACCTGTTCCCGTCGTTATGGGAAAGCCAACAAGGAAAACTTTTGGGCCAGAAAACTTTTTCATAGTATCTTGAGATTTCTCAACCTAGTCCAGATTTGGATGAAAATGGAGTCATTAAGGTGTAGAGAAATCTAGTAACAATCGGGTGATTTAGTTATGATTTTGATTACATGAGTAGATAGATAAGTCGTTAAGGAATCCGTACGACTTTACGGAATTGAATTCGGGCCAGTAGAACTCCCGAAATTGATTTTAGCGTGAACGGTATTTTCTGAGTGTCGTTGGTGGAAGGTGTGTTGTGAAATGGGGGTCTTGGAATTATTAAAATAGCTCACTATTTTGTGCAAGCCGCCTTGACGGTGATTTTGGTCGCTCTGGCGGGGCGGCTGTAGCGGGGTGATGACCGCTGTGGCGGGCCAAACGCGACTTAAAGTCTTAAATAAACCCCAAAACATATTTATTCTGCACTTTTTTGGTGTTTAGAGCTAAGGAACGAACCTGGGCGATTCTTGACAGTTTTTCACCATTTTTAAGGCTAAAGGTAAGATTTTAACTCCCTGAATCCGTTTTTCGATCCGTAGAACTTAATCTAATGGGTAATTATCGATGGGGAAGGGTTTTGATCTAGAAACTATGGTGGAAAAGGCCCTAATTTGGATACTTGGGGATCATGGGTATGATTTAGGGTTGTTAGAATCGTTAGTAATTCGGGTAATTAGTGATTGTTTATTGATTCCCGTATTATATTGATTATTTGTAGACCAAGAACAAGCGAAACGAATTCAGAAAGGGAAGGATCAAGTTTCTTAGGGTTTCAAGCTTGTTTCGATGTAGGCGATTGTTGTGATTCTGTGATTGTGTGATGTATGTTTGTTCTTGCTTCATATGATACATGTATGTATGCGAATGTTGCATTATTGATCACACTTGTTGTAAATGAGGATATATGAATGATGAATGCCATGAATCATGACTTGATTGTATGATTATGAGAATGTACTTTTTGATTGTGATTGTGGCTTGTTGAATGGATCGGGTGTTGTGTTCCGACACACTAACTTGAATCGATTGCCACGTTACGACATAATTATGGGATTGGTTGTCACGTTCAGGCATAATCATTGGATCAGGTACCATGTTTCGGTATGCTAACTGTTTGGGTTTAGGTTCCATGAGAGGGCCAATGACTTGTCATAATTGTGTATCTTATGTGAAGTTGTTCATTATTCATAAATGTTGATAATATTGTATATTCTCGATATATGCATGTGATTATATTGTTGTATTGACTTATGTATGTTGCACTTAGTGGAATAGCCGCGTGATCCTACTAGTACACTGTGTTGTGTACTGATACTGCACTTGCTCTTTCTTTGTTGAGTATATGGCATCTTCAGGCGGCTATTGACATACCTCACTTAGAAGATCAGTGATCACTTTCAAATTCAAAAGTGAGCCAGTTCTTCCAGGCTGCCACGAGTTCTTCTTTCGTCTATGTCCACATTTCGGACTTAGACTTTCTAGTTAGTTAATTAGTTCATTAGTTTGGTGTTGTAACGCTTATTGTTTAGACTTATGGATTTTGTTAGAGTTTTGGTACATTGACTATCAGGTTCTAGGCGTATTTTTTATATTATTTAGTTGTTATATTTTTTAAAAATTGATGGGAACTTCAGTTTTTAGCGATTTATTCCTGTTTTCGTATCCTTAAATGTTTTAGTTTTGGTTTAGTTGCTTGGTTTGGGTTGTAGTAGTGATTATCCCATCGGAGGGTTAGTGTGGGTGCCAATCACGATGGTCTGGGTCATGACAAAGTTGGTATCAAAGCCTAGGTTCGTTGATCTCGATGTACCTAAACGAGTCTTGTATAGTTACGGAATGGTACGTGGATGCCTTTACTTTTCTTCGAGAGGCTATAGGACTTTAGGAAATCTCTCTATTTTCTCTTGTCTCCTTTCGTGCTATAACTTGATTCCAATTGGTATCTGGCAATTCAAATTGGTATCTAACCTCCTTCACTCTTCTGTCTTTGGATGGTTAACACTAGATTCAATGGCGTCAAGCCCGTAGCTCCCGTCAATGCTCCAGCTGAGGAATCAGGAGCGAGAGGTCGCTATCGAGGAATAGCTAGGGGTAGAGGTCGAGAAAGAGTGGTGCCTTCTAGAGATAGGGTACCAGTCGGAAATGCTCCCCAAAATAAGGTCCCTCTTGTGCATCATGAAGAGATAGAAGAGGATATTGAGGTTGAAAATGTTGAGGAGGTTGGACAAGAGGAAGAGGTGCAGGCTGAGACCACCAGTGTTCCTCCCATAAACCCAGTGTTATCTCAACAGATCATGTCATTCCTGAAAGGGTTGGTTGGTCCTAGAGTGCTTCCTTCTGCTAAAGCAACTCAAGCTCCTACTAATCCCCCTGTTGCTAGCACTGCGCCCAAGGTGGGTGGGACTGGAGGTAATGATGCTTTCTTCCGTCCTTTGTTGGGTTCTATTATGACTAGTAATGAGCATGAGATGTTGACTAAGTTTTTGAAGCTAAAGCTTCCTGTATTTCTTGGTTCTGAGAATGAGGATGCTTATGAGTTCATCTTAGACTGCTATGAGAGGCTTCATAAGTTGGGAATTGTCCATCTGCATGGGGTTGAGTTTGTGACTTTTCAGCTTCAAGGTAAGGCTAAATAGTGGTGGAGAGCTTATATGGAATGTAGATCTTCAACTTTACCTCTACTCACTTGGACCCAATTTCATGCTCTGTTTTTAGAGAAATATGTTCCTAGGACTTTGAGAGATCGCAAGAAGGATGAGTTCATGGCTTTGGAGCAAGGTGGTATGTCTGTGGCTGCTTATGAAGCCAAGTTCCATGCTTTGTCTAGATATGCTACTCAATTGGTGACCTCTGCAGGGAGGAGTTTTAATGAGGTAACCAACTTTGTTAAGAGTAGAGGGGGTGAGGCGAGACGGTTAAGCTAAGGCATTGGCAAAAAGGACCAAGAACTCGGGTAACTTTCAAGGTTCTTACTCCAAGGGGTCCGGAAGGCCAACGCTTGCAGCCAGACCAATTCAATCCACTATGCCCTTCTCAACAGGTAATTACTCGGGAACTCCATCTCAAAATTTGATTCAGGAAAGCCAGGGAGTCGCGCCTTTGACGAGCGGCAGACCATCTTTTGATTGTACTTGCTACAATTGTGGAGAACCTGGGAATATGAGGATATAATGTCCCCACCCAAGAGTGTTAGATTCCACGCAGTAGCCAACTAGAGTAGTGGTACCCACGGGAAATGATAATAATGGTATAGGACATCCACAAGGTGGGCGAGGAGGTAATCAACAAGGCCGTGGAGGTAGAGGAAATGGTAACGCAGGCAGGGGTAACGCGCAACTAGGCACGAAAGTAACTCGTCAAGAAGATAGGGTTCAGTGTTATGCCTTTCCGGGCAAGAATAAGGCAGAGGCGTCTGACGCAATGATCACATCTACTATTCTTGTCTGTGATCGGATGGTTAATGTGTTATTTGATCCGGGTACTACTTATTCATATGTACCCGTGCGATTTGCCTCAGAATTTTCTATGATTTGTGATATACTTGATGACCCCATCCATGTTTCTACCCCAGTTGGAAAGTCTGTCATAGTCACCTATGTTTATCGTGCTTGTCCTATTTTATTTAAGGGTTTTCAAACTTGGGCTGATTTGGTGATTTTGGATATGGCTAACTTTGATGTAATCTTAGGCATGACTTGTTTGTCCCCTTATTATGTTGTGCTTAATTGTAATACTAAGTCTGTAACTCTAGAAATTCTGGGAAAGGAAAAGTTAGAGTGGGAAGGGATGTATAAGCTTAAGCAAGCTAAGATCATATCCTCTTTTTGGGCTAGTAAACTGGAAGAGAAGGGTTGTTTGGCTTATTTGGCTCATATTCGGGATGTTGAAGTTGAGTCTCCATCTATTGAGTCTATTCCTGTGGTGTTGGAATTTAGAGAAGTGTTTCCTAATGACTTGCATGGTATGCCTCCGGTTAGGGATATAGATTTTTGCATTGATTTAGAACCCGATACTCGTCCCATATCTATCCCTCTATATCTCATGGCTTCGGCGGAATTAAGAGACCTTAAGGCTCAAATCCAAGAACTTTTTGATAAGGGATTCATTCGTCCTAGTGCTTCCCCGTGGGGCGCTCTAGTTTTGTTTGTCAAGAAAAAGGATGGTAGTATGATGATGTGTTAGATTACCGGCAGCTGAATAGGGTCACTATTCGAAACAAGTATCCCTTGCCTCGAATAGATGATCTTTTTGACCAATTGCAAGGTGATTCAGTTTTCTCCAAGATTGATCTAAGGTCTGGGTACCATCAGTTGAAAATTAGGTATGATGATGTGCCCAAGACGGCGTTTAGAACCCGCTATGGGCACTATGAATTTTTGGTTATGTCTTTTGGTTTGACTAATGCACCTGCAGCTTTCATGAGTTTGATGAATGGGGTGTTCAAGCCATTTCTTGATTCTTTCGTCATAGTCTTTATTGATGATATTTTGGTCTATTCAAAAAGTGAGGAAACGCATGCCGACCATCTTCGTATTGTTCTGGGTGTTCTTGGGAAACAAAGTTATATGCGAAATTCTCTAGGTTTGAATTTTGGTTGACTTCGGTTGCATATTTGGGGCATGTAGTTTCAAAAGAAGGGGTAATGGTAGATCCTCAAAAGAATGAGGTGGTTAAGAATTGGGTCCGGCCTAGCTCTGTGATGGAAGTTAGGAGTTTTGTAGGGCTCGTTAGCTACTATCATCAATTTGTGAAGAACTTTGCTTCTATCGCCACTCACTTGACAAATTTAACCAAAAAGGAGATACCATTTGAATAGACTGAAAAATGTGAGGAGAGCTTTCAAAAGCTCAAGACTCTTTTGACCACCGCACCCATTCTAGCATTACTAGTTGAAGGTAAGGATCTTATTGTTTATTGTGATGCTTCACATTCTGATTTTGGTGTTGTGTTGATGCAGGATAAGAATGTTATAGCCTATGCATCGCGTCAATTGAAGGTGCATGAGAGGAATTACCCAACACATGATTTGGAGTTGGCAGCGACAGTGTTTGCTCCTAAGATCTGGCGACATTATCTGTATAGTGTTAAGTGCAAGGTATTTACTGATCATCGTAGTTTGCAGCATGTGTTTACTCAAAAGGATCTGAATTTGAGACAGAGAAGATGGATGGAGTTAGTCAAGGATTATGATGTGACCATTCAACACCATCTGGGTACGGCTAATGTTGTGGCAGACGCTTTGAGTCGCAAAGCGGTGAGTATGGGTAGTTTAGCTGGCTTGAGTGTATCCAAACGACCCTTAGCTAAGGAAATTCAGACCCTGGAGTCTAAGTTCATGTAGTTGGGCATCTCAGAAAGAAGTGGGGTGTTAGCTAGCATTGAAGTGAGGGCCACATTCATTGAGGAGATCAAGGCCAAACAGTTTGAGGTTAAGGATTTGGAGGAGCTTAGAAAGAAAACTACGATTGGTGAGGCACAAGAGACCACTCTTGATGCGGAGGGTGTGCTCAATTTTAAAAGGAGGATTTGTGTTCCTCGAGTTGATGACTTGATTAAGAAATTGTTGACAAAATCACATCGCTCGCTATATTCTATTCATCTGGGTGTGACCAAGATGTATCGAGATTTGAAGTGAATTTATTGGTGGTCGGGCATGAAGAAGGATATAGCAGAGTTAGTGACTAAGTGTCAAAATTGCCAACAAGTGAAGTATGAACATCAAAGGCCTGCAGGTTTGCTGCAAATAATGCCAATTCCAGAATGGAAGTGGGAAAGGATAGCCATGGATTTTGTGGTTGGTCTTCCCAAGACTTTGGGGAAGTTTGATTCTATTTGGATAGTGGTTGATAGATTGACTAAGTCAGCCCATTTTATTATAATGTTGAACAATTGGCTAAAGTTTATGTTAAAGAGATAGTGAGGTTGCATGGGGTGCCCCTTTCTATTATGTCAGATCGTGGTACTCAGTTTACCTCAAAGTTTTGGAGGAAATTACATGATGAATTGGGCACACAACTCACTTTTAGTACAACCTTCCATCCACAGACGAACGGACAGTCAGAGAGGACTATTCAAGTGCTAGAAGACATGTTGAGGGCATGTGTGTTTGATTTTGGAGGGCATTGGGATAAGTTCTTACCTTTGTGAGAGTTATCTTAAAATAATAGTTATCATTCCAGCATAGATATGACACCGTTTGAGGCACTTCATGGAAGGGGATGTAGATCACCCATATGATGGTTTGATGCTAGAGATGTGAAACCTTTGGGGGTTGATATAGTGAAGGATGCTCAAGATAAGGTGAGGAGTATTCAAGCTAAGCTTTTAGCAGCCCAGAGTAGACAAAAAAAGTATACAGACAATAAGGTAAGAGACATGGCATTTCAGGCTGGTGAGAATATTCTTCTTAAGGTATCACCCATGAAAAGGGTGATGAGATTTGGCAAGAAGGGCAAGCTAAGTCCGCAATACATTGGTCCCTTTGAGGTTCTTTAATGTGTAGGGCCAGTGGCTTATAGATTTTCTTTACCTCCTAATCTATCTGAAGTTCATCCGATATTTCATGTGTCTATGTTGAAGATATATCATGGTGACAGGGATTATATCATTAAGTGGGACTCAATTGTGTTAGATAGAGACCTCCAATATGAAGAGGAACCGATTGCAATTCTTGATTGTGATATGCGTAAGCTGAGGACAAAAGAGATTAAGTTCGTGAAAGTTCAATGGAAGCTTCGTCCAGTTGAGGAAGGTGCTTGGGAAATCGAGAGGGACATGCGAGACAATTATCCCAAATTGTTTGTCGATTCAGGTACTACTTGAATCCTTCATTAGCGTATTTTCCCTAAGTTTGTCACTCGAGGAAGAGTGATGGGTAAATTTGTATCTATTGTAACGACCTGTTCTCGTCGTTATGGAAAAGCTAACGGGGAAAATTTTTGGGTCGAAAAACTTTTTCATAGTATTTTGAGATTTCCCAACCTAGTCCATATTTGGACGAAATCGGAGTTATTAAAGTGCAGAGAAATATGGTAACAATCGGGTGATTTAATTATGATTTTGATTACATGAGTATATAGTTAAGTCGTTAAGAAATCCGTACGACTTTACGAAATTAAATTCGGGTGAGCAGAACTCCCGGAATTGATCTTAGTGTGAATGGTATTTTTTGAGTGTCGTTGGTGGAAGATGTGTTGTGAAATGGGGGTCTTGGAAATATTAAAATAGCTCACTGTTTCGTGCAAGTCGCTTTGGCAGTGATTTTGGTTGCTCTGGTGGGGCCACTGTAGCGGGGTGATGACCGCTGTGGTGGGCCAGATGCGACTTAAAATCGTAAATAAACCCCAAATCGTTTTTATTCTGCGCTTTTCAGTTTTTAGAGCTAAGGAACGAACCCCAGGCGATTCTTGACAGTATTCCATCATTTAAGGCTAAATGTAAGATTTTAACTTCCCGAATCCATTTTTCAATCCGTAGAACGTAATCTAATGGGTAATTATCGATGTGGGAGGGTTTTGATCTAGAAACTATGGTGGAAAAACCCCTAATTTAGATACTTGGGATCATGGGTATGATCTAGGGTTGTTAGAATCATTAGTAATCCGGGTAATTAGTGATTATTTATTGATTCCCGTATTATATTGATTGTTTTTAGACTAAGAACAAGCGAAACGAATCCGCAAAGGGAAGGATCAAGTTTCTTAGGGTTTCAAGCTTCTTGCGATGTAGGTTATGGTTGTGATTCTATGATTGTGTGATGTATGTTTGTTCTTGCTTCATTATGATACATGTATGTATGCGAATGTTGCATTATTGATCACACTTGTTGTAAATGAGGATATATGAATGATGAATGTCATGAATCATGACTTGATTGTATGGTTATGAGAATGTACTTTTTGATTGTGATTGTGGCTTAATGAATGGATCGGGTGTTGCGTTCCGACACACTAACTTGAATCGATTGCCACATTTCGGCATAATCATTGGATCGGGTACCACGTTCCAGTATGCTAACTGTTTGGGTTTGGGTTCCATGAGAGGACCAATGACTTGTCATAATTGTGTATCTTGAGAAATGTGAAGGTGTTCGTTGTTCGTAAATGTTGATAAAATTGTATATACTCGATATATGCATGTGATTATATTGTTGTATTGACTTATGTATGTTGCACTTAGTGGGATAGCCGTGTGATCCTACCAGTACATTGTGGTTGTATATTGATACTGCACTTGCTCTTTCTTTGTTGAGTACAGGCATCTTCAGGCGGGTATTGACAGACCTCACTTAGAAGATCAGTGATCACTTTCGAATTCAAGGGTGAGCCAGTTCTTCGAGGATGCCATGAGTTCTTCTTTCGTCTATGTCCACATTTCGGACTTAGACTTTCTATTTAGTTAATTAGTTCATTAGTTTGGTGTTGTAACGCTTCTTATTTAGACTTATGGATCTTGTTAGAGTTTTGGTACATTGACTATCAGGTTCTAGACGTATTTTCCGCATTGTTTAGTTGTTAGATCTTTTAGAAGTTTATGGGAACTTCAGTTTTTAGCGATTTATTCCTATTTTTGTATCCTTAAATTTATTAGTTTTGGTTTAATTGATTGGTTTGGGTTGTAGTAATGGTTCTTCCACCGGAGGGTTAGTGTGGGTGCCAATCACGATGGTCTGGATCGTGACAAATATTGACCCCAATTTATTTCTAATTAAGTTTTTAAAGTTGATTTCTAACGTTTAGTTATATGTTGTGAAGTTTTGTAAGATTTGAGTTTGAAAGGCTTATGTTGTTAAAAAGTGATTTTCAGCGTCTTTCAAAGTTTCGAGTGTCATAATAGAATTTCGTCGATCACATTAGTCCCGAAATATGGAATCTGATTTGTGAGAGTTGTCATTTTAAGATTCAGAATTTTTTTATATTTGAGATCCTAAGTTGGAAAATTATGGAAATTTAGCCTTTGAGTTAACTTTGGTCAACATTCGGGGTTCGGATTCTTGAACCAAAATTTAGAAAGTTCTGTTGGATTCGGGAGATGATTTTAGGCATAGGTGAGACCTTGGTTGATTTTTGAGAGGTCCTAAGCTTATTTTGGCCTTTTTGGGCGTTATATTAGTTTCTTGTGATTTTTACGGTTGTCTAATCAAGGAGACCTCAGATTCGTGTTTCAGTGATTCCATTGAGTCTGGAACATAAAGTATAATTGATTTTCATATATAGTTTGTATGTACGGGGTTTTGAACGAATCCCGAGGGTCTTTCCAACGATTTTGTGTTTGGCTGATGTTTTTGGTGCTACAGTCCTCGCGTTTGCGGAATGCCTTCACTTTAGCGAAAACCGGCTCGCAAAAGCGAGTCTGGCCTTTTGGGTGGGGTTCGCTTAAGCGGACTAGGGCTCGTTTTAGCAATGGTCACTTAAGCGGAGCCTGGTTGGCAAAAGTGAGACCCCTACTTTTTGCAGGGTTCGCCATGGCTGCAAGAGCGACATCAAAGAGGGGTTTTAACCTGCAACTTCGGGGTTTAAGCCCCATGTTTCGTTTTTGAGCTTGGTAAACTCTTGGAGGTGATTTTTGAAGAGAATTTTTGTGCTAAATTATTTAGGTAAGCTTTTGTGACCCTAAAATTTCATTTCCCTTTGATTATTTATGAATTTTAACATCAAAATTTAGGATTTTCTTTGGCAAATGACAAGGTTTTTCAAGAACTCCAGTTCTAAACTAAAATGGAGATTGTGAACAGATTGCAAGTCATTTTTCTAAATGGGTTTCACCAATGGGTTCCAAATGCCTTGGGTAATAATTTTAAGTAAAGAATTTTGGATTCAAACTTCATTTTCGAAATCAGATTTTGTGTTGATTGACCTAATTTTAAAGTATATTGATCTTAGGCATATATATATATATATATATATATATGTCAATTTACGAAGAAATGTCCACTTTATGCCTTCAGTTTAAGAATAATCTTTAAGCTATTAGTTATGTTTTGTGTAACTTGCCATGATTATGCACTAAGACATGTGATAAGGTTGTGTAGGAACATTCAAGGTGAATGAAAGCTTATAGAGCTAAAACGGAGTAAGGAATTGTGGAGACATCGCAAGGAGGACTATTGATTGGCGCGATGCGCCAAGGGCTAAACTATTGTCGCCTCTGAGTGGCACACTGACTGGCGCGAGGCGCCAAGGAGGAAACTACTAGAGCGCTTTTGTAGCGCACTGGCTGGCGCGGCACGCCAGAGCAAGAACTATTGAGAATTGAAGCTGGTGCTCTGAGTGGCACGGCTCCCCAGCCTCTGATTGACGTGCCTAGCAAAAATTGATTTAGTTAGGACTCTTGTTTGGTTTGGAATTAGAAGTACTTTCCTAAACTCTATAAATAAGACCCTATGGTTATTTTGTAAATGGTCGACTTCATTTTGGTGTGCAAGACCTAGGATTAGCACATTGTAATAGGTTTCAATTCTCTAACTCTTTATTTAATTGTGAAATCACATGAACAATATTATATTTGAGTTTTTGAATATTATGAGTGGTTAAACTCCCTTGTTTTGGGGATGTAGCTATGGATAATTGTTGAGCATCAACGGTTTTGAATTAATTTTGGGTTATCGTTTTAAGTTACTTTTGTGTTCTTATTTTAGTATTTCTTGACTGCCATAATAGTGATAAATCTTGTCTACTCTTAGACTCGGGAGACGATAAGATAGATAAACTAAAGGATACAAAAGCTTGATCTTTCTTAAATTGATTAGATTTGTGTTTAGGAGTGAAGCTTGGACAAACACCTAGCTTGGTTATAAAATAGGATGAAATATAAATGCTTGTCAATTACACAGCTAATTGGAGTAGGCGATTAGAGGTCGGGAGACCATGATCATAAGATCAACCCTGTAAATCAGTAACTTGATAACCTTAATTACTTCATTACTTGAGATGCAATATGTGAAATCCGATGTATGCTGCAGCCTTGGAATTGACTCTTACTTGTTTAAAACATCAAAATGAAGTCGTTCGCACTAGTTACTTTAGTTATTAAATTTGTCATAGTAGTAATACACAACAACCAAACTCTTTTGAAGATACGTTTGTTAAATTGTGGAATTAAGTTAGTTAATATAAATTGATCGTAAGTCTCTTGGGTACAATAACTCGTTTCTAAAAGTAACTATACTACTTGTGCAACCACGTACACTTGCGTGTGCATTTTCATTTGGGCACAACAAGTTTGTGGCACCGCTTCCGGGGACTTTAAAATTGATTTATATTTAATTTTCTTAAGTCTACTATTTGACTATTCAAGTGCTAACAACTTGATCTTAGCACTTCTGTATTGCAGACATTTTGTTCTTAAGTTTGGCTCGAAAAGGAGATCTTATTGACCCAGACGACGAACTTGAAAGAGCTCTTCGACTACGAAGAAAGCTGACGAATCAAGGACGTTTGCAAGAATTAGGACTAGGTCTCTCGAAAAATATTAAAGAGAAGCACGAGGATAACATAAATAGCGAAGGACAAGAGGTAACCGTGGTAGTACCGACAAGATTAGTTCTTGATGTGACAATCCCACTCACAGCCAACATGGCATCAAGTATGCGGAAACCACCACCAGGTGGTAGATTTGAACTGAAACAGAACATGGCACACCTCATTCACTCAGTGGGGCAGTTTACCGACCTTCCTCACGGGGATCCCCAAGTGAATATAAGAAAATTTCAGGAAATAAGCGATACATACATTACAGATGGGGTATCATCTGACTATGTGAGGTTGACTCTCTTCCCACTTTCATTATTAGGAGCAGACAGACAATGGTTAGATACAGAGCCACCAAATTCCATCACTACAATGGATTATTTAGCAAAGAGATTCTTGAGTCGATTCATTCCATCAGGCAAAACTGCAAGGTTAATGAGTGAGATCCTAAGCTTCAAGCACAAAAATGGAGAAGATATGTACCAAGCATGGACTCGATTTAAGCAGATGTTAAATGCTTGTCCACATCACTACCAGGCGATTGAGGTACTAGCTCACACTTTCTTTGAGGGTCTTGATTATAATGCATGAGTACTTCTTAACAATGCAACATGTGGACAAGCTTTGGCAAAGACCCATGAGGAACTATTTGACCTCCTAGATAGACTCTCGGAGGCAAAACCCAAATGGAATGGGGAGGAATCAAGGAATATGACACAAAGGATTGCAGGAATTTTAGATGTGGATCAAGCAAGTGCTATAAATGCAAAGTTAGATGCAATGCACCATCAAATAACCATGCAGTTCAAGCAAATCACACTAAATCAACAACAAGCACCAATGAATGCTATACAAAAATCTGGTGGTTGGTGCGGAGTTTGTGGTAGTGGAGAGCATGTGACTGAATAGTTTGAAGAAAATCCAGACTCCATGAACTATGTGGGTAATTCTCAAAGAGGTGGAGGTATACAAAATTATGGTACATACAACTCAAGTTGGAGAAATCATCCTAACTTCTCATGGGGTGAAAATAAAAATCAGAACCAAAATCAGGCAAAAGGGTCCAACCAATACCGAGCATAAAAAAATGGGCCTCATTATCAAAATATTAGTCAAGGCGATAACCAAAGTGCGCAAAAAAGGGGTATGACTAATGAAGAGTTGTTCCAAAAGCTGATAAGAACAGTACTGACAATACTAAAACCAATGAAAGGGTAGATAGGCAGGATGAGAACTTGAGGAATATCTAAATGTCGCATATGAATTTGGAAAAAACAAGTGGTGCAAATAGCTGATGCGCTCAACTTGCATCCACAAGGAGGTCTGCCGGGTGACACTGATCCCAACCCAAAGCAATTGAATGTGGTGAGTACCAGAAGTGGGCTACAACTAGAGGAACTAGCTCCAAAGAAGAGATATGATGAGGTAGTAGGTAGAGAAAAGAAACAAGAAGAGGTGATAAAGAACTCAAATGTTGAGAAGAGTGTTCCTCATGTGAAACCACCTCCTTTGTTTCTACAAAAGTTCAGAAAGTAGAATGAAGATAAATGCTTTGGTAAGTTTCTCTCTCTCCTTAAACAAGTTCAAATTAATCTGCCTTTCGTTGATATTTTGCAGGTAATTCCTAAATATGCCAAGTATGTGAAGGAGATAGTGGCGAACAAGAGAAGACTAACAGAGTAAATGAGGGGCGAAATGGAAGAAATTTTCAACAACTCTCCTGAACTTTGAACAATTTACTTATTTTGAACTATGAAACAAGACTTGATAATTCACCTATTTTGAAACAAAGGGAGTATTAAGTTCAGTAATTTTTATGTAACAATAAACATAAAGGAAAGTACTGCTCCCTCTGTCCCTAATTACTTGTCCATTTTTTATTTTTTAGTTGTCCATTTTGACAAATCAAGAAATGACCTTTTTTTTACCTATTATACTCTCAATTAATTACTTTGAAAAATGTAGAACTTTTTGAAAATTTTAAGTGTTTAATTCATTTACTTCATAATTAATAAGGGTAAATTGGTGAACTCATTATATCAATAGTTATTTTCTTAATAGATGTGCCAATTTAAAAGTGCTCAAATAATTAGGTACAGGGAGTAACTTTGTTGATATTTATGAATATAAACTTAAATGACCTTCCATGACCATATATTTGCCAGCTTTAGCAACTCCACCTATCAATTTCCTTAGAAACAAAACCCCACACAATGACTTTGAAAAGTTTCCTCTCTACAGCTCCAACTTATAAGGACTTGGACTTGCCATAATTTATATTAAAAATTCTTGCATTGTCAATATCACGATTTGTCATCTATTAGTTATATACATAACATAATATTTGATAGAGCGATATTAATAAATAACAATATATAAAGTTAATGAATACACTGTTTTTTAATGCATCTACTATTAGAAATAGAGGTTTTTTTCACCTTGAATCAATAAGAATTTTTTTTCATTAAATATGATTTACCTATTTTTATCTAATCAACTTACTGAAATAATGCATGATGAAAAATCGATTGTCATTGAAGTACTGGGAATAACAACTAAACATTTTTTCGTTTCTCACTAATTTAACCAAAATATGAATAGAAATAGTCATTTAATATTTTTCAGTGAGATATATTTCAGTAGAAGAAAAATTACTGATCCTACCAAAAGGCCCCTAACGTGCACACTACAACAGTACTCTTAAACGTAAAAGCAAATGGATATTTTCAATTTTAACCTTATTTTCCCAACTCCCATAAACCATAAATGCAAATTATCTAGTGTCATACTCTCTCTGTCCCTAATTACTTGTTCACTTTTCCTTTTTAGTTGTCCCTAATTACTTGTCTATTTTGACAAATCAAGAAAGGACACATTTTTTTTTACCTATTATACACTCAATTAATTAGTGATAAGTAGTGAGTCATAATGTGTGTCATAATAAGGATGGGCATGTGTAAGGGATGGTAGGGAGTGTAATTTATTATGTGACAAGTGTTAAGGTGAATAGTACATTATTGTAGTGTAGTATGAAAATCCTTTCTATATAAAGAAAGGATATGTAACTTAAAGAAGGCAGACAATGCCTAACGTAATAAAAACCTTCTTGAAAACACTCTCTCCACTAAGATATAAAAATACTTAAAAGTTAATATGGAGAAATCTGAAATCCACTCAGATATTTTAGATAGCATGGCTAAGCAAGAGGCAAAGGTATATTGTTCAAAAAATATGCAGAACTAATTTCATATATTCCTGAATATCATATATATGATTGAATAAATTTATGTTAGTTATTATGTATTAGAATTATTTGAATCATGATTTCTAGTTTATTAGCATACTGGAAACAGGGAGAAAACTTCTATACTATGCCATCCTAATGTTGAAACCGGTAGGCGAGAAAAGCCGTTTAGGGGAGTAAACAAAGTTGAGGTGCTGATAAGAAGGAAGTATCCGCTAAAGTATGATGCTAGTAGTGACAGGAAAACATGATAAAGATAATCTAGTTCATAATGATCTAATATGAATTTAATCAATTATGAATATGATAGGAAGGAATAATTTGAAATAAAAAACCTGCATAATAAAGAACATGACTACATACATGCATGATGAAATGATAAAAAACTACGAAACTTTAATCTTATATGTACTTAAGAATATAGAAATAATCGAATTAAGAAGAATAATATGGGAAAAAATATTTAATGATTACGAATCAGAAGATATATTAAATCAAGAATGGTATGAAATAGACCTACATGATTTAGACTTCGAAAGAATAGAATGGTATGATTTAGAATAAATTCAGATTAAAATGAACTACAAATATTTACAATATTGGATAGAATCTATGGAAGATAAAAAACTATTAGAACAATTAATTGTGGAAAATTTATATATGTACCAAAGAATCGAAGATATGTTATATCTAGAATATATCATAAATAATATTAAAGAAATATTCAGATTAAAACAACTATCGGAAGAATATTACAATAAATATTATTACATTTTACCATGAATTTCACACTACCAAAAAATAACATTAAAGAGATATCAAGATTAAGACACTTAACAAAAAATATTATAATAAAATCTTTAAAATAAAATACTCACCTACCACACTACCACTTCTATGAATTTCTCAGTTACCAATTCCGCACCGAAAAATGGTATCAGAGCTATGGATAATAAGAAACACGATAAGAAATGTACAAGTAGAAAATTAAGAAAAATAAGAAGAAAATTAAACAAATTATATCCGGAATATAAACAACTTAATATCACAAAAACTGATAACGAAAAATTAAATCAATTAATAGATAATATATCTAAAATAGAATATAAATATATTCAATATTTAAAAATACAATGAATAGCAAAAATAACGAATATAGATAAAAACTTAACGAAATAATCATAGCAAAAAGACAAGAATTAGAACATAGGCAAAATAGACTTAATAGTAATATATTTGCAGGAATTTGTCACAAATCTATAATAGCACAAAGAAAGACTATTTTATAGCTAGAAATTCAAATAAATAACTTAGAATATAAACTACAACATAATTTATAAATGAATAAAGAAGAATACGCAATAGATAAAAAAACATAATGAAAATTATGATGGATTAAAAATAAAGATAATATTTTCTAATCTAGGAAGAAGATATAAGAAAATAGGTGACAATATAAGTTTAATGTTAGAAAAAGAAACGGTAAAACTAGAAGATAGTTTAACTGCTATGATAAGAATAACAAAAGAAAATGAAGAAATAGATAGAAAAATAGAAATTGAAAAAATAAAACAACAAGCAAAAAAGGAAGTACAACAATTAGAAGAAGTAAAAAATACTAAAATAATCGAGCTAGAAAAAGAGCTAGCAATATTAAAAGAAATGTATGAAATTAAACAAAAAGAAAAAGAACAAAAAACAAAATTAGCAAATGAGATAATTAAATTTAAAGAAAAATTGCAACTAGAAGATGAATTAGAAGAAAAAGAAGAAAATAACCAAGATAATCTATCCGAAATAAGAGTTGATGAAATAAACGACGATGATCTAGAACAACATTCAGAAACAAGCGAAACATATACGGAACTTTTAGCAAACATAGATAATACAAAGAATTTAGAAATAAATACAGGAGAAATAGACATGGACGAAAAACCTAACACATCAGGAGTAAAAAACCCAAAAAAATTTAATCTAAAATATTATAATGAAAATTATGAACAATATGATAAAGAAAAAACTACATGGGATAAAAGATTAAGTAGAAAATGGACGCCTAAACCAATAACTGGACAACATGATTTTTTAGATTTAGACTGTGTAGCAGATATAAATAAAACAATTCAATTATGGATAGGATACATATCAAAACAATTAATAGATAACAAGATAGTAATAGCAGAGGCACCAGGATACATAGAAAGAACACTTATAGGAACAGTAAAATTATGGCTACAAAATTTAACAAGTGAAAGCTTAGCAACTTTAAGAAATAATAAAAAAATTGACGGTGAAATAGCCACTACAACCATGGAAATATTATATAAATACGAAATAGCTATAAGAAATGAATTTAGTAGTATGACAACAAAGGTAGAAGAACAAAATAAAGAAAAAATCATAAATCGGAATCTAATGACAAAATTAGCAATATGTAATATGTGTTACATAGATGAATATACATGTGCATTCAGAGAATACTATTATAAAGGAACATATAGCATAGAAGAAAGTAAAGAAATAAGAAAATTATATTTTACAAAATTACCAGAACCTTTTAATTCAAAAGTAATAAAAAGTTGGAATGAAGCAGAATTAACAAATACCTTAGGAGCTAAAATAAAATTCTTACAACGATGGTTTATGGAACTATGTGAAAAACATAAAGAAGAAATAAAAATGGAAAAAATATTAGTAAAAAACTTGGCATGTTACAAAAATAAGACAACACCTCAATTTGGTTGTACGGATAGGTATTATAAAAAGAAATATAATAAAAAATACATATCAAAATATAAATATAAAAAACCAAGAAGAAGGTACTATGTAAAAAATTACAAAACCAAAAGAGAATTAGTGACGGAAGATGAAATAATAACTATTGAGCAATCATGCCCCGAACTACCAAAAGCATTAATTTATACCGAAGAAACTACAGAAAAAGAAATAATCATTGGAGGAGTACCAATAGTGATAAAATTTAAAATATATCAAGGAAATGAAAATATCATTTTAGGAATAAAATGGCTAGAACAAGTAAAACCATATAATCTAGAAGACAAACAGTTAACAATAAATTATGAAAATAAAAGAGTAATAATAAAAAGGACTTTAGTATAGTAAAAATATGAAAATATATATACTTGCAAAGATAATAATAGAAGGATATTACAACCGATATTATACACCAATGATAGATACGGGCGCAGAAGCTAATATATGTAAATACAATTGTTTACCAGAAGATAAGTGGGAAAAATTAAAAACACCGATAGTAGTAACCGGATTTAATAACGAAGGAAGCATGATTACATATAAGATAAAAAATATAAAAATACAAATATGGGATAAGATATTAACTATAGAAGAAATATATAACTTTGAATTAACTACAAAAGATATGCTATTAGGAATGCCATTTTTAGAAAAATTATACCCACATATAATAACAAAAACACACTGGTGGTTCACGACACCGTGTAAACAAAAAATAGGAGCAAAAAGAGTAAATAAAAAAAAAACGAAAAACAACAGAATGGATAAAAGGAAGTGAAAAGATTACACAAAAATTAGAAAATATAAAAGAAGAAGACCCTAAAATAGAATTAATTATATTCTCTATAGATAAAGTAAAAATAATTCAAGATAAGTTATAATTATTATATAGTGAAGATCCTCTACAAGGATGGGAGAAACATAAAACAAAAGTAAAAATTGAGTTAATTGATAATAATAATAGTATAATAACCCAAAAACCATTAAAGTATAATTTTAATGATTTAACCGAATTTAGGATACATATAAATGAATTACTAGAAAAAGGATATATACAAGAAAGCAATAGTAAGCACACAAGCCCGACGACATTTATCGTAAATAAGCATAGTGAACAAAAAATAGGAAAAAACAGAATGGTTATTGATTATAGAAATTTAAATGCAAAAACCAAAACATATAATTATCCGATACCAAATAAAATACTAAAGATAAGACAAATACAAGGATATAATTATTTTAGTAAATTGATTGTAAATTAGGATTTTATCACTTAAAACTAGAAGAAGAATCTAAAAAACTAACAGCATTCACCGTACCACAAGGATTTTATGAATGGAATGTATTACCATTTGGATATAAAAATGCACCAGATAGATACCAACACTTGATGGACAATTACTTTAAACAAATAGAAAATTGTGTAGTGTACATTGATGATATATTATTATATTCCAAGACACAAGATGACTATTCACACCATACTTTATTGACTTTTTTACAAGACAAATAATTTTACTCTTATCTCATCTTTTTATTTTGTCCGCATCTCATATTCATTGTCTTTTTTTTTTTATCTTCTCATCATCTTATCTTCTTATCATCTGCTTCCGTCTTTATCTCTTTATCCCAGTTGGACGTCTGGGATTATATTATCTTCTCCGTTATATTTTGAACATATATAGTCAAGGTATTTGTGACCAATTAGCTTGCAATATCTGGTTAATAATTCTACCGAAATAAATCCTTCTTTTAGAGCTCGTGTCGTAGGTCATTTTTCTGGCTTAAGTAGTGATAAAATCCATTTTTGGACTTCATCCATATATGTTTTCCTTAGCTCCCTTGAATTGGAATAAATCATTAGCTGGTCTCTTGCATAGTAGCTCCATATAGCGTTTCCGTTTAAATAATTATTTGTTAGCTCTTGTATAATCGTTGATATACCAATTATCCTTTGGTTGGCATAAAAACTTGGTATCTCTATTTTGTATATCTCTTCTTGTTGTCCGATATCCTCGGGTATAATCATATCTTTAGTTAATCCTATCTTGATAACCTGTATTGGAGGTTTTATTTCCTCGTATAATATCTCCGCTGGTGCTGTATAGAATTTTATATAAAATAAATTTCCTTTCGTAACTCTTTTGTATGTGACGAATGCTTTGTGTAGTTCTGGTATTCCACTAACTTCTTCTCCGTCGTATGTGTATACGGTATTTAACAATCCGTACATGTTCTTACTAAATTAGCGTTAGTTTTCGGTTGTGCAGTTAACTTGTTATATCCTTGTAACTTTTGTGTCAAATAATCTTGGTTTGGTTCTTTGTAGTTGACCTGGGGTTGCGGTTTAAATAGGTTTGGATTTTATCGATATTTTCAATATAGGTTCGTGTGATATAGTTATATGTCTTTTTCTCATTTTGGTTTTGCAAACTATCTGCGTATGTAGATGTTTGTGGTTCTATGAATATATGTCTAGGTGTCCTTTGGGTAAATGGTTTTTCGAATAGCTAGTTTAAGTTAGCATTTTTATGTTGTTTATCACTAACTTGTTTGCTTGTACCTGCAACTATATTTAAACAAATGTTATGGGTTTTAAGGAGTTTCCCATCGTCTCCTTTTAGCTCTGGGTTTTTTCCGTCTTTCGATCGACGTAGCTCCGCATTTTTATAGTCATGTTGCTGACTAGCTTTAGACTTCAGATTATCTTCATTAGTCTTTAGCTTTTGTATCTCGTTGTCTATACTGTCCACTTTTATACAAAGTGTAGTTATGGCTTTGAGTATTTCTTCCATTGTATTTTCGTTCTTAGTCTGAGTAGCTTTATCTTGATAAGTAATCTGCAATAACATTCTTATCAGTTTTTATTACTTCAATTGTAAATGTGAAATTTAATATATTTAATACCAATCTCCTTATTTCTTTTGTTGTTACCGAATCTTGTATTTTTCTTGTTAGCCACCATTTTACTTGTGTATTATTTGTTCTTATAATAAATTTGTTATATACAATATATGGTTCAAATGATAATAAACACTTATATACTGAATACAATTCTTTTCTATTTATTTCCCATTTTATTTCTGTATTATTAAATGTTCCTAAATAATACCTGCAATGATGTTCTATCGTAGTGTCATCATACCTGTATTTTAATATTCCTCCATAACTTTTTTCACTCGCAGATGATTCTATTATATAAGAAAATTTTTTGTTTTCATCTGGAAAGTATAGTTTAGGTAAGTTTTTACATAATAATTTACCTTTTGTATTTGTATTTGGTCTTTTTTATCAAACTGATATTCTATATCTTTCTTTAATTTTTGTTGTAATGGTTTTAAATTCTCTGCTAATTTTGGTATGTATTCTCTTACTTGATTTACTTGTCACACCCCAAATCTGGATGTGATGGCACGTGTCCATTTCTCACCGGACACGTCAGCCTAACCCAACCACAACGATAGAGAAGTAGAAATACGAGAATAAAAGATAATAAATAAGCGGAAGACTTTAATTAAGACTCAACACTACCCAGAATTTGGTTGTCACATGTACAAACCTCTAAATACAGAATTCGAATAAAAATATACAAGTCTCAGAGTATAGTTCTTGAATAGAACAAAACTGAAAGTAAAAATAACTCAAGGGCACGTCTGGAATGAACCGCTACCTCTCGAGTATGTCCCGAAGCTCAATTTGTTAAAGAAAATACTAAGCCGAATCTGAGAGAGAGCTGTCAACCTACACAATTGTGTAGAAGCAAGGGTGAGTACCGAAAACCACAGGTACTCGCAAGTAACTCTAAACTAAGCAAAACTAGCAGCTACAAACAACTCCTTTCAAACCCAACCGAACCACCGAAACTTCAATCTAGCAGCAAACCAACCAACCTACACTAAACAGATCATATTCAACAGCCAGAACTAATAGTATATCCTCATCAACCTCAGATCAACAAATAAGAGCAAGTAGATCAAATTCCACATAAGAAGGGTAAACTGATACAATCCACACATCACAGACAAAGATAAGGCAAATGCGATGCAAAATGCAATAATGATGTCATGTAGTCGTGATGCATGTCTGTCCTACAATACACATCTGTTGACGTAATCAGTCCGCGCTGAATACTCAAATCAGAACCCATGGGGGCCACACATGGACCATGTATCACCGCCGGAGCCAGATCCCATCGACATCCAAATCGCTAGCCGAAGCTAGTCCATCTCATATATCTCTAGCCGGAGCTAGTCTCAACTGTGTCTCATAGCCATCCATCCTCATATCAGTGTCTCAGAACTCATGCAACAGATAGTTCACACATGGGATGAATAATGAATATGCACATGTCATCAATCACAATCATATCACGATCATATCATAGTATTACATATCATCTGTCTCAATCACAACCATATCATGACCACATCATAGTATTACACATCACCTGTCTCAATCACAACCATATCACGACCACATCATAGTATTACACATCACTTGTCTCAATCACAACCATATCACGGCCACATCATAGTATTACACATCACCGGTCTCAATCACAACCATATCACGACCACATCATAGTATTACACATCATCTGTCTCAACACCAATGTCTGTATCAATCATAGCCTACTCATGCTCTTCTATCCCCTCAATATCAGTTATCACATGACTTATTCAACAAATTCAAGTCACATATAACACATTTAGCTCGTTTTATTCCCCATCTTTCATTTACAACAATTTCAATCAACAAATAAAACCCATCCTCAATCCCCATTACTCCCCAACACAATTACGAAAGTAGTCATGCGTAGTCTAAGAGTTTTACAAAGTTTGGAAGCCACTTGCCTTAAAAAGAACTCCAAAAGTTACTTGACTTGAGCCTTTTCTTTCCGAGTATAATTCGGATAAAGATAATCTATTCAAACAATTATTCACAATCACAATTCGAGTCCAATACACCAAAATCAAGAAATTTAGGGAAAAAGGGCAAAACGGTCCAAAAGTCTCATACCGGAAAACGATACCCAAATTTGGAAATTTTTGATGTAAAATGATCCTTGAAGTATTTGGAAGCTAATGGTGAAAACCAATTTGAAAACGGAGTTGAAATCAATTCACAAACTCAATTTGAAAGAAAATCCACGTTCTTGAAGAAGCCTAAAATATTCAGATTTGAAACCCCGACTCGAAAATGAAATATCTCTTGAAAAACATCTTACCCATGCTTAGATAAGTTCAAATATGAAATTTCATCAAAAACGGAGTTAAGATCGACCTTGAAATTCTCAATTTATCAAACTTTAACTTTACCGGGAAAGTCCAAATTGTAAGCGGTTAATATGATGAAAATAATCGATAAATCAATAATTTTATGTTAAAATCAGTTTACCCATAACATAAGGATCGTAAATATACCTTTTTCATCAAAAAGGGAGTCCAAATCGATAAAACCCCAATTTTTCCCAAGATATTTACGGATAGGAAAAAAACCCAGATAAAGAAATTATGAGAAAATATCGAATTGAAGATTGAATACTAACCCTCATAGTAATTCAAGAAGAAACCCGTAAGAATCACTCCATTCCGATCTCTAGAACTCCCGATATGCTCAAAATACTAAATGAACACAGTCTGAGATTTTTATAACAGTACATGGCTGTTATGCACCAGAAAAACAGCAGTTAATCTTTCACTAAAAAGGCCGTAATTTCCTCATACGATAGTGAAATGACCCGATTCTTTTTTGTAAATGTTTTAAATAATGATACGGACCTGTTCGTTCAATCGAAGCTCAATTTCATGCTCGTTGCCCAGTCAAATATCATTTCTACTCGGTAAACAATTATTTCTTATTTGCGATAAAAGTCCAATCTCGGGTTAGCGAAAATGCACCAAAATTTGCAGATAAGTCCTATAATTCATGGTCAAAATTTCAGAACCTTCGAAATAATTTTTCGACCTTTAAAACTAATAATGAACCCTTTAGTTGCCACAATTTGCTGAAATAGTGTCAAAGCATCCAAGAAGCTTAAAAGCTCACCCAAAACTCATTTGGCACTTCCCGAACACAAACCAAATATGCTACTAGCTTGTAAATGACATTTCGGACTCAATGAAATCGTCGGAATTTGAATTCGAGGTCTCCTTGACCCGGTATCCGATAAGGCGTCAAGAAACTAACTTTAGACTCAAAAACTCAAAACGCACTCGGGGCCTCTAAAAATTCAACCAAGACTCATTCTAGACTTAGAATCACCCCCTGAATCCAACGGTGCCCTCGGAATTCCATTTTGAGCACCGAAACCTCGTTTGTTGACCAAAGTCAACTCTTGATCAAAATTTCACAATTTTTGCAACTTAGGACCTCAAATCTTCGTTTTAACTCCAAATTCAACTCCATAAATTCTCATAGACTTGTTTCAACATTCTAAAACTACTGGAATCGACGGAAATCCGATTCGAGTCTCGAAACTCCAAATGACTCGAAATAGCACTTTTAACCAAACTTTAACTCTTAAAAACTCAACTTTCCAAAAACTCAACTTTTCATCAATTTTCCTTCAAACCAACTTCGAAAATACAATAATTAGGACTCGGGGCAACTATCGGGAGGGGTAAAACGGTCATTTTATGAAAATTTCCAAAAATGACCTTTAGGGTCATTACATTACTAGTCCTAAGAATGACTGTAATTTTTTTTTTGTATCTAGTTGTTCATTTGAGTTAATTATTTTTTGTACTATATGTGTTTGCATTTTTATTCCATTTTTATCAATCTGTATTCCTAAGAATTCTATTTGATTTTTCATTATATCTGCTTTCTTTTTACTTAGACTTATACCTGAATATTCTATGATGTGTATAAATTTTTCTAATAATCTTATATGTTCATCTTGTGTCTTGGAATATAATAATATATCATCAATGTACACTACACAATTTTCTATTTGTTTAAAGTAATTGTTCATAAAGTGTTGGTATCTACCTGGTGCATTTTTATATCCAAATGGTAATACATTCCATTCATAAAATCCTTGTGGTACGGTGAATGCTGTTAGTTTTTTAGATTCTTCTTCTAGTTTTAAGTGATAAAATCCTGATTTACAATCAAATTTACTAAAATAATTATATCCTTGTATTTGTCTTATCTTTAGTATTTTATTTGGTATCGGATAATTATATGTTTTGGTTTTTGCATTTAAATTTCTATAATCAATAACCATTCTGCTTTTTCCTCTTTTTTGTTCACTATGCTTATTTACGATAAATGCCGGACTTGTGTGCTTACTATTGCTTTCTTGTATATATCCTTTTTCTAGTAATTCATTCATATGTATCCTAAATTCGGTTAAATCATTAAAATTATACTTTAATGGTTTTTGGGTTATTATACTATTATTATCAATTAACTCAATTTTTACTTTTGTTTTATGTTTCTCCCATCCTTGTAGAGGATCTTCACTATATAATAATTCTAACTTATCTTGAATTATTTTTACTTTATCTATAGAGAATATAATTAATTCTATCTTAAATTTTTAATTCAACCACTTCATAATAAATAGGGGCAAAATGGAAAAGTTACTACGCCAATTATTATTTTCTTGATAAGTATGTCAATTCAAAAGTAGATAAGTAATTAGGGATAGCGGGAGTACTAGTATACAACAATTAATGTACTTTAGTGTCTAGTATAGAACCATTAATGTGCAAAGTACTAAGGTATCTTATCATAATTTGTCATGGATTGAACATTCACATTACAAAAGTTCTAGATCTAAATTAAATCCATATAAAACTAAATGCATAATGTTGAACATCACGTATAATAAACTATGGAGTACTTGAATATTCACATTACCATTAAGGTAGCTCTCAAATTTGCCTTGATTTCTTCTATTGTAACCATAACATGGTGGTGGTGTTTGCACACCGTCATACGCCGCTACCGCCGTCACAACAATGCAGATGAACATGAAGCTCCTCCGACATCGGCACCGGCTATAAACCCATCCGTTAACATCCAACCTGACGATGACGTTTAAGGTGATTATACTTTTGAAATAATGGATTCACTTATTTTTTGAAGTATTATTATTTTTCATATATAATGTATTGTGTACGTGTTTTTTTTTTACAAATAATTTATGTACTCTCTTTGTCTCTATTTATGCAGCATAGTTTGATTGGATTTCAAGAGTGAAGTATTTTAATTTTTATTGTAAATTTGAAAATTACGTAAAAAGTACTACAAGTCATGATAATAATTGACAATGTAAAATATATAATTAAAAATAGAGGACTTTTTTTGCAAATGACACTATAATAAACTTAATTATGCTCCATAGTTATAGTTTGCATATTTATGAGTTGTAACTACAGTTTAAGTTTCATCATTTGTATAATTCGCGGGTGAGTTTGTATAACTGAGTTATTTTTATAAAAACTTGAAATAATAAATCTATATAAACACAAATATCTGAACTTTAAACAGTTATACAAATTATATTATACAAAATTACATTATACAAAAGTTATACAAATTATATTATACAAATTATGAATTATACAAACGTGTGAATTATACAAACTCGAAACCCCAACCTACGTAATTATCAATGAATGTTGGTCGTGAGTGGTAACTAACTAAAACTATAGCTATGATGACTAATTAACTAGTATATGTTTGCTTAATCATCTAATTTCCCCTTAAAAGAATATTACAATAAAAAAAATACTTATTTGACTATCGAAATCTGAAAACCGTACCACACAAATTGAGACGAACGATCGAGTATTATATATATATCAAGACTAGATGAATTTACTTATATATAGTATAACTTAATTGATATATATATATATATATATATAGAGAGAGAGAGAGAGAGAGAGAGAGAGAGAGAGAAAATATACCCCCTTCTAAATTGAATTTTCTTTTTGGCTCTAATGTTTTGTGGCACACGTACAAGGAAACATCTATGAAGCTACAAAAATTATCTGCAAAATGAGTGAAATTAAAGACAGTTCGTTTTTTTCCAGTTTTCCATTCGATGTTTGAAATTTATATTGGAACTCGATTAATTTGAATTTGTATTGTGTAAGGCTTCATCTTTTATGAAGTGTTTTCTACCAAGAATCTTTCCATAGTTCATTTATTTTAGAGATACAGTACTAGAATAATATTGTTGGTTGTTTAGCTAATGAACCAAATTTGATAAATTTAATTTGATAGTTTTTTCATTTGCCTTCCCAAAAATATGTCTAGTTGTGCAGAAAAAAGAATGTTATTAGCTACACATAATTCGTATGTAAATTGCATCCAATGAATACATTTTATCTAATGTTTTGAACTTTTCTGTGATATTCACTTTAATTATACGCATTTGTCTCAATAAGTCAATACTATATTCCAGACATTTCCTAGTTGAGGTTTGTTATGGGTCAGGTTTTTGACCTTTTTGAATAAATCACTTTGAAATGTCCAGAATATTTTCACAATTTATAAAAATACTTAAATATACACCACTTAATTTTTATTTTTGTAAAAGTACCTAAATTGATTGAAGGTAAACATGTAAAATCTAAGAAAAAAAATTAAAATTCTAACCTATAAATGTTGCCACATCATTTCCTCGAAGATCTATGGTAGGTAGATAGATAGATTTTGCTGAAAAATATGCATACTAAGATAGTAAGATTGCATCATTTTATAAGATTAATTATGAATACTATATAGACTTAATTTCATGTATTGTAGCTATGGAGAAAATATCGAATAAAATAGAAAGTTCATAAATATTATAGAGTTAAATGTTACTTTTAATACTAACACAAAATAAGGGAAATTCTTCTAGCCACAAAGTTTTTGACCTAAATAAGCCATTATTCAAATTAATTCACCAAAATAATATGTTCTTTTTGAAATTTTACAAAACTAGTATAAACGTATTTCTCAGTAACGTTTTAGGTTATGTTTTATTCAAGAAAATTTAATGACAAAAAAAAAACAAAGATCCAACAGAGTAAGTAGACATAAAACATGATTGTCAATAACACTGGCACATTTTACAGCTAAAACGTGACTCACAGTTACGTTTCTATGGAATAGATGAAAATTAAAATTCAATCTTACATGCCTCATTCAACTTTATTCAACTTTCCACCATCAAAATGAATATATATATTTTACACATACGTTCACTTGAAATATATGTGATTTTCTCGTTTCTTCTCTTAACATGCATAGACACTTTTGAAAGGAAAAAGAGAGTGAGGAGGACATTACTAATATATCAATAAACTCTTTTGCCTCTTCTATTATGATGTAGGCACTATATTTTCTTTAATAGTTGTTTTGCTTACTTATTACATCCGTTTTAATTCAGTAGCTTCTTATTGATAGTCTAATATGTAATAATCATTAGAATCTGATTGGTCTAATATTTGGAAGACATGGTACTTTAGGCTGAAAGAAGATCTTAAAAGTTTTGAAGTTGAAAGGATACAAGACAAGCTCCAATATGGGCAAAACGTTCCTCACTTTTTTCCTTTTGTTGTAAAAGTGTTGTCTATGTATGAAAAGAGAAAGAAAAAAGAAAATCATATATATTTCAAGTGAACATATGTACAATATATATATATATTCATTTTAATAGTGGAAATTTTAATAATGAATGAGGCATGTACAAGATTGAGTTTCAAATTTTCAACCATTTCAGAGAAATGTTACTATGAGTCAGGTTTTATCGGTAAAATGTGCCTCAGAGTAAAAAAATTGCTTTAGCCTGTTGTGCTAATTTCTGCCTATTTTGTTACTGTTGTCTCTTAATACCGACAAAATGAACAAACAATTTAGTTAAAAAAATCTGCTAGTTTGTTTCCTTCTCTGAAAACATGAACCACCTCCACCTCATGAATCATTATCATTAGCTAAATGTGTCCAATATCCCATGCTATCAGCCACGGGACCTCTCATACTCTATTTATAACTTTTTGAGCCACCAGTGAGTCTGTCTCAATTATCAAAGGAAGTAAATTTTGATGAATGCAGTAGTGTAACCCCTTCTTAACTATTATGACCTCTACCTCGAAAATAGATGTATTGGTAATCCTTTTAGATTATGCATCTATGAAATCTCACTGCACATTTCTAATACAAAAATCTATACACTCAACTCCTAAGTCAAGTTGATAAGAAGCATCATTATTACATTTATATACTCCCATAAGGAAGACTCCATCTCACAACCTTAAATTTGTTTAATGGAGTATATCCTTCCCGATATTTGACAATTAAGGGCAAAGTTTGAGGGATATTCTTTAACCATGGATATCTACTCTTTGTAAACAAGTAGTATTTCTATGAATCTCCAAAATCATTGAGGTTTTTGATATATTTCCACCATGCTTCATCACATTCCCCCTCTTCCAAATTTGCGAGGTTATGAAAGCAGGAAGTTCTCTCAACATTGGCTTCAATTTGGGACTACCACAACTTTCCACCAATCTTCTATAATGTGTTGAAGCTGATTAATTGGGAATGATAGCCCTGCAACATCCCTAAACATTTTGAGCAGTAGGACAATTAACAAAAAGATGAGAGATAGTTTCAGGAACATTATTATTGCAACAACTACAATCAACCCTCTCTACAATCTTTCTTCTAATTAGGACCTACCCTATAGGGATCCTTCTGAACCATAAACTCCACATAAAAAAGGACAACTCAAAAGGCAAACCTTTCTCCCAAATTTTGGAGATATCTTCAATATAATCTCCTCTATTTCTGCATGGTTCCCAGGCTGAACTAACCTTGAATTTACCATCACTTCTAGGCATCCACCATGCCTTATCTCTTCCTTCAGTAATAGTAATGTTTCCTAGGGTATTGCATATGTGATTGCATATATTCTCAATGAAATTACTTTCTAGTGCATCAATCTTCCATCCATCTTCAACATATAGTTCTTTGACATTGTCCAATTGACTTTGATTCTGTGATAGAGGTATCAAACATTGCAATGCACCCAGTTGTGTCCAGCTATCAAACCAGACACTAACATGTCCTTCTCTAGGTTCACACCAGATCTCTTAATCAAACAAATCCCTACCTTCTAACATAGCTCTCCAAACTTGAGATCCACTTTTTCATTCCACCACTTTTGGCCTCTGTCATTTACAGTACTCATTAATTAATTAAGTTCCATACATGAAAATTATTTCGAAAATGGACTAATTTATAGCATTATGATAAATGTCTAAATAGTACCAATCAATGCCATCTTTTTTCAATACAAAAAATTGGAAGTTTCTCATAAACCACTTTGTTTGTTTTTTAAAAAAAAGTTGTAAATGTGGATTTTAATTAAGTAATTTCATTGACTATTATTAGAATTGTCGAAAAGGGTCAACCCACCCCATACAGTTCAAGCCTCACAGGTGAAGGAATTTGGTGGGCTGGGGCGGGTGTAACGACCTGTTCCCATCGTATAGAAAGTCCAAAGGGGAAAGAATTGGAGCTAGAAAACTTTTGAGTAGTAACTTTGGTTTTCCTAGCCTAGTCCAGATTTGGACGAAATCAGAGTCAGTGAGGTCTAGGGAAATATTGTAACAAATGAGAGATCTAATTATGAATTTTATTACATGAGTAGATAGCTAAGACGTTAAGAAACTTGTACGACTTTACGAAATTGAATTCGGGTGAGTAGAATTCCTGAAACTGATCTTAGCGTGAATATGTATTTTCTATGCAAGCCGCTATAACGGGATATCTACCGCCAGGGCGGGGTGAGACCGCTATGGCGGGACAGACGCGACTTAATGTCGGAAATAAACCCCAAAAATGTTCTATTCCACACTTTCCAACTTTGAGAGCTAGGAGACGACTCTAGACGAGTTCTTGACCGTTTTCACCATTCTTGAGGCTAAAGGTAAGGCTTTAACTCCTTGAATCCATTTTTCGATCCGTAGAACGTAATCTAATGGGTAATTATCGATGGGGGAAGGTTTGATCTGAAAATTAAGGTGTAAAAGCCCTAATCTAGGTATGGGGACCAAGGGTTTGGTCTAGGGTTATTGAGTTTGTTATAAAGTGGATAATTAGACCTTTTATTATTGATCTTTGCATATAAATTGTTGCTTTTAGACCACGAACAAGCGGGAAGAATTCGAAAATGGAAGATTCAAGTGCCTTAGGGGTTCAAGCTTGGATTTGAGGTAGGTGATGGTTGTGATTTCATGTTGGTGTGATATATGTTTGTATTTGCTCATTATAATGCATGTATCCATGTTTTGGCATAATTAGTGGATCGGGTACCACGTTCCGATATGCTAATAGTTTGGGTTTGAATTCCATGAGAGGACCATTGAATTGTGTTCCGTGAGAGGACCATTGAATTGTGTTGTATATCTACTTATGATGATTACATTCATATATAATGATGATTGATATTGGAAGACAGTATGTTGCTCTAAATTGATAACCAATGTGTATTATTGAGAATATGTGATACTATATTGATCCTGAAAAGATGACTAATATTGTATATATTCGGTATATGCCTATTTTATAATGTTGTGGTTACTTGCATGTGTTTCACTTATTGGGATAGCCACGTGATCCTACCAGTACACTGTGCTTGTATACCGATACTGCATTTGCTTGTTCTTTGTTGAGTACAGGACATCTTCAGGTGGCTATTGATAGACCTCAGCTAAGTGACTGCATTTGCTTGTTCTTTGTTGAGTACAGGACATCTTCAGGCGGCTATTCATAGACCTCAGCTAAGTGACTATTGAGCGTGACCGGATTCAAGGGTGAGCCAGTTCTTTCAGGCTGCTATGGATCTCTCTTGTTTAACTCCATTCTTTTCTGACTCAGACTATTTGTTTAAGGTGTTTGTTTAGTTTCGGGGTTGTACCCCTTGTTCTTAGACTTGTCGTGAGTAGAGTTTTGGTACAATGACTTTCAGGTTCTAGGGTTTGAATTTCTGCATTAGTTTGGTTAGTTGTTTGTTAAAACCTTGGAGTTTATGGAGACTCCATTTTTATAGTCGTTTAAATGCTCTCGTATCTTTAAATGTCTTAGTTTTCATAAAATTTGTTTGTTGGGTTGTAGTAATGGTTCTACCACTAGCCCTTCTTTTTTTCATTTTTTTTCTTTTCCAACTTAAAATTCTATAACATCAATAAAATGAGAAGTGTAACAACTCGGTCTTAGAAAGAACTAATTTTAATAAGAACTAAATAGGAAAGAGCCATATTGAGAATTGTGCAAGTTAGCCTTAAATTATGAGTTTTCGGTCAGATTCAAGAAACCATAACTTTTAGTACAGGATGAGTTCAGTGTCTCATAAGGTAAAAGTTAAAGATCATTGAGTCCTCTTTCCAACGCCATCGAGTTTGCTAAATATCGTGTTCAGATGAGGGAGATATGCACGTTTGAGTTTTGCCTGTCCAATTAAGGAAAATCATCCGAATTAAGGAGGGGTATTTTGGTCATTTCCTTACCCCACTAGCCTAATTCATTTTTAGTAATATTTTAGGGGTCTTAAACTGACTTAGATCAGTTTTCACAATTCTGAAATACGCTTAGGGTTTTCAAGAGAAGCTGAAGAGGAAAACGAAAGGAAAAGATTCTAGTTCAAGATTTTCTTGCAATCCTCAAGGAATTTTGCCAAGGATTTTATCCTTATGGCGTATGTAATCTTTCATAGTAATGGGTTTGTTCACCCTCACGCCAATCATTAGTTTCTTGAGTTAATTTCATCCATGTATTAATGTAACGACCTGCTTTTTATCGTTATGAAAAATTCAATGGGGAAAAAATTTGGGTCGGAAAACTTTTTCGTGGTAACTTGAAATTTCACAACCTAGTCCACAGTTGGACAAAATCGGAGTCTTGGAGGTGTAGGGAAATCCGGTAGAAATCGGGTGATCTTATTATGATTTTGATTACATGAGTAGTTGGATAAGTCGTTAAGGAATCCGTACGACTTTACAAAATTGAATTCGGGTTAGTAGAACTCACGGAATCGATCTTAGCGTGAACGATAATTTTTTAGCATCGTTGGTTAAAGATGTGTTGTGAAATGGGGGTCTTGGAATTATTAAAATAGCTTACTGTTTCATTCTAGCCGCTTTGGTGGTGATTTTGATCGCTCAAGCGGTCTCACTGTAGCGGGATAAGGGCTGTTGTGGCGGGCCAGACGCGACTAAAAGTTACAAATAAACCCCAAAACTTCTTTATTCTGCACTTTTCAATTTTTAAAGCTAAGGAACAAATCCCAGGCGATTCTTGACAGTTTTCCACCATTCTTGAAGCTAAAGGTAAGATTTTAACTCCCCGAATCCATTTTTCGATTCGTAAAACGTAATCTAATGGGTAATTATCGATGGGGAAGGGTTTTGATCTAGAAACTATGGTGGAAAAAGTCCTAGTTTGGATACTTGGGATCATGGGTTTGATCTTGGGTTGTTAGAATGGTTAATAATCCAGGTAATTGGTGATTGTTTATTGATTCCCGTATTGTAATGATTGCTTGTAGACCAAGAACAAGCGGAATGAATCCGAAAAGGGAAGAATCAAGTTTCTTAGGGTTTCAAGCTTGTTTCAAGGTAGGTGATGATAGTGATTTCATGTTGGTGTGATATATGTTTGTAATTGCTCATTATAATGCATGTATGTATGCGAATGTTGCATTATTGATCACCGTAATCGTAAATGAGGATAATTGAATAATTGTATGCCATGAATCACCTCTTGTTGCATGATTGTGAGAATAAACTTTGTGATTGATTGCCACGTTCCAGCATAAATTTGAGATCGATTGCCACGTTTCGGCATAAATATGGGATGGGTTGCCACGTTCTGGCATAAACATTGGATCGGGTACCACGTTCCGGTATGCTAACAATTGGGTGTAAGTTCCATGAGAAGACCATTGAATTGGGTTCCGTTAGAGGACCATTGAATTGTGTTGTGTATCTACTTGTGATGATTACGTTCATATCTAATGATGATTGGTACTGAAAGGCTGTATGTTGCTCTAGATTGATAAACAATGTGTATTGTTGAGAACGTGTGATGCTACATTGATCCTGAAAAGATGACTAATATTGTATATGTTCGGTATATGCCTTTTTTATAATGTTATGGTTACTTGCATGTGTTTCACTTATTGGGATAGCCGTGTGATCCTACTAGTACACTGTGGTTGTGTACTGATACTGCACTTGTTTGTTCTTTGTTGAGTACTGGACATCTTTAGGCGGCTATTGATAGACCTCAGCTAAGTGACTATTGAGCGTGACCAGATTCAAGGGTGAGCCAGTTCTTTCAAGCTGTCATGGATATCTCTTGTTTAAGTCCATTATTTTCGGACTCAGACTATTTGTTTAAGGTGTTTGTTTAGTTTCGGGGTTGTACCCCTTGTTCTTAGACTTGTCGTGAGTAGAGTATTGGTACAATAACTTTCAGGTTCTAGGGGTTGAATTTCTGCATTAGTTTGGTTAGTTGTTTATTAAAAGTTTGGAGTTTATGGGGACTCCTTTTTTATAGTCAATTAAACCTGCTCCAGTATCTTTAAATGTCTTAGTTTTCATAAAATTTGTTTGTTGGGTTGTAGTAATGGTTCTCCCATCGGAGGGTTTATGTGGGTGCCTATCACAACTGTTTGGGTTGTGACAGCGCACTAGCCCTTCTTTTTTTCATTTTTTTTCTTTTCCAACTTAAAATTCTATAACATCAATAAAATGAGAAGTGAAACAACTCGGTCTTAGAAAGAACTAATTTTAATAAGAACTAAATAGGAAAGAGCCATATTGAGAATTGTGCAAGTTAGCCTTAAATTATGAGTTTTCGGTCAAATTCAAGAAACCATAACTTTTAGTACAGGATGAGTTCAGTGTCTCATAAGGTAAAAGTTAAAGATCATTGAGTCCTCTTTCCAAGGCCATCGAGTTTGCTAAATATCATGTTCGGATGAGGGAGATATGCACGTTTGAGTTTTGCCTGTCCAATTAAGGAAAATCATCCGAATTAAAGAGGGGTATTTTGGTCATTTCCTTACCCCACTAGCCTAACTCATTTTTAGTAATATTTTAGGGGTCTTAAACTGACTTAGATCAGTTTTCACAAATCTGAAATACGCTCTTCCCGCAGGCTTTTTTATAGAGAGAGAGTAAGGGGGCGGCACGGAAGATTGGTCCGCTCCGAAAAGCTGAGTTTTTCGGTTCGCCCCCCTTATGTGGTTGGCCTTCTTACCAGTCTGCCTCCTTTCTCTTGATGGAATATATCAATACCCGAGCTCCAGCCTTGCTTGCGTTCTTCACCGGCGCTCGCCAAATGTATCACTAATCCCGCTCCCCACGGAAATGGATATTTTTTCTAAGCGTAAATGGCTTTCTCTTATCACAATTTGATATCTATGATACACATAGAAATGAACATCTTTGAGCAAGGAATCCCTAGTTGAATGATTCCCGATCAATACAATATCATTACTCATACTGAAACTTACAAAGTCATCTTTTTGAAGATCGAAGAAATTCCCCGGCTTTGATAAAAAAATTTGATCGACTTTTGTCCTTTTAATTGACATAGACCCCAGTTATATGATAAAATGAGGATACTACGGAAATGACTGTAAATCCTCATGTTAGCGGTTCCAATCGAGATTGGGAATAGCCGGGATACAAGTTCAAGATTTTCTTGTAATCCTCAAGGAATTTCGCCAAGGACTTGATCCTTATGGCGTATGTAATCTTTCATAGTAATGGGTTTGTTGACTTTCACGCCAATAATAAGTTTCTTGAGTTAATTTCATCCATGATAATCCATGTATTGATGTAACGACCTGCTTCCGTCGTTATGGAAAAGTCAATGGGGAAAAAATTTGGGTCGGAAAACTTTTTCGTGGTAACTTGAAATTTCCCAACCTAGTCTAGATTTGGATGAAATTGGAGTCTTTGAAGTGTAGGGAAATCTGGTAGCAATCGGGTGATCTAATTATGATTTTTATTACATGAGTAGTTAGATAAGTTGTTAAGGAATCCGTACGACCTTACATAATTAAATTTGGGTTAGTAGAACTCCCGGAATCAATCTTAGCGTGAACGATATTTTTTAGCATCGTTGGTTAAAGATGTGTTGTGCAATGGTGGTCTTGGAATTATTCAAATAGCTCACTCTTTCGTGCTAGCCGCTTTGGTGGTGATTTTGGTCGCTCTAGCGGTGTCGCTATAGCGGGGTGAGGGCTGTTGTGGCAGGCCAAACACGACTTAAAGTCATAAATAAACCCCAAAATGTCTTTATTCTGCACTTTTCAATTTTTAGAGCCCTGGAACAAACTCGAGGCAATTTTTGACAGTTTTCCACCATTCTGGAGGCTAAAGGTAAGATTTTAACTCCCCGAATCCATTTTTCAATCTGAAGAACGTAATCTAATGGGTAATTATCGATGGGGGAGGGTTTTGATCTAGAAACTATGGTGGAAAAAGTCCTAGTTTGGATACTTGGGATCATGGGTTTGATTTTGGGTTGTTAGAATGCTTAGTAATCTATGTAATTAGTGATTGTTTATTGATTCCCTTATTATATTGATTATTTGTAGACCAAGAACAAGCGGAACGAATCCGAAAAGGGAAGGATCAAGTTTCTTAGGGTTTCAAGTTTGTTTCGAGGTAGGTGATGACGGTATGATGACGTTCGTACTTTTCTTTGAGAGGCAATAAAACTTTAGGAAAAACTTACTTTGTTCTACTCATTTGTGCTATGACTTGAATCCAATTGGTATCTGGGTGATACAAATTGATATCTTTCCTCCTTCACTCTATGGTCCGAACTAGAGCAACAAAAGTGGTAACACCATCACTAGCAAGAGATGATGTGTATAGAATACCGACAGTTGAATAGGGTCACCATTCAGAACAAGTGTCCATTGCCTCAGATAGATGACATTTTTGACCAATTGCAAGGTACATCGGTTTTCTCTAAGATTGATTTAAGGTCTAGTTACCATCAGTTAAAGATTGAGGCGGTTAAGAATTGGGTTCGACCAAGTTCTATGATTGAAATTAGCAGTTTTGTGGGGCTCGCTTGCTACTATTGTTGTTTGTGGTATGAGTTGAGTCCAATTGGTATCTCCCGATTCCAATTGGTATCTCAACGAAGTGAACTAGACGTCGTAGTCATGATTGAAGGAACACAGGCAGGGTAAATTGGAACTGAGAAGGTTCCAATTGGTATCTGGCCCTAGGGGTGGTGTGATTGCATGGATGATCAGGAATGGTCATCCATGGAGAGAACTAACTAATTAAGAATTTGGAATTGGCTTTGAATTGTATCTTGGACACTCTGAATGCGTGCTTCTTGTTGTCTGAATTAACTGTGAATGTGAAAGAAAGATCTGGACGTGCCTTGCATTTATGTAATAATCGTGTGAGTGTCGGGTGTATCCTGGGGATTTGGGGATTGTAGTGCTGAACTAATGAGAATGAGCTGGTTCGTGTGTCATGGGATTGACTGGGGGGTAGACAATGATTATCCTAGTTATGAGGATTATTCTAAAATTGCTAAGTAAAGATGGGAACCTTTGTGGAATTTACAAACCAAAAGAACCCCAGAAAAATTATTGTCAGGGGTTCTGTTTCCGATTTGGCCGCTGGGCCGGGACATTTCCCGCCAAGGCGAGGCCGCTAGTGCGAGATTCCTCCCGCTAGAGCGGGACAGGGCGAGACATAATCTTATCCATGTCTCTCCTATTTTCCTACTCACAATTATGGACCCCGAATCGTACCTGAAATAACCCCCGTGATCTAATTCAGTGTTTAGCAATTGAATATAAGTTATAAGGTGTGTTAAAATTATGGAGAACCTGGGCATATGAGGAGGAAATCAGCAAAACCGTAGAGGCCAGGGAAATGATAATGTAGGTAGAGGAGTAGTACAGCTAGGCAATGAGGTTGCACGTCAAGAGGACATGGCTCAATTTTATGTTTTTTTCTGGGTAAGACCGAGTTTGAGGGTGTGATGCAGTGGTCACAAGAGTTACTCTTCTATGTGTTGGGATGGCTATTGTTTTGTTTGATTCAGGTTCTACTTATTCGTATGTGTCAGTTCAATTGCCTTGGGATTTGATGTGATTTGTGATATACTTGATGTCTCCATCAATGTTTCTACCCCAATTGAAGAGTCAGTCATAGTCACCCATGTATGTCGTGTTGTCCTGTTGTGTTTATGGATTTTCAGAGTTGGGTTGATTTGGTTATGTTGGATATGACTGATTTGATATAATCTTAGGCATGACTTAGTTGTCCCCTTATTATACCGGGCTTAATTGTAATACTAAGTTGGTAACTCTAGAGATCCCCAGTAGGGAAAGATTAGAGTGGGAAGGGGTGTACAAGCCTAAGCTAGCTAAGATCATATCCTCCATTCGGGTGAGGAAACTGGTAGGGCAGCGTTATTTAGCATACTTGGCTCATGTTTGGGATATTGAGGTTGAGTCTACCTCTATTGAGACTGTTCCTGTGGTGTCTGAGTTTAAGGAATTGTTTCCTACGGATTTGCGATAAAGATATAGATTTTTGTATTGACTTGGAAATTGGCACTCGCCCCATTTCCATCCCTCCATATCGTATGGCTTCAGAAGAATTAAGAGAGCTTACGACTCAAAACAAAGAGCTTCATGATAAAGGTTTCATCTGTTCTAGTGCTTTCCTGTGGGGTGCTCCTGTCTTGTTTGTTAAGAAGAAGGAGGGTGGTATGAGGACTGGTGAATTTATCTTTAGCCATAAAAGAGTAGATTGATACCGGAATGACCAACTTATGGATAAAAGAAGTCCCATTGAGTATACCTAGGTGAAGGAAATTGAAGTATTTAGCAAGAAGGTGCAAATAAAATGGGGTTGGTCCTTTGAATTTGATGAGTTTACCTGAGTTTAAGACGTCGTGTTGATGAAAAAGGTTGACTTCGTAGTGATAGTCAAGGCTGACGGAGCGTAATGACAATAAGAGTTCGTGATGGATTGTGATGGGATGCATATAATAAAATTATTGGTTAAGTGAATTTTTGTATAGTAATAACGACTTGCAAGTATCCAAGGTCGTGGTTTTCTAATACTTGGTGAGTAACGTGGTTGTATGGAAAATTATAAGAGATGGTAGGACACTACTCGAATAGAATGTTAAAGAGCTAGAGTTATAATGAAGGAAAATATAGTATAAGGTAGTACAACCTTTAGAGAGAGGCGATTGCAGGAATATTTTATTTGATTGCAAGGGCTAAAGATATATCTTCACAGGGGTAGATAATTGGGTTCAAAGACGTGTGATTTCATTTGTTTTGTTGTAGCTATGGTAATAGTGTTTCAAGTCCGTCAAATTGGTTAAAAACTATTGGAAAGGACTTGAGAAAGGAGTGTACATACATTAGCTTGAGTGTGATGATAAATGTTTTGGTTTTATTTTTGTGTTTAGTAATGAGTATGATGGAACTTTAGCAAAGGATATTGTAAGATCGATGGAGATGCGATCAATGATAAGCGAAGATCCATGAATTAATAAAAATCTTCAAGGTACAAGCTAATGTTGATAGATAAGGGGATTGTGTTATACGATTGAATTTACAATTCATGTTTTTTTTCATTGTGAGTCTACTTTCGTGGTGAGATATGTTGTCAAGGTATGCATTGGCAATGTGAGAAATGATCAATTGTACTCGGTATTGAGCATTTGAAAGGACTTACACCTGGGTTGAGTCGTAAAGTCTATTACTATTGATAATTAAGTACCTAAGAAAGGTTTCATTTAAAAAGTGTTGGGTAATACTAAGGTAAATGGTCGGAGTGTTATGATGGTTGTTAGTATTGTGAGTATGATTCACTAGCTATGCTTTCGTGTGTTTTCACTTTTGTGAGTGGATCCCTAGTGGGGCATCAGGGGTACCAAATCCTGCGATGTTCTCTTGGTTGAGTGGGAAGATTGGGAAGATTTGGTTATTTCGAATGACATAATTGGTGTTGTCTTAGCGTTGTTAAAGTATTTTAGTGGTTCTACATGTACCACCTTGCTTATGGGAATTTATAGAAGAGCTACCATGCGTATTTGTGGTTGTCTGGAAATCTTAATATTTCTCTAGTCGAGGTGTTGTATCAATTATGTGTGGTTGAATGTGGGATCATTGTGTCCAATTCTACTGTTCTTAAGAGGTAATCTACCATTACTAAATCTAGCATTTTGATAGTGTTGTTAAAGGGTTTGCATGCTTGGACATATCCCTCAATAAGTATTTGATGTCTAAAGACCAAAATTTTGTAACCTAAGCTCATGAGAATTTATGTTGTCGGATGAAGATGTATAAGTATTCAATTGGTTGGTTTGGGGACGAAGATTATATCATAAAGTGAGACTCAGTATTGTTAAACGAGACCTTCAGTGTGAGGAAGAACCAGTTGAAATTCTTGATCACGATGTCCGGAAGCTAAGGACATGGGAGACAAGTATCCCCAGTAATTCGACGTTCAGATACTACTCTACCCTTACTTTAGCCAGTCTTTCCTTGTTGATCACTCAGGGACGAGTGATTGGGTAAATTGGTATTTATTGTAACGACCTGATTTCCGTCGTTATGGAGAAATCAATGGGAAAAATTTTGGGTCGAAAAACTTTTTCGTGGTAACTTGAAATTTCCCAACCTAGTCTAGATTTTGAGGAAATCGGAGTCTTTGAGGTGTAGGGAAATCTGGTAGCAATCGGGTGATCTAATTATGATTTTGATTACATGAGTAGTTAGATTAGTCGTTAAGGAATCCGTACGACTTTACAGAATTGAATTCGGGTGAGTAGAACTCCCGAAATTGATCTTAGCATGAACGATATTTTCTAAGCGTCGTTGGTTAAAGGTGTGTTGTGAAATGGGGGTCTTGGAATTATTAAAATAGCTCACTGTTTCGTGCTAGCCACTTTCACGGTGGTTTTGGTCGTTGTAGTGGAGTGAGGGCCACTGTGGCGGGCCAGACGCGAATTAAAGTCGTAAATAAACCCCAAAACATCTTTATTCTGCACTTTTCAATTTTTAGAGCTAAGGAACGAACCCAGGCGATTCTTGACAGTTTTCCACCATTCTTGAGGCTAAAGGTAATATTTTAACTCTCCAAATCCATTTTTCGATCCGTAGAACGTAATCTAATGAGTAATTTTCAATGGGGGAGGGTTTTGATCTTGAAACTATGGTGGAAAGACCCTAGTTTGGATACTTGGATCATGGGTTTGATCTAAGGTTGTTAGAATTGTTAGTAATCCGAGTAATTAATGATTGTTTATTGATTCCCGTATTATATTAATTGTTTGTAGACCAAGAACAAGTCGACCGAATTCGGAAAGGGAAAGATCAAGTTTCTTAGGGTTTCAAGGTTGGTGATGGTTGTGATTTCATGTTGGTGTGATATATGTTTGTAATTGCTCATTATAATGCATGTATGTATGCGAATGTTGCATTATTGATCACCCTAATCGTAAATGAGGATAATTGAAAAATTGTATGCCATGAATCACCTCTTGTTGTATGATTGTGAGAATATACATTGTGATTGTGATTGTGGTTTGTTGAAGGGATCGGTTGCCATGTTTTGGCATAAATATGGGATCGATTGCGATGTTTTGACATAAATATAGGATCGATGACCATGTTCCGACATAAATATTGGATCGGGTATCATGTTCCGGTATGCTAACAGTTTGGGTGAGGGTTCCATGAGAGGACCATTGGATTGGGTTCTGTGGGAGGACCATTGAATTGTGTTGTGTATCTACTTGTGATGATTACGTTCATATCTAATGATGATTGATATTGGAAGACTGTATGTTGCTCTAAATTGATAACCAATGTGTATTATTGAGAAAGTGTGATGCTACATTGATCCTGAAAAGATGAGTAATATTGTATATGTGTTCGGCATATGCATGTTTTATAATGTTGTGGTTACTTGCATGTGTTTCACTTATTGGGATAGCCGTGTGATCCTACCAGTACACTGTGGTTGTGTTCTGATATTGCACTTGCTTGTTCTTTGTTGAGTACAGGGCATCTTCAGGTGGCTATTGATAGACCTCAGCTAAGTGACTATTGATCGTGAGCGGATTCAAGGGTGAATCAGTTCTTTCAGGTTGCAATGGATTTCTCTTGTTTAAGTCCATTCTTTTCAGACTCAGACTATTTGTCTAAGGTGTTTGTTTAGTTTCAGGGTTGTACCCCTTGTTCTTAGACTTGTCGTTAGTAGAGTTTTCGTATAATGACTTTCGGGTTCTAGGGGTTGTTCTTCCGTATTAGTTTGGTTAGTTGTTTGTTAAAAACCTTAGAGTTTATGGGGACTACATTTTTGTTGTCATTTAAACCTGCTTCCGTATTTTAAAATGTCTTAGTTTTCATAAAATTTACTAGTTCGGGTTGTAGTAATGGTTCTCCCACCAAAGGTTTAGTGTGGGTGCCAATCACGATGGTTTGGGTCGTGACAATTGAAGTTCTTGATGAGTTTCTTGAAGTTTCGTTCTTAAATCATTAATGATGGGTTCTTGAGGTGAATGTTGTGAGTTTGAGGGTTGTTTTTTTAGTTGAATTTCGTTTACTAATGTTTGGTATTCTAATCTAAGAGAGTTTGGAAGAAACCATTCGAGTTTAGGTGAATCAGGGCAAAAAATCGAGATGGAAAATTAGTCAAAACGATATGGAAACGGGCTAGGGTGCCACACCGCTGATGCGCCAGCAGTGCACTAGAAACCAGCCTCAGTAAAGGGAGGCCTGGCACGGCGCTCCACCCCTGCGCCACAAAGTGTCAGGCCACTTTCTTCTTCGTTTTTGTTTATGCACTTGTTCCTTTGAGTCAAGCTTTCATTCCCTTCTTAATCCTTACTATCTAAACTATATTTAATCATCACGAGATCCTTCATATTATGAATCATAACTCTTGAATTAATAATTCAAATTCAAGATATAGTTAAGAGTAAAGTTCGAGGGAGTCCTTTGAGTCGTTTTGCGAAGTCTTTACAAACTTTTTAAAAAAAATTTAAGACTTCAGTACTTGAATATGAGGATGAGGAGAGTTGAGTTTCATTTTTCAAAATGAATATATGGGAACGAAGTAATCCTAAGAGTAAATATTTTTACATTTAAAATGAGAGGAAACTTCAATTTCCAAATGAATTCATGAGGAGTTTGGAGCACTATCTCTTTTAAAAGAACCTTTTGAGTAATAATTTTAAAGTTTGAGGATGAGGAAATGTTTTTAAACATATGAGCATGAGTTATATTATTGAGAGTATTATTGAGCACCGATATGGGAACGAGTTCAGATAACTCAAAGTTCTCATAAACCATGTATGCCAACGTGGGTAAAAGGGTCATACTTTTAGCTTAGTGGATCCACTTAGCTGAGGATGTATTATACTCCGGCAAGGTATAAGACAGTTCTGACAGCGTGGACAAGACGTTGTATCATCACATAGTTCATAGTAATGGTTGTCGGTTAGACAATCTCCCAAATAAGAGTAAAAAAGTTATTATTGTATTTTTTTTTAAATACATTGAGTTACTATCTACTGTTTTAAAAGTTTTCTTTATAATGTATCTTTATTGTTGCTTTTATATTGAACTGAGTTGAGTACTTTTGATTTTGAGTATCCTTGAGTATCCTGGAGTATCTTTGAGTATCCTTGAGTTGAGTTGAGTTGAGTTGAGATGAGATGAGGTGAGTACGTTCTTCCTTTTTATTAGTTCAAGCTTATCTGTGTTTTAGAATTCCCCTTGCATGCTCGTACATTCCATGTACTGACGCCATTTGGCCTGCATCTTTTATGATGCAGCTATAGGAATTCAGGGTCATCAACAGGTGCACTGTTGATACCACGTGCAGTTCCAGAGTTGCTTTGGTGAGCCTCCTTGCTTCCAGAGGATTCTCATTTACTTTTCAATTTTGTTAGGATGTCGTGGGTCTTGTCCCGACTTCCATCATTGTCATTACAGGCTTGATAGATAATAGTGTTTTAAGGAGTCTTTTCTTTGATGAGTTTTTTCCATTTCTTTGTTAAATGTTTTAAAGACTTGAGTTTCCTATTTATGGCTAGCTGAATATTTTTATATATTTTGAGTTATTTATTTGAGACATTTGAGTTAAATCTTTACTTTTGAGCTCATCTTATGTTGAGTAAGTCTTCCGCTGAGAGTTGAGCCAAGCGCCAAGGATTTGCTTAGGTCCATCAATGGTTCTCGAGTGTCGGTCACAACTAGGGTGTAGGCTCGGGGCGTGACAAGAAGATTTTCAAATCAAATATAACAAACAATTGTGTTGTTTCAATAACATTAGCAAAACTTCTAGTATGATTAACATGTATCTAGAAGTATTTATGTATCCTAGAAGGTGAGGGCACAAAATTTGTCTATGTATCTTAGAGACATGAGAATCTACTTGGATATAGTGTATCTAGAACAAATTATACCTAATTTTGAGTTCATGTATCCTGAGATACATGACGTATCAAAATCTGGTAAGATTCGTAATATTACAACATAGCAGGCATCTAAGTAATTAGCTCATACACTAGGGAGATTTCTGTAAGTTACCCTTAAATAAATATTTTTGGCTCATGGACCGACCTCGGTCCTGCCCCAATCAAGCCTCAAAGACCAAGGGCTTATATGGGTCGAGCTTATAAGCCCTAATTTTAAATGGGCTTGAAAAATATTATCCCAATCCTACCCTAATAACAGATTTGGTTGGGTCAGCCCCATATGCTAAGCCCATTTTGATTGCTCTAATAATTATATTAAAATAAATTAAATTATATGTTTAAATAATTTTTTAAATATAATTTTAGATATTTCAAGAATGACAGTCAAAACTCAAAAGACTTTGAACATGATAGACATCGACACATTAGAAAAATTATAAAATTTATATAGTCCATAAGTGTTAACCCTAGTTAACAACAATCCGGGAGAGTTACACAATGTTGTAGTCTTCCCAGATTTAATAACTTATGAATTGTTACGTATATTTATTATTAATAAGATCTTTAATTAAGTACTTTACGAATCACTATACTTAAATTGTATAATTAAATAATTTTTAAAATATACTTTGAAAATATTTAGATAGTCAAAATTCAAAATGACTTAAATATGGTACTCATTGAAACATTGTAGAAATATTAAAATCATATAGTTCATAATCGTTAACCCTAGTTAACAGCAATTCAAGGGAACCGCACATTAATGTTGTAGTCTTGTGCACTTGTATTTTTGTGAACCAATACTTATATTTGCTATTAATATAAACTTTAGTTTTATTAATTATTATATAAAAATAAATTTATACTACGTATTTAAATAATTTTTTAAATATAATTTGAAAATATTATTTCAATAACAACAGTCAAAACTCAAAACACTTTAGACATAATAGACATAAACATGTTATAAAAAAAAATACAAATCATAAAAATCTAGTAGTTTGTAAGTGTGATCCTATTAATATAAACTTTAATTTTATTAATTATTAAATAAAAATAAATTTTTACTACATATTTAAATAATCTTATAAATATAATTTGAAAATATTATTTCAATAATAACAGTCAACAATCAAAACTCAAAACACTTTAAAGTTTAAACTTAATAGACATCAACATGTTATAGAAAATACAAATCATAAAAATCTAATAGTTTGTAAGTGTGATCCTAGTTAACAACAACCTTGTAGAGTCACACATTAATGTAGTAGTCTTGTATTCCCTTGTTACGCCGATTTGATAATTTGTGAATCATTACTTATATTTCTCTAATTAAGTAATTTTATTAATTATTACATTTAATAAATTTAAGGTACATATTTAAATAGTTTTAAATATAATTTTAAATCATTTCAATGACGCCAATAAAAAATCAAAACACACTTTGACATGATGGACATTAACACATTGTGAAAATTATAAAAAAAATTATATGATTTATAACTGTCGATCCTAATTAATAGCAATTTAAGAGAGTCACACATTAATATTAGGAAAATATTACCTAACACTACATAAGCTCTTTTTTTCATATTCTCTAAAACTCCCTACCATTTCAAAATATTACAAAAATTTATTTTTTTTTCTCTCATTTTCCGGATACATTATTCACAACCCTTCCATCCCAACGATTTGTTCCTATTTTTAAGCCTAAATTCACTCCCATGTATCGACAATTACATTCATCACTCCATTTTTGAATTTCAAATATATTCTCTCTCCAGTTCATCGATTTCAAGTTCCTAAAGAGGTAGAACTATTTCTTCATCAATTGTTTTCTTTCCAGTTCTTCAATTGTCGGTTTTTTTAGTTTTTTCATCTATAATTTCGGCACCGTCGCTTGGGCTAACGTTGGTGTTAGGTATGTTATTATTGGCGGTTGTTGTTGTGGACATCGCCGGAAAATTTGGGTGAAGAAAAAGACGGGAAATTGAAGCTTGTTTCAGGTAGGGTTTATTTTCAAATAAAATAGTGATTTTGAATCTAGATTTCTGATACATATGAATTTTGCTCCCTCTTTTAGTATTGAGTTTACCCAAATTAGTTTCACCTACTGGAGATATGGTACCTTGTGTATTTGATTCTGATGATGAAAACTTTCATGAAACGATACATTAATCATGAAGAATTTGAGAGCGGAGAATTTGAAAAGAGGATGCATGCTCGAGTTCTAAATTTACTGTTGAAAAAATGCTCAAAGAAAGAAGGAAAAAAAGTTGGATTTGTCATTACACGATCATCACTATCAAAGATACAGATTTTCAATGTAGCTCATTTATTTTGATTCTTAATTTTGTCTTTGTTAGTGTTATTACTAATCCGATACATCACTGCTACAATAGCCTTTTTTTTATGCAATGTATCATGTTCATATTTAAGGTATTGATACATAACTCTAATGTTGTTAAATCTTCGATTAGTGTTTATCATGTTCAATATAAGTGTACTTGATTCATAAACACTACCTAATGTATCATTAACTTGTAACAAGTTATATAATGTATTTCAATCGTGATACATAAATCATAATTGTTCTATAACTGAAGAACTGTGTATCAGATTCAACAATAGGTATATTGTACATATCAATGGAAATCTTTTACTACCTGAAATATACACCCAAAATAATTCAACTAGAAGGCTATGCATCTGTACACATTATCCAATAAATACATTTGATACATAAACCCTTTATGTTATATAGCTAAGACATTGTGTATCAAATTAATTGATATGTGCATGATACATATATACCAAAACCGTCGAGATTGGCATACAATAACCCTGCGGTGGGAGAACCATTACTACAACCCAACTAAGCAGCCTTAACCAAGACACTACGCATTTAAAGATACGGAAGAAGGTTTAAATGCAAAAATTATATAGAGTTCCCATAAACTCCAAACGTTTAAATAAATTAGCCAAACTAATGCGGAATAACAACCCCTAGAACCTGAAAGTCACTGTACCAAAACTCTACTTACGAAAAGTCTACGAACAAGGGGTACAACCCTGAAACTAAACAACACCTTAAACAAATAGTCTGAGTCCGAAAAAACTGGATTTAAACAAGAAAGATCCATGTCAGCCTGAAAGAACTGGCTCACCCTTGAATTCGGTCACGCTCAATAGTCACCTAGCTGAGGTCTATCAATAGCCGTCTGAAGATGCCCTATACTCAACAAAGAAAAAGCAAGTGCAATATCAGTACACAACACAGTGTACTGATAGGATCACGCTGTTATTCTAATAAGCGAAATATATATAAGCAGTCACAACAAAGTAAAACACGCATATACGATATATATATATATATATATATATATATTAGTTATCATTTTCAAAACAATGTACAACTCCACATTCTCAATAACAAGTATATATGACAAGTCAATGGTCCTCTCATGGAACCCATACCCAAACTATTAGTGTACCGAAACGTGGTACCCGATTTTGACACCCAATTTTGACCCTGTTTTCTTCCAATTCATTATTTTTGAGCTTCTAAATTAATAATGTCTTTTTTCACAACTTTCTTACTACAACAACTATTTATCATTGCTATTATTATCGTCATTATTTTATTTCTATAATTACTACTAAAATTGTATGCTTTTAATTTATTATCACTTTTACACCTCTTTTCTTAAATAATCGATTGTCTTTATTTTATTTCAAGTTTCGTATTTATTAAATTAATTATAAATTCATATCCTTGCATCTATATTTTATATTAGCATAAAGTCATATTATTGATATTTTTATTTACGTAAATTATTAGTTGTCATCTTATAACATATTTTGTATTAGTTATAAAGTAAGAAGCCCAAAATAATTTAAAAGAAGAAAGGAAAAGGCAAAGAAATTCGTCCCAAAAGCCTTAAATCATACCAAACTTTCAGCGCTAATTTTGAGCAACTTTCACATATAGAAAACATAAAAATCATATTTGTATGCTATAGGTATAGTTTGCATAATTGCGTTCCATAGCAAATTTTATGTTTTCTATGGAGCTTTTGATTTGTATAATTTGCTACAAACATCCAATTTTATACAAATTGTTCAGTTTTGTATAAATTCATTTATATATTGTAATTTGTATAATAAGATCTGTATTTGTATAATTATAAGTGTATAGGATGAAAATATATGTATTTGTATTTGTATATACACTTTTCTCTTGTTTTATACAAACACAAACACATTTTTCACATTTTATACCAAAATATATAAAATGGCTAAGTGTCTACCGAAAATGGCTAATTGTATATCGAATCAGATGACAAAAAAAGGGATGTTTGCTGAGAATTACAATTAAAATAAACTATGATTATATCATTTAATTTGAATTAATAGTTTGCTATTTCAAATAATTTCCCCTATTTTATATGAACATAGGTCCAAAAATAGCTCAAAAATGCAGCCTAGAAGCAATTTATTCAGCCTTAACGTGAGCCCTAAATCAAACTTGTGTAGCAGTTGCGCCCTTTCCAAAGCATCGTTCTTCCTCTTTGAGGAAATTTCAGAGACCTTTAACAATGGATAGAGCTTAGCCTCCCCATTTTTCGTGCAAGAATCACGCCTCTCTCCTGCGAAAAGCCAAACGCTCTTTTCCTCTTCCTAATTCACATCTCTCTTCTTTCATTCGGTCAACAAGAAGCAAAAAGAATTTTTGAAATCTCTGATGAAGTCACAGGTACGGTTTTTGAATTCAAAACGGCTCTTTTGATTCTTGCCTCCCACCGAAATTGAGATAAGAAGAACTCTAGTTCGTCCACTATAAAAAAAACCAGCCCTTGCACTCATTTAGGGGGCAGATTTTCGGCCTCCATAGCACTCCTGGCATTCATTTTTAAACGAAAGCTTTTCCATCGCACCACAGCCCCTTAACTACTATTTTTGCACCAAAATATCATATTGGCTCTATTTTGATCTCGGCTAAGAACTCTGGTTTCGAGCTTACTCGAGCTGGTCGTTATTCTAACGTAGGCCTTCGACTAAAGCATCTCAGTTCACTGCCCGATAACAGGTAATACTCGCCCTTTAATAGGATTAAGGGTCTAATACTATTAGGTTCAATTTTATAACCCTAATATACGCCTAGGGTTTTAGTTGGGAGTTCAATAAGAGAAAAGAAGAGAAAATAGGAGAAAAGAGAAGAGGATCAAAGCGTTCGTCGAGAGTCTTGTGTTTTGTTGCGGATTTTTGCCATGGGTTTAATACATAAGAGGTATGTAAGCTTCCATAGAGTTGGGTTTGTTCACCACATGACAATCATGTTATTTTCAGTGAATTTTCATTCTTGAAGTTGAAAATTTTGAGTTCTTGAAGTTCATCCTAAATCTTGTTGTGTTGGGGGTTTTGATGATTTCTTAAGTAATCAAATCCAAATGATTGGGGAAGAAACTGTTCGATTCTAGGCAAGTTAGGGTGAGAAAACGAGCAAAAAAAATCGTCGGGTTTTCTGGGTTAGGGCCTGGCGCGTCGTGCCAGCCAGAGCGCCCCAACTTATGCTCTGACGTTTAGGGGCTGGCACCCCGTACCACTCATAGCCCCAGGGTCGCCTACCCCATCCAGTGTGCAATCGATTACTCTATTTGATTTCTTTCGAAGGGTACATTCACTCCTTTTCGATTCTAACTATTCTAAGCTACTTCTAAACACCTAGAAATCATTCATAACATGATCATAACCTTGAACTCATAATTCATAATTCAAATTCAAGTCAGATTTAAGAGTTATGTTTTTGAGAATTTTTTCGAACATTCTAAGAAAGTCCATTTGAGTCCTTTTGTGGAGTCTTCTACAAGTTCTAGTAACTTGTTTCAAGACTCGAGTAAGTGAGCATGAGAGTGAGGATAATGTATTCATGAGTCAAAACTATCACCTAGATCCTTCATATCATGAACCATAACTCTTGAATTCATAATTCACATTCAAGAGAGAGTTGAGAGTAGAGTTCAAGAAGGCCTTTGAGTTCAATTGTGAATCCTTTGAGATCAATTATCGATTTGGACTAAGTTTTGAGGAAGTAAGTAAGAGAATTAGAAGAGTCATATACATGAGTTCCAAGTAGTTTGTATATCTTCGAGTCGAGTCGTTCATGCCCATAAATTTTGCATGGACTCCATAAATTGAGTATCATTGAGATGAGTAGTATCTTCAAGTTCAAAGTCTTGAGTATTAAGTTCCTAATCCCCTTTGAGATTATATTTCTAATCATGGGACTATTACATGTTACCCATGAAGTCCTTGAGTTGAATTGTTCTTGCCCATAATTCCGCATGAACCATATAAGTCGAAAAATCTTGAGATGAGAAGTATCTTTGAGTCCTTGAGTTGAGTAATTCATGCTCATAATTCCGCATGAACCCTATAAGTTGAGCATTCTTGAAATGAGTAGTATCATTGAAGTTCTTGAGTTCCAAGTATTAAGTTCTATCTATGGTTATTGAAAACCTTGCATTGAGTCGTTCACGTCCATAATTCGGCATGAACCATATTTTAAGAAGTCTTTTACAAACGTTTTAACTTTGTTTTAAGACTTAAGCTTTGTGTTGAGTAAAGAGTAAGAGTAAAGTTCATTTCTTCAAAGATTATATGGGAACTAAGTATTCCCAAGAGTAAATGTTTTTACATTTAAAATGAGAGGAAACTGAGATTTCCAAAAGAGTTTTGAGCAGTTTGAGTACCATCTCTTTTAAGAGGTAGATTTTTGAATAATTATCTCAAACCACAGAAAAGTTATGTTTTTAAACATATGAGCTAGTATATTTTGGAGTAGTATTGAGCACCAATTTGGAGGTGAGTTGAGATAACTCACAGCCCCTATAAACCATGTAGCAATCATGGGTAGAAAGGATCATACTTTTTTTATGACTCCTTAGTGATTTTTAGCATAGACTAGTGGATCCACTTAGTTAAGACGTTCTATATAACGGCAAAGTATAGGACAGTTCTGGCAACGTGGGAAAGATGATGTATCATCACTTTGGCTCATAGTGGTGGTTGTCAGTTACAGAAACTCCCACAAAGTTATATTGTATTTTTCTATACACATTGAGTATTATTGTATTTTTCAATGCATTGATTTGCTATATACAGTTTTACAGCTTTCCATATATATTGCATCTTTTACTATTGCTTTATCCTTGAGTATCAAGAGTTAAGTATCTTGAGTTAATATGTGCTACATCGTGTCGAGTACCTTATTGTTGAGTTTCACTGAGTTGAGAACCTTATTGTTGAGTTGAGTATCCTTGAGTACTTCTTAGTTCTGTATGTTTGAGTAGTTTTGAGTACTCTTGAGTATTCCTTGAGTTGAGTTGAACCATGTTTCTTTGAGTTGAGTTGAGTGAGTTGAGAAGAGGTAAGTATGTTTCCTTTCTATCAAGTTCTAGCTTATATTTATGGTTTAGAATTCCCCTTACATGCTCGTACATTCCATGTACTGAGCCATTTGGCCTGCATCCTTTCATGATGCAGATTCAGGCAATAGAAATCTTCAACAGAAGCTTCGTTGATACAACATGGAGTTCGAGTTAACTATGGTGAGGCTCTTTGCTTCCGAAGGATTTCATTTACTTTTCAATTTTGTTAGGATGTCGTGGGTTTTGTCCCGACTTCCATCTTGGTCATTTAGAGGCTTCATAGATAGAAAGTAGAGTTTCAGAAGTTTGTTCATTTTTTTTGTTAAATGTTTTAAATACTTAAGTTGTCTATTTTATGGTGAGTTGAATAATTTATTTTTATTGAGAGTTTTTCATTTGAGTTAAAGCTTTGTATTTGAGTTTCAAGAATTATATTCATTTTTTAAGCTTTTGAATGCTTGAGTTAGTCTTCCACTTGTATTTAGCCAGGATGAGGGTTCGCTTGGGGATCAACAATGTTTCTCGAGTGTCGGCCATGTCCAGGGTGTAGAATCAGGTCGTGAAAAACTTGGTATTAGAGCACAGAGTTCAAGAGTCCGAGGGTGTCTATGAAGCCGTGTCAAGTAGGATCTTATTTGTGGTTGTGAGGGCCCCACTTCTATAAATGAGGGACTATAGACATTTACGAAAAGTTTCTTTTCTTTCATACTCTTAATCGTGCAATAGAGCTATGTCATTGAGATTTATTCATACTCGTGTGTTTCCCAGATTCATTCAACTACCCCTCATACTAAAGGTGGTTGAAAAGTAAAGCCGAAGATAAGGGATGAGTTATTCTTGAGCAAGTCATGAAATTCCAGAGGGGTTTGAGAGAAGCCCATAAGAGAGTTAAGTGTTGAGTTTCAGAGGAATACACCCATAATTATATGAATCGTGCGTTTAAGCTAAAAGCAAGTTGTACTATTTTCCCTATTCCTTGTTTTAGCTGATATCCTTATGAGGAAGCATGTTTAGAGCATGGGTAGTATTTTCACCCGAAGAGGTAGCCTGAGTTACGAGATCATGAGCAGTAGTAGTGAAAGAGCCCATAGTTAGAGGAAAGGATGCAGAGGTTTAGTAATCTAAGTAAGGGAGATGGTGTTTTGACAAAGCTATGTTACTATAGTCATGCACCTGGTAAGTTGTTAATGAAGAGATTTCCTTTATGGGTAGACTAAGAAGTGATGAGTTGTGAAAATTCCATCATAGGAGGTAGAGAATGTTTTAGCTAGAAAGGAGTTTGTGATGAACTGTCATTGTGTAGGTAATAGCCAAGTGTAAGTGTTGAATAGAAGAGAAAAAGTATTCATAAAGTGATAGATCTAGGCTAGGCTTATCATTTATTTGAGATGGTCATGATGTTCATAAGGTTATAGAACTGATCAAGTAGTGAGGTATAGTATAGTAGGCGAGCAATCATGTTGATATTCGGGTTTAGTTATAAAACATTAATCTTGAATTTGAGATGAGTGTCATGATCAAAAGAATGGCAACATGAGGGTGATGATGTGAGTCTTGAGATTTGATCTATAAGACTTAACACATAGTAGGTGAGAAATTGAGGTGATTAGTTGCAATGAATGTGAGTAGTACAAGTGAGAGACCTTAACTTTTAGATAAAGGCAGTGAAGTGTGGCTAAATCGCAAGAGTAAAAAGAGCATTAAGAGGTGTACCGAGAGGGTATATAATTAGAAAGAGGTCTTCGTACCTGCTTATTGAGAGTTTGGTAGTCATAAGATAAACTTCTCCTGAGTGTTAGAGTAAAAGATGATGTAAACCAGTTAGAGATGTTGAAATAGGCCCATAGCTTTCAAATGTTAGCTTTAGACCTAAGAGGGAGATGATAAGATGAGAAATCAAGTCAAGTATTTGAGAGTATGATAGTAATGAGTTCCAAAGAGATTGGGGGATATTGTTTTAGAGGTCCTTTTAGTAATGGAGTAGTTAGAGTACTAAGCTTGAATGTGGTGTTGTTAAACATTAGGTGGTTCTTGATATGAGCCCAATGTGGTGGTAAAGAGTAATAGTTTTGGGATGAGTTTCCATATAGAGAGGTGTAGAATCCGAACCTAAGGATTTGGGTTAAGCTTGAATATAGTAAGAGCATACCATAAAATGCAGACCTCAGTAAAAGTAACCCAGTCCATACCAGTCCAGTTGTCATTCAAGAATGAATGATCCCAGGGGGGGAGATATTGTAACACTCTAGAAATTTTTTGAGCTAAGACTCGAACCATCCTTCGTTGTGAGTAGGATTTTATTGAGGAAAATTAAAATTTCATGAGTGTTAAGGTCACTGGATGTATCACCTTGAGTTCCTAGAAGAACTAAAGAGAGTTCATTCAAGTCATTCCTAAGTTCCTTTAAGTTTTGGGTCAAATTAAAACAACCATAACTTTCAGTAGAGGATGATTTTTGTGGGATACAAGGTACTCAATGAAAGGTATTTGAATTATCTTTCCAACACCGCAGATTTTTCTAACTTTTGAGTTCGTATGAGTGAGATATGTCATTCTGAAGTCATGTTATCCAGTTAAGGAAAGTTACCCGAAAATAGTAAGGGGTATTTTGGTCTTTTCCTTAACAATCAGATTTAATTTGTTTTTAGTAATATTTTAGGGGTCTAATCCTATTAGGTTCATTTTTATAATCCTAATATACGCCTAGGGTTTTAGTTGAGAGTTCAATAAGAGAAAAGAAGAGAAAAGAGGAGAAAAGAGAAGAGGATCAAAGCGTTCGTCGAGAGTCCTGTGTTTTGTTGCGGATTTTTGCCATGGGTTTAATCCCTAAGAGTTATATAAGCTTACATAGTGTTGTTTCTGTTCACCCACACGCCAATCGTGTTATTTTCAGCAAAATTTCATTCTTGAAGTTGAAAAATTTGAGTTCTTGAGAAGTGTTCTTGAAGTTGAAAAATTTGAGTTCTTGAGAAGTGTTCTTGAAGTTCATCCGAAATCTTGTTGTGTTGGAGGTTTTGATGACTTCTTGAGATTAAAGTGAGTGTTTCAAGGGCTTTATTGAGTGTATTTATGTTAAGTAATCGAATACAAGTGTTGTGGAAGAAACTGTTCAATTCTAGGCAAGTTAGGCTGAGAAAACGAGCAAAACAATTCGTCGGGTTTTCTGGGTAGGGGCCTGGCGCGTCGTGCCAGCCAGAGCTCCCCAACTTATGCTATGAATTTTAGGGTCTGGTACCCCACACCACTTATAGCCCCAGGTTCACCTACCCCATCCAGTTTGCAATCCGTTGCTCCGTTTGAGTTCTTTCAAAGGGTACCTTCACTCCATTTCAATTCTAACTACTCTAAGCTACTTCTAAACACCTAGAAATCATTCATAACAAGATCATAACCTTGAATTAATAATTCATTATTCAAATTCAAGGTAGAGTTAAGAGTTAAGTTTTTGAAAATTCTTTCGAACATTCTAAGAAAGTCCCTTTGAGTCCTTTTGTGGAGTCTTCTACAACTTCTAGTAACTTGTTTCAAGACTCAAGTAAGTGAGCATGAGAGTGAGGAGAATGTATTCATGAGTAAAAACTATCACCTAGATCCTTCATATCATAAACCATAACTCTTGAATTCATAATTCACATTCAAGAGAGAGTTAAGAGTAGAGTTTAAGAAAGCCTTTGAGTTCAATTGTGAATCCTTTGAGATCAACTATCGATTTGAACTAAGTTTTGAGGAAGTAAGTAAGATAATGAGAAGAGTCATAAACATGAGTTCCGTGTAGTTTTTAGACCTTCGAGTCAAGTCGTTCATGCTCATAAATTCCGCATAGACTCCATAAATTGAGTATCATTGAGAGGAGTATTATCTTAAAGTTCTAAGTCTTGAGTATTAAGTTCCTAATCCCTTTTGAAATTATATTTCTAATCATGGGACTATTACATGTTACCCATGAAGTCATTGAGTTGAATTGTTCATTCACATAATTCCGCATGAACCCTATAAGTCGAACAGTCTTGAGATGAGAAGTATCTTTAAGTCCTTGAGTTATGTAGTTCATGCTCATAATTCCGCATGAACCCTCTGAGTTGAGCATTCTTGAAATGAGTTGTATTATTTAAGTTCTTTAGTTCCAAGTATTAAGTTCTGTCAATGGTTACTGAAAACCTTGCATTGAGTCGTTCACGTCCATAATTCGGCATGAACCATATTTTAAGAAGTCTTTTACAAACGTTTTAACTTTGTTTTAAGACTTATGCTTTGAGTTGAGTAAAGAGTAAGAGTAAAGTTCATTTCTTCAAAGATTATATGGGAACTAAGTATTCCCAAGATTAATGTTTTTACATTTAAGATGAGAGGAAACTGAGATTCCCAAAAGAGTCTTGAGCAGTTTGAGTCTCATCTCTTTTAAGAGATAGATTTTTGAGTAATTATCTCAAACCACAAAAAAGTTATTTTTTAAATATATGAGCTAGTATATTTTGGGAGTAGTATTGAGCACCAATTTGGAGGTGAGTTGAGATAACTCACAACCCCTATAAACCATGTAACCATCATGGGTAGAAAGGATCATACTTTTTTTATGACTACTTAGTGCTTTTTAGCATAAGCTAGTGGATCCACATAGTTAAGGAGTTCTATATGACGGCAAAGTATAGGACAGTTGCAGCGTGGGCAAGATGTTGTATCATCACTTAGGCTCATAGTGGTGGTTGTCGGTTAGAGAAACTCCCATAGAATTATATTGTACTTTCATATACACATTGAGTATTATTGTATTTTTCAATGCATTGAGTTTCTATCTACATTTTTACAGCTTTCCATATATATGGCATCTTTTACTATTGCTTTATCCTTGAGTATCATACGTTGAGTATCTTGAGCTAATATGTGCTTCATTGTGTCGAGTACCTTATTATTGAATTTCACTGAGTTGAGAACCTTATTGCTGAGTTAAGTATCTTATCCTTAAGTACTTCTTAGTTGAGTATGTTTGAGTAGTTTTGAGTACTCTTGAGTATTCCTTGAGTTGAGTTGAACCATGTTTCTTTGAGTTGAGAAGAGGTAAGTATGTTTCCTTTTTATCAAGTTCAAGCTTATGTTTATACTTTAGAATTCCCCTTACATGCTCGTACATTCCATGTACTGAGTCATTTGGCCTGCATCCTTTCATGATGCAGATTCAGGTATTCGGGATCATCAACAGGAGCTTCGTTGATACCACATGGAGTTCGAGTTAACTATGGTGAGTCTCCTTGCTTCCGGAGGATTTAATTTACTTTTTAGTTTTGTCAGGATGTCGTGGGTTTTGTCCCGACTTTCATCTTTGTCATTTAGAAGCTTCATAGATAGAAAGTAGAGTTTCAGAAGTCTGTTCATTTATTTTGTTAAATGTTTTAAAGACTTAAGTTGCCTATTTTATGGCGAGTTGAATAATTTATTTTTATTCAGAGTTTTTCATTTGAGTTAAAGCTTTGTATTTGAGTTTCATGAATTATATTCGGTTTTTAAACTTTTGAATGCTTGAGTTAGTCTTCCGCTTGTAGTCAGCCAGGATGAGGGTTCACTTGAGGACCAGCAATGGTTCTCGAGTGCCGGCCACGTCCAGTGTATAGACTCAAGTCGTGACAAATGGTCCTCTCATGAAACCCAATTCAATGGTCCTCTCATGGAACCCATACCCAAATTGTTTGTGTATCGGAACGTGGTACCCGATTCCAATTAGTGTGCCAGACGTGACACCTGATCCCATATGTGCGCCAGAACGTGGCACCCAATCCAAGTTAGTGTGTCGGAACATGACACCTGATCCAATATATATATATATATGTCAGTACGTGACATCTGATCCTAGTTAGTGTGTCGGAACGTGACACCCGATCCATTCAACAAGCCATAATCACAATCACAATATACATTCTCATAATAATACAATCAGTGTTGATTCATGGCATACAATCATTCGTTCATACTCAATTACACTAGGTGCGACCAATAGGCTTCATTCACATATATACATGCATTACAATGAAGCAATTACTAACATACATCACGCAAAACATGAAAGCACAAAACATCACCTACCTAGAAACCAAGCTTGAATCCTCATAAGACACTTGAGTCTTCCCTTTCCGGATTCTTTCCGCTTGTTCATGGTCTAAAAACATACAATTAACACAAGGATCAATAAACGAGGCCTAATTACCCGGACTATAATCAGCATTATCAACCCTAGGCCAACCGAAGATCCCAATACCCAAATTAGGGCTTTTTCCACCCTTAACTTCAGATCAAAACCTTTCCCCTATGATAATTATCCAAGAAACTACGTTCTACGTGTCACAACCCAGGGCTAATCCCTAGACATAACACGACATACTCGACCCCAAAGGAGTCTCATACAAGCCTCATATCATATCTTGAAACATGGGAAAATAGAGCGGAATTTAAAACTTTTCTTTACAATCGAAGTCTTTTATAAAATGAGAGAAAGTCTATAACACTATGTCTCAAACCATCTAAAATACTTGAATACAACTTAGGGACACAACCCTTACATAAGTCTAAAACATAAAACAAAGACATAAATGACATATGGTCAAGCCCTCGAATACTATGAGGACTCACCAATCTTCTTCTTCTTGATCTATTGTGGTCCTAGCCATGAGGGTAGAATCTGATATCTCCAAACCCTACACTTATAGAAAATGTACAAAGTATGGAAGCTATGCATAAAAATCCTTAAAACATGCATAAAAGGGACATTTTATTTTAAACCATGCTATAAGCCACTTTTGAACATCATCTTTGAAATAGTTGGAGAATGTAGCTCATAAGACAAATCATGTACAATTCATCATAGCATAAAGGATACCATCATAATCACAAGCATAGTCTCCAACGTAAACATAATGCATACTCCAATCTTCACAAGACATAGTTCATATACATATTTACATACCAAGATCATCTCATCATAAGAAAACTACCATTTAAGTAACCCTAAGCTATACTTGTGCAATGCATAGATAGGATCCCATAATCCTATCTACACTAAGTATCACTTTAAGGCCACCATAATCATGCATAACATGCCTTGACCTTATCCATACCCAACACTCATAGACAAGGCGACATTCATGTTTATAACTTGTAATAAGTAAAGTCACTCATAGCAACAATCCATATCATCCATATATAAGTTCATATATCTTCATAGCATAAGGAAACCACACCATAACCCCTTTATAAGTCTACTTGTGCAATGTATAAATGAAGTCTTATACCCCCACTCACACTAAGTAAAGCTCATTAAGAAGTCATAAATATAGTTCATGTTCATTTTCATGTTCATGTTCATAATTCATAATAAAGCATGCATTAACTCATAGTCATCATGTCATAAGGAATCCTACCATGCCCACTCTCAAAGCCTACTTGTACAATGCATGAATGAAGTCCCATACCCCCATTCAGACAAAGTAGAACCTCTTGAGGAACCATAGTAAATAACACATGTTCTTGTTCATAGTTCATATTCTTGTTCTTGATCAAGGCATGGTTCATGTTCTTGTTCATGTAGGGAAATAGCCTTAACCGACATAGACCATATGAGCTACATGGAATCCGATGTCATGCCCCACACTGAAAAGAGGTGTCCTACTTGCCTAAGGTAGAACTAACATATTTAGCTTTTAGGTAGATCCACTAGCTAAAGACTTATGTGGGCACATAGTTATGGGATAATGAGATTGCTACTAGAAGCCCAGACTGACTGACTAACGTAGAAGCTTTCCATCTCATGAGATAACATGTTTTGGGAACCCGAACTGACTGGCGTAAAAGGAACCCATTGGGAAGCCAGACTAACTGGCGTAAAAGCTTCCATCTCATTTCCATATCCACTCGGTGCTAAGCATAATTCCCTTTAAGTTCATGTTAAGTCTTTACTTAAGTTCATGTTTATGGAAGGGTGACTTAACACTCAATCCAATACAACATCATGATATAGCTCATAGATTCATTTGGTGAGAATGGCCTTTCAACCTTAGAATCATTAATATGTGAGTAAACCTTTCACATCATGTTCATAGTGTTAGTGAGAATAGCCTTTCAATCAATGCAACAACATTATCATAGTCCTAGACAATTCATGCATAGTCATGTGTAAGGGTAAGGGGAGAATGACCTTTCAACAATTACCACAATTACACAATAGTCATAGGATCTTCACTTTCTAAGTGAATCATGAGTTCATACACAATTCTTGTCAACATGTACAAACCTTCATAATTTGCCCTTCAAGGGCTATGAATCAACTCAACCCAAACATCTAGAATTAGCACATTAGATAAGGGCAATATCAAGATTCAATAATACAATTAACATCTTAGTCATATCTTAGTCATGTTCATGCATGGGTGTGTGTGTGTGATTGTCCTTCCAATGACACAACAATAACATAATCATAGACACTATACTCTCAAAGTATTCATAAACATGCACATAATATCATAATCATACATACACTTCATATCTTGTATTCAAGGATCATATATCATGATAAGTCAACACATCTAGCATTTACTATATTAGACATGGATAGAATCATGACTCAAGTAAAACATTCATTTCATGCATAAACTCATGTGATTATATTATAGGTCATGTGGGTGAAGTCTTTTCACAATTATGACATATACAACTCAACATACATAATAGCTTCTTTCTTAAATCCTTGACATCCTTAGCTTATTCACTTTAGCTTTTACCTTTAAAGCCCTAGGAGTCATCTTCATGTCACAAGCCTTACTCTCAAGCAATGCCTCACATATTCATCATGTATACCTAGTTCTCAAGGTAACCTAACCACATGCCTCATTCTTGATCAATTATAGTCATATAGGAGACATATAAACACAATCTCAATACTACACAACCATGATCCCTCATATAAGCCCTAATCAAATCAATTCATGTCTTGAAGCTTTACCCTTAATCAATTCATGTCTAGGTCATCTAATCTAAGGCAATTCATAAAGAAGTTCATCATTCTTGGAAGGTCACATATAAACCCACAATTTGCCTCTTTCATGTCATGACACTAGACTATATCAATTTTACTATAGACCCTTAGGTTAATCAAGGATACATGTTTGATTATACTAGAATCATGTAATTACACCAAGAACAACCATTAATCACATAATTGGGCCAATATTCAACAATTCCCACATCATGAAGTCAATTTAGTAAATCGGGGGGAAATCATGGGTCCAAGGGGAGATTTTCATCATAATTCAACAATACCACATTAATCCAATCATAATCAACCATAATAAACCATAATTAAACAATTGAAATAGTTTTGGAAGAAGACCCATGACATAGATTAAAACCCTAGGTTTTTGGGGGATTTTGAAAACTTGAAATCATCTTTTGAAAGAGCTCCTTGAATGAAACTTAATAAAGGATGAAGACTACCATACCTTGATTGGAGATACTTCACTAAATTGGAGAATAAAGGCTGCTCCTTGAACCCTAAGCTTGACCTTGTTCTTGTTCTTCAATGGAGGTTTCTAGAGAAAAGATTTTTGGAGATGAGGGGTGGTTATAATTTAGGGTCTTGAGATACAATGAGTTAATAGGGTTTGTAATGACTTAAAATACTTTATATATATGTATAAATACTATATTAAACAACCCCTATTTAAAATAATTAAATTAGGAATTATTTGGAAACCACTTACCTTGGCCGAATTGGAGGCAGCATTGCAGGCATGACCTATGACCTGCCCCCCACGGACCGTGAGTGGGGTCCACGTAGCATGTTTTAGGTTCATGGTTCATGACCTGCAGCTCCTCATCATGGCCTTTACCTACGCCCCATGACCTACGGGGCGTGGATGGACCTACGCCCAGTAGGTCACCACAGTTTTGATAGCTTTTTGGTTCTAGGCAGCCTTGGAGGTTTAGACTTTAGGGTCCTCCTCAAGGACCCTTGGTTGGTCCTTGGGGGGGTCGTACCTTGACTTCTAACCCCCTAAACACCTCAACCTAAGCTCGGGAACTCATTTTACACTTCTAAACCTCCCACCAAACTCAAACACTCTCACGTAAGGCTCTAGTTTCACCTACTAGTTTTCCGGGTTGTTACACTACGGAGCGAAATATGGATTAAGGGAGTTAAATCCTTACCTTTAGTGCTAGAAGAGGTGACAAACTGTCAAGAACTTTCCCTAGGTCGTCCCTTAGTTCTCAAGAACGAAACTTGCAGAATAATAACATTTTTTGGGGTTTATTTCCGACCTAAGTCGCATCTGTCCCGCTGTGGCAGACCTCATCCCGCTACAGTTGCCCCGCCCTGGAGGCTTGCACGGAGACAGAGAGTTAAATTCAGAGCTTCAAACCCTCATCTCACAACACACCTTCAACCCATGACACAGAAAATACTCGTTCACGCTAAGATCAGTATCGGGAGTTCTACTCGCCCGAATTTGATTTTGTATAGTCGTACGGGTTCCTTAACGTCTTAGCTATCTACTCATGTGATCAAATTCGTAATTAGATCTCTCATTCGTTACCATATTTCCCTAGACCTCACTGAATTCGATTTTGTCCAAATCTGGACTAGGTTAGGAAATTCCAAGTTACTACCAAAAAGTTTTCTGACCCCAATTTTTTCCCCATTGGCTTTTCCCTAACGACGAAATCAGGTCGTTACAATATATATATATATATATATATATATATATATATATAGATATATCAAATCTAATAGTTTTCAAACTTTATTACGTGTATCATATACATATCAACTGATCACCATTTGTTATGTATCATACACAAAAAAATGTTATTTGAAATAATTATATGTATAATGTATCTTTTTATAAAATATAGTATTTCTCAAATAAAATAAGATACATAAATAGTAATATATCATGCATTATTTTTTTAGGCATGATATGTAAATTCAAATTTATAATAAATGTGTCAGATACATAACAATTACCACACATACATGTATCCATCAAAGATATGTAGCTCTTTAGCCTTTTTGTATGTTGTATCAATGCATAGCGGATACATTGAGAATTATGGCTCTTGTTTCTTCACCTCAACGATGTAACTGATTTACAAAGTTTTCTTCAACTCATCGATCTCTAATTCAGCTGCAATTGCTGATTTGAGATTCAAAAAATCAAAATTTGACCAACAACAATTTCATCACTATTATATCGTTCATACCTCACCTCACTTTCTCATATTCCGAAATGTCTCGACATGATCGACAAGTTCATGTTGTATTAGTACAATTTGTTGACAAGTTTGATTAAAAAATTGAGAGTTTTTTTTGAAGAATGAGAAGAAGAATTTTGAATTTTAAATTATGCTAGCATGTTACAATTTGTCAATTAATGTATCGATCTAAAACCAAACAGTAATGTATCGGTCTAAAATCAAACACCTTATGAGCAATCTTTACTATTGTAATGTATAAGGTAGGATTACAATACTTAGCAATCTACTAAATATTTTAGGAATAATTATGTATCATGAGTAATATATCCATCTCGAGATCACAAATTAAAAAATTGACTGCACAACACAATACATGTAATTTCATATCTTTCATTATCAGAATCTTTACCCTGAAGTTAAAGTTATTAAAAGTAATGTACCATGCACAATTTTATGGGCATGATACATAAATACATGCATAAAAGCCAATACATATGAATCCATCCAATTGCTCTATCAATGTTGTGTTCTTCTACTTTTTCCATTTCTTTTATACCCTGGAGAAGCAATGAAAGTTTGAGTTTGACATTTAGTATACAAGTATATAGTCAATGCCAATAGAGGAGGAGAGTGCAATAGAGGCGGCGACGCCAGCAGGAACAAGCATCAAGCTGCTATAGCTTTTTTAACATTTTGGACATCAAGCAAAAGTAGGATAACATAAATGCTAGCTATTATTATATTCTCATTGATGAATGAATATCTCCAGATAGGGCATTTGTTGTTCTCTGATAGCCAAGTGAATATGCAACTCCTATGGAATATGGGAGCACTGTGTGGTCACCGCCATGATTGATTCATGAGAAAATTTGCCAAAGCAAATAGGGCATATGTCGTCTGCCAACTCAAAATTATGCACAATATTCTTCAATAATACTTCCCCACTGTCATAATTTTCAATAAGTTTAAATCAAAATTGAAAGGAACTTCGATGAACTGGGAGAAGAATTTTGAATCTCAAAAATTTTGAATTATTTTGAATCAAGATTGAAAGAATCTTCGATGATCTGGGAGAATAATTTTGAATTTTGGGAAGTTGTTACAGATTGGAATGGATTGATATCAATCAATTATGCCTGATTTAGGGGAAAGAAAACCAATTTTATGTTAATATTTCATATTAAGCGCAACAGACAAGTTTTATAATGTATCACAATTGATGTATCCGGATGAAACATATGTATTCGAATGGCTGATATTTTAAGGATTTTTTGTAAAATAGTAAAGTGTAGGGACATGATGTAATTTAAGTCTTACACCATGAGATTTAGGTAAGTTATACTTAATATTATAGTCACACTTTAGTTTTGGGTTATTAATCTTATTAGAAAATTTTAATCTTTCGTGAGTGATGAACTTACAAACATTGAGGTTGAAGAGAAAAAATAATCGTAATGCTCTTAATTTAGTAGCTAAACAAATAAATACAATATATTTATAAATTATATATGGTATATACTGATATTTTTTTATCTATATAAATGCGAATGTTGTAAATAAATGAAATCAAATTAATGTTATGAATAAAAGAGGCCGTTTATTGAATTAAATTTATAATTATCAATAAAAAATTATTATTGTCAACCTACCTTTACTTAAACTATATTAATTATTATTAATTAAAGGTTAATATTAAGTTATTTATACATGAAAATAGTGCATATAATATACTAGAGGTGTACATGGCCAGATTGGTTCGGGTTTTTCAAATATCAAATCAAACCATTTTTGTCGGATTTTTAAATTTATAAACCAAACCAAACCAATAAAACTCGGGTTTTTCAACCTCGGGTTTTTTCGGATTTTTTGGTTTTTCGGGTTGTTTCGGATTTTTCCAGTAAAGTATTCATACAAACATATAATTTACTTGTACTTCAAATATTTCTTTAGTCCTATCAAAATATAACTATCTAAGGTGTTTCTTAAAAAAATAACACAATATGCTATGATTAATGACACTAAAATATCCAACAAAAATAATAATAATGAAGTTGCATAAAACAAATATTGCAAATTAACAAGTCATAATAAAAATGTTCATAATTTAAAAGTACTAAATTATGATAAAATAAGTTTAATAAGTATTAGTTACATGACTAAATATTAAAGGAAATTAAAATTAGATTATCTATTTTAATTGTCTAAACCAATGTAAAAACTAAAGAACAAATATTCAATATTATTGTCATTCTTAGTGTTGAATTGATTTTCTTTTTGCATTAGTATTAATTTGATTTTGATTTAAGCTTTATTATAATAACCAACATCTATGGACTATAATCTTTATTGAACCATTCTGAATTCTAAGTTTCAAACTTGAAATAATATATTAAAAGATAAAAATATGAAAAAGTATAAGAAATATTTAAAAATTATATCAAAGTAAATATTTTTATGTATAAAATAAAATTTTAAAATTATATGTATAATGTCGAGTTGGTTTGGTCTCGGGTTGATTTTTTTTAGTTAAAACCAAACCAACCCAAATATAGTTGGGGTTTTTTTTCAATATCAAACCACTAGTCAGGGTTTTTTTCGGTTTGCGGTTTGGTTTGGTTTTCGATTCGATTTTGTACACCCCTATAATATACTATGATATGGTTTTCAAAATATAGCTTTAGCTAAAAAGGGTTCATGTGATAGAATAAACACGAATAATCATTCAAGAATTATCAATGAATATGCGATACAATAATTTCAATAATAGAATTCAACAATGGGAAATTAGAATCATAGGAAAATTGAAATCATAAACTTTGGGGGAAAATCCCAGTTTTGATCTTATTAACTGAAATTATAGATATAGAGCGTGAGAAACAACCGAGCTCCTCACTATGATAGTCTTGCATACCTGGAAGAGTAGACAATAAGCTAGCAGGAAGAACTCTTGATGGACTTGCTCGAATGAAACCCTAGATTTGTCTCTTCTAAGAGATTTTGTTTCTTGAAGTTTTTGGAAGAAAACAATGACAAATCCCCTTGATCTCACAATCATTCGGGAATTAATTAAAAGTCGAGTGGGGAGGTTTTCAAAGAGGAAAGAACCAAAATACCCTTAATTAGAAAAAGTCGAATGCATTTTTCACTTAGGAACGAAAGGGTTGTACCTCATGGATCATCGCGGAACCAGGGGGTCGCCTCGTGGGCCCCATCACTGACCTAGGGTGGTTTTTAGCCTCTGTAGTTTAGTTTGGTGACAGGTGCGGTGTGGACCTCAACACAATGCTTAGTAATATGGGCATAACTTCTTTCTCACATATCAGATTAATGAAATAGTTTGTTGCATTGGAAAGTAGACTCACATACCATTAATATGATAGATTGCGGGCCACGTTACTCATTATTTTCTAAGATATATTCTTATTTTAAGTTGACCCTTTTTAAAACTTTCATGTAAACTTTATCGATATGGAAGCTTTGAACTCGACTTAGTGATAGCGGTTTCTTATGACCCTAGTTCACATCTAATACACTTCTCCCACTTAGGAATTTAACTAGACACATGTACACAATTAGGAAATAATCCTATCCAGGCCTATAAGATCTTAGCGTAGAATTTGTGTGGTGTTGCATTGATACTTGTTATTCTATTACAAATCCTTTGCCAAAGCACATCTTTCCCATGTTTTGTTTATACTTGTTGTTTACGATACTTTTTCGTCAATTAGTTGGACGGAAAAGTGTACTTAGTGACTGAAGAGTGATTGAGGGACCACGATTTCTTTGAGTAGGAGAAGGTTAGGTTTATAAATATTCTCTACCTTTACAGAATATCAAGTGGTGATGTTTGAGTCAACCATATTTCAAGAAGAGATTAATACTTCACCTATGTTAAAATTTGATAAATATTGTATAGACATTCTAAATATGGGTAGAGTATATATTTAAATGTATTAAGTATGGTAAAGTATATATTTAGATATTATAGGTATTTTATTTCCTTTTGCTTCTTAACTTCTTGTGTATAAATATGGTTGTAGTCTCTTTTATTCATTGATGAATAAAATTATTAATTCTCCAGATTTTCTTGTGTTTCTCTGTCTCATTTTGTAACATGGTATCAAAGCCTCCTCGGATTTTTGAAATCCATATTCACTATTCTATTTATCTCGTGGTATTTTGTTAATAGCAATTACTGCTTCATCACTTTGTTGGGTCTCTTCTGTCTTTCAGTTTTGTCTTTCTTTCTTTTTTTGGTTTGTTGACGTTAATTTTTTTAGCAAATATCAAGGAGAAGAATCATATTTCTCAACCTATTTCCATTGTTCTCAATGGATCTAACTATCGTCATTGGTGTGAGGCAATGCGTAGTTTTTTGAAAGGGAGAAGTTGTGGCGACATGTCACAGGTGATTTAACATGTCTAAAGCAAACTGAGACTGAAACAAATGAAAAGTTTGTTAATCGTTTAGAAGATTGGGATAGCCGAAATCATCAAATTATTACATGGCTTCAAAATACTTCTGTTCCAAGTATTCACCTCTAATTTGGACATGTCGACACCGCAAAAGAGGTATGGGATCATCTCTCTCAACGATATACTACTTCTGATCTTTCTCATCGTTTTCAATTGATGAAGGAGATAGCCAGCTTAAAACAAGAAAAAGGAGAACTTGTCTATGAATTTCTCTAGAAGATGAAATACATCTGGAATCAATTAACCTTGACTGAACCCGTTCTTAGAAATTTTGATGCTGCTGCTAAATTTTTAGCTTACCGCAACGATGATAAATTGATTCAATTATTGATGGCTCTTACTGATGATTATGAACCAACCCGGGCTGCATTGCTTAACCAACAACTTTTTCTAACTCTTGAAGATGCTCTTCCTCGCCTAAAATCTGAAGAAACTTGTTTGGATCTTACGCGACCAGTAGATAACTCAGTTTTTACAGCCACTAACAGAATTGGTGCCAAATTTTGTCGCAATTGTCGTCAAACTGGTCATGCCTTACACGACTGCCCAGTTATTGAATGTAATAAATGTAAGAAGAAGGGACATATATCTAGGAATTGTCCTCCAATTTATAGGTACTGTAAAAAGGAAGATCACTTGATTGAGAATTATCCTACTCGTCCTCGGAACAAAAATCAATCTCGTTTGAATTAGTCATCAAATCCAGTTCTTGCAATAACCAATAATTCTGGAACTTCATCAATTGACTTTCAAGCTCTCCTTAGTCAACTCCTTTCTCCAACTGGTAACAATCCTGCAGCTCTAGTTACTCCTTCAGGTAATTCATCTTGGTACTTTGATTTAGCATGTTGCAATCACATGACATATTCTTCCAAGATTTTCTCTGACCTGGCTACAATTCCTAGCCCATCATCCATTCATACTGCTGATGGATCTAATATGAATGTTAGTCATAAAGGATCTATTTCTTCATCAGATCTCTCTTTTACTGATACTTTCCTTATTTCAAGTTTAAATTTTAATCTTATCTCTGTTGGACAATTATGTGATTTGGGAGATGATGCAATTTTTTCTTCTCGTGGCTGTCGAATACAGGACCTTCAGACAGGACAAATCATTGGGAAAGGCTGTAAAGTTGGGCATTTGTTTGTACTCACTAGTCTTCATATTCATATTCTCTAATCATCTCCCGTGTCTCGATTATGTGTTGTTTCTTCTAGTGTTCCTTTGTCATTATGGCATCAACGTTTTTGTCATTGTTCTTTGTGTAAACTTTGTTCTTTAGTTTCTAGTGGGTTTTTAGGTAATGTTAATGAGAAAATTTTGGATTGTATTGCATGTAAACAGGCCAAACAACCTACTTTACCTTTTAATAAAAATCCTTCTATTTCAAAGTTTCCTTTTGATTTAATACATTCTGATGTTTGGGGACCCTCCTTTGTACCAAGCATGATTGGATCACGATACTTTGTCATTTTTATTGATGATTTTTACTGATTCACATGGATATATCTTATGAAAAATCATTCGGAACTACCTCAAATCTATATTTATTTTGCCTATATGGTTAAAACTCAATTTGGTAAACTTATCAAAGTTTTTCGGCGTGACAATGCCATGGAATATCGTGATTCTAAACTTTTGAATTTCTTATCTATAAATGGTACACTTTCTGAATTCTCTTATCCGGGTACCTCCCAACAAAATAGACGAGCTGAACGTAAGCATAGGCATATTCTTGATTTTGTTCGGGCCATGATTATTTATTCATCTTGCCCTGAGCGCTTTTGGGGTGAAGCAGCTCTTACTGCAGTGTTTACTATCAATAGAATCCCATCTTCTGTTCTTGGAAACATGTCTCCTTATGAACGTCTTTACAAGGTAGCTCTGGACTACACATTACTTAAAGTATTTGGCTCTTCTTGTTTTGTTCTTCTTCAACTACATGAACACGCAAAATTAGAACATTGTGCTCAAGTTTGTTTCTTTCTAGGATATGGGATAGAACATAAAGGTTAGCGTTGTTGGGATCCTGTGTCAAATAGTATTCGTATTTCTCGGCATGTTGTTTTTTGGGAACATATTAAATTTTTCTCACTGTCAAAGTTTGAGTCTGTTCCATCAAGCGAAGTGACATTCTTTTCTAATCCTTCTGTTGAGCTTTTTCAAAGTGATCTTAATGCAGGTTCATCTAGTGAGTCAGACATTGCACCTAATGGTTCACCTATTTCCCTTTTTGCAGGTCCATCTGATGGTCCAGTTCATGAAAGTAGTACGACATCCAATTCTCATGATCAATCTCCAATTGATAGTTCCACTCTTGATATGAATGTTGATTTTGAGGTACCCTCATCTTCTCTTCTTCCTGATAACACTTCATCTATCCGTCCAGAAAGACAAAAAAATCCTTATAGTTATCTTCGTGATTATAAATGTTTTTGCACCATTCTTAATTTACATGAGTGTGGTACATACAAAGAGGCATCCAGTGATCCGTGTTGGTAGCAAGCTATGAAAGAAGAGTTGCAGGCCTTTGAAAAAACTCATACTTGGGACTTAGCTGACCCTTCTTTTGTTAAAACTCTTGTTGATTGCAAATGGATCTATAAGATCAAGACACAATCTGATGGCTCTGTTGAAAGATTCAAGGCTCGATTAGTTGCTCGAGGATTCACCCAAGAGTATGGAATTGATTATGAGGAGACCTTTGCTCCAGTAGCTCGTGTTACCTCTGTCCGTGCCCTTCTTTCTATTGCGGCAGCTAAACGGTGGGGACTTTCTCAAATGGATGTTAAAAATGCTTTTCTTAATGGAGATTTGGAGGAAGAGGTTTATATGAAACCTCCACCAGGATACAATTGTCTTCCAAATAAAGTATGTCATCTGCGATCGGAAAGGAATAAGGCCCGAAATGCCTACGTCGAAAGAAAAGGCAGTGTTTAAGTAAATGCACCCGGTTCTGGCCTCGAGGTCCAACGGATCAATCCAGAATTGGGAATCCTCTCGATATCTTTCTTCCTTGTGATTAAACCACGGTGGATATTTAGTCAACTGCGGTTACGCTTACACCAAGAACCCCTATGAAGAGATTTTCCACTCTTTGTTTTGTAGAGTAGGGTGGCTAGGTGCTTTAAATAAGAAGATATCAAAAAAAACCTGCAGAGAACAATCCGAATTGAGGAAATCTTTTCGACGGTTTCAAACTGGACTGAAGGGAGGAGGAAAAAAGAGAGTCCTCTCTTCCGTACATTATATGGTTTGAAACAAGCTCCACGAGCTTGGTATGCAAAGTTTAGTTCAACATGGAGCAAATTGGGATTCTCTTCTAGCCCATATGATACTATTCTTTTTGTACGCAAGACAACACAAGGTATTGTTCTTTTGATTCTTTATGTGGATGATATGATTATTACTGGTGATGATACTGCTGGTATTTCCGAGGTTAAAGAATTTTTTAGTACTAATTTTGAGATGAAGGATTTGAGGTCTCTAAACTATTTCTTGGGCATCGAAGTTCTCATATATGATAATGGGATTTCTCTATCTCAAGTTAAATATGCTACTGATTTGTTATCAAAAGTAGGTATTGGCGATGATAAAATTGAGAACACACCTCTTGAGCCTAATGAATGATTTTCTCCAATCGATGGTACTTTCTTGTCTACTGCCACTCTTTATCGGACACTTGTAGGTAGTCTTATCTATCTAATAGTTACTCGTCTAGATATTGCTTATGTTGTTCACATAATTAGTCAATTCATGGTTGCACCACTACTAAAAAACTGCTAAAATACGACAGACGACGTCGCTACAAAAAGCGACTCCATTTGCCACACTGTCCGTTGCTTTTTAATAAAAATAATTATTTCTTAAATTATTTTTCAAAAAGCGACGGACACATCTCTTAGTCCGTCGCTTAATTTTGCAGATTTTTGCGCCAAATATATATATAATTAATAATTAATTGATTAATTAATTTTTAAAAGGAACGACGGACAGCATCTTTAAGTTCGTCGCTTTTTGGTCAACATGACTGGTCAAACATTTAAGAAAAGCGACGGACAACATCTCTTAGTCCATCGCTTTTTTGGTCAAAATTTTGGTCAAATATTTTTTTTAAAAAGCGACGGACAAAGAGACGTTGTCCGTTGCTTTTCTTAAAATATCTTTGACCCAAATCAGGATTTTCTTATTTTCTTCTCTCTGTCTTCTCTCTTCTTCTCTCTTCACTTTTATTCTCTCCCTTCTCTCTATCGATCACCCTTCACCAGCTGCCGCTTCCACCGTCGCCGTCGCTGCCCTTGCCCGTCGCTGCAAGTCACCGTCCGTCACTGCCTCTCCTTTTTGTTAAGGTTGGTGTTTAATTTTAGTTTTTTTTTCAATTCTAGTGATTATAGTTGATTGTTAGTTAGTATATTATTGTTTTAGTTTGTTGGGTTGTGTTATTGTTAATTTGATTTGATTATTGTTAGTTAGGTAGAGAATTGGAGATTTTTTATTTTATGGTTTTCTTTTAAATTGGGTGTTTTTTAATTAGTGAATGAATTAGGTTTTTTTATTTTATTTTAGGACTAGTTTGAACTTGAGAATATGTAATTCGATTGTGAATTGAGATTTTTTTTAAAAATTTGATTGATATATTGTTAGTTAGTAAAGTGTTACTTTGAAGTTAGAAATTAGTAATTGAAGTGTATATGATGAATGTTTGAATGTCATGAATAAATATTGATTGATGAGGTTTTTTTGAATTAGAACTTGAATATATAACTAATTTTTAGATTAGAAGTTTATATATAACTAGATATGAACTTGAATTTTAAACTTGAAGTTGAACTTGAACTTGGAACTTAAATATAACTAATTAATTCTTGGATTAGAAGTTTATATATAACTAATTTTAGAAATTGGAAATGAATTATTGAATTTAAGTAGAACTTGAATTTTTGTAGGATTTTAGAACTTTAATTAGGTTGTGAACTTTAGAAATCTTGAATTATTGTAGGATTTTAGAACTTTAGAAATCTTGAATTATTGTAGGATTTTAGAACTTAAAGTTGTGAACTTTAGAGAACTTGAATTTTTGTATGATTTTAGAACTTTATAAGGTTGTGAACGGTAGTAATCTTAAATTATTGTAGGATTTTAGAACTTTAAGTTGTGAACTTTAGAGAACTTGAATTTTTGTAGGATTTTAGAACTTTAGGTTGTGAAACGATAGAAATCTTGAATTATTGTAGATTATTAGAACTTTAAGTTGTGAATTTTAGAGAACTTGAATTTTTGTAGGATTTTAGAACTTTAAGTTATGAACTTTAGAGAACTTGAATTATTGTAGGATATTAGAACTTTAGGTTGTGAACTTTAGAAATCTTGAATTATTGTAGGATTTTAGAACTTAAAGTTGTGAACTATAGAGAACTTGAATTTTTGTAGGATTTTAGACTTTATAAGGTTGTGAGCGTTAAAATCTTGAATTATTTTAGGATTTTAGAACTTTAAGTTGTGAACTTTAGAGAACTTGAATTTTTGTACGAACTTTAGGTTATGAAACGTTAGAAATCTTGAATTATTGTAGAATTTAAGAACTTTAAGTTGTGAATTTTAGAGAACTTGAATCTTTGTAGGATTTTAGAACTTTAAGTTGTAAACTTTAAAAAACTTGAATTATTGTAGGATTTTAGAACTTTAGGTTGTGAACTTTAGAAATTTTGAATTATTGTAGGATTTTAGAACTTTAAGTTGTGAACTTTAGAGAACTTGAATTTTTGTAGGATTTTAGAACTTTATAAGGTTGTGAGCGTTAGAAATTTTGAATTATTGTAGGATTTTAGAACTTTAAGTTGTGAACTTTAGAGAACTTGAATTTTTGTAGGAACTTTAGGTTGTGAAACGTTAGAAGTCTTGAATTATTGTAGAATTTTAGATCTTTAAGTTGTGAATTTTAGAGAACTTGAATTTTTGTAGGATTTTAGAGCTTTAGGTTGTGAACTTTAGAAATCTTGAATTATTGTAGGATTTTAGAACTTTTGTTGTGAACTTTAGAAATCTTGAATTATTGTAGGATTTTAGAACTTTTGTTGTGAACTTTAGAAATCTTGAATTATTGTGGAATTTTAGAACTTTAAGTTGTAAACTTTAGAAATCTTGAATTATTGTAGGATTTTAAACTTTAGGTCGTGAACTTTAGAAATCTTGATAAAATATAGTCTTTATGAACTATTTGTATTTTTGAAACGAATTTTGAAAGACTTTATAAGTCTTTAAATTGTGATTTAGATGTTTTTGACTGTTAATTTAAGTTTGTTGTTTTATATTTTGTGTAGCTTCTTTATAATGTTCTGTATTTGGTTGAGGCTGAATTGAATTGAATTGCTTGCAAGTGAGTAGGCCAGTTTCTGATGTCAACAAAATTGCAGAAAAAGTGACGGACATAGTGGTTTTGTCCGTCGCTTTTCTAGATTTTATTTTTAAAAAAACTTAGAAAAGTGATGGACAGGGTCCTTTAGTCCGTCGCTTTTTTTAATTTTATTTTTTTAAACACAGAAAAGCGACGGACAAGGTCCTTTAGTTCGTCGCTTTTTTGGATTTTTCAAAATTTTATTTCCAAAAAAGCGACGGATGGCATCTCATTGTCCGTCGCTTTTCAAGATTCTAAAAAAATTAAAAATTAATTAAAGCGATGGACTTTGTCTATTTTTTAAAGAAAAAATATTTTAAAAAGCGACGGACGGCGTCGCATTCTTCAAAAAAATATTTTTTTTTAAAAATCAAAAGCGACAGACTCGAGCCAAAAAGCAACGAGATTGACTGTGTCACTTTTGGCCAAAAAAGCAACGCATTTCGTCGCTTTTTTCCGTCTCTTTTTGGCAGTTTTTTAGTAGTGACCTCTCTCTACTCATTATGTTGTTCTGCGAATTCTTAGTTATGTCAAAAGTACTATGTTCCATGGACTTCACTTTTCAGCCAATTCTTCTCTTGAATTAAAAGCATATGCTGATGCTGATTGGGGATGTGATCCCATTGATAGACATTCTACTACTGGTTATTTTATTTTTCTAGGAGATTCTCTTATATCGTGGAGAAGCAAGAAACAAACCTTAGCATCCCGATCAAGTACTAAATCAGAATATCGCGCACTTGTTGATACTACTGTTGAGATATTGTGGCCTCGTTGGTTATTGGTTGACATGAGTGTTCCTCAATCTTCTGCCACTACTCTTTATTGTGATAATCGTAGTGCCATTCAGATTGCTCATAATGATGTATTTCATGAGCGTACAAAGCATATTGAGATTGATTGTCATTTTACTTGTCAGCACATTGATCTTGGTGCCATTCGATTAGCTTCTATTAGATCCTTAGATCAACCAACTGATGTTTTCACCAAGCCTCATCTTCCTAGACGTATCCAAGTTTTGGTGGCCAAACTCAATCTGATTTCTTCTAAACCATTTTGAGTTTGATAGGGGATGTTAAAATTTGGTAAATATTGTATAGACATTCTAAATATGGGTAGAGTATATATTTAAATATATTAAGTATGGTAAAGTATATATTTAGACATTATAGGTATTTTATTTCCTTTTGCTTCTTAACTTCTTGTGGCATGGCTGAAATTAGAGGTGTCAAATGGGCAGGTTGGGATGATATTGGAGATATTAAAATGGAATGAAATGGAAATTGGGTTGGGTTCTGATCCGCCAAATTTACTTTGGGCTCAAATAGGCTTAAAAGTGGGTTGGGTCTTGATTCGCCCAATTTGACCCGTTTAATCTCAATAATTTTAATATATTGTTATTTAAGTATTATAACCACAATTTGAATTTTAACTCAAGAAAATTTTTAAAAAGAGAAGTTACAATGGATAGATAAATCCTAAAAGATATAAAATAGATAGTAATTCATACCTTCAATATAATAACATACTTGCATCAATGAATATAAATAGTCTTAAAACGAGTTGAAATTGGAGATTAAATTGAGCTCAATTGAGGATTCTCTTAAAATGGGTCAAGACTTGATGAATTGAGATTGAACTCAACTCAAATTATTTTGAACCCAACTCTTAAAATTATGGGCAGATTACCTATAGTTGGGCTCATTTTTTATGCCCCTAGCTGAAATACATTAATTATTCTGTAAAATATATTACCCTTATACCTTATATATTAGCCAACAAGAAAAGGACTAACATTGCAGTACTTGATTGTACCTCATGCTCTGTGAGTTGTACTATATGTATTTCTCTTTTGAAGTAGGAGTTAGGGTGTACTATAAGCTAAGAGAAGTGTACTTTAAAGTTGAGCCCTTTTTTTATTCCTTTTCTATTAAACATGTGTATTACTCTTTGTTTTACACGTGTTGTGGTAATTTTCTCTTTATGAGATAAATTTATTTCTCTTCCTTCTCTCATTCATAAACAAATAAAAAATAAATAAATTTATTTCTCTTCCTTCTTTCCTCTAGGATTTCACTAATGCTATCTTGAATGTTGTATTTCTCTCTCTCTTTTTCTTTTTTGTATTTGCATTTTCAGAATTCTTTATTTGCTTGCATTGTTGGGTTTTATTTTCCCTGATTTCTTACCATTAATAGGTTTTCCTTTTAGAAAAAAGTTTTGGAGTGGTTAGTCCTTTTCTAATAGGAAAAGGTTTTAGAACTCTATAAATATAGGATTATTCCTTCTAACTTAATTAGCATTCACAATGTAGTCTCAAGGACTTTGAGAGTTTTGGTTAGAGAGAGAATTTGTGGGACACAAGCTTGATACGTTATCACTTGTGTGAACCTCCCATGTATTCCGAGTTAATTGGTTGAGATTATTTCTCTCTATATTTTGTACTCTCATATTTATAGTGAATTGCTCATTTCCTTTGTGAACGTAGGTCGATTGACCGAACCACGTTAAATCTTTGTGTCTTTTGGTGTGTTTCTCATTTGTCTTCTTACTCATGGTCTTTCGAGGTTTGTTTCACTAGCTTTCGCATTACAACTGCTTATTTTCGATCGTAACAAGTGGTATCAGAGTCATGGTTCAATGATGGAGCCAGGTTAGAGATGGGTGTTCATCTTGGCGAGTGTAGTTCTAGCCGCAACCTTTATGACAGTAATGAAAATTTTTGTTGGAGAAATTGTTTCAAAAAAGTTCTCTGTGTCGAGACGTAGATTTGATGGATGAGATTATGGAGAAGAGATGCAAGATCCTAATATTATGTGAAGAAGGTGGACAAATTTATTTTGTCAAAAATTCAGGCCAAAGGGAGATTTGTTGGGTTTTATTCGCCCTGATTTCTTACCATAAATAGGTTTTTCTTTTAGAAAAAAGTTTTGGAGTGGCTAGTCCTTTTCTAGTAGGAAAAAGTTTTAGGACTCTATAAATATAAGCTTATTCCTTCTAACTTAATTAGCATTCACAATATAGTCTTAAGGGCTTTGAGAGTTTTGGTTAGAGAGAGAATTTGTGGGACACAAGCTTGATACGTTAACACTTGTGTTAACCTCCCATGTATTCCGAGTTAATTGGTTGAGATTGTTTCTCTCTATATTTTGTACTCTCATATTTATAGTGAATTGCTCATCTCCTTTGTGAACGTAGGTCGATTGATCGAACCGCGTTAAATCTTTGTGTCTTTTGGTGTGTTTCTCGTTTGTTTTCTTACTCATGGTCTTTCGAGGTTTGTTTTGCTAGCTTCCGCATTACAACTGCTTATTTCGATCCTAACAAGTGGTATCAGAGTCATGGTTCAATGATAGAGCCAGGTTAGAGATAGGTCATCCTAGCGGGTGTAGTTCTAGCCACAACCTTTTTGACAGTAATGAAGATTTTTGTTGGAGAAATTGTTTCAGAAAAGTTCCCTGTGTCGAGATGTAGATTTGATAGATGAGATTATGGAGAAGAGATGCAAGATCCTAAATATTATGTGAAAAAGGTGGACAAATTTATTTTGTCAAAACTTTAGGCCAAAGGGAGATTTGTTGGGTTTTATTTGCCCTGATTTCTTACCATAAATTGGTTTTTCTTTTAGAAAAAGGTTTTGGAGTGGCTAGTCCTTTTCTAGTAGGAAAAGGTTTTAGGACTCTATAAATATAGGCTTATTCTTTCTAAGTTAATTAGCATTCACAATGTAGTCTTAAGGGCTTTGAGAGTTTTGGTTAGAGAGAGAATTTGTGGGACACAAGCTTGATACGTTAACACTTGTGTGAACCTCCCATGTATTCCGAGTTAATTGGTTGAGATTGTTTCTCTCTATATTTTGTACTCTAATATTTATAGTGAATTGCTCGTCTCCTTTGTGAACGTAGGTCGATTGACCGAACCGCGTTAAATCTTTGTGTCTTTTGGTGTGTTTTTCGTTTGTCTTCCTACTCATGGTTTTTCGAGGTTTGCTTTGCTAGCTTCCGCATTACAACTGCTTATTTTTATCCTAACAAGTGGTATCAAAGCTATGGTTCAATGATGGAGTCAGGTTCGAGATGGGTGTTCATCTTGGCAGGTGTAGTTCTAGCCGCAACCTTTTTGACAGTAATGAAGATTTTTGTTGGAGAAATTGTTTTAGAAAAGTTCCCTGTGTCGAGACGTAGATTTGATAGATGAGATTATGGAGAAGAGATGCAAGATCCTAAATATTATGTGAAGAAGGTGGACAAATTTATTTTGTCAAAATTCAGGCCAAAGGGAGATTTGTTGGGTTTTATTTGTCCTGATTTCTTACCATAAATAGGTTTTTTATTTAGAAAAAGGTTTTGGAGTGGCTAGTCTTTTTCTAGTAGGAAAAGGTTTTAGGACTCTATAAATATAGGTTTATTCCTTCTAACTTAATTAGCATTCACAATGTAGTCTTAAGGGCTTTGAGAGTTTTGGTTAGAGAGAGAATTTGTGGGACACAAGCTTAATACGTTAACACTTGTGTGAACCTCCCATGTATTCCGGGTTAATTGGTTGAGGTTGTTTCTCTCTATATTTTGTACTCTAATATTTATAGTGAATCGCTCGTCTCCTTTGTGAACGTAGGTCAATTGATCGAACCGCGTTAAATCTTTGTGTCTTTTGGTGTGTTTCTCGTTTTTCTTCTTACTAATGGTTTTTCGAGGTTTGTTTTGCTAGCTTCCGCATTACAATTGCTTATTTTCGATCCTAACAAGCATCTGATTAAGACATTTAGATGAATGATGGGTGTATATAATTTTTTCAATCTGATATAACTGCAGATAATAGTCCAATTGATTTTATTTAATTTTCATTCTCAATCCAAATATCTTTTCCTAAACTTCACTACTTCTTCTTCTCCTTTAATTTTTCAGATTTGCTCCTAATTTCATTGTTTGCTCGGCCTTCAATACTTACAAGTAAGCATTTCTTATTCTTTTATATAATTTCTTGCTGAATATTCTTATATATGCACATGCGTGTTAATGTAAATGTTGAATGTGAAATTTGGGACATAAGGACAGGTGACCAAACAAGTGAAATGATAAAACTAGCAACTTTAAAAAATTATTACATAACTCTCTTCATGGAATTGATACTAAGAGGAAAACGTGCTATTGGATCTGCTTCAAGAACATTCCTACTTACTTTTGTGATTTATATCTACAAGGATTGAATTTATCTTTGTAAGATGATTTCTCTTTATTTGCTATTTTAGCATGTGTTGCGAAATTTCAAGAGCCGATCTTTTTGAATTGTTAGTTCTATTGTAATTTTGTCAAGTCTTGAATTTTAAGTTACAAATTAGAATCTAAGGTTTACATTGTATTGTCGTAACTTCAGTTGTTATGTTGAGAACGATATTGATAATTCATGATTTCAGTTGATAATCGAGGCAATGATATTTTTAATGTTTCTTTATTATTATAGAAATTTGAAGAATTTCAATTGAAATTTTGATTTCATAGGTTGGCCCAGTAGATACAGAAAAATTCATAAACTGATCTCTTCCTTTTTGTCAGAAATTATTTTTGTTCTGCTGTGATTTACCAATGCATTTAACTTTTGGTTAATATTTAGTACTATATAGACATTTTTCCTTCAGTTATTACTGAGGGGAACAAAAAGAATTTCAAGCCTCTAAGCACAATTGAGGTAGAAATGAAAGCAATAATTGTTATATTTGAATCTTCAAGCACAAAGCTGAAACTCGAATCATGCTTACCAACAAAAAAAATGTAACAGGTGAGTTTTCTTAGCTATCTATAGTTGAGATTTGATTCATTCCATGACTTTTGAATTTATAAGGCTGAAATATATGTAACTTGGATTTTCTTACTTCCTCGCAATTATGATCGTCTTAATGTTGTCCAATCACTTGACATATTTTCCTTGTTTTGGAATTTTTGGTTTCTCAGATGAATGGCACAGTCTTTCTCGACATGAGATCGCTCATTAGGAACTATGAAAGATGAACTAGCAAGGATGGTATGTTGGGTATTCAAGTTCTTTTGCAGCCTTAGGTCCGCCAAATTTACAGGTACATTAATATGCCACTTTCTGTTAGTTTACTTGATATGACTTCGACTTTAATTACATGAGATTAATGGATTTTAGTAGATATTTACATCAATTTAAATTTGTATTTGACGATTCATCTCAATATGGCTGTTGAGAATCATGAAATGACTACTATTTAGAGACTCCGTGTAACGTTATGATTATGATACAATATCATTTTGATTGTGTGATTTTCTTCTTTTTCTTTGTCACGTGAATTCAATGTTCATTTGGATATGAGAACTAAAATAAGTGAGCATGTTTGTTGTTAGTACATAATTCAAGTTCTACTGTTAGCACTTTTGAATTTGGTAAAAGAACCTCTGTTCTCATATTGGTGTCTCCATTATAGGTCTTGCACCAGCTAAGTAAGCTACTAAAGTACTTACTATGCTGTTTGATGTGCTTGTGTTTTGATCGACCACTTTTGTTGTACTTATAACTATGAGAAGAGATCTTTAATCATTGGGTTCATGATGTTTGCAATTGCTTTTATAATAATGATTTTAGATGTCACTATTTTGTATTGGAGTAATTGGGTTTTATAATAATTAATCACAACACCTGATAAGGTATGTGTATATCCTACCCTCCTCATAGCCCACTTAAGGAACTACAATGGATATGTTATTGTATTTATCATTTTCTTTACGAGTAGGCTACGGTCATTTTATGTAGAAAAATGCAGCAATATGCATTTAACTAATTGACATTATCCTATTTCTTCCTGTTCTTACTTTTAAAAAAATTGTACCTTGAAGGTTGTTCCTTTGCGTTCAAACATTAGATAAGTTAAAGTGTCTTTGTTTGGTTAGTCTATATAGATAATAACTTTAGGCCGATAGTTAATGCTTGTGCACCGCATGAAAAAACTGCAAACCTTAATTTTACATTTCTTGGAGTGTTATTTGGATGTGTTAGGTCTGCCTGATTTTTTTTATTATTAAAAATCCTCAGAAGATTTAAGTGATATGCATCCATTTTGGCTCTTTGACAAAGAGCCCTTGACTTGCACTAAAATGAAAAATATTTATAAGCAAAGCAATGTTGGAGCAAAAGGAGAATAGTTACAGATGATTTATATAGTTGACTCTAATTTTGTTCCTGATTGAAGCTTAGTTGAGTTCTTTCTGTTTTGAAAATTTTTAACAGTTTGAAGGATGATGCATATTATAAACAGACTCTAATGACTCTTTGGGCTTATAAGTTATAACCCAGGAAATGATCTCCATGACACGAGGTATACAATATTCCATATTTTTTTTAGTAATACAAATTTCTACAATGACACATTGATATACTATATTTACACTAGTTATTCCTTAAGAAGAAGATTGTTGTTATGATATAATAGTTTAAAAACGATCGAAGGGGAGCTAGGAACTTCTTAAATTCAAAAGGAGTTTTAAGTTTCTTTTCTATTTTGTGCTTTTTCGTAAATAAAAAAATTATACTCACTCACCTATATTCTAGGATAATCCTGGTGATATAAGGAGTCATCATTTCTCATTTAATATGTTTTTATTTCCTTTCTAATATTTTCAATAGACATCCTGTGAGGATCATATAAGTAGACCCTGCAAGCTGACTAATACCTTCATCAGTTTCTAGGCAGTGATGAGATCGAGAGAACTCAACAGCAGATCGAGTAAAGATATTGCCTCTTCATTCATAGTGTTTTAGCTCTGTTTCCCCACTTTTTGTTTTTGTATTAGCATTTAGACATGATAAATAACGTTGAATTTAATTTCTCGCATTGTCCTTCACCTTCTCCCTTACCCCTAAGGGGGAGACAATACCATTCTGTTGTCATTCAGATCCATGGGCTGCTTGATAGTGTATTTGAATGATGATCTGCTTCAGTTCCTTGATAAATCATAAGAAACTTCTTTCAGTTTCTCTATCAAAAATAACTTTTTCCAGTTAATGAATATATCTACATTCACGCTGACTTCTTTGTGCACATATATTCAAACATATATATATATATATATATATATATATATCATATTTAGCCATTTCTTGATAATTGCAATAAGATAACTTCGCTTATGATGTCGATAAATTATATGTGAAATCAAAGGATGTTCATTCCTTTATTTGAACATAAGCTAACTGGATCATAAGGTTAGTACTTTATGTACTTATATTCTTGTTGTAGGCATTTTGTGCGGCTTTGAAATTAACTGTCCATTACAATCTTAAGTAATTTTTTAGCGCTACATTTGAAGTACAAAATTGATCCTGAATTGGACATAATCTTTGGTGAGCATAGTCGGTGACTTTCTGGTGTACAAATGAAACATTTCAAGGTGCTCACTGTTCATTTCTTAGTAGTATTATGCTATGACATCGATTAACATGGGTGTATGTTATATAGTCTTTTATATTAACTTGATTTTGTTCAGCACCATTAATGTTGATTAGTTATTTTAGTTCTTTTAATTAAATAATACACTGATAAATTTGAGGGTATTATTATAAAAAATCACTGATGATACAAAAGATTTCCATAAGCCTATTAGTGTTCTGTTGCTCTTTTATGGTGTGGTTATTTTGTCTTTTTAATCTTTCTATAGTAATGGAATGTTACAAGTGTCTTGCAACTTTAAACTTTTTTTGCATAAGAGTTTATGGAGTATGTACAAATGCAACGTTTTATTTTTTATAGCTTTCTAATTTTATTTTTGCAGACCTCTTTATTTCATGTTTTCTCAGCTAATTGTTTTTTTACTAGCTTTTTAAAGGTACCTCAAAATACCTCCTTGCTATGTGATTTTTGGAATAGCCAAGGATGGCTACCAAGCTGTAGAGTGTAGCTCTTTCTTACTGAAATGATAAATCAAGACACGTTCAAAGATACATACATTTGATATGTTTAATGGTATATTTCTATTTATTTGTATTTTTTACATGTCGTAGAAATAACTATCTTATTAAGCACAATGATGTACACAGAAGATATTTTTCACATGTAACAATAGCTTTCTGGTAAATTTGTATCTGGATGGATTTAAAATGCTTTATTGTTTGAGTAGCAGTTGCCATTTGCAAGGAGTGTTGCTTTAGTTTATAGCTAGGTATTTTTAGTTTGATGACATACACCCGAGTGCTGATATCCCCGTTATTGTGTGTCCACTAGCTGATACCATGTAAGTAGGAACAACATTGATAGAAATATGCTCTTCAATGTAATTTATAATAGTGAACCAGAAGCCTCAAGCATTTTGATATGGTCAAATATATATGATTTTCAATTTTATGTCATAACTGTGGGAGTGTTGCACGTTCCCAGACGTCTGTATACCTTATATAAGTGTGTATGGGGTCTGGGGGGACATGTCTATTAAATGGGTAAATTACATAAATCTCATAGTTTTAATATGAAATTACAATCTATCCCTAATAAGTTTCTAATTACATTAATCCATTAAAAATTAAAAAAATCGGATACAATAATTGAAGCTCAGATACATTAATATGTAGCTCGGATATATTAAATATTGTCTCGGATACATTAAAAACTAACTCGGATACATAATATGTAGCTCAGATACATTAAATACTAGCTCGGATACATTAATATATAGCTTGGATACGTTAAAAACTAGCTCGAATACTTAATATGTAGCTTGGATACATTAAATACTGGCTCTGATACATTAATATGCAGCTCGAATACATTAAAGAAATAAGAGATTTTGGAGATTTTTAAAACTAATAGAGAACAATGGAAATAAGTGAAACAAAAGGTGTGTATTTCTGTAATTTGCGCTTAAAGGCATATATTCATATATACTAATTCCGTTTTGAGATTTTTCAGAATACATTTCTTCAGTGGAGCTGCTCAGGGACCCTGCGGTAGTGTCTCCGCCGCTACGATACTGCACCTGCGATGGAAGTTCCCTAGGTGCGGCTTATGGTCAACAGTTCTGCCGAGATCAGTCATTTCACATTTACGGAAACTTCAATCCATATAAAATATCTCTTAACCATCTGGAAACACATCTTTAGCCTATCCTTATGATATCACTCAACTCCGAGAGCAACTTTCAACATCCTATACCATTGCCATTGGAGTGAAGATTGGAAGCTTTAATTGTGAAAATCCTTAATCCTTCTTCAACTCTATGCTTTGTATTGACTATTCGTAGCCAGGTGTAGTAATTAATTTCAGATTTGAATATTTGTGCTATACATAAACAATATTTGGGTTTTGAATAATTCTATCTTGTACTTTTACATCTATTTGAATACTTTCTTATTTATGAAATGAGTGTTTAATTATCTAGTTAATCTCTTGCTTTAACTATTTTCCAAAGGGAGTGATCAACCCTTGGACTTTCCCATTTACTTCAATTGAGCATGAAAATGTTAGTTGAGGTTGAGAAAAATTAATTAACATGATTTGAGGTTTTAACCATCATCTTGTGGATTCGAGCTAGAAATAGTAGAATGTTCGTGTTGCTTAAATTGGAAGGTCTTTGTTGATACTTAGATAGGTTTGAAAGAACTAGTTGAGAAATATTTGCCTATGATCGAGAGATCGATGTGGGTGGATAATCGAGAATCCCGAGACATGTTAATTAGATAGTAAACAATTGTCTGCAATGGATCATATAGATATTGATTGATTAATTTCTCATTCCCAAATCTCCTTGTTATCCTAGGTTATGAAGGTCATTGATCAATTTATCCTTTATAGTTATTCTTATCCTCGTGTTCATTTTATATCAAAATTCCTCTCCTCCCCCAACCCCCCTCCAATTTTTTTTTACTTATATTAGTGGTTTGGATTAAAATAAGTGATTAGTAATTCCTTAACTTCTCAATTGCCCTTACATTATTTCTTGTGGGATTCGACGTCGACTCCAAAATGGGTATTAGTTTGCATATGACCGCCTACACACCACAATTTAGAGGTGTAGTTGAGCATTATAAAAATTGGCTTCGTTACCGGAAAATAATTTAAATTATTGAGTTGATTTGAAATTTGAGTATACTTGTTTCTATCCAAATTATGAATATGTGTTTGTGTTTTAATTTCCTTGTTTCTTGTGTTAGACATATGTTGTTTATTTTTGAAAAAAACTTGAGTTCTCTTGGGGATAAGGATGTTATGTATGGAGTAACTTTTGAAATAGAGAGATTTGAGTCATATTTCAACCATCTTTCAACATTCTGTTTGGTTAGGAGAATGAGAATCGAAATAAACGAACTTATGGTGAATCTGGAAGAAGTGGGGTCAACCCATGACATTTTGAAATTTGTCAAGTCAAGAAGACAAAATGAAATCACTCATTTGAAGGTGAAAAAGCGTAAAATACCTCAATATCGTTTTGTCTCGATATCACCACCCCATGGGCATTGCATCCATGTTCTTAATTCAAAATTGGGGAAAAGATTCATATCTTCCAAATAAAGACGTAAGGGGTAAAGTTGTTTGCATCGTGCCATGATGTTAATCAAGAGCTTGATGGGAGGTAACCCATCATTTCAGAAATTGAAGTTTTAGATATTTTCTTTGTTAAAATAGCTTAGCGTTTTGATTTCCGATTAATCTGCAAAGTTTCAAGTTTTTTGAGCTAAATTAGACAAGTACTTGAGATAGTCAACTACTGTAAATTGCTAAAATTAGTGCAGGGGAGCCATTCATGCGGAAAAATGCAATGCAGGAACAATGTCGTTGGAACGCTAAAACTTCGCAACTGCAAACAACAGAGGCACCTAGATATTAAGTCCCTCCAAAGCAGAGATAGTACGGCAAGAGAGGGTATCACAATAACAACTAGAATGTCGCATCTGCGACTGTCGAGTTTCTTTTCCAGTGAAAGTAGGTAAAACAATTGCACAAACTCAAAACCCTTTCACACACCCACTAAACTGTTCTTCTCCTCTTCCCTCTTAATTAATGCACATAAACATATGTGGTCTTTACTTTAAGAATTCACATTACTTTCTGTTACTAGTACAATTAAGGGACCTTAAAAATCAGAAGATGATGAGGACAAAGAGGTAACCCTTCTTGACATTAAGCGAAACCTGAATGTTTACTTTATCAAGAAACTGAAAAGTTCAGCTAATGTTTTGATTGACTCACTACGTGAGCTCACTACTGGAAAGGGCTTTTTTAGTACATTTTTCAAAATTAAAGAAATTTCTTTTTATCTGCTCAAATTTATGAATTTGGAGACAAAATTGCCTTAGTCAATGTTGAAAATATAGATCTTAAGGAGAAGTTGAAGAAAACCCTCGAGTCTAGTTCAAAAGCGAAGGGTGAGGCTTGAAGGCTTCAACTAGAACTAGAAGAGACCTTGAAAAGTCAAAATTGAATCTGGTTGTATCCCTAGAAAGAAATGCTCAACTAGAAAAGGACATGGTCCGTGTTAAGAAAGAGCTTAACAAATTACTTAAATAGACCACATACTCTAAAATGCTAGCAAGTTTAACGAGTAAGGGTCTAAGACGTCGAAAATTGAATCCTCCATATAATCCTCACAGTAAATATGCTTGTGATCTAAGGATTAGAGGTGTACAAAATTGAATCGAAAATCGAATCAAATCACAAATCGAGTCAAACCGAGAAAAAAACCCGACTAGTGGTTTGGTTTGGTATTGAAAAAAAAAACCCAACTATATTTGGGTTGGTTTAGTTTTAACTAAAAAAACTCAACCCGAGACCAAACCAACCCGACATATATATGTAATTTTAAAATTTTATTTTATACATAAAAATATTTACTTTGATATAATTTAAAAATATTTCTTATACTATTTCATAGTTTTTTATCTTTTAATATATTATTTCATGTTTAAAACTTAGAAGTCGGAATGGTCCAATAAAGATTATAGCTCATAGACGTTGATAATTATAATAAAACTTAAATCAAAATCAAATTAATACTAATGCAAAAAGAAATTAAAATCAATTCAACACTAAGAATGACAATAATATTAAATACGGAAAATGGTCATATTTACCCCTGTACTCTTAGAAAAGGATCATACTTGCCCTTCGTCATACTTTTTTGATATGTTTACCCTTGTCATCCAACTTTAAGGCCATATTTACCCTCCATCCGTTAAATCTCCATGTTTTCACATAATATTATTCACGTTGTGCCTATGTGGATTTTATTTTTATATAATTAAATCTCAATATTATTAAAATTATTTAACTCGCTCCATACATTAAACCCAGTCCACTAATCAAAATAAAACCCAACTTGATTCTTCTGCGTAAATTTCTTTATGGGCATTCTATTGGAACAAATGTAGAAAACTATATAGTATCTCCTCTTTCACATTAGACAATACTCAACGTTAGAACTAATACAGATTTTAGCATTCAATTAGATATTTTTGTTAAGTAAATTTAAAGTCAAGTTTCATCGCTAATCTTGATGCATAAAATTGATTATCTTAGCATTTAGTTCGATATTTTTGTTAAGTAAATTAAAGCCAAGTTTCATCGCTAATCTTGACACATAAAATTGATTAATCTGCATTTTATTAAAAAATAAGTAGAATTTCACAAACATTCTACATGTGCACTGTTATCTCGATGGTTTTAGACGGTGAAGAATGTGAAGTGAGGTTCAACAATGGAGATGGATGATTTAAGTTGGTTTCCGGTAGCTATCAATGGTGAAATGGGAAAGGAGATAAGATTAAATTCGAAGTAACTACCAGAAAACTTCTATATATCTAGAATATTTAATGTTGTTCGGGAATATATTTATTTGATGGATCTGCTTCGATGGTTCAGGATGGTGTTTCGATTTTCCGATAGTGATGGAGATCTCAGATCTGATTACATTACATTAACCCATCTGTCCCATACAAATATAAAACCCAAACCCACGATGGTTAAAGACTTGTTCTTGGGTTCATTAGTGGATGGGGTTTAATTCAATGTGGGTGGGCTAAAATGATTTTAATAATATTTAGATTTAATTAGATAAAAATAAAATCCACACAGGCATAACATAAATGATATTATGTAAAAATATGGAGATTTAACGGATGGAGGGTAGATATGGCTTTAAAGTTGGATGACAAGGGCAAATATATCAAAAAAGTATGACGAAGGGCAAATATGATCATTTTCTTAAGAGTACAAGGGTAAATATGACCTTTTTCCATATTAAATATTTGTTCTTTAGTTTTACATTGGTTTAGACAATTAAAATACATAATTTAATTTTAATTTTCCTTAAATATTTAGTAATGTAACTAATACTTGTTAAACTTATTTCAGCATGATTTAGTACTTTTAAATTATGATCATTTTCATTATGACTTTGCAATATTTATTTTATATGATGATTTCATTATTATTTTTTATTGAATATTCTAGTGTCATCAGTACTCATCTCATATTTTGTGTTATTTTCTTAAGAAACACCTTAGATAATTGTATTTTGGTTGAACTAAAAAAATATTTGGAGCACAAGTTAATTATATGTTTGTATGCAAACTTTACCGAAAAAATCCAAAAATCTAAAAAAGTTTGAGGTTTATTAGTTTGGTTTGATTTATAAATTTTATAAAAATTGGACACAATGATTTGGTTTGGTATTTGAAAAACCCGAACCAACCCGAGGTTGAAAAACCCGAAAAAATCTGAATTTTATTAGTTTGGTTTAGTTTATAAATTAAATTTTTTTACACAAATAATTTGGTTTGATATTTAAAAAACCCAAACCGACCCGATCATGTACACCCCTACTAATGATCATAAATAATTGTAAAAGATGTGCTTTGAATTGTAGTGCTCAATTTTGACTGTACCCCTCAATGGAAACCTTGCTGTTACTTCCTCCTTCTCCTGTGGGGTAAAAAAGAACAGCGTTAATCTTTGGAATAAGTATTTCCAGATTAAAAGTTTCTTTTTCGCTTTTTAGGGTGTATTTTGCATGATAATAAAAACTTTCATGTTTTTTTTCTAGAAGATAATTAATGGTCTTGAGTCAAAGTCGGGAGGTCAAAATTTGGATTTTGGGTTAGGATTGAGGTTGAAAGTCGGATCACAGATCTAAACTCATTTCGGATGGTGATGTTTAAAAAAAGTTTTGATTTTTTCCCCTTACTGTATGTATATAAGTCATTTTTCTTAAATAAGAAGAATAAGTTCATTTGAAAAACATTTTTCAAAATATTTATTCAAACCAAACATTAGAAAATTGAAAAACAATTTATTTTTTTAAAAAAAAATTCTTTATACCAAATATAGTTTTAATCAGTGTCCTTTTTCAGAGGTGTTTATACCTTTACATCCTTTAGGAAAAGTGCAATTGAAAAATACGAGTTGATAAATATTTAAGTCACTTTTAAATGATTGAATAATCAACCTATTTAAAATGAATTAAATTAAACGAATAACCATAAATTTTACCACCCCTAATCAGAGAGTTCAACACCACTTACCCAAAATGTTTGGAGCATTTAGTAGAGTGCCTGTAGTAGGATATGCTTTGCCAAACCAATAAGGCACCTAATTGGACCAATCATGGATACTTACTACTCCCTCCGTTCCATATAGATGGACATTTTCTATTTTACACGGTTATTAAGAAATTATTAATAGATTGATCAATTTTACTATTTTGCCCTTTGTTAAACTTTCAAAGTCATATTAATTATAGGGGTAAAATAGAAAAAAATTAATTAATTCTATCCTGATTTATTAATTCAAGTAATATGAGACAACTACTTTTAGTGAGGAGACATCTAATATGGGATGGAGGTAGTAACTTTTAATTTCAAAGAATCTATTATTGAATAAGATAGTTGATAGGGGGAGACCCCTTCTCATAGACAAGGGAAGCTCAATAGCTGTATTTTTAAGTCGGACTTGTACAATAAAGAGAGGACACAATCCCCAAGCTTGCACCAGTCCCTATTACATTGCTTGATGCCCACCTTTTCAAATATCCCGGAGAAAAGTTAGAAAAATTCAAACTCCTTTAGAACTCAAATGCCTCAAATAATAGTTGTAAATTAAGATGCGTAAGGCTGGGGAATACAACTTCACATACTTGATGCATTTATATGACTATATCTCTTCTTTCATGGAAGTCGATATTATCAAGCTAGTCAATTTAACATCAACATGGGTTGTAGAGCAGTGGTGAGACTGCTTCACCCTTAATCAGAGATTTCGGGTTCAAGCCTCGGGTATGGAGAGAATCTTATTAGGAGCACCAAAAAAAGAGAAGGAAATTTCATAAATAGCAAAGCGATTAAACTTAAAATTATATGATTTATACATGGTTAAAATAATTTTTTAGGTATATGTAGTAGATGTCGAACCCCCTTCGGCTACTTCGTGAGTCTATTTTTTTAGATTTTGGACCCCCTTATTGAAAATTCTGGCTCCGCCACTAACGCTCCATAGCTATAATTTTGTTTGCTATGCGTATTTCCGGTCCTAATTATGCTTCATAGCTATAGTTTCATTTGCTATGAGTATTTCCATTTGTATAATTTGCTTGCCAATATACAAACAGAGTAAGTATATACAAATTATGTATTTATATATTTAGGAATTTTTCAGAACTTATACAAATCAAATGTATCAACATGATAATTATATACAAGTTATGGTAAGCATATATAAATTCTGGATTTATACAATTAGAACCGAATCATACAAATTCTGGATTTATACAATTAGGAGCCGAATTATACAAATTCTGGACGTGGGCCACGTAATTATGATTGTAATTACGTAAACTGTAGTTATGTTACTAATTAACTAGTATATATTTGCTTATTCGCGTAAATTTTAGTGTTTGGAATTGAGATCAATAAACGATTTAATAAACCTTAGGTCAATTATGAAAGGATTAAATTCGTTAAGGAAACACAGTTTTCTATTGAGCTCGGAACCTAGTTAATCTAACGTTTTTTCTGTTTCCGAATGCAGGAATTGTTCAGTTATAATGGTGGATAGAGTGAGAAGACGGTGTTGAAAGCGATCAGAATATCAGTAATTTGACAAATGAGAACCATTTGGACTCCTTAATGTTCACTTTGGTTCCTAAGAATTTTATCTATATGACAAAATTCTAATCAGAATCACATATATTGTGCATTAAATCCTAACAAAAAACACCAATTCTAAAAGATCTAAATACTAAGTTCATTCAAATTTAGTAAATCAAATGAGTTGCGTAGAATATTGAACTTGAACGCATAAAATTCAAAATTTGGATCTGCCTACAAATATAAAAGTCAAATGCCTCAAATAATAGCGTGACGTGGGTCGTGGGATTGCTCCTACATGAAAGTATGTTAGCACGAACCAAACTCCTTTAATTATAAAGCTGCCTAGTAATGGTTCATATTATGTGTTCATTCTTCAAAATAAGATATGGAGAAAAGCAAGACGCCATATGCAAATGCTACCTTGTTAGGACCTAAAGCGCCTAAGAAGCACTTTGTGCTAGTTCATACGGCATGTCATGGAGCCTGGTCCTGGTACAAGATTATATTGTGGCAATGATGCGATCTTCAGGGCATAGTGTAACAACTCTGGACTTGGGTGCTTCAGGAATCAACTCAAAACAGGCCTTAGAAATTCCACATTTATCTGATTATTTGAGTCCGCTAATGGAGTTCATGGCTTCACTTCCTGATGATAAAAAAGTAGTACTTGTAGGCCATAGCTTTGGTGGACTCGTCATTTCTAAAGCGATGGAAACTTTCCCAGAAAAGATTACAGTTGCTGTATTTCTTAGTGCTCTAATGCCTGCTCCAAATATCAATGCAACCACCATGTACACTAAGGTACTAAGGTAGATGATCGCTTTATTATGCTTGTTTAAATTCATACATGTTTGAATTTAAATGTCTTCGTTATAGGCAGTCAATGCAACGATAGCTCAACTTGGTACTAGTGTTACATACCATAATGGATCGACAAATCCTCCAACCACTCTCGTCTTAGATCCGAAGTACTTGGCAACTAGTGTTTATCAGCTGAGCCCAATTACAGTAAGAAAATCATGATACTAATATATACTGTACTGTGTCATTTGAGTACTTAATCACAACATCAACTTAATTGGAACTGATTAAATTGTTCTTTTATTATCATTCTTGGTGTTAGGATTTGGCACTGGCCACTACACTAGTAAGGCCATTTTACTTATACAGTGCAGAAGATGTTTCTAAGGAGATAGTTCTTTCAAGCAAAAGGTATGGATCGGTTAGGCGAGTGTTCATTGTTGCTACTGAAAATGAACATCTAAAGAAGGAATTTCAACGGTTGATAATTGAAAAGAATCCACCAGACGAAGTGAAAGAGATCGAGCGCTCTGACCACATGACCATGATGTCTAAGCCCCAACAACTTTTTACTACACTTCTGAGCATTGCTAATAAGTATAGCTAAAGAGCTGTTAATCCACGTATCTGATGATTTTATATGGCGATCTCAGTTCTACCATAGATCAGAGGTCCCATTACCGAGCTAGTTAATTTGATACTTCAATCATTTTCTTTCAGTTGTTATTTCCTTTCATTGTAATTTTAGTATTTTGGAATTGATATCAATAAACGACATCTATTTCCTGTAATTACTTAATTTAGGTTCAAAACTAAACAATTAAATCTCATCAATGTGTTTCATCTCGGTAACTATCATTTAGACCACCGTATTTATAATACATAATGTATTCAAATGTTTTGATTTGAAATTGTTTAAACTTTGTGAACAATTTGACGAACTAAAATTCTGATGAATGTAATGATTGAGAAATCTGTTCAAGATGTCTTCTGTTCTTGTGAAAGACGGATTAAAGTATCATTAAAATGTTGTTCAAACTTTTAATTTGGCATTTCAACCATGTTCTTGCACCAGCCCTCTACTACATTTCTTGCCCACCTCCTCAAATAATAGCCAAAGTGGGATTGCTTCTGCATGGAAGTAAGTTAGCAGAAACCGAACTCCTCGGATTATAAAGCTACCCTTGTAATGGTTCATATTGTATGCTCATTCTTCAAAGAAGGACACAAAGATATGGAGAAGAACAAGTTTCTAACAAGTTCGAATACTTCTGTTGTCATATGCAAATGCAACCTTCACAGGGCCTAAAGCTAAGAATCACTTTGTGCTAGTTCATAGGCCATGCCATGGAGCCTGGCCCTGGTACAAAATATAGCACTGATGAGATCTTCAGGGCATAATGTTACAGCTACTGACTTTGGTGCTTCAGATATCAAATCCAAGCAGGCCCTTGAAGTCCTACATTTGTCCGATTACTTTACTCCCCCAATGAAATTGATGGATTCTCTTCTTGCACAAGAAAAAGTGGTTCTAGTAGGTCATGAATTTTGTGGTTTTGCCATTTCTAAAGCCATGGAAAGCTTTCCGGAAAAGATTTCAGTTGTTGTATGTTGTATTTTGGTGATTTAACAAACTATAGAGTAATAGGATCTGGTAAAGGAATCTGATCCTTTGAGCTGTAGTTGTACTAGACAAGTCAATGGACTGCAATTGTAAAGCTGCTGAAACTGTGCGTAGTGGTAGGTGGGCACCTGCTACAGAGGTGCGAAGTCCTCGACCAAAGGCATGGTACTAAGTTGTTTTGTATCTCTTATACATTAGACACGTTGACAAAAAACAACCTAGTTTTTGCAATAAAAAAATTCAATAGCAAAAGCCATTTTCTCAAGAAAGAACCATTCGCATATATATCAAGGGACCTGATCGAGTGCAGCAGAGTCTCGAGTTGTTATATGAGTTTAGTGTCTTGTGCTCACATGTTGTAAGATCTATTCCTATATATGTTATAAAGAAGATTAGATCGTATCAGCTTATTTCACTTTTAAAGAGTTGAGTTCATGGCTAGAGTTAGTCGTGTTGTAACTGCTTGAAGGCTATGTTACCTAGAGATAGTTGATATAGGGGGTGATAGAGCTAAAGCTTTGAGTCTTGTAATAGAGGTATTATAAAGTCTGTAGGATTAAGAGTTGAATCCTTTGTGAGTACTCGAGTTTGTATTCACGAGTTGCTTGAAGTTAGTGGAGCTTTGAGATATCCTGTGTGACATGTCGTGGTTTTTCTTCCCTTGAGCAAGAAAGTTTCCACGTAAGCATATGTGTTTATTACTTCAAGCATTTACTGTTCTTTATATTACTATCATAGTCAGGGGAACTGGTCAACTGACTGACGGTGGACTCATACAAGCAAACAATTGGTATCAGAACTCTCTATACAGCAAACACCAAGAGAGGATCTTACTCAGATGGTTGTTCCACCAAACTTGGAAGAAGGACAGTCAACCACCTGACCCTGATTCAATGGTCAATACTATGGTTGGTGGAAGACTAGTATGCATGATTTTATCATGGATGAAGATAGCAAGTTTTGGGACATCATTCTAGATGGACCTCATGTTCCTATGAATGAAACTGAGGAATGAGAAATAACCAGACTGGTTCCTAAGACACGAAGGGAGTACAACGAAGCTAATAGGAAGAAGATCGAAAAGAATTATAAAGCAAAGAAATTACTTGTCTGTGGTATAGGACATGATGAATACAATTAGATCTCTGCATGTGAGTGTGCCAAAGAAATCTGGAAAAGATTGAAAATAAGGAACTAGTCAGGTGAAAGAATCTAAAGTGGACATGCTCACAACTCAGTATGAAAACTTCACTATGAAGGAAGGTGAAACCATCCAAAAGATGCACACCAGGTTTACCTCCATCATAAATGAGCTACACTGCATAGCTGAGACGATTTGTCCAAGCAAGCAAGTGATAAAGCAAAGTTTATGTCATTACTGAAGACAGGGATCTTAAAATACTTGCTATATATGAATGAGTTAACTGGAAACTTAAAAACTCATGAGCTTAACAAGCAACATGATCAATATAAGAAGGATCTGAAGAAAGAAAAAACCCTGGCTGTTAAGGCTTTCTCAAGGTGAGTTCAGTGAAATATGGCCTATCTGACTCGAAGATTTCATAAGGTCGTAAGTAGAAATGATGGGTTTAATTATGAGAAGAGGAAGTGGAAGTAAACCCACAAATGAAAATGATCTCTGTCACGAGTATGGAAAACTAGGACATTTCATAGAGACAACCCGATGCAAAATGTGAAGTATAAAGATTATGTTAAAGCTGGTGGCGACAAGGAAAAACGAAGGGACCAGATCCTAGACAAGTCCAAAAGAAGAGCTGCAGTTGACTACGTTGTCAAAAAGGCTCTTGCTACTTGGGTAGACACATCAAGTGAATCCTATGAACCTGACACCTAGAGGATCATGAAGATGTGCTTGACTCATTGTTTGCTCTTTTGGTAAAATCAGAAGCTGCTTGATCGACTACCTTCGAATTGGAGGACTACACTAAGATTGCTTGATCGACTACCTTGACAAGGAGCTGGAAGAAGACACTGTAATGAAGGAGTAGCTAGTTATGTATTGATGTTAGTTTTGTCCTTTAGATAGTTAAATTTTTAGTATGTTTTGTGGAGAAGTAATTGGTCAGCTCTTACTTGGATTTGTAAGTAACAATTTTTGGTATTAATAAAAATGTCAGTTTCTACGAAAAAAAAAAAAAACTTACGTATTTTTAAGCATCAACAACCATGTCATCAATTACAAGCATTTCTAAAGACCAATCAACAAGTATTTAACTTATGAGCAAACATAATTCTACGTCAATCCTAACTCCAATTATAACCTAGGAATTATTTCCCTCTCCAACCTTTTGTATTCCTATCCACGACCAGAGATTTAATTCTATTATTTTACATATAAGAATTAACAGAAAGTACTTAAAATAACATACTATATGAACAAGAAAAGCCATAAAAACACAGGGAAATCGTGTTTGTCAATCGACACTAGCCTTTGTAATAAATTAATCTTTACTTTTGATTTTTTTTCTCTAAATTTTCTATATTTTCAAATTAACATTTTCGTTAGATTTTTAACTTTTGTTAATGTGAAGAATCAAAATTGCACATTTATATTAATTGTCGATTAATTATGATTAATCGAATATATATACATGACCAAAACTAGAATATATTCTAAAACACAGGGACTAAAACTACTATACCCTAGAGCTATATATGCAATAGAGAAAAGGGCTATGGAATTGGGTCGGGGCAGATTGAATTTTTTTTTTGATGAGTTGGGGATTAATTTTTATCCAATAGGAGACGCCACCTAATAAATAATAACAATAATAATAAATAAAAATGGATGTTAGTTTGAAGGGTACAAATGGGTTCAAAAGGTGGATTAAAGGGTATTTTTTAACCAACGAGATGAGTAAGGGATATATTTAAATATTTTCAGATAATTTAAGGATATTTAAATATATTTATATTACTTTTTAAATATATTAAATTTAATGCTTTAAAAAATATATTTGATATTGAATAGTATCAATAGCAAGAATAAAATAGACACAAACAAATAAATAACTCATTGATTTTTCAAATTAGACAAGAATTATCGAACATCTACTTTTAGTATATATAGTAAACATGTAAAGATCGGATGGAGAGAGTAATAAAGAAGAAGCAAGCGTAAGTACCTTGCCAAACTAATTAAGCAAGCACATCTTTTTCTTTTTATAAAATATTTATAAAAATAATATATATTAATATGAAGAAAAAAAAAAGGTTTTATTTTTCTATCTTTTTGATAACTCGTTTGCTATAAATAATAGGTGGAGGAGGACAGACACTCTTCACCCAAAAATTAAAAGAAAACAAGCTACTAATTAATTATCCATAATGGCTGTTAGTTTCCTTGCTTACCTACTAATTATTCTTGGTGAGATTTTCCTTTATTTTATTTTTAATTTCTCGGTTTATACATACACAAGTAGTTTTATGTTTTTCCTTAATATATATTTGTTGTAGGAATATTTCTACATGTTTGGTGCTTTGGCTTGTACTAAAGAATGTGGTAATCTTGGCTTTGGGATATGCCCACGTTCAGAAGAATGGCCTATACTTTACACTTTAGCTGTTTCCTAAGCTTATTAGATAGAGTGTAGAAAATGCTATACTACCTTATAGAGGGGAATCATTGCCAATACCTATGTATTGATAAAGAGAAAATTCCTTCTTATCACAAAATTAGTAGATTTTAAGACCATGGGAGTAGGATATAAACTTGTAAAACTACAATTATTATCCTTCTCAGTGTCTTGCTCCTTGCTTATGGTGTATTTAGTCATTCAGTGATGGTTTGGTCTAAATTTTCTTAATTCTTGATATCAAAGATTTGTAGTATTAAGGAATTCCAGTACCACATAGAAGCAACATAGTTTCTTTTCAACAAAGCTCCGTTTGAAACAATCAAAAAGAAAAGTAAGACACATAATTTGAATCGAATGAAATACCATTCTGATGAGGAAAAAGTTCATTGTGCTCAGAAGTTCAACCAACTTTCAACTTTTTGTCCTTTTTTTTTCTCTTTTCTGCTTCCTCTTACTCCTAAAATCTATTCCAGCTTTCATACTTGCTAGACAGAAGGTGTTGTGTATTTTCCTATTTATTTAGTAAAAGGTAAGACTCATATAACTCTTAAGCTTACTTTAGCTGGTATGATTTACAATAAGTACTAGAAACATAATAACTTAGGAAAAGAAGATGTGGATTTAAGGGAATGATGAAGATCAGTATAGATCCACGTTGCACGAGGTGAGGAATGTGTTAGGGAGAGATGTTAAAGAAGTTCAAGAAACACAGTCGTAGAATTTGGCAGGTGATTGTCCGGGCTTTAGAAAGAATCAGTATTGTGTTATGCTTATTGAAATACTTCAGTAAGGTGTTATGTTTCCATAATGCTTCATACCTAGCTTCCGATATGTGTGATATTGCAGCTGTCAGGATTGCCCATATTGGTGCATCCTTGGATGTCTTGTTAGTAGCAGCAGCAGAATGAGCACCCTTTCACAGAGCTTTCATCCCTTTGTAGGACTTCATGTGGGCATGAGGTTTCTCTGGCTTGAATGGTTTCCCACATTGCCTGCAACACACATTCATAAATTAAATACTATGCTGACATTTAAGAAAAGTTACTCCCTTCGAACCACTTTACTTGTCGAATTTACTAAAAATAGATAGTTCAAAATAATTGTTAATTTATAATTGTGTATTTTCCTCATGCCTTGAATCATCCATTTCCACAGTATCCAACACTACATTTGTTCTTCATACCTCAAATCTTCTTCTAGTACCAGCAATTGTCTTATTTAGGTGTATATTCCCATCAGTCAGCCCCCTTTATACACATTGTTATTCATTTTACTCATAGGTTATCAACTTTGTTGGCTATATTCCAGACATACTTTCATGTTGCAGCTTCATTCCATAACACACAATCAGTGATCCCAAGTCATCCTTTTCTTTTTCGCTTGCATACTATATCCCATGAAAGGAGAAATTCTGATAAGTTACCAAAATCAAATTCTGAAAATCTATAATTTGCCATTCCTGTAATATTTCTTATTCACAATTCCATTGTAATTCTATCCCATTTTCCAGAAAATTGGGAATACCCTTATCGCCAATTCTGCTGCATATTACTCAATTTGTTTCGACCTACCTTTCAGATTTCGTCTTCCTAAATTGATAAGAATTGCTTATTTCTGGTTTTTAATTTGTTTCAATGTTTGAAAATCAGTTTCTTATGGAGGTTGTGAAAGGAAAACTATGGATATGATATAAATAAGCTTAACAAACCTTTTGGTTGGTGAAATATGATTATTTGCTTGGTATCTGATGACTTTATGGATTGCAATTTATTTTATTCTTTGAACCCTAAGTATTGAAGGATTGGTGACTTAATGTGAGGACATTGCTTGATATTTTAGGCATAGATTGAAGAAAATTATTTGAAAGTTACTTATTGTGATCAGTTCAGCCCATGAATTTTGTTTGTTGGAGTGTATTTTTCCTGCAAACAACTTTTTATCTTTCAGCACTTGTTTAGGTAGTGAAAAAATAATAGACCAGTATACATGTATATGCAGCAACTTGGTATTGACCAGTTGAAGCCTACTAGTGAAACACAGGTTCCTCGAGCCTCACATTTTCACCTTGGCTGTCATTTTTCCTAATAACACATCGCAATCTACAGCATTTAGTGTTCTAGAAGTGATGGGCACGCCCAGGTATTTAATTGGTGGTTACCTCTGGCGTATTCAGACAATTAACATATATCATTTACCTCTTGTTTTCCCATGATGGAAGTATAAACATTAAACTTTGTAGCGTAGTGAGCCATGTGACCTCTGAGAATGTTTTTATTCCTTATCTTATTAGCATTAACACATATGTTATATTCCCTCCTTTGCAAAATATGAGCATGTTTATCTGCAAAACAAAAGTGTTTCAGTTTCAGCCACCCATATCATCAACGCCTTGTGAAGTACTTCATGCACACCTCAAATAGCAGTGGGGATATAGTTCGTATATATGTGTAGCTTCATATTATGCATGATTGATTTATCTTTGCAAAAACTTGGCGTTACAATGTATGAAAAACATAATGTAATGTTGCAGATTCTACTTTATATTATCTTATAAATTTGTTTTCTCTTTTTTACACAGGTATAAAAGGTGAGAATTGAATCAAGACTAATGCAAACTAAGTATCACCACATTATTGGTACTTTGGAAGAAACTTCTACTTTTCAGTCTCAGTTTAGGAATAATATTTCTTCTATTTCAGTTAGATTTGCTTGTTATTGGACTTATTTTATTTTAATTTAAGGAGCTTGTAATGACATATTACCTTCATATATTTTACTCGTTTTCAATTGTATGTTCATGGGTGGATTTCATTATTATCTAGCATGTTTTCTTATTTAATTTTAGATTTAGGCAACTCTATAATTTAAAAAATAACATTGATATAAAATAATTAAATGTCATCAATGAATGCAATTGGTGACAAAAGATTTCATCATTAAAGGTAACTTTTAGCAACGATTAAATCAAACTTCTTAAGACAAATATTTTTTTCACGAAATAAATAAATTCGCCATTTAGTGACAAAAATATATTTGTCGCACTTTCCTCCTTTTTATTGAATACAAATTATTTTTTTTATTTTATGACAATTGTAATTGTCACTAATCATGATAATTTATTGTGACAATACATGTTGTCGGTAAAAACATTATTTTTAGTGACAAAATGATAGATTTAACCACAAAATTATCAACCTTCTTTATAATAATAAATTTGTCCCTAATTTATACATTTAAGGACAAAATGATTTTTTGTATATAAAAAATAGTCATTAGTGATGATATCACATTTATTCAACTACGAAATATATATCACTTTAGAGACAATTGATGTCGTCACTGATTAACCTAAATAATTAACGACGATATAATTTTGTCGATAGTAATAACCTTTTTAGTGACAAAACATACTATTAACTACGAAAAAATTATTTTTTTATCACAAATATATTCGTCACAAATGTTTATTCATTTGGGGACGATTTTTCTTTTCTGTAGTTAATATAATACCTTTAGCGACGAAGCACTAAATCGTCTTTGTATACTTTTAGTGACACACTTTAGTGACGATTGATTGACGAAATTTTTTTCGTCACACAAGATTTTTAGTGATGAAATACGATTTATAGATGACGAAATTATTCGTCTCTGATAATCAAATTTGTTGTAGTGCTATAAGGGTTGTAATTATTATAATGTTTTTGGGACTTTTATTTGTGAAGGACAATTTGACCCAAAAATTCAAATGCTTGCCCCCTAAACTGTGATCCAAATATTGCTATTTAAGATGTCCCTGTTCAGAAGGAAAAAAACTAATTTATCCCACCGAATGTATCACATGCTGCACGGGGTACAAGGGTTGCTACTATTTCAGTAAAAATGGCAAGTTTGTATGTGAAGGAGAGAGTGATGAACCCAAGGCATATATGTAACCCTAGACTTGTCCACAGCATATGGCATCAATAATATGCGTTGTAGTTTTAAATTAATGTATGAAATAAAAGCATGCACACATAATGTCATGCTAATCACTATAATGTGGGCATCAAAGTTGTGTGTTATGCGTAATTACTAATTATCTGAATAAGAGAAAGGATCATCCATAATTCTTATCCTAAATGAATGTCAAGTGTCTTTATAATTCTTTAATGAACCAGATCATGCATTTTATTAACCAATCCATATATATATATATATATATATTATTAATCATAGTTAATATCAATTGGGTTAGAAAAATGAATCTAGTCCATTAATAAACTATTAAAGGGGGTGTCTATTAGGGGAGCTGAAGTCTATTAGGATCGCATAGAGAGATATTTATATATCGCAAGTAGACGAAGATTTTATGAATAAACTCATCTAAAAGGATTTTTAGATAAATATTTGGTCTTGCCATGTTTAGGCATGTTTTGCTAATCATTAGGGGATAGTTAAAATAAGAACGTAAAAAACATACATTTTTAATAATTCAGATAGAAAAATTAATAAAGTGAGATAATTTATCCTTTGATATATCCGAAACCATGCATGATATATATAAGGAAAATAGATAGAGAAATATTTTTTACATCTGTAATTGTTGAATATGTAAACAAGTTAATTCAAGAAGCTAGGAATATAAATATTGAAGAGTTTATGATTATTATTATTATTATTTTGATGTTCAATGAAGTTTTTTTAATTTCATATTGAAGTATACAAATTTGGATCCTTCCGCTAACATAAAATTCTTCTTTGTTTTCTACTAGAAATTTTTGTTTCTGTGCCGTAGTTATCTTTAATATATTGTGGTTGAGGAAATTTATTGCTAGAAACGAAGGATTGACAATTTTTTTTTGAAAGCAAATATATATGAAAATATACTGTATATTATTTTAGTCATGATTAAAACGTGGCCTTAATTGAATCGTCTTTCTCATTCATTTTTTCAAATGCATATCAGGATGATTGGCATTTATCTATTTTTAAAATTAATTTAAGGGTTCAAATTAAATTTCACTTAAAAGTGTCTTAACCGTAGTTAAAGGTTTACTTTTAAAAAATGACTATGAAAAATCTAATCTTCCACGAATCGAGAAAGAGATATAGATTTATGTTAGGGGTTAACAAAAAGATTTGTGTAATATTGGTTTGGATAAATTTGGAGTTAACGGGGGCTACGACGTTAAAAATGGTAGTTGTAGTTCGTCCATAAATGGGCGACTTATCCTGTTTAGTGTGTACTCTTAGAGAGAGTCCCTTTTGATATTCAGGGTTCAAAAAGTGTTCATTTTGATGACTCTCCATTATTGTCCATCAATTAGATACAATATAATAATTCCATATGAAAGAGATACTATTTTATTTTTGTACGTTGTATCACTCTTCATACGGGTTATCCAATTTACGCTGCATTGGACCATCTGTTTAATTCACAAATATCTTCTATTTGTAAAAGTAATTCTATCCACTTTAATTACAAAAATTAAAGTGATGGGCAAATAACCATTTTGTCTTTGTATTATTGGTTTGTTTCAGTTTTGATTCATGTATATTTTGATTAAGCATAATTAATCTTTAATTTGTTTCATCCTAAACTAATGAAATCATTACTTAAAAAAAAAATAAGAAAAAAAAACACACTCAAGGGTAAATGCGCTAAGAAATCTGGTTGAATATAATTCAATCCTTCTAAGAGATCTTATAGCTATACATGCATAATAATAATAATAATAATAATAGAAAGTTAAAATATGATATATGAACAAGAAAAGCCACAAAGAGGGGGAGAAGATAAATTTTGATCCAATTTGATTATATTTGAATTGAATGGTATGAGTTGGCGATAATGATGACTTCAACATCGTGTTTGTCAATAGAGGCTAGCCTTTCTTTTAACAAATTATTCTTCATTTTTGAATATTTCTTTAAAAAAAAATTCTATATTTTAAAATTAACAATTCCATTAAATTTTTAACTTTTGTTAGTGTGAAAAATCAAAATCACATGTTTATATTAATCAAAGATCAATTATGTTTAGTCGAATCATATATACAGTCTATAGAGATCAAATCTAAAACAAATCTATAGTTCATGGACTAAAATTATTATTTCTCCTAAAGCCGATATTTATGCAATCGACTCCCACTTATCACATGGAGAAGAAAATTATTGCTAGATAACAAATATTTCAAAGTGTTCCCGTTCAAAGGGACATACGATAATTTATCCACCTGTTGTACGGGGTACAAGAGTTGCTACTATTTCGGTAAAGATAGCAAGTTTGTTTGCGAAGCAGAGTATTGAACCCAAGGCATGTACCCTGAAATGTGACCCTAAAGTTGTTTACATGACTTGTCCATCTTCTGGATTAGCCAAACTTTATCAAGTTTGCGTTAATTGTTGCACTGCAGGAGAGGGTTGCAAACTCTATGGATATGATGGATCTTTAGTTTTTGTATTGGGGAGCCTCAGAGCTATATATCTGCATCATAAGGCATCATCAATAATCATATATCATATCATATCATATATTTATATAAAAGAGAACTAGGCCAGTCTGCGTGGCGCCACCACAAGCTAGAAATTCCTTTTCAATTTATTTATTTCCAAAAATAGTCTTCATCTTTCATGAAAAGATCTGACTTTTATGAAAAGTTATGACTTTTACTAGAGTTGCGACTTTTATGAAGAGTTACCCAAAAATAGTCATCTCCTTTCATGAAAAGATGTGACTTTTATGAAGAGTTGCGACTTTTATGACGAGTTACGCCTTTTATGAAAAATTGTGACTTTTATGAAAGGTTCTGACCTTTCCGAAGAGTTGTAACTTTTCAAAGAGTTGAGACATTTTCGATAAGGCACAATAAGCATTCGTTCACACTGTCATTTGTTGTCTATAAATAGAGGGATTTCCTCTCATTTTAAAACAACGAAAATTCTGAATTTCTTCTTCTTCTTCTTCTGCACAATTAAATATTCAAGTACTTTGCTCCTGTTGAATGGCTCACTGACACCATTGTTTTTGTATTAATATACTTGTGAATAAAATCGTTCCATCCTGAGAGGATCTATTCCATTAAACCTCGGGTACTAGAGGGGAATAATTTCCTTAAGGGGACACTATGCATTCAGTAGGCTCAATTTTTTTCCTCTCTGTTTCATTCTATTGTTATAGATCTTGGTATTATTTTTTTACAGTCATTAATTAATTTATGCTTATAATTTTAATTGTTGTTTTTTAGTACATGTTTTAAACTTAGTTGCTTATGTTTTTGCAAAGTTATTGTTATAAGTATTTGTTAGTACATATAAATATTATTTATTTATTAGAAAATTTAATATCTCATGTTGATGTTCATCTAATTTCCCAAAAATATCAAATAGTAATACTTCCTTGAGACAAAATGATTAATTATAAAATTAAATTAAAGATGATTGATTGAAGGATAAATGATAAAATGTTAAAATTATTATTTTTCTTTATATTATTGATGTTCGTTACTACGTAATCTTGTATGTAAGATAATATAATGTTTTAATTTTAATGATTATAGATTATAAGTATTATTTTATAAATGATGTGAAATCAAATTTCCGCGCGAAGCTCGGATAATTTTACTAGTATAATATAAATGAATTGTTGAAGCGTGACACCCATAAAAAGAAATTTAAAATCATTAACCAAAGAGTAATCTATCAATATAAAATAATGTCAATAGTTCGTTTATTTTGAATTAGAGGGAGTAATAACCCACTCATATGTAATTAGCTTTATCGTTTCATGTAGAAAAATAGTCACAGAACATGATTAATGTGTGCTAAATATAATGTTTTACCATATAAATAATAAAGTATTTAACTTAGGAAAATAGTCACAAAACATGATTTATTTGTGTGTGCTACAAATAAAGTTTTACTATATCAACAATAAAATATTTAATGCAGGAGAATAGTCACAAAACATGAGTTGCAAAATTAACGACAGGAAAAAGACAAGAAATAGGACTAATTAGTGAAGAAATTAGCAAAAAGTAGATGGCTACTCTTTCTTTTTTATCACATAAAGTTAATTTGCGATAATTAATTACTTAATTATTGCTCCTATCACTATACCTTCGAAGAAATTTGATAATTCATTGATTTTAAAAATTGTTAACTTTGAATATATATTCAATAGAAGAAAAACATGGCTAGTACAACTTTCACTATATTTGTTGGATCCATTATTGACTCTCTAGGGTCGTGTAAATCCTAGTTAATCTTCACTATTATCTAGGTATAACCAACAATAAAATTCAGCCACATAAATAAAGATTGAGGGAGTAACAATTATTAATCATCTTAGTTGGTTGGCATGTTTTATTAGTAATTACGGATAGATTTATTATCGTCCTTCAACTAGATACAATTATTCCATTAATTATGCTTAGTCGAATCATATAAAGTTAGTACTAATATTTAACTTTAGATAGGCCAACAATTAAATTCAGCCACATAAATAAATATGGAGGGAGTAACAATTATTAATCATAGTTTGTTGGCATGTTTTATTAGTAATTACGGATAAATTCATTATCATCCTTCAATTAGATACAAAAATTTCATTAATTATGCTTAGTACTCGATTCATATATACAAGGATCAAAATGAAAATAAACTTATAATTCATGGACTAAAATTGTCTTTTCCCCTAAAGCGATATATGCAATTGTGGAGAAGAAAATTGTTGCTAGATGACAAATATTTCAAAAACAAAAAATTAAAGATAGCAACTTAGGAAAAGTTAAGCTTTCTAATAAAGAATAATAAGGAAGCGTAAGTAACTAGCCAAACTAATTACACTAACAAACACATTTTTTTCTTCTTTATCAATTGGAGGCTAGTTATAATATACATGAAAACGTTTTAGTAGCTATGTTAGGATAGACACTCCTCAACCCAAACAAAAGAAAAGAAAATTAAACAAGGTAAAAAGAACCCATAATATGGCTGTTCACAAACAAGTTAGTTTCCTTGCTTACCTACTACTTGTTCTTGGTAAGATTTTCCTTTCTCGTTTTTTCTCTTTAGTTTCTTTGTTGAGGCATAAACAATAAGTGTTAGTATGTTTTTTCATTTCCCTTTCTCCTTATTATATTTGTTGTAGGATTATTGCTACTTGAAAGCGCGGTGGAACATGTTTATGCCAAGGCTTGTACTAAAGAATGTGGTAATCTTGGCTATATGCACCAATTGTTGTGCATGTTATAAAGGTTGCAATTATTATAGTGCTAATGGGACTTTCATTTGCGAAGGACAATCTGACCCAAAAAACCCAAAAGCTTGCCCCCTAAATTGTGATCCACATATTGCCTATTCAAAGTGTCCCCGTTCAAGAGGAAAGACGCTAATATATCCCACTGGATGTACCACATGTTGCACGGGGTACAAGGGTTGCTACTATTTCGATAAAGATGGCAAGTTTGTGTGTGAAGGAGAGAGTATTGAACCCAAGGCATGTACCCTGGAATGTGACTCTAGAGTTGCATACATGACTTGTCCATCTTCTGGATTGGCCAAACTTAATCAAATTTGTGTTAATTGTTGCACCGCAGGAGAGGGTTGCAAACTCTATGGACATGATGGATCTTTAATTTGTACTGGGGAGTCTCAGAGCGATATATCTACAATATAAGGCATCATCAATAATATGCGTCGTAGTTTTTAATTAATGTATGAAATAAAAGCATGCACACACAATGACATGCTAATCACTATAATGTGGGCATCAAAGTTGTGTTATGTGTAACTACTTATTATTTGAATAAGAGAAAAAGATCATCCATAATTGAGGACTTGGCTCCTCTCTGGTGATCTCCTTTGATCTTTATCATTAATGAATAACATGTGTCTTTATAAGTTTTTAACGAATCAGATGTCTAAATTTATTTACTTTTTAAATAAATTACCTTTGGGATTAGGTAAACCCTTACCAGTTTATATCTTAAGTAAAACGTTTTGCACGAGTTGGAATATGATCGTCTCCTCTATGCGAAATAATGACAATGAAAATTTCATCCTTGTACAAAAAATTCCCAATGCATAGGTTATATAAGATATCCCTATCTATAACAAGATAGTCGTAAAATTTTTTTTGAGCAACTTGTCCCTGAGGGATAATAATTACATGTATATAGAGTAGGCTCCTATTTTTTTTAATCCAAAAGAGCCGAAGGCTCAAGTTTTATAGCTCGATAAATATGTACACAAACAAACTAAAAGGCTGATGGGTTAAGGCCCAAAAGCCCACCACATCAGCCTAACAAAACAATAAAGACAACAAAAAAATAATAAAAAATCAACAAAAACAAAAAGACACAAACAGGAAAATGAAAAGACAAAGGCAAGAAAAGGAAATGTCAAGAACACAGTTTCTCAATCAACCACGCCGGAGCAAGAAAGCCACCAATGAAGATAATCGAAGGTAAGCTCGCTGGTTTTGAAAATCGTGAAGGTAACTCTTCTTGAACTTCTCTTCGTCACTAGTCTGAAACTTCAATAGTTAGCTAGATCTAACTTAAATCATTCCCTAAATGCAAGATTGGGCTAATTTCCTGGTTCGATTCCAAATTTAGCGGTCTCAAAGCTCTCACCAGACACTGTGAAATCGAAATTCAAGATGAAGTTGAACTTAATCAACTTTTCTATGCGAAGTAAAAGATGACTCAAAAGGTATTTCTAACTTTTTCTCTATAGAGCTGAAGACAGAACTCAATTGAATTTAATTAACTTTTGTTCAAACAAAAATTTACAATGGAATGAGCCTAATACAAGACTAATACCACCATTAGTAAATTTGTTATTTGTACATCGGTCAAATAAAATCAATAAAAAATATGGCTACATGTAGTTTAAAGTTTTGCTGTATTAAATCTTCGCTTCTAATTTTTATGTGATGTATTTGTCCGCCCGTTTGACAATTTGAATAATTAACATCAATCTGGCTCCCTATTTCTAAATGTGTTGAACCTTAGTTGTGGGATTTGTTGTTTGTCGATGTTGAGTAACCTTCTAGCTTGCAATGGTAACTCTTAGAAACAATTGTATTTTAGATCTTCTATCCCTGCAAAAGAAAAAAACTTCATTAGCTAAAAAATCTGCTAGTGCATTGCCTTCCCTAAGGATGTGGGCAAAATGCACTATCCCTTTACTCCTCCAATATTTAATTTTGTTCATCTCCATTCTAATCTTCCATGGAGTCTCCCATCTATCTTCAATCATATTGATCATAGATAGTGAATCTGCCTCTATTAGAACTAGAATCCTTTGTTGTTCAATACAGAATCTAACACCTTCTTGAATAGTTGTAGCTTCTGCACATAAGCTGTTAGTTACCCCTAAACTTCTTGCTTCAGCATATATCAAATCCCCATTAGCGTGTCTCAAACAAAAAGCTGCAGAGCTCTCTCCTGGATTACCTCTACTTGCCCCATTAGTGTTACATTTAAACCATCCAGCATCAGGTTTCACCCACCTCACCGGCCAACTGTGATCTAATTAAAGGTCTATATTGCTCAAGATAATGAATCAGTTTAGGCGACTGCTTTGGTATTTCTTTCATCCAAGGATATTTCAACTTCACTAATTTCACCAGATTACTGTTGATCTCTTCAATGACCCTTCCCCTAGTCATAGTTCTTCTATGATGAATAACATTTCTTCTTTTTCACAACTGCCACCAAACAAAGGCAGGGACTGCATGTACAATAGGATAGAACTTAGCACAACTCTTTAGGTTCCACCACTTTTTAAAGGCCTGCTTAATCTGAATAAAAGGACCAAGTAATCCCACTGCTCTAGCATAATAATTCCAAATTGAGGCAGCAAATTCTCCAGTAATAAATAAGTGAACAACAGTTTCCTCTTGAGCATTTTCACAACATCTACACTTGAAAACTAAATTGATCTTGTTTCTTTTCAGCACCTCATCCACTGGAATCTTATATTTCCATACCCTCCATAGTAAGAAAGCAATTTTATATGGAACTCCTTTAGCCCAAATATACTCATAGTCCTCCATTTGTTGTCCTTTTTGTCTGATTTCCTCCCAAGCACTACTAATTGTAAATTTGTCAGAACTGGTTTTCATCCACCAAGGATTATCTGGAAGATCTAATTTAACATCATAGTTCATCATTCTAATAGCATGCTCTACTGTTGCTTCTGGTAGATATTCCTGAAGCTTGTCTCTATTCCAACCCTTAGGTTGCATGAAAAAACTCAAGTCTTAAGCAATGTTGGCACTTACAACATCTGGATTAGTAACTTTAATAGCACCCAATCTTGTCCAGTTATCCTCCCAAGAATCTCCATTACCTCTCCTTGGTTCTCACTAGATGTATCCATCCAATTGATCTCTAGTCTCTATCATTTTTTTCCAAATTTGAGAGTCATTTTTCAAATTACTTCTATAGGCTTTAGCTTTTTGCAGTATTTTTATTCCACATGAAATTCGATCAAAGAGAAGCTGTGGTTCTGAATCTCCACCATAATTTAGCAAAAAGAGCTTTAGATATGTCATATAATGACCTAAAGCCTAACCCAACTTCTCTTTTTGGTAGGCACAACTTTGACCAGGAAATCCAATGTCTACTTCTTCCTTCCTCCTTAGTGCTCCAAAAAAATCTAGCAAATATTTTGTGTATCTCATTGATAGTGTACTTAGTTGGGACCACTGCAGACAGCAAGTATATATGAATACTTTGAAGTACACTTTCAATAAAAACAACTTTACCTCCATAAGAAAGTAGCTTGCCTCTCCAATTCTACAGTCTGTCTTTCACCTTCTTTATCAAATCATTGTAGTACTCCTTCCTCTTTCTGTTATGAAAAATTGGACAACCCAAGTACTTGAAAGGAAATTTTCCTCTAGAAAAATCAGTCACTTGTTCTACTTTATTCACCAAGCTTGTACCCACTTTATGATACATATAAAAATTACATTTCTCCTTATTAATAAGTTGCCCTGACACTTGTTCATACTCTATCAACACCTTCATTATCTGTTTTAAGGACTCTTCCTCTGCTGAAGTGAAAATAATGGTATCATCTGCATAATCAAGATGATTAATATTATGACTACATTTAGGCAACCTAAATCCCTTAAAGGATTGATTTTCACACAAAGAATTTAACGCTCCAGAAAGCACTTCTAAAGACAAAATAAACAAAGCTGGAGATAGGGGGTCTCCTTGCTTCACCCCTCTAGTAGAATGAAAGAATCTGTTTGGTTGACCATCAAATAGAATGAAATACCAATTATTAGCAATCAACCTCCATATCATATCTGTAAAATGTTGTGAGAAGCCCATCTTGACAAGTACTTTAATAAGGTACTGCCAAGATACCCTATTAAATGCCTTAGTCATGTCAAGCTAAATAATAACATTAGCAGGCTTTCCTCTCTTCTTGATATCTGTGACTATCTCTTGAGTAAGTAACATATTCTCAATAATACTCCTACCTTGCACAAAACCTGATTGATTAGAAGATATCAATTTTGGAAGTATCTTCTCCAACCTCCCATGAATGACTCTAGAAAAAATCTTGTTAACAAAATTACTCAGACTTATAGGTCTTAGGTTTGAATAAGTTTGAACAAGATCTTTTTTAGGTAAAAGAACCAGATGTGAATGTGTGAAGGATTTGGGAAGTGTCTAACCTTGAAAGAAATAACATACCAATCTAAAGATATCCACCCTTACTATTTCCAACACTTTCGATAAAACAGACCTGAAAATCCATCAGGGCCACTAGCACTATCTTCATTAAGTTTAAAAAACAAGTTCTTTGACCTCCTCCATGGTGGGCATCTTGCTCAATAATTCATTATCCTCTTGTGTTACCAGACAAGGTACTTGTTGCAACATATCTTGATTGGTGCATTCTCCTTCCTGAGAAAATTGATTATTGTACCATTCAATAGCATCAGTTGCCATTTGTTCTTCATCTTCAATCCAGATATCATTCTTGTATTTGATTCTTTTTATCTTTAATCTATTTCTTCTCCCTTTTACTTGGTTATGAAAATACCTAGTGTTTTTGTCCCCTTCTACAAACCAATCAATGCCTGCTTTTTGTCTCAAGTACACTTCCTCAAAGTGTAAATATCTTTTTAATTCTGCCTGACTTTGCTGTAGAATTCTTCTGTTGTTGTGACATGGATCTTCCTCAAATAAAGCCTCTTTTAATCTCACAATCTCTTCCCTGATGATAAGTTGTTTAAATACATCACTATATACTTTTCTACTCCACTTTGTTAAGACACTCTTCATCTTCTTTAGCTTGTTTTTAAAGGTAATGAAAGGGTTTGGCCCCTCTCTGAATTCCAGTTCTGTCTAACCACTTCCAAAAAATCAGCATGTTCAGTTCAAAATTTCAAGAATCGAAATGGTTTGATGAATATTTGGTCATAAGTATCAAAAGAACATAGCATAGGTGCATGGTCTAATCCAGTTCTAGCTAGGTGTTCCACTTCCATGAACCCAAATTGTGTTTGTAATTGTTGATTGACTAGCATCCTGTCCAATTTTTCAAAGATGCAATCTTCTCCAGCCCTTCCATTCCACCATATGAAGGGGCACCCTTTAAAGCTAATCTCCTCCAATTCACATGAATTTAAACAAAATGCTAAATTTTCCACTTTATAAGGTTGTACAGGCAAACCTCCAATCTTTTCCTCTCCATTCATCACAACATTAAAGTCACCTCCCACTATCCATGGGCATGAAATATTATTTGCCAGTTGGTAAATATCATCCCAAAGTTCTAGTCTTTTATTAGCATCACACTTTGCATAAGCTAGAGTCACCATAACCTCCATATTAGATTCTTGAAGAAACAACTGCAAAGACATTTGTTGGGATTTATTTTCTATCACCTCCACCTGAATGTTGTGAGCAACAAAAAAACAAATCTTCCCATTGACTGTTGAAAAGGTTCAATTAGTGCATTAATAAAGAATTTATGATGCCTGTATAACATTTGAAGTCTATGAAAGGCTTGATGTGTCTTCACTGATCTTATATTCCAAATAAATGACTTAATCATCTAATTGATTAATTTAGCCAAACTCCTTGTCAGAATCCTGGAAAATTGTGATTTTTCTATTCCCAGATCCTTGTTGTTCCTCTTTTTCACCCTGTATAATCTGATTTAGGTGAGATACCAACCTGCCTTTCAGCTTCATCAAATGCCCTTTATATGTCTTCTTCCTTAGTTCCTTTATCATCAACCCCAATAATATCTCTCTGTATTTGTGGAGAATTAATCTTGTGAGTCACCAAATCATGTAATACCCTATTTAGAGATGTAGAGCTGTAAGGATTTAGCTGCCACTTCCCCCTTGACATCCCTCTCCTACTCTGCAAATCTATAGTAGGGTATAAAGGTATGGGCTTAGCTTCACTGGTTAGAACAATATCAAGAGCAATTTCTGCCACATTTGCACCATTTTTCACATTCACATTCTTCATATTGCCCATTTTCTCCTCTTTTTCAGTTGAAGAATTGATGTTAACTTCTTCAGATTCTTTACTATTGAAATTACCATTAACAGAACAAGAAGTATTATCCCTGTTAAATCCCTATTTTTCTACATTCATTTCATTCTCTTCTGAATAAAATTTCTTGTCTTCTTTTTTCATTCCATCACCCCATTTTTAATGCTCTTTGACTTGCTGTTAGTAGGGCTGCCTGAACTTGATTCTTCTTTGTTTGATACCATAACATTATCCAATTTTCCTTTTTGATTATGTACCACCTCAACCCGAACTTCTTTTCTCCCTTTTGACTCTTGAGACTCATTAACTTTGATTGCCCCGTCATGTTTGTTTTGTCCATTGCTTCCTCATTTAATGCCTCAAACTTGTTACCAGTTTGAATGTTTGAACTTGCATTATCCTGATTTTTCTTAGGCCTTGAGTTAATTCTATTGACTTTCACAACATTTCGTGCTTTAAAATCGCCCACAACTCTTCCACTTGCCAAGAATTTTGTGGGAAATCCCTTAACAACCTGCTGCCTGATGAGTCCATGATTTGGACTCATTTAAGACTTCATTTTAATAGATTTAATGTTCTCAAATGCATACTTTGTGCCAATAAGTGATGTAAATCTTTGAATTTCAGGTATTTGGATTGAGGAACAAAGCATGGATACTATTGAGCAAAAAGGAACAAGACAGCTGAAAGAACGAAGAAAAGATAGCCTGAAGATCACCTAGCCCATTTGGCGAGTCGCCGAACGGCCATGGTCTCACCTAATGTTCAGTGTGCTAAGCCTTGAAGGAGAAAATCAAGTCAGCGATAAAAAGGAGCAGTCGTTGAGTCATTGAATGGTTCCGCGGTGTAGTGGTATATCGCCCAAAGTTACAGAGCTTGAAGTTGATGAAGGCCAAAGCAAAAGGGCGATGGAATTGACCAAAGGACGGATCGCCGAGTGGATCGGCGATCCTGACTTATTGCGCCGAATGGTCCTTCGCAGCACATTTTGGGCGACTATAAATACATTTTTAAATTCTTAGTTTAGTATGCAGTTTAGAATTTATCATTGATATTGTTCAGTTTCCAAGTTTGAGAGCTTAGAATTGAGTTTAGAGATATTTTTCCTTAGCTTTGAAGATTTGAAGATTTTCATTTCTAAGAAATTGGAAGTGGGTGTTGAAGATTCTTCATCTTAGACCTTTGTAAAGACTATATCAATCTTACCAAGCTGATGGAAACACAATTTGGTAACGATTTTTACCTTTTTATGATGTCTAGCTAAAACCCCAATTCTTAGGGTGTGATTATGTGATTATGGGTTGATTTAGCTACTGAGTATTGTTAATTGATAGTGTAAATTCTATTTAAAAGTGATTTCGTTCAGTAATTGTGGTTGAAATTAATGGGTTGTAGTTGCAAATACAATCCTAACTTCGTGTTTTTGGCTTGCTCGAGAGAGAGAGGTTTAAAAACTAAAATTTCTAAATCGTTGATCTGTGGGTATTGGGTTGTCATGGGTTCAACTTGAGAGAGTATACCCTAAACCCTTTTCCACACATTCAGCTCGAGAGAGTGAATGGACTAAAGCGAAGGTTGTTCTTAATTGTTGCTTATTGGTGTTCGAGAGAAACCAATTTGATTCAGGATAAATTGTTCGAGAGAAAGTTATCCCCACTAAAGTCTAGATTATTCATTGATTTACAGCTATTCACTATTAATTGCAATTACCCATTTGTCTACCTTAGCCCATAATACAATCACATCCCATGAATCCCGTCTCTATATTTGTTATTTGATGTTGTAGCCGATAGTTAAAACCAAATCCCCCTGATATTTGATACTTGTGTCACCCCAAATTTGAACCATGCTTGTATTCGTAACTGATTTTAGCTATGATTGACTTGAGCATATTCTTACTTGCCTATTGATTCTCAATTACAAACCACTCCCTTGGGACTCGACCCCAACTCACTAGTTGGGTTATATTACTACTTACGATCGTTGACACTTAGTATTGGATGAAGTGTCCTGATAAGTGAAATCACTGCCTATCTATTTCAATTTGTTTCCCTTCCCTTTGTGCAGCCTCTTTGATGCTCTCCTCTTCTTCTTCATGTGCAAATTCATTTTTGACTAGTTCCGAATGTAAGATTCTACAATCATCATGACTGTGCCTTTGCATTTTACATTTTGTACAATAACTAGGCAAATAATCATAGTTGATTTTCACTATCTCTTTCCTCACCCTTCTAGTTTGTTCATCACCAATCTCCATAACCACTTGCTTTGGGTGTTTAGATAAAAGATTAATTTGAATTTTCACTTTAGCACAACTTGGCCTAGTTTTGTTGACAGTCGCCATATCAAGTTGAATAGGCTTTCCAACTGCTGACCCAATTGTAAACAATACCTCTTTGACAAAAAAAGTAGGGAGAAGATCAGGAAAAGAAATCCATGCCATGGCTTGGGTTGTCTCCTCTGCAGAATTAAATTTATCATCATATATGAGAGGCCTCATTTAATAACTGTAACCCTCCTTATCTGTGATGTAGTACACACTCTTTGACATAATGTTCACATAATCTTCAAAATCCTTGAATCTAATTAGAATGTGTTTGTTTCGCAGGTACCCTATTTGGCAATCTCCTTTTGCGCCACATTGTTGCAGAATTAGCTTCCTCAGTTCATCCATATTGGGCCAACCATAAGAGAATTTCCCCACTACTGCGTACTGAAGATTCTCAATGGTGTTCATTCTTATCACTTCAGCTTCTGACCATCGTACCACTGGTTCACCATTCACAAATTCATCAGCTTTCATTTCAATAGGCGATATAACCTTCGAAAGTTTGTTTTTAAGTAACAGTTTATAAGTTAGTGGGTTTGCATTGTCATGGCTCGCTGGAGTGGTATTCTGGTTTGGTAAAAGAGGAAATTGGGCTAAGGGTGCATGAGAAGAAAAAGTCAGATCAGCCATCGAAATTGGCTGACCGGTGGCCATGGTTAGGTTTTTTTACAACGAATTATTGTTTGTGACACTATATAGAGTAGGCTCCTATGAATCATGTCTAGAAATTAAAGTGTCCTTTCCTAACTATAATTTTGATATTCGGAAGACCATGCATCTTGATTATTCTTCAGTTTAACTTTAACTTGTTTGGGTAAAGAAAAAACTTCAAGTAAAAAAACCTCTATGTTTCTCGTTCACTACTCTAGTATTGACCAGTGCATCAGCCACACTATTTCCTTTGTCCAAAATAAAATGAGTAATCTGGAAATTGTCATCTTTCATAATCTTCCTTACTTACATAACAATGTTAGGATTGAATATAAAGATTCTTACAAGATTATGTTAGAATTTATTTTTTATAAATTTTCACACTCTTAATACAATTTGCTAGAAACGAAAGATTGTCAACTTTTTTTGAAAACAAATATACATGAAAATATATTGTATATTATTTTAGTCATGATTAAAACGTGGCTTTAATTGAATCATCATACTCATTCATTTTTTGCAAATGCATATTAGGATTAACGTTTATCTATTTTTAAAAAGAGAAAAGACATAAAATAACATTTGAAGTTGCCCCGAATTTTTAAAAAGATATCTTAACTACGCGAACGTCCTATTATTCCTCTAAATTATTTTGAAGTGATATTATTACATCATTTTTTGATCAATCTCAGATTTTGAAAAACAAGTGATATTACACACCAATTGTCACAACCCAACCCACCGGACCATGCGGGCACCCACTCTAACACCTAAGTAGAAGAACCCTCATATCCCAATAGTTTAAGCATGTGGAAAATTAACGAATAACGGAGATAAATGAAATCATAGTGTTTTTATAAATGAAAACCTTCTTGAAGATATTCGGGTTAAGACTTGTAAAATTAACACCCTCTTGGATTTAGTCTAAACAGGTATAAGAGCTACAAAGAGTACGACAAGACATAATAATGAAAAGACACAGCTCCCACCATGCGGAAGGAAAAGTAGAAGTTGCTGGAGAATTCTTCGTCTTCATCTAATGAAACATCACAAACCTACATCCAGTCTATGCCAAAAAGGCATATCAAGAGTAGTATCAGTATAAACCACACGTACTGGTAGGCATCATCGGTCAACTCGACGTCCACCGCATACCATAAGAAATCAACTAGCACGAATATGCAATAAATTACTCGCTTCTCCACTTTTACCCCCTCTGGAATACCTTAGAATTACACTAGCACCCTTACTACTAACCACCTTCTCAATCAACCTACTTACTAGGTTCTTGATCCTAGTCTAACCATTTAAACACATAGGAGAGTCCACAAATACAACTACAAGCATTCCGACTAACCACCCACGACACACCCTTACTTTCTCTTCTATGTTACCCTGCCCTTGCCACATGGCATATTACATCAAGCTTTCTAACTACCAACCATAAATTCCTTCCTCTAAGGTGAAATCCACCTAAGTATTTACATCACGTACACTATTACCCCCACTTCTCCCCCTTACAACACACAGACAGTCCTTGCCCTCAATTATTACGACCCTTAAACCCTTGGCCTTCCTGATTCATTCAACAACACGATACAGAACAAGTTCATTCAACACAAAAGAACAATCAAATATAAGTCCTCATAACCATATAACCACTCTAGGGAATTACAATATCATTTATCATTACGAACCACGTTTCATTTCACAATCCTCAAAATACACAATTTTGTCAAGTCATTGGTCCTTTCATAGAACCCAAACTCAAACTGTTAGCATATCGAAACGTGGTACCCGATCCAATGTTTATGTCAGAACATGGCAACCGATCCCATAATTATGCCGAAACGTGGCAACAGATCCAAGTCAGTGTGTCGGAACATAATACCCAATCCATTCAACAAGCCACAATCACAATCACAGGTACATTCTCATAATCATAAAATCAAGTCGTGATTCATGGCATTCATCATTCGTCTATCTCATTACAAATAGTGTGGAATGCAACATTGCATACATACACGTATTATCATAAAGCAAGAACAACATATATCTCCTAATCATGAAATCACAACCATCATAATGAAGTATTCATCGACATATATCACTTAACACTTGTTTCTAGATTTCGTGACAGTGATCTTGACCGGAAATCTGCGATCCCTCGACCTCCTTACACTAGAAATCTCATTCTCCTTCTTTCTGAAGCTTAAGGCAGCTTTTTGGGGGTTTCTAGGGTGGTTTACGTCTAAATTAGGTATTTTAGAAAGAAGGAGAAAATAAGATTTTGCGTTATTTACATTCTGTCTCGCCCATCCCACTCTCACGCTAGCTTACCCCGTCATGGTGCCTCCACCCTAGCGGCATCTGGCCTGCCCTGGCAGGACAGTGGCCCAGAATTTTTGCTCTTCTTAAATAATGACGTTTTTGGTCATTACAATAGATACTAATTTACCTCTCGTTCATCCCTGAACGACTAGTACACGGATCATTATACACCCTGCCTCGAAGTATTTTTAAATAACAACTTAGTCCATTACAATTCACGGATTGGGAAGGCTTTTCAAGTCTGATTCACGACAGGTTCTATACTTTAAAGGACCGGTTAGGGGCATGACACAACGCCTGAAAAAGAATCGCGTCCTAATTTACACTGCCTGACCTCGCCATGGCAGAAACCCTCTCATTGAGGCGGGGCCACTGTGGCGAGAAATCTCCTGTTGTAGGAGGAGATCGAAAACAGTAAGGGGGGAGGGGAATGGTTTTCCTATTTCCTCCTCTTTACTTTCAAAAACTCTCTCAACTCCCCCCCATTATGCACGTCAAAATCAAGGTAAGGTTTTCGATCTTTGCTCTCTTTACTTCGTTACTTACTTAACTACGCCGGCATGACATTAAACGATTGATTAGAATAAGTTTTTGGGGTAGTTTTACGAAATTGAACATAGGTTGCTTGTTTGATATAACAACGTAGCATGGGCCCTTCGCTTACGTTCCCAATGCCTCCACAATGTCCTGGGCGTAAGGATTTTGTAGAAATACGGTTGAATCGGTACCAAAATGGTTGGGGAAAGTTGAAGGGTCTCTTGATAGGAACTTAGATTTGGGCACTGTTTTGGGGTTTATGTGCTAATATGATTGCATATTTCAGTACTAGGGGACTTTATATACTTTGGTCTGCTAAAATTCTGTGAAAATCAGGGACTTTTGGACGAAAAGGCTCCATGATCGCGCCTGCTGTTCATCCCGCTGTGGCGACCTCCATCATCTTGCTCAAGCGGGATTTTAGTCGCTGTGGCGGGATGTGTCAAACCAGTGGGTTGTATTCGCTAAGGCTAGAGAATTCTTTTCTCCTCAAACTAGATTTTGTCTAATCCCCTAATGTTCTAATGTGCTTATAAATCTTTTTGCAGGCTTCTCTAAATGGCTAGCATCAACAAGGAAAATTTTCCTTTTGTCCGGTTCCCCAATGCTGCTAGTCGGGAACGATACCATGACCACCGGAATACTAAATTTTGTTGTGAGTGGGGTTTTTACTTGCTGAATTTGGTGGAGAGAGCGCCTGCATTTCACGCTCGGCTTATGGAGTTTGGTTTGGCTCCACTGTCCTGTCTACTGTTCGATGGGATGACCCTCACCCCGTCATCCGTATCCAAGGATCTGACATCCCCCTGAATGCCACAACCATTAATGAGATGCTAGAGGTGCCCAAGGTCTCGAATGCTGAGTACGAGGCCAAGCTAAGAGAGATAGATCTGGGTTGGTTGAGTGACACCCTAATCGAGCCTGTGCGTCGAAACCAGGTGTACTGGGCTACTGCAAAGGGCATTACTAGCACAAATTGGTCACCTAATACTAAGAGGTGGCTACACTTGGTTATTAGGACGATCCGCCCGTCGAGCAATCGCACTGACGTAACATTTCCTCGGGCCTTAATGGTGGCGTACGCTATTCAGGGCATTGAGCTAAATGTGGGGGCACAAGTTATCTCCAAATGGAAGATGTTCTATCGGGGCAACAAAAAGGCCTTCTTTCTACCGAGGCTGGTGACTGCGCTATGCAAGCTGGCGGGAGTGCCACTTCTCGACACCGATGAGGTACTTCCCATGGATCCCCCCTTTCACCCTTTTTTAATTAGGTAGGGTTCTACTTCTAGGAGCAAGAGGAGGAGGACAGGTCGGGCCAGCAACAGTCAGACGGCTACGGAGACAGACGATGAAGGAGGTGACGACACTCACCCCACTCGGTCCCAGCCCCCACTCTCAGGTGCACAAGTGGATGAGGATTTGGCTGCCGTCCGGAGAGAGTTAGGATGCTAATTTCCTGACTCTACTCCGGTCCCACCCAGCACTGCCCTGGAGGTCGAGATGCTCCGCCGCCAGTTGCGTCAGGAGAGGAGGAAGGGTTTGACGAAGGATCGTCTCATGGCCCAAATGTGGAAGACTATTAAGGTCATTTTCTCTTGTCTTGCCCCTGACAAGGAGATTCCCCGACTCGAGCCAGAGGACTACGCGGAGTTCCCTATGCTGAATGAAGCCTGGGCTGGCGTGATACCTCCGGAGGACCTCAACTCTGATGTTGACACCTCCCAGTCTCAGGGTTTTTGATTTGGTTCTTCGCCCTTCTTGGGCTTGTAATTAGGAACAAAAAATTATTTTTATCTTTTCGTCTTTCCTTATGTTTTGTAAGCACATAGATGCTAGTATTTTGCTGTCTGACACAACCGATATTTAAATATTAAGGTTATGACTTACTGTTCTATAGTTGAACATTAATTGACTTGCAGGGGTTAGTTTGGATACCATTCGGGGTCTAAATTTGTGACTAGGAAAACCAGGGGAGACAGGGCTAAGATTCTGTCTCGCCTTGTCCCGCTCTGGCGGGAGGAATCCTACATTGGCGGCCTTGCCTTGGCGGGAAAAATCCTGCCCCAGCGTCCATAACGGAATAGAACCCCTGCCAACAATTTTTCTAGGGTTCTTTTCTTTTCCAAATTCCCCCAAAGGTTCCCAGCTATAGCACAAGCATTTTTAGAGTACTCCCCTTAGCTAGGATAGTCGATGTCCACCCCAAGTCAATCCCAACGATACCCAATCCAACTCATTCTCCTTAATTTAATCACCACAACGCACAGATCTCCAAGCTACACCCAGGCACTCACACAGTTATTACTCAAGCGCAAGACACGTCCAGATTTCTCTCACGAATCACCTAGTAATCATCTAGGCTCTTGCGTCGAACTTGGGCATGACCTTCTTTTCACAATAAGTTTCACGATACTCAGGCATTTACAACTTGCATAACTACAACAACTAGGCCAACAAATTGCACATATCAAAGTTCAGACACAATTATAGTGCACATAATCATACATCACATTCAAGCAATTACAACTTCACCTTCGCAGTTGATTCAGACAACAAGAAGCACGCGTTCATAGTTAATTCAGATGTCAAGAAACACGCATTCACAATTTTCAAGATACAATGCACAGACAAGTCCAATTATTAGCTAGTTCGCATCCATGGATGGCCATTTCTCATCATCCATGCAATTACACAACCCTTAGGGCCAGATACCAATTAGAGCCTTCTTAGTTCCAATTTGCTTTGCTTGTGGCCCCTCAGTCGTGACCATGACGTCCAGTTCACTTTGTTGAGATACCAATTGGACCCAACTCATACCACAAGCGACACTCGCACAAAAGGAGAGAAAAAAGGGAACAATTTCCTATAATTCTTCCTAGCTTCTTGAAGATTAGATGTGGATGTCAACAAACCAATCCGTAGGAGTTTAGTTCACATTTTTCTCTTGTACTGGGAGACTGATAACCTGTGCTCTGATACCAATTTGTCACGACCCAACTCATTGGGTCGTGCGGGCACCCACTCTAACACCTAAGTAGGAGAGCCCTCATATCCCAATAGTTTAAACATGCAAAAAATTAATGAAAATTGGAGATAAATGAAATCATAGTGTTTTTATAAATGAAAATCTTCTTTAACAAATTCGGGTTAAGATTTGTAAAGTAATTAACACCCCTAAGGATCTAGTCTAAACAGGTACAAAAGCTACCAAGAGTACGACAATACATAATAATGAAAAGACAGCTCCCACCATGCGGAAGGTAAAGTAGAAGCTTCTGGAGAATTCTTCATCTTCATCTAATGAAACATCACCAACCAGCATCCAGTCTATGCCAAAAAGGCATAGCAAAAATAGTATCAGTACAAACACACGTACTGGTAGACATTATCGGTCAACCCGATGCCCACAACATAACATAAGAAATCAACTAGCACGAATATGCAATAAACCACTCGCTTCTCCACCTTTACTCCCTTTGGAATACCTTAGAATTACATTAGCACCCTTACTACTAACCACCTTCTCAGTCAATCTACTTACTAGGTTCTTGATCCTAGCCTAGCCATTTAAACACATAGAGAGTCCACAAATACAACTACAAGCATTCCGACTAACCACCCATGACACACCTTTACTTTCTTTTCTATGTTACCCTGCCCTAGCCACATGGCACATTACATCAAGCTTTCTAACTACCAACCACAAATTCCTTCCTCCAAGGTGAAATCTACCTAAGTAATTACATCACGTACACTACCCCATTTCTCCCCCTTACAACACATGGACAGTCCTTTCCCTCAATTATTACGACCCTTGAACCCTTAGCCTTCCCAATTCATTCAACAACACGATACGCAACAAGTTCACTCAACACAAAAGAACAATTAGATATAAGTCCTCATAACCATATAATCACTCCGGGGAATTACAATATCATTTATCATTACGAACCACGTTCTATTTCACAACCCTCAAAATACACAATTATGTCAAGTCATTGGTCCTCTCATGGAACCCAAACCCAAACTGTTAGCATACCGAAGCGTGGTATCCGATCCAATGTTTATGCCGGAACGTGGCAACCGATCCCATAATTATGCCGGAATGTGGCAACCGATCCAAGTTAGTATGTCGGAATGCAACACCCGATTCATTCAACAAGACACAATCACAATCACAAGTACATTTTCACAATCATAAAATCAAGTCGAGATTCATGACATTCATCATTCGTCTATCTCATTACAAATAGTGTGGCCAATAATGCAACATTGTATACATACACGTATTATTATGAAGCAAGAACAACATATATCTCCTAATCATGAAATCACAACTATCATAATGAAGTATTCATTGACATATATCACTTAACAATAATTCAACCAACTTAGCCCTAGTTCATCACCTAAGGCTTCTTCCCATGATTAATCATCTTTTGTTCGGTGCACGAAGGCCTACACATAAATCATACCATTGATTTACATTATATTACGCGGTGAGCACATATTTATAACTACTCAATTAATAAAACCTAGCCTACCTGGGCGTCAAGAAGCTGCATGGTGTTTTTGTCTTCGATTCTTGTTTTCGGACTTCATAACAGTGATCTTGACCGGAAATCCGCGATCCCTCAACCTCCTTACGCTAGAAATCTCCTTCTCCTTCTTTCCCAAGCTTAGAGCAGCTTTTTGGGGGGTTTATAGAGTGATTTACGTCTAAATTAAGTATTTTAGGAAGAAGGAGAAAATAAGATTTCACGTTATTTATATTTTGTCTCGCCTATCCCGCTCTAGCGCCAGCTTACCCCACAGTGGCTCCGTCGCCCTAGCGGCATCTGGCCCGCCCTGTAGGGACAGTGACCCAGAATTTGTCTCGAATTTTTGCTCTTCCTAAATAATGACGGTTCGGGTCGTTACACCAATCATTATGTGACATGTGTTTATTTAATTTAAAATATAATTTTTAAATTTTAAATTTTTTTCCCTCTCTTACTTTTTGACTTGTTTTATTTTTGAGATAAGTGTCAAAAACACACTTAAACTATCTTTTTTTTTAGTTTCATATCTAAACTATTGAGAGAGTGAGTTTCATACCTAATCTATCACTTATTAGTTTAAGAAATACACATCTATCTTTTATAACACTCTCATCATGGTGTGTGTAATACACTCTCTCTTTTATTTAAAAAAAATTGTCGCATCACACTCCACATGGACAAAACATTCCACCTTGACAAAAATTAAATAAATTATCAGTATTAGTTAAAATTAAAGATTAAAAATTATTATCCCAAAGAAACACAATTTTCTTATAAAATAAAATGTACAACCCACTCCATCACTTCCTCTCACTGTCTCCCCCTCCCCCCCTCCTCCCCCAATTTTTAGTTTTTTTTTTAATAAAATTCTTTTATAAAATATTTAATTTTTATTACGTCATCTCCCCCACATCAGTATATTACACACACCATGATGAGAGTGTTATAAAAGATAGATGTGTGTTTCTCAAACTAATAAGTGATAGTTTAGATATGAAATTCACACTCTCAATAGTTTATATATGAAACTCAAAAAAGGGAATAGTTTAGGTGTGTTTTTGACACTTATCTCTTTATTTTTATTACTTTTATTTTGATTTCACCTTAAATTTCACTTCACCTTCCATCCCACCCCCACTTCAAGCTGACCTCCTCCCTCCATTTTCTTTCTTTCTTATTCTTCACCTCTCACTCCCATCCTTCCCCACCCACGTCAAATTGTGTCCCTCCCCACTTTTTTTTTTCTTCTTCAGTTGAATTTCATTCGTTCAGTGATTTTTTTAAAAAAAGAATCATATTATTTTCTAAAGTTTGTTGAGTTAGTGATAACAAAATTAATTATTTTTCTAAGAAAAGTCAAAATTTTGAAGGTAACATCAATTAATTTATTTTCTTTTCATATAACTTCAAAAAGAAATAATAATTTTGAAAGAATCAATAAATTCCCCAAAAATTGAAAGAGCTTGATTGAAATCCGGGAAAAAAAGACTAAATGATACCACCTAATCATCTTGAAATCTAATGGGTTTATCAAATTATTCGAAATGTAAAAAAAAATATTTTGATAAAGTTTTAAAATTGAAGAGACTTAAACTAATAATAGTAAAAAAAGAAGGGCGAAATTGTGGTAAATAGTGATATTGAAAGTGAGGAGTTTTAATGGAGATGACAATGAGTTTTTGAAGAAAAAAGAAGAAAGAAAGAGGAAAAATAACAAAGAATTTTTTTTTAAATAATAAGAAAAACAAGAAATTATATTTTATAACAAAATACCCATAAAAATAAAGTTATATTCATTATTTTAGGTTGATCACGTTCTTTAAAGAGAGTGGATACATTATCTATGTCAGGTGGGAAAAAATGATGTAATAATACCTGCTCAAGTTGTTTAGGAGGGTAATAGGACGTCTGAATAATTAAGGTGCCTTTTTGAAAATTCGAGACAACTACAAATAGGGTTGTTCATGGTTATGGTTAAAAAACCAAACCGAACCGCAATCCGAACCAAACCTATTAAAAAAACCGATATTTGGTTGGGTTTGTTTAGGTTTGGTTTTAAATTTTGAAAACTGATATTATTTGGTTTGATTTTGATTTTACTAAAACAAACCACAAAAATAACCAAACAACCGATAAATTAGATATATAAATTTTATAATTATTTACATATTATTCACACACACACACACATATATATATAAATTTTAATTAACTTAAGTCTTTTAACTTTACAATTTTCTCAAGCCTAACACTTTAGCCCAACTATAACAATCCTAAGTCCAAGTCCATTAAAATTCATTTTAGTCTTTACCTACCATACTTCACATAAAATAGTCACACTTTCTCTTAATTGAAACACTTTGTTCGAGTAATGATAACTCTAGTATTGCTTAATTTTTAATTAGGCCGACAATAGCTTTTCTGTGGATTGTTCATGTGCTAGATGTTTGTGTCTATCGACGTAAGTCCTAAAAAAAATACTATTACTTTCAAACCGAATAAACCAGAAAAACTAAACCAAATCGATAATAACCAAACCAACGGTTATTTTTTTCGTTCGGTTTGATTTGGTTTTAGAAATTTAAAAAACCGACTAGATTAATTTGGTTTTGATTTTAATCAATAACCGATCCAAACCGAACTACGAACACCCCTAGCTACATATGTCACTTTATGTCTTTTCTCTTTTTAAAATCAATTTTAAGGGTTCAAATTAAATTTAACTTAAAAGTGTCTTAACCGTAGTTAAAGGTTTACTTGTAAAAAACGACTATGAAAAATCTCATCTTCCACAAATTTAGCTTCCGTAGGGCCATACCGTAGATTTTACGAAAAAATAAAAATAAAATTGAAAACATTTGTTTTTTTTTTACCCTCCCCTAGGAGCTTCCACCCCTTTTTGCTCCCTTGGTGACTCGAACTCGCAACCTTCGGGCTGGAAGTGAGGGGTGCTTACCATCCGAGCAACTCCCTCTCGTCTGAAAACATTTGTTTGTTCATGATTAATCAGTTTTTTTTTTTAAAGTTTCAAAATCTGGTCCATACCAATTTTTAGGTGAAACCTTACTACTGCTCAAAAAATTTATTTATTTTTCAAGTAAAATGTATGTTTAAATATAACTTTAAGTTTTAAAAAATATTTTTCAATACAACTTCAAAAACTCATTTAATTTTTTATGTTTTAACTATATTTATGACAATACAAATGAATTGTTGAAGCATGACACTCTTAAAAAATATTTAAAGTTGTTAATCAAAAAGTAATTTGTCAATATAAAATAGTATTAATAACTCGTTTATATTGAATTAGAGGGAGTAATTAACCCACTAAATGTGTAATTTGCGTTATCGTTGCATGTAGCAGAATAGTCACGAAACATATTATTTGTGTGTGCTAAAAATAAAGTTTACCATATCAACAATAAAATATTTAACGTAGGAGAATAGTGACAAAACATGATTTATTTATGTGTGCTACAAATAAAGTTTTACCATATCAACAACAAAAAATCATATTTATAACTTCAAAAACTCACACATTATTTTTAGTTTTAACTAAATCTATGGCCAAAAGCTAGCTTAGTACTCCATCTAATACAATATAAATAAATTGTTGAAGCGTGACACCCGTAAAAAAGATAATTAAAGTCATTAATCAAATAGTAATTTATCAATATACAATATTGTTAATAATTCGTTTATATTGAATTAGAGGGTAATCCACTAATATGTAATTAGCTTTATCGTTCCACGTAGGAACATAGTCAAAAAACATGATGTATGTGTGCTAAAAATAATGTTTTACCATATCAACTATAAAATATTTAATGTAGAAGAATAGTCACACAACATGATTTAGTTGTGTGCTACAAATAAAGTTTTACCATATCAATTAACAAAATATTTAATGCAGGAGAGTAGTCACAAAACATGATTTGCATAATTAACTATAGGAAAAAGACAGGAAATAGGACTAATTAGTGAAGCAATTGACAAAAGTAGATGGATACTCCTCCTTTTGATCACATAAAGTTAATTTGAGATAATTGATTACTTAATTATTGCTCCTATCACTATACCTTCCAAGAAATTTGATAATCCATTGATTTTAAAAAGAATTAACTTTGAATATCATCGATAGATGAAAAACATGACTAGTGCAACTATTATCTCATGTCTTTATTTTCTTGCAACCTAGTTAGTAGTTAGTAATTTGTTCTACGATTTATTTAGCCAAAAAATCATTTACATATGGAACATTAAATATAAATATTTCTATTAATGGTAGTACGTTAATTTTCTTTCTTGTAAACAGACAAAAACTTACTTACATATTGTTTAATTGTTTTCATTTCCTTTCTGAGTAAAGGCCCAAAAATATTCTTTAACTTTAGAAAAAGAATCAAAACATATATTTGAATATAAAAGGTGAAAATTAATTTAATTTTAGATAGACGACTAAAAATAAAATTCAACCACGTAACTAAAGACGAAGGGAGTAACCATTAATCATGTTAGATGGTTGGCATGTTTTATTAGTACTTACAGATAGATCCATTATTGTCCTTCAATTATATATGATAATTCCATTAATTATGCTTAGTACTCGATTCATATATAGGGATCAATATGAAAATAAACCTATAATACATGGATTAAAATTGTTATTTTCCCTAAAGCGATATATGCAATTGTGGATAAGAAAATTGTTGCTAGATGACAAGTGTTTCAGAAACAAGAATTAAATAAAGATAACAACAAGGAAAAATTAAGCTTTCTAATAAAGACGAATAAGTGTCAAATTAGGTTTTAGGTCTAAATCACACTCCAAAAGCTAGCTCAAAGGGAGGAGCATTGTTCAAGCCTGTGGTGATATAGCATTCTGCCCATGCTGTCAGAACTGTCCTATACTTTGCCGTCATATAGAACGTCTTAACTAAGTGGATCCACTAGTTTATGCTAAAAGCATCTTAAGGAGTCATCTAAGAAGTATGATCTTTTACTACCCATGATGGTTACATGGTTTATGGAGACGTGAGTTATCTGAACTCAAACTCGTCTCCATATCGGTGTTCAATACTACTCCCAAAATATACTTAGCTCATATGTTTGTAAAAACAAAACTCTTTCTTTGGTTTGAGATAATTACTCAAAAACTTAGCTTAAAAGTTCTCTTGGAAATATCAGTTTCCTTTCTTGCTCAAATGTGAAAACATTTTACCTCTTGGGAATACTTAGTTCCCGTAATATCTTTGAAGAATGAACTTTACTCTAACTCTTTACTGAAAAACTAGCTCAGAAGCTCTTTTGGAAATCAAGGTTTCCTTTCTTCTTTAAATGTGAAAACATTTACTCTTTTGGAATACATAGTCCCGATATACTCTTTTGAAGAAATGAACTTCAAACCTTACTCTTTACTCAACTCAAAACTCAAGTCTTAAAAGAAAGTTAAAACATTTGTAAAAGACTTTTTGGAAAACTTTATGAACTTCTCTTAACTTAACTCTTAACTTCTCTTAACTTGACTCTTACATCTCTTGACATGACTCTTAACTTCTCTTGACTTGACTCTTAACTTTCCTTGAATTGAATTATGGATTCAAGGATTGTGAGTGATAGGAAAGATCTCATGATGTTTAGGAGTATTTTTAGATAGTTAAACATGAGAAAAGATCATAAATCACTGCCTGAAAAATAGTCCGCGACGCAGAGGTGTATTTAAATTTTGGTCCCGAAAATATTTTTTTGAGGAAGAGTGGTCTGTGACCGCTCCGCTCCGCGAGGATGAAATTTTTGAAATTGAGGGGCGGGTCCGTGACCTGGCCTGGGGCACCAGATTTTCCTGACTTTTTCCTTCTTTCGTTTTCTAGTCCCAATTCACCCAAACTTGACTATTCTTCTCAATTTTTCTTCAGATTCAGAAACCCAGCATTTATACACAAGAATCTAACTCAAACAACTCAAGGAAACAACATTTTAACCTCAAGGAACTCCTCAATCTCAACCCAACTCAAGAACGAAGGCCAATTTCAACAACACGATTCAAGATTCATCAACTTTCAACTTTCTAGAATAAACTTCGCTTAAATAAACATGATTGGCGTGTGGGTGAACGAACCCAACGCTATGAAAGACTCACATACCTCGTAGGGATCACCCTTTGATGAAATCCATGAGCCTAGCTTCAAGAACTTAACGATTCCTTGCTCCTTCTCCTCTTTTCTCCTCTTCTTTTCTCTTCTCTCAAAACCCTAACTTGTTTCTCAATAGCGTAAACTGAATCCAATCAGTTTAGACCCCAACTTAATTACCAAAAACGAAATTAATTAATTGGGTGGTGAAAAGACCATAATGCCCTTCTAAAATCCGGATTGGACTTTCCTTATTTGAACAACCCAACTTCCAATGGGCATAACTCACTCATATGAACTCGGAATCGCGCAAAATCGGCGGCGTTGGAAAGATTATTCCAAGATCTTTTCTACGATATCTGGAAAACACCTAACTCATCATGAACTAGGAGTTATAGTCGTTTGAAGTTGACCAAGAACTCAAACTTAACTTAACCAATTTTCCAGATTTTTTTATTATTTCCAAAAATCACTCTTTCTAATTCTAGCTCTTTCTAGTTCTTTCAATTTGCGAGATGTTACATATTTAATAAATGTTTCTTAAAGACTGAATTTATTCCCTTATTTGAATTATGTAGGAGTACCCATTAAGGCCTTACTAGGTAAATAAAACTTAAAACCTAAAAATGAAATGTTGAGTTTATTTTAATGTACTAAAGTTGAGTAAATTTAAGATATAATATATAAATGTTTTTTTTTTAAAATAAAACGTGCCATTTCACTTGGTCTAGTTTCACATTTTATACCCTCCAATTTTGAGTGTGCGCAAGTAGACACTTAAATATGTATAAGTTGATCAATTAGACACATAATCCTGTGGCATAACACATGGTAGGACACAAATTTCCATGTTGGATGCTACGTAAGATGTGTGTGTCTATTTGTTCAACTTTTTATAAATTTAAGTGTCTACTTATGCATATCTAAGTTGGAGGGCATAAATGTGAGTTGAAAAATGTGAGTTGAAGTCAAGTGAAAGAACATATTTATGTATTATGCCTAAATTTGAATAGAGAAAATTAGTGATCCAAACCAAGAATTTCAACAACACATACCCTGGTTTAACAAATTGAACAAACCTTTACAAAAATATCAATAAACAGTCACTGAACATATTTTCCACCCTTATCCAATACAAGGCTAAAAACTCAAATTTCACCTTACAGATTATTATTTCTTACAACATTGAAAACATGTCCTTTCCAGCACTCAAATCTCCACCAGAGGAGTGAAAAAGAAAATGTCACCAAGCCTATCATTGCTTGGCGTATTGCCACCATAAACCAGCAGCCCTTCTTGGCCATCTCGCCGTCCACTAGCAAAGGCGCACCACCCTCGTTGCCCTGGATGGTCACCGGAATCCATCCACCGTTTCCAAACTAGTGTGTCTGTGTCGAGTGCATAGACATCACCCGAAAATTTCCCAGCACCTAAGTGACCTAAGTCACTAGGGTCTATTTCACCACCATAGATAAAAATGTATTTCCCAATCCCAACTGTTGAAAATACACTCCTAGCAGTAGGTTTTTCACCATTTGTCTCAACTTGCATCCACTTTTCTTCAATTGTATCAAAGTAATGCACATCATCAAGCTCATCACCAGAAAATCCGTAGACAACCCATATTTTGCCTAGGACCACTGTCAAACCAGGTCCACCTCTTGGTTTACAATTTTCCCCTGGTACAGGATATTTGATCCATTTCTTATCAACAACGTCATAACCCCAAAGATCACTTAGCCTTCCATCATTTCCGCAACCACCAAATACATAGATCCTCCTTTCATCAGAAGTCATCGAGTGGTAGCTCCGGTGAGGAGGGCCATCATTACCACAAGACAATAAGGTCCATTTGTTTGTAGCTGTGTCAAAAGAATAAAGCTCGTTAAGCTCCTTATGTTCAGCATCTCTGCCACCAAAGACATAGATAGTCTCCCCTACAGTGGCCATAGTGACACCTACACGAGGTGGAGGGACATCCCCAGCAGCATCAGCCACGGACCATTCTTGGCTATTGAGATCAAACACGTACAATTTGTTGTCAACAGGGACACGAGGTGTGAACTCACCCCCGAAGGAATAGACCTTATGCCCCACAATAGTGATGGCATGTGAGCTTCTTGCCCCAGGTCCGGCACCTTTTTCCTCCAGCTGCATTTGGAGGGTCAATGTAAATAAGAATCCAACAACAAGTTTAAAATTGGTCACACGCTTCCACAGCCTAGGAACTTGAAGGAAAATTGAAATATTATCCCGTTTACGAGAATGAAACAAACACCATTCTAAGTCTATGTAACAATATCATGACATCAGCTTGAAAGTATAAAGACTACTAAAGGGTTACTGAAACAATCAAGAAATAGCTACTTTATCTAGTAGAAACCATCAAGAGAAACAATTCATAATTAAGGCAGAGAACTACATTTCTGAAAAAAACCAAAATTATGGTAATCCTAAATGTGCAATTGCTAATGTATGAAGGTGACCACCAATTCTGCATCAATTGACATCAATTCTGCACAAGATAGGTTAAACTACAGCTTAATCCCCAATAACATAAGCATTTTTCAAGGTATATACTTGTATCACATCCTATTACTAGTTCTATATGGAAGAACACAAGAAATATTTTTTCTTGAAACTATCTTAATAGCTCAGTTGGCTAACTACCTATAACCCAAACTTTCACCTTGTTGATCTCGGTGAAAATTAGATTCCCCATCTTGCAATCTCCTCCCCCGTTTCCACTTCCCCTACCCCAATTTTTTTTTAAAATATAAACCAAAATGACCACCTATTTGTTCGTTAATCGAGTTTAGAATAAATTAAGTTCAACAAAAGGTTGTCAAGCTAGTACGCTTTCCTTTTTAGTCAATTTTAAAGAAAATGATACATTTCTCTATTTAATAACAATTTAACTCAAATGCCCATTTTACTTTAATAAATTGATCTATAGCTGCACAAACAACTATCACTTATTTCAAAATTATTTTTTTTTGTTTTAGAACTCCGTGTCAAATCAAACTATGACGAATAAATTGGGACAATTCAGGTGCTTTTACTCCGTACATTCTTAATCACATAACTTATCCCCTTTTCATTCAGGCTGAAATCACCAACTAAACCTTTATCAATTTTACCAGCATAAGTTATGTTATCTCAATTCTCTACTAAGAACTCGTATACAGGTTCAGCCAAACTCAGTGACTTTATCATTCTAAAATTCAGTACTCATAAAATTAAAATTCTAGTTCCATCCATACAAACAAAAAAGAACTAACTACAATAAGAATGCAATAGGTGAAATTAATAGGGAAAAGAGCCAAAACCTTGATCCATTTGCCTTGTGTTGCTACTGCAGCCATGGCTTATAAAAAAATCTTGTCACTAAGCAATTCTACTATTCTGCTGTTTTTTTTGTTTCCTCTTTCTGTTGAATCATCGAAGTGTGAAATTTAAAGAGGCTTTTCATTTGCCTTATGTCATGGTTTTAGTACTTATCTGTTCCTAAAATTGCCCTTCCAATTGGATAACAATTACAAAATTCCCTCTTGTTGTTTCTTCTAAATCTAGGGCGTGGATAAGGCCGCCTTCTATTTTATTTGTTAATTTTAGTTTTCTGACTTCACTACACTTGTTTTTGCTCTCTGTCCGTCTCAATTTATATGACATATTTGACTTACCATAATAGTTAAGAAAAATATGATAAATATCTTTTATAGCATGTTTAACTTATTGTGAGGTTTAAGAAAAAAATGATTTTTTAAAAAAAAAATTTATTGTTAAAATAACTATTAAATATTTGTGTGATTATAAAACATTTTATTGAGTGTAAAAAAAATTAAAATTTTGAATTATTTTTAATTATATAATAATATCATACTTTTTAGGGAAAATGGCATGATATACCCCTCAACTTTGTCATTTAGAGCTGATATATCCCTCGTTATGAAAGTGACTCATATATACCTCTATTGTTATACAAATAGCTCATATATACCCTTCTCTCTAATGGAAGTGAAAAAATTAATTTTAGTTTAATTTTTTAATAATATTTTTTTAAAAAAATATAATCCCATATGGGTATACTTAATCCTCCTCAAGCATATATTTTTTTGAATATTTTTTGTTTCAATGACTAATTTAGATTTATTATTTTGATGGTCAAATTTATTTATATTTCACTAATATTCTTGTAAAATTTATTATAGATGACCCAATTTTTTTTTCAAATACAAAACCTAAATTACAATACAGCCGAAAAAATAGTTTTAAATTATAATATAGCCAAAAAAAATTGTTTTAATTTTTTTTCTTATACATTAAGGAATAAAAATAAAATAAAATAAGAATAGGAAACTCAAATAATGATAATGAAAGAAGTCAAAATAATAATTTATGTATGCAAAAGATTAAAATATACCTTGAACTTTGCTAGAAGGATCATATATACCCCTAAATGATTTTTAAAAAAATTAAAGGCTAAATATATAAATTTAAAACTAATTTTTTCACTCCTGTTAAATGAAGGGTATATGTGAGCTCATTTTGTAACGGTAGGGATATATGTGAACCGTTTGTATAACGGTAAGGGTATATATGAGCCAATTTCATAACGAGGGGCATATCAGCTCCAAATGACAAAGTTGAGGGGTATATCAGACCCTTTTTCCTAATTTTTAAAATTAATTAAAAAGAAAAAAATCTAGAACAAAGAAATATTACTTGATTCTTTTTTTAGGTGAAGAAAAAACTTTTGGGATTGAAAGAATGCCTTTATGGTTGTTGGAATTTAAATTCATAAAACCATGCATGATACTCCCTCCGTCTCTATTTATTTTTTAATGTGATTTATTTTTTTATTTATTATTTTTGACAAATTAAAAAAAGATGATTTTTGTTTTCCTATTATACCCTTAATTTATTAACATTGAGTTAATGTCTTAGAAAAATGTAGTGAATAAATATGTTTGAGAGCCTATCAATTAATAAGGATAAAAAGATAAATTTGATATATCAAACATTATTTTCTTAATAGATCTGTCTAAGTCAAAAACTGAAAAGCAAATAGAGACAAATGGAGTACCATGGGAAATTAATCAATACTCACTAAAAAAGAAGTTGAATTTGGAAATTCCTAGATTCCCATGAAGAGCATGAATGGAGCCTTTTCATGTGTAATGATAAAAAAAAAAATCAGAGTTGATAAGTTTGTGATTAATCTAATTGCATAATAACATTTTCTTTTGGATTAGTTTAATTTAAAAGTGGACGTCACAGAAGATGTTATAAAGTAAGCAATGCATTTCATAAAAGTTTGATAATTGATATGGTATTTAATATTTATAAAAAAAAATTGAAATATCAAATATTATATTGAAGTAGGTAGTTATACAGAAAATTATAGATATTATTATTATACTATAAAATAGTATTAATATAAAATTAATTATTGAAACTTTGATTTCTCTACTTTGATTGAAATGTCCTCTTTGAGAGATTGATTAACGAATGTAATTGCTTGTACTTTATTTTAAATATTTTTACATGCGGTGTTAGTATGATATGATTAAGGCATTTCTTGGAAAGTCGAAATCATAATTTTCTATTATTATATATAAGCTGAAGTCGATCAAACTATGTTACCCATTTACTTTAGCATAAAATATCAAAATTAAACATAAAAATATTATATCATACTGAGTTAATTTTATATAGTAATTGAATAGCATTTTCAAAAATCAAAACTTAAAATTATCGAATCATAATTCATATTGTGCTATATCATGTCTACCTTACTCATAGGAACCACAAAGTACAAAACGCATTATATATAAGGCCCCATTTATTTTCTAAAAATTTACATGACACAGTCATGTCATTAAATAAGCATAGAAAATTATATTCTAAAATATAACCATAAAAATTAACTTGACAAAGTTAAATGACTTTTGAAAAACAAAATGACAATTATCCATTGAGGCAAAATATTAAAACCATCTTTTCTATTACTAATTTCAATTCATTTTTTCCAAAGCATAACTAATCTTTTGACAAAATTTCTAGTTTGGAAAATGATAATAAAACAGAGAAAAATCATTTCATGATTATTGTTTTATATTATTTTATTTAACTTACACTTTTTTTTTTTTAAAAAAAAAATCATTTATAAGATCACATTGAATATATTGTTGTTATTGGTTGGAAATAAGAAAAAAGTAGAAAAATGCAAAAAGTTCCGTTATCGGGAATCGATCCCGGGTCTCCTGGGTGAAAGCCAGATATCCTAACCGCTGGACGATAACGGACTTCATGCCATGCAGATTGCATTGCTTGATTTTATCTCTTCTTCCAGTTATCACTTGAGATCCAAAACATTTGCGGCTTGTAAATATGTTCTTCTCCATGTAAATATATTTTATTATTTGGGGGGAAGAGGGTGGGGGGGGGGGGGGGGATTACGTTTACTTGTATTTGCTATAATTTTTACTATCGTTCGATCGATATTGAGGCTTTTGTAACCAACTTTCGTTGATTAATTGGATCCGTTCATCGATGGTCGGCATGTATGATGGTCCAAAAGAAATGAATTGGATTGCTTACACGTTTGATCCTCTGATTTACTATTCTCAAAAATTAGCAATTCATTTATTCAGTATAGATAATAGTTAATGGTAAACTTGGATTTAACTTAAAATATTTTAAGAAAATTTATCCTCCTCTTGAACAATTGGTTAACTTTACGTTAGGTTCTCCTCAACTAAATAGATAAATTTTCACTTTATTTTCTTGGAGTTCTAGAAAATACACATTTAGAAAATGATTTTGTCTTCCATGTGTTTTCTTATCGTTGCATTCCACTTTAATTTTCCCTTTTCAACGTCTAATAATGGACAAAGAGAATGAAAAAAAGAACAGAGAAATAATAGAGAAGAGAAATTAGAGTCTAATCCCTGAGAAAATATTACCTTATTTAATTTCTTAAATTTGTTAAATTTTGGTGGCTAAAGAGTTATACGATGTACTCTAAAGAATAGGGAAAAGAAATAGATTCCCTCTTAAACTTGTCCTGAAAAGTCAATTATATGTTTAAACTATTATGACGATCTATTACACACATTTGCTATTTAAAAGTGAATTTATTTACCCCTGAGACGTCTAACACCACTCTCACAATATGTGGTGCATTACACTCGCTGCCACATCACTGCCATGTCAGCGGCATGTCAGAAATTAAAAAAAAATTACATTCTTTTTATTTTTAATTCACTTTTCTTTTGTTAACTATACTAGTATACGTACCCGTGCGTTGCGCGAATATTTGAAAATGAATAATTTTTTAATTTAAAAATAATTCATATGAATTATTATTGAGTATTAAAATTGCAGGTGCAGTCATATATAATGTTTTGATTTTATATTAATAGTTGATGCTAATAAAACTTTATCCTTTAAAGAGATCACACATTTTTCTAACAACTTCTATTTTTCATTGTATAATGAAAATTAATAATAGCATATGTGGTGTGTGTTAGATTGATATTTGTGTTAATTAATTAAATTTAAAATTTATAGTCCGGATTTGAATTTAGCATTAAAAATAATAACTCTAAGTTTAGTAAAAATATTAATATAATTTGCAAAATACATGCAACCTATTAGCACACTCCTTTCTAGTTCAAACTTGTAACGTAAAATGATTTTCATTTAATTAAACAAATATAAATTCATAAAATAAGGATACACAAAATCAAATTATTATTCAAATTTAAAAAACTTAGACGTTCGGATACGGATAACTACCATTTTTTTAAAAATGAATTTAAAAAGGAGACCTCAGAAGTAGTTAAGTTCTTTTTATTTTTATTTATTTTTCCAAAACCGTATTGTTTTTTTTAGTGTTTACCCTTTTTATTTTATTGTCAATTGTTAATTAATTTAATTCATAAATTCTACATATTATTTTATATGCAGATTATTTTGTTTTAATAAAGAAAATGCAAATGTGGGGATTCCTTTTTGTTTTTTCTTTTTAAACTGATTTTTTAAATTTGCTTCCTATATTTATATAATGCAAACATTAAAGAAAATAAGATAGTAATTCCTGTTTTTAGAAATCTTTTTGAAAAATAGTATAAAATTAATTTGAAAATTATAATTAGCTTTAAAATTATTTAGGAGTTTGTAATTTTATTTTATTTTTGTTAAATTTTGATCTAATAATTACAATAATTGGAATTACAATAATTTGAATTATGGATTTCTTAAAAGGAAGAAAAAAAAAATTGTTAATCAATTACCTATATTTTAGGAATCCATTACTATCCTTCTCTGTGTAACTCATATATATATATTTAGAATTCTTTTTGAAAATTAGTATAAAATTAATTTGAAAAATATAATTAGCTTAGAAAATTATAATTAGCTTTAAAATTATTTGTGAGTTTGTAATTTTATTTTATTTTTGTCAAATTTTGATCTAATAATTACAATAATTTGAATTATGAATTTCTTAAAAGGAAGAAAAAAGTTATATATATATATATATATTTCTATTATATTATATAGAAATGTGAAGACGACCGGACGACCAATGGCAAATTAGCAATTATGTTATTATGCAAGGGTAAAATGGTAATTATGCATGATTGATATTTTAGCAAATCAAGCTTTCTTTTGCTTTCCATTCCAGATCCTTCTAGATCTCTTTCCTCTGCTTGCATATATAATTTACAATTGCTAAGACCCAAGAGACAAAGTGCTCATTCATCTTCTTCAAATCTCTTCTTCTCCTGATGATGGTGCAAAGTTTATGGGTTACGAGCTAAATCAACTGTACTATTAAAGCTTCATTTGGTAATTGTACAAGTCTTTTTGTACTTTGTGGGGGTGATATAAGGTTTTTTTATTATCTCATCTATTGCTATTTATTTTTAAGTCAATAAATTTAATAAAGAAGATTGTTTCAAAAAGTATAACTTTGATGCCCTGTTATTTTGTGTGCCAAATTGTGACATAAGTTATTGTTCCTGAGAAGAATCCATAACCTATATTAATTCTTGGCTAATAATATAATGATTCCCAAGAAGAAATTGTCGATCTAGCGGAGATTGTTCTGTTCTTAGAAGTGTCATTTGAGCTTCATCTATCTTGATTGTTGTCTAATAAATATAATGAATTGGAGAGGTCTGCCAAATAATGTAGATAGTAACTCTTTTGGCCATTATTTTTCTAAATAAAAGCTCCAATTCAAAATTCTCAATTTTACTACCAATTTGTATATTAATGGGAGTTGCATAATAAATGAATCCACGGGCAAAAAATCGTTTCTCATTCATTAAATTTCTTTTAACCTTGCGCACTCACGTGACCTTAAAACATCCTCCTTCTTCAAAGCAGAGATATCGGCTCTTGCTGAAGCAGAATAGCCCTTCAATTTGTAGAAGCTTAGTAGCTCAGTTGGTTTTTGTTGACTACCTGAACTCCGCCTTGTTGGTGACGGTTTGATTCTCCACATTGTAATCCCCTTCGCATTTTCCCTTTCCCTATCCCTACCACTACCTCTACCCCCAATTTTAACCCAAAAAAAAAAGAATAATAGCCTTCAATTCTTCTTATTCACTTTGAAGAATATTTTAACTCTATCTATACTTATATTTCTTACAATTTTCATTTTTCAATTTCACTGTTGAATTTCTTTGAGTGTTGTTGTTCCATGATGAAATTTCTCTACCTATGAAGAGAAGAAAATAAAATAAAATTTGGCTTGAAGAAAATTCCTTTGTAGATTTGATATGATTTCCTTGTTATTTTTAATGTCATTGTTGACAGAAAGTTCCAATCTAACTTTTCCTTTCTGCCAATTAAGTTGAAAACAGAGAAACATATACTTTACATACAGTTTCCTTGCCATTTTCAGCTTCTCTTAACAGTTGATTTTTGCTCTCTTTGTAGGCGTTGTCGATTCAACAAACACTTAAAACTTGTGATCCTTATGATTGTGAACTGAGAAGTATATAGAATTGGATCCAGGTGTATTCTGTCATATTTTCTGAAAAACAATAGCAAGGTACTTTTTTTCCTTGTTCCTTTTAAGTATAATTTTTTTCTTTATTCCTCTTATGATATTTGTGTTATATATTCAAATTTTCATTAAGATGATGACTTAAATCTATATTCTTGTGAAACTTTGAGGATTGAAACCTTTGACTTCACTTTCGGATTTGATTTTTTTTTTTTTTTTGATAAAGGTAATGTTGTATTCATCAGCATTAAGGATATGCTGGAGACCTCCAAAAAATGGTTTCCAACAAGAGAAAAAACAAAAAGGCTAATAGATTACAAAGTGCCTATAAATCCAAAATTTGTGCAATATCTTCTATCCCTTCCTCTTTACACCAAAAATAAAAAGTAGTCAAGCAGTTCCATTTGACTTTCTCTATTGAATTAGCTTTGTTATCATAGCATATGCTATTTCTTTCTTTCCAAATACACCACCAAATGCATGATGGTATTATACTCCACCACTTTTTCTTAGATTTTCTCCCCCCTCTGCTGATCCAGCAACTAAGTAGATCTGCTGTATGCTCAGGCATAATCCATTCAGTATGTGTTAGTCCCAAAAAAAGGTTCCACAATTGTGTTGTCACTTTGCAATGGAGGAACAAATGGTTGTTGGTTTCCTCAGTCTCATTACAGAGAGAGCACCAAGAAGCAATATAGAAACCCCTACTTTTCAATTTCTCATGAGTGGAGCATGCTCTTCTGGCAACCAACCAGGAGAAACACTTTACCTTGATTGACACCTTGTTCCTCCTAATCTGCTTCCAAGGGCCAAGTTTACCACCTGGATACTCATTTACCTCTTTAATATATAGCTTGTTAACAGAAAGGCTTCCATCTCTAGAATGTTTCCATATGATAGAGTCTTTTTCTGCTGATAACCCATTAAAATCATTGAGAACATGTAATAGCTCAGCCACTCTCCCAATCTCCCAGTCATTTAAATGCCTTCTAAACACAATATTCCATCCATGAATAGACCATACCTCAGCCACTGTTTCTTCCGGATTGGTACACAAGGAAAATAGGTCAGGAAATAAGCCCATCAGTGCCTCATTTCCATTCCAATTCTCTTTCCAGAATAGGATTTTCGTCCCATTTCCCACCTTGTAGACTATGTTTCTACTTAGATCAGGCCACAAATTTCTTATTGTTCTCCAAGCTGACACCCCGTAAGTGCTATTCACAGAGTTGGAGACCCAATTCCCATTCAACCCGTACTTGTTGACTATCACCTCCCTCCATAGTGCTTCTTCCTCAGTGTTGAACCTCCATAGCCATTTTGACAAGAGACATCTATTCTGCAACCCCAAGTTTCTGATTTGAATTACTGTTATATCATATGAACTTCTATAGAAGTCATCACATTTACCACTAAGTTTTAGAGGTGACTCCTGTCCCATCACTATTTAGATATTGCAATTTCATTATGGCAAATCATATGTATAGGATCAACAGGGCTACTAGCCATGACTAAAAAATATTTTAGAAGTTCACATAGGTCCATTTACAGTTTAGGCTATTTAGGCTTTAAACAATTGTTTAAATATGTCACAGATGAAGTCCTATTTGAGAAATAGAAGTTGAACATTTGGAAAGTACCATTTCAATCTATTCCAAATGGTTCTATTGTCCATTGTTTTGATTCTTGGGAAGCAAAAAGAATAAGATTAAAGGTAAAAGCTAAAATATTGAATAGGAAAACATACCTAAAAGATGTGGCATAGTATTTTTTTCTCAAAAACAATTGTCCGCCACAATTATAAATGGCCAGCTTAAGTTGTGTGGAATAAGCATGACATCTACTGTACCCTATGTTTTCAAACACAATTGGCATGTAGGAGAAAGTCTTACCATGTGACCTGAATAAATTACTGTCTAATATCTGCCAGTGTTTTTTCTTGACCTGTAGGAGTAGAAGTTACTTTGTTATTTGGGACCAAGGGATTGTTTGTCCTTCACTGAATTAGTTGAGCTATAAAAAAGAGTATCTATGAATTTTATTAAATTTTAATAAGCGGTTGGTGAACGCCAAGAGAATCCTCATGTTCTAGGGGTTTGGTTTAGCAGAAAATGTTGTGCTATGTGGAACACAAAGATGTGCTAGCTGTATCACAAGTTTGAAACTTGACTGTTAGACCAAATTTTACATTTAAGTAAAGAACAACAGTGATAAATCCATTATCTTGAAAATATTTTGGTCATAAAAAATATTTGACAAGAGAGTCAACAAGATCACGTTGTTAGGAAAATGTTCCAAGGGTCTGTCTTCTTTTGCTACTCGCTATTCTTTTCCTGTTTCAATGTTTCATTTATCTCTTCATATGAGTTTTAAAATCTTTTTCCTTGGAGATTTTCATTCTTCAGTCCTCCGATGTCGTATCTACATGTTTTATAGTGTTGCTTTTATATATTCCTCACCCTGGATTTGAAATACCAAGTGTTAGTCACTCTTAATTTTATGCTGATCTGAGATCTCCATGTTGAACATCATATTTTTACTTGTTTTGTTCATAGATTTTCCAGTTGCACCACACTTTAAAATCATTTGAATTTTATCAAATTTTAAATTATATTATATCTAGCTTTGAAGTTTTATGGAAGAAAATCATTTAGGTACAGAACACATGGGATAGTAAAATCAATTTTTTTATTTATAGTTTTGACAGAGACCAAATGGAGAATTGAGATTCTGCACTCCTCTTGTGAACCATTGCGGAAGGCTAGGGTACTACAAAAAGAGAATCGTTAACCTCGGAGCCAATTTTTCAAGACCATTCCTTGTAGTAATTTTATGTCAATATGGTTAGTGAATTAAATATTGATTATTTTGAGGCTATATTGTTTACTTCAACTATTTTTTTTTCTTATATCTTTGAGTTTGTTTACCTACTTAAATTCTTATATACGTTTTCTACTAATTTTTAGTAAAGATTAAGTTCAAAAGAATGTAACATAATGAAAAATTGTTGTAATTTGACGTCGAACTTACTGCTTCCCTTTTAGCTATATCTTACCTCTTGTGCCATTGTGATTGCAATCACTGCCTAATATAAGAAGAAAGTGATGGTAAGTAGTCAATATATGGTCATTTGATGCAAGAATGGATGCAGAAGCTTAGGCAGAGTGTGTACTGTCCAGCAGGAATGTTGGACTATTTAAGTATTGTATTTGTCCTTGTTGAATTGAAGCAGAGAATTGTTTAGCTAAATAGAGCATAGCTTGTTTCTTACTCTTTTCCTTTTCCTTTCTTTCTTTTCTTAGCTTCTTACTCTTCCATTACTGTCTTGTACTTTTCAATGTTGTCCTTAGCTTAATTGTATCATCATTCTTGATTGTATGATTTGTATCCGTAAGTCATTTTGAATCGTGAAATTATTATCAGTTAAGAACAAATTTTAGAGAGGATTTAGTTAGCATGCTTTTATTAGTCATAGAGAAATGATCACTAAAGCTTTCACTAACAGATAAGAACTACATGATCTACTCTTCACTTTTTTTGTGATAATATAAAAATTATACTATATGAAGTCGTAAAGTCTTGAACCTTTCCCATCATAAAAAAGTTATGGTCGCTTTTTGGAAGTTTTCCACTGAAGCATATGCTTCAGTTAAGGGAGATTTGATTGGTCTATATTTGATCCTTCAATTTCTTATGTTTATCTCTTATGTCTATTATAATTATTAAAGTGTTCATGTGATATATGCAGATGGAAGGCCTTGGATTGTGTAGCTCTTAGAAAGAGTTGTGTCATTCTTCAAGGATCACAAAGGTTCGATATACTTAATAAAATCTTTTTTTTAATTATTTGCTATGCTATGTAATTTTTATATCTATTTGTCACGGTTGTTGCCTTTTTATGGGCCTATTGGTTTGAGTTAAATGACAATCATCATGTTAATAAAAAAATTCTCTCGTAATTACTTTGATAAATTATTTTAGAAGGTCATTTTATTCTTGAAATACCAATGATTGTGAGATGGATTCTTTCTCCTAAATTCTAATGATGTGTATATTGATCAATGACATCATATGGGCACAACTTAGATTTCTACTATGACAGTATAACTTAAAAGTTAAAGCCCTACCTTCTTTTACCAAGTAATGTTATTGCAAGATTTTACGCTCTCAAAGGAGACATACTACATGATCTTCTTCTTCATTGAAGGTTTGGTGTTAGATATGCCAAATAAATATATCTTTAAGTTCAACAACAACCATGATAGTAAGTGCGATATTGCTGTGTCGGAAAATGCGTATGCGAATGTATAATATTTAGATTGTTTGATTCTTCAAAATTAATTTTTGTATCCTATTTGTTGGTTATCTAGATTCTACAGAGTCGATTTAAATATAAAGTTGAGCAAGATCACGATTCTTCCCATCATTATAGTTAAAAATGTTGATTGAAGTAATTTTATTTCCTTTTTTCTCTCGGTATCTCTTATTATTGTTATTTCAATGTGATTGTATTTTTATATTTGTTGTAAAGTCATTTTATTCTCTCTAAATCAGATGTAGATTTATCTTGTTCATGTGAGCTAAAACATGTAGACTATAATGTTGGGCCCGTGTTTAGCACGGGCATACTTATCTAGTATATATATATATATATATATATATATATATATATATATATATATATATACTAGATGGGAATGCCCGTGCTAGCACGAGCCCAATATGGACAAATAAAAAACATCATATCAGTATTACAACATTTCCTCAGAAGTACGCATAAAAAACTTATTGAGTTCATTACATGTGAAGTATTTATTCCGGCAGTCATTACATGTTGTCTTATCTTCCAAGACATAACATGCTCTTTTACAACCCATTAAAGATCAAGCTTTGGTAATTCAAGAGTCATATAAATAATTTTATGTTGCTGTCAGAGACGATTCTGTTCTTGCCACTATTTTGGCTAGGTTTGCTTATTCAAATAATGGGATGTCAATAGCATAATTTTCTGGGGTTGTCCCGCATCATCACCAAAGCAAGGTGGTAGTTGTAAAATGTTGTTTCCTGTTTAGATGTAGCAAAATCAAAGGAATTAGTTAAGGTCACAAGTTAATTTTAACAAAAAGGGACAATTTGTGAAATGAATCTGTGTGCTAGAGATGAACCATTAGCTGCAACTTTATGTTCTCTTCTAATATAATCACTATTTCCTTAAACCACTCTTACAGTTAAAACTCAAACATCATAAAAACGCAAAGACACATCTGAGAAGGCACTGAGGGATTATGGCACCTAAATTTAAAAAGAACACCCTGTGTTCATTTGGAATGAACTCAAAATTGGAAATCCACAACTAATAAAGATGTTAAGAAGTAAGAATTACTATTGTTACGTTGCAATAATTAACCACCACAAAGCATCTGCTGCAAGATTACATTTTACATGTGGGGATAAGGGTCTGAAAATACCCCAATTTTGGTCGAATTTGCTGTTGCGATACTAAACTTTCATGATAACCTATTACCTCCTTAAACTATTTAATAGTGTATTTTCTACCCCTGAACTATTTAATAGTGTATCTTAAAGGTATATATGTGCCCACGTGGACACATTACTATTTATAATTTTGCATTATTTTTTATGTCCACGTGGGCAAATATATATGTTTAAAATACGGTATTAAATTGTCTAGGGAGGTAATAGGTCCTCATGAAAGTTTAGTATCGCAACAGCAAATTTGACCAAAGTTGGGATATTTTTCAGACCCTTATCCCTTAGATGTGTATAAAGTAACAACCATAAGATGTTTGTTGCAAGAATATAAAGCGTTATCTCCAGGTCTACATGATTTCAAACTTTGTACATATATTTGATTGGACAACTACATATTACATCAGCTGAAAAAGTAAATGAAATTTTAAAAGATTTGAAAAGGAGAAATAGAAGTTGAGTGAGATAGATCATGTAGTTGAAAAAAGTAGAGGACGAAGATGACAAGAAAAAGACTTGAAGAGAATAGAAAAAGCAGTATGTGTTTTCATTAACAGCATACAAACACCTTTGTTGGTAGATCACTAATTTACTAAATCTAAATAGATGAAGATGAACCAATTACGATAGTTTTTTAAATGAAATTTCAATTATCCCGAGAATGAAAATGAGGGCATAATTAGGCTAAAGTTTGAGAAAACTTTGCTCAAGGATAAAAATGGTAAAGTTGAGAGAAATAGAAAACATCAATACCATATATGAAGTCCTATTTCATTCAAATTCATCATAAACCATATGCTAAGGATCCTTTCACTTCATCTGAGATTTAAATGATAAATTGTTCATCAGTTTGCAATTAGAACCTGTCTATCACATTCAGGTTCTATCACATTCATCCTATATAAGGCTAATTAAATTAGTAGGCTACCATTTTAAACATTCAAATTCAAAAAAAACTTTGTATATATACTGATATACATGAACATAGTGTAGCACAGATACATATGTACTTGACAAAGTTGAAGAGAAGATTGATTTTGAGTTTCAATTATCCTCAAAACAAAACAGCTACAAGAAAAGGAAAGAAATTATCACAAGTACGGAGCCTCAATTGATTGGATACACAAGTTATTTTTAAGTTCAAATATTGATTAAACACTAAAAAAAAGATATCCTCAGCTCCTTAGAGAGTTGTTCATTGAATTCAACAAAAGAAGAAAGTGAAAACTTAAGAACGACAATCCTTCAAGATTGAATCTTCATAGCAAAGGCTGATGAGTCTATGAATAGCTAATATTGTCTTAAATTGAAATAAACTTGGGAATAAATAGTAATCATGAACAAAGAGAGTTCACAAAATAGTTATTTTTCCTCTTCGCAATAGAGACTACGAATTACGAAGATTTCCAGCAACCTCATAGAAGATATAGAAACCAATCAATGTGGAGTAACTATTACAAGAAACTATAGTTAAGCAAAGATAGATTAAGATAGACATTTCAAAGAGAGATCCGATATTGAAAGAGTGAAGGAGAAAGATCCTTAACCACCTGTAAAAACAACGAATAAAAACACCAGAACAATTAAAACAAAAGACTTAGAAACTTACCAGAAGCAGTCAAAGAAAATAAGATGGGAAAGAGTTTAAAGCAGATTCGAAGTGAGAGCTCTGCTTGTTGTTATTCGACTTTTGAGCACACCTGGACACTCGGTAAAAACCACCATAGATGCACTCTGTATATCAAAGTTATATACATATTTATTTCCATTTTCAAACATGCATAGGAAAATTACATACAATCTAAGAATCCAAAGAATAATGGAAAATCTACCATTATAGGTTATTTTCAAGAGTTGGACACATTACCGAAAAATTGGGGGAGAAGGGGAACTAAAACTTACTGTAACTAAAGATTAGAGCAACATTGAAGAAACATTTGAGGCAAAACTCAGATCCAAAAATGATGATCCGGATTTGATGAAGAGCAAAGCCAGTGATAGAACAAATCTAGAGCATATGGCAGATTCTACCGATGAGAGAAAGCATAAAGTGGATACACATGTGAAAAGTTAATTTACAAATTTACCCCAAAATAGAATTACCTATTTGCCCATGTTCGTCCTTCCCTACTCCCACTTCTAAATAAGAAAGAGTAATGACATATACCAGAAGCTTAAAGTTCTCACACCACATGTACACATGGATCAACAGCCAGCTTACACGATAGATACACAAACATCTCAAATAGCCATGGCAACTACGCAAATGAATTTCTTTTGAACCTCCTGCAAATCTTCCTTCTCGACCAATCCATCTTGGTAACTAATCATACCTGAATGTTTTTCAGTGTTAATCACCAATAAAGCTCCTACAAAAAGTTTGGAGGAGAAAATTACATCATTTTTAGGCAAATATATATATATATATATATATATATATATATATATAAAAAATTCAACTCTTTTAATCTATATCGTTAAATATGTTAGCCGCGTCAAAGTTCTTCCCTCTTTTTTTCCATATGTCAACTCAATGTAATCAGTGGTCACACTCAAAGTCCACAGATGTCACATATTTACGTATTCCTTGCTAAGTTTTTTCCCCTATAAATAGTAATTTTAGTAAGAAATTGGAAAGAAGTGGGTGTCAGGACATGATCTTCATGTACACTTAACTAATCTTTCAACCTAAGTACTTTTTTCCGGCTCAAGATGACCTTTGTATTTGAATGAATAATTTAACTTGACTCTAGCATAGACTATCACAAAATACTGCCCAAAAATCACAAACTTAATTTTTGTTAGAGTGGCTTAAAGTCTATTTCAATTGAATGAACTCAAAGTTAAAAGGAGATTTAAGCAATGACTAATGAGGAGATCAATAGGGAAAAGGGAGTTTAAAAATTGTGTTGCCTAACCAAGCTAAAGAAGTTACACATTAGCACATTAAATCATTCAGATATGCGTATTTTGACATGAATGTTAATAGCGGGAATTGATTCATATTAGAGAGGAACAATAGTTTTCCTCTACGGAAGTGGAAAAGTCGATAAAAAAAATGTAAGAGCAATGTTCAGAGATGTGTACATGAAAACGAAGAAAGAAAGCACTTGCTGGGCCTCTAAGCTTGATTGGATCCTTGGCAGCCTCCTTCTTTAACCGGAGCCTGTAATAATCACATTAAAATCGAAAGCATATCCAACAAAATCACATGGTGATAACGCCTACAAAAATACATGAAAGTTCGAAACAAATCATACATAAACACAAGCTCATAAAGCCAAAATATCATACATGCATTTGGAAAGCTGTAATAATACATGAAGAAAGAGCAAAAGGCATATACATACAAATACTACACTTAAATATCCAAATCTTATATACTGAATTAAAACAAAAAGTAGAGCACAAATAAAAAATAATTTCACAAGTAGGTGTAGATTCTACACCATTGATCTCTAATAGAAGTAGAATCAACGATTTAGATGGTCAGCAAGAGAAAACTAAGTAAAACTTACCAATGAAGAGACCCCAAATATCATTTGAGATTTTTTACGGTAGTACCACAAATCGGTCAAAAAATTCAATTACATGTGAATGTAAAGCAAGTGATAAATATGATAGCATGGAAGAAGCATCTCAAGTAAAAAAAACTTAAAAATAAAATTGGAGGAAACCACATTCTCCACAATGTTTTAGTAAAAGGAGGCAACATATATTCTTCTAGCTTTAAAAAATAGTCTAGGAGAAGAAAAATCATAGTAACTAATTCCCTGTTCCTTTCCTAAGCATGTATATTAAAATAAAAAGGGAAAAGGAGCTCAAAATAACCAGAATTGAAGCATAGAAACTTAAACTCAATTCATTCAACACTCTATTTGATCATTAGGCAACGAAAAATTGACCTACTTTCGGATTGTGATTCTGCAGGTGGTTTAGTACGTTTTAAGGGCACTCTTCAGAGCAGGAGCAGGAGCGGGAGGAAGAGGTGTAGTGGTGCTGGCGACATCTCCATTGGCAGAAGATGGCGGCAGCTAGAAGAGGCAAATCTTCGAACAAGTCTCCGACCATTTTGTGATCTGCATTTGTATCTACAAACAACCTAAAGAAGACTATAGTTATTGAATGCTTTTGAGATGCAGGACATCGGATGATGATTTTGGTCTCTTACTCGAAGATGACATTGAAGTCTCCCCTTACTTATTACCTATGGATCAAATATGCTCTCTTGGCCTACCACTATGACCCTCAAATATCACTCTCTGAGCTCTCCTCCATCTCTCTTTACACGCCACGTTTGGTGGAAGTTGTCAAAGAAAGGCCTAAATGAAATGCAATTGAGTTCTTCAAACACATTCATCCAAACACATCATATCTCCATCAGCTGCCTTACAGTTGGGGCGCAGTGTTTTTCCCCCAAGCAATGGAAGGAGTTCCACGTCTACATGAACATGAGATTCACAGAAGATCTTAAGCAAAATCCGTACAGACACCAAAATCAAGAACTAATGAATGGCAAGCTTCATGGAAGAAGTTCTTGATAGACATGAGAGGATACGTTAGCCTTTATCCGAACTTTCCAAATCAAATGAGCTTTTCGACAAACCATATGGAACCAGGAGCTCACATAGCAGCTAAGAATAATTTAGTTAAACATAAGAAGGCAGATTTTGAGGTGCCATTACTAAAAGAAGGCTTCAAGAACCCCTTACCTAATGGGAAAATGCCTCAAGCTTCGAAGTTACCTTCGTTGAATCTCTTCAATCAACTTGTTTCATTAAAAGGCTTAAAGACAGCAGGAGCAAAACTTGGGACAGACGTACTATAATGCAGTCCAACGGAGATAGTATCCGTTCACCACGATACAGGTTTACCATCACATTGTGCAAGATTCTGATTACAAATTACAATTCTTTTTATTTATGTGATTTGTGTCAATTACATCATTTACCACTTCAACTTCAGTGTCCTTTCCGCCAAAGTAGTTGACTCATAGGAATAGATGGTACATTGATTTTCCTGCACTTTACCTCTAATGACATGTTTCTCATCACCTAGAACACTTCATTCTTCTTTTTCTTCATTTTTTGTACTGTATTTTTACATAAGATTAATTATATAATAATGATCAACAACAACCTATTCTTGATAAACAATATATCGTTTCTCAATTATTTGAATTTTAGGCGTAATTTGTATTACTCGATAACTTTCAATAGTAACATGAAAGTACAGAAAGCTTAACAATCTAAAATGGCAAATACAACTCAGTCTAATATTAAAAATTGAGTAACAATCACCTTTGATAGACGTTTATAGAATGAAACAGGTCACTATGTTTTGAAAACCATCATCTTTTCCATGAAAAATCCTAAAGCTCCTTTTAATATGCTCCTCGAAGTTATAGTTGAAACCGCAAGAGGAAAAACTGTGCAACTTTTATTGTATAAATAATTAGTTGACTCGAGAATTTGTCTGTATTTTGACTAAAGGTTGCAATTTAAACATTACCTTTATTGTTTACTTGATTAACACTAATCAATATTTTTTAAAACAGAAAACACACTCACCATAAATTTGAAAATAAGTCCTGCAAATTCATCAAGAAAAAGTATAACGGCAAAGTAAACATCACAAAAATCCTAAATTACTTAGTCTACTTAAATCATTGAGCCCTTCTCCTTTCATTTAATTTTAGCACAAAGAGGTTTATGTAGTGAACTTATACCAAGAGGGGAAAAGTCGAAGGAAAGCGAAAATCGAATGACTTTCACAAATTGACAAAATATAAGTGTATTATGTACTAATCTTTGAAAATTTTGCTGACATAGCCTTCCTCTATGCTCTTCGAGTTTTCGTAATGCCATTCACAACTATAAAATTGACAAAAAGAACAGTCAGATGTAAAGAATCTGTTAACAAAAGAGCCAAACACTTCAATAAATTCTATTTTATTATGTGAAAGCTTCTCACCAATATTAGAGCAGAACTAAACCCTAATTTATGGAACTGAAACAACACATCCATTAGAACGGAATGTTATCGCAGATAGAAATCACGGGAGAGCGCAAACAGAGAGAATGGTGAAAGAAAAACTCGTAGAAGAACGAACTGAGAGAGTCGCAGAATAGAGAAAGGAAAAGCTTGGACATTCGGTCCTTTCACTGAAGAAGTGAAGAACTTCGTAGAAGAGAAAAGTGAGGAAGAATATTGTTATCACACTTGTAGTACACGTGTTTCCATAAAAGTAATAAGATAAAATTACAAAATTATCCTTAAAAGAATACAACTACGAATACAACTATTGGTGCATTTTGTACAACTGCATATAGCAGTGTTCGTACACCCTCAAGTGCCACTTCTAATAAAGAGTAATATATATATATATGTGTGTGTTAAACATTTGAATTATCCATAACGGTAGTTGTAATTGATTACAAATTAATAAAGCTAATTGATTAGGATATTGATTTGAATAAATACTAAAGATTTGAATATATATATATATATATATATATATATATATATATATATATATATATATATATATATATATATATATATATATATATATATATATATATATATGTGTGTGTGTGTGTGTGTGTGTGTGTGTGTGTGTTAAACATTTGAATTATCCATAACGGTAGTTGTAATTGATTACAAATTAATAAAGCTAATTGATTAGGATATTGATTTGAATAAATACTAAAGTTTTAAACTACTCTCGAAACTGATGTATTATTAAAATAAAAATAAAAAAGCAATTTCAAAAATTTTGAATTTAAAAGCTTTAAAAAACTATAAGATAATAAATATCTATAAGAATTTGATTTATTTTCTTCAAATGTTAATACCAAATTGCTAATGTTTTACCCGATTAGCTAGTCCCGTAGTTTACTAAATTTTTTGGTTTGAATTATATAACATTAAAAAATAATTAATAATAATTTTAAATTTAAGTAGATAGAAAAAAAGAATTAATCCTGATTTTATATCCTAGGCATATTTTGTGGAAATATAGTTTCAAAAAATAGAATCTTATAAGAAGAATGTGTGTAACTTCTTTTTAAAAATGAAACTGTTTAAAAAATTATTATAATTTGTTGAAATTTAATTTTATTCTATAAATATTAAAATCATGCATGTGGATGTTTGTGAGTTAGTGAGGATGTGGGGTCAAGGACGTGCATGCTTTTATTTAGTTTTTTGTTCCTTTTTCTTAAAAGATTAATATAATTTATACTTTATGTTTTAACCTAAACATATACTTAATATTTTGATTTAATTAAACTGATCTAATAGTATATATACTGTAGTTTTAAATTTAAATTCAATATTCTTACATTGTTAGGTTTTATGAAATATGAATGAAATTGTAAATATTATCTATATTAATTTTTCTTTATTTCCAAAATTCTTAGGCATGTAAACAAATTTTTACTTTTCTATTTTAAATTTCATTAATTGATTTTTCCTTGAAAATTTCAGTCTTTATCTAATATATGAAAATATATTTGAAGCTATATAAGAGAACTTGAGTTGACCTTCTCTTTTTTTTATTTATCTTAGCAGAAAAACTTCACATAATAATATCAATGTATAGTTACAGAATTTATTATATTTTTATTTGAATTTTTAAATTTATTTCATTCAAATTTTTTAAACACGTGATTTATGTTTTCCTTACAATATATTTTTTAATTTTTGAAAAATAAAGGCACCAAAACGTGAGAGACAACATGAAACATGAATAAGCCTATGCATGCAGCATAATACCTCTATTGCATTAAAAAAAAATCAATAATCTGCATAAGAATTATAAAAAAATTAACCACATGCATCATAAAAAAGAATTAAAGTATAAACCTTGTATTATACGTAAAATGAACTCTTATTTTTATCTAGATTTATGTTATGTGAACATAAATTGAAATTCAAGTGTTAGAAACTATTATTTATTACATTTTTCAAATATAAAAGTGATTAATACAAAATGGATTTTCATTTACCATCTCAATAGAAAAGAAAGACATCAACGGAATTGAGAATATGTTCATCAATGTCAAAAAATATTGGTTGAGCAATCACTTAAGTGCAATGAACGTACAATGATCCAAAAATACTTAAAAGAACACCTAGAACATTAAAGTTTAATTGTTTAATTTCGTTAGAAAAACACATTTTAATATTGAGAGTCGAACAAATTCAAAATTCAGATTGTTTCATGTTACTATATCATGGTACATTTTATGAAGATCTAAAAAGTAGAATAGTATTCATATCAACCGACAACATAACTATAATACAACAAAAGCTAAACATATTTCCTTTCAAAATTCAGATCGCTTCATGTTAATATATCATGGTACATTTTATGATAATCTAAGAAGTAGAATAGTATTCATATCAACCGACAACATAACTATAATTCAACAAAAGCTAAACATATTTCCTTTCAAAATTAAATAAGCACATTGATAGTATAAACATACTTCTTATCTTAAACAAAATTAACAAACTCTGCTCGATTAATAGGAGAAACTATAAACTTATCTTAGAAAAACATCAATGTCGTCTACATCTCTTTCAGAATATTCTTCAAAGCCAAGAAATCTACTCTTCATTAACTAATCATAAAAAAAATATTCAAACAACACTAAAATCACCCAAAGGAAATGCAAATAGAAACATAGCCATGAATTAAGAAATTGCAGAGAGCGTATTTGCTTGTTTCAACAAAAAAAAAAAAAAGCAGTAAATATATATATAATGAAATTCTATTGTTTCAAATAATTGTAAAAAATTTAAATTTTGAAAAACAGTAACCAATTTTTAATTTTTTTTTTTATAATTATAAAAATTTGTATTGTTGACATGTGTCATTCTTATTCTAATTATTGATATGTGTCTATATCTATATATTTATTTATTTAATTATTAATTATTTAAAATTATTTAAAATTTTGAAAATTTTGAAAATTTTGTGGTGTTGACATGTGTTATTTTTTCTTCTCCTTTTATATATAGATAGATTTTACACTAATTAATCTCCAATTAATTATTAAAATTCTCTAATAATTATATTTTTTCTTCATAGCAAAATTATAATAAGATGAAAATTTTAACAATGGCCGCCAAAAACACTAATCGAAACATGGAGCTGATTTATAGAGTGGAAGATTTTCCCGTTCTCTCAAAAAATCCCGCCATAGCTTCAGCAACTAAGAAATCCCCCAAAATTTTGTCCCGACGATGATATTAAGAAAACTTTTGTTGACAAACACAAATCAAAACCCACAAAACTTAGATTGATGATAAGTAATTTTCTAAGCAAGCTAAGAAAAAGTCGAAGAAGGAAGAAGGAGAGATTTTTGCTTAAAAGAAAGAGGAGAAAAATGTGTTTCATCAAGAGGGTGGGGTTGAAGAAGATGAAGAGGAGGATGGGTTGTGAAGAAGAAGAGATGTGGAGAGTGGGGTGGGGTCTAATTGAATTTTGATTTTTTTTCTACAAGTCGAAGAAGGAAGAAGGAGAGATTTTTGCTTAAAAGAAAGAGGAGAAAAATGTGTTTCATCAAGAGGGTGGGGTTGAAGAAGAAGAAGAGGAGGATGGGTTGTGAAGAAGAAGAGATGTGGAGAGTGGGGTGGGGTCTAATTGAATTTTGATTTTTTTTCTACTTTAATAAATCTGAAAACTATTTTGCCACATCAATTTTAGGGGGTAAATTAATTCACTTTTAAGTAGTAAAAGTGTGTAATAGATTGTCATAATAGTTTAAACGCGTAATTGACTTTTCAGAACAAGTTTAAGGAAAAATATATGCCTTTTCCCTAAAGAATATGAGTTAATTAAAGTATGTGTTGGATGGCATATAATTAGTTGTTATTAGAAGAGAGTGGGAGAAAATTACTACTATATAGAAGTAAACACCTCTTCATCGACATAACTCATTTTAATTTCTTTATTTTTTTTAGTTTGTTAATTATATATATATATATAGGAAAAATTACATAACTACACAACTTATTTTACTATATTCTCTAAAATTCTCTACCATTTGAAAAAATTACAAAAATTCTACTTTACGCGATGTATTAGCCGAATATATCAATTTATGCAATGTATCAAGACGTATGTATCAGGACCTTACTTTATGTGATGTATCAATCGGATACATCACTTTATACGATGTATCGAGAAGTTGAGTGATGTATCCTAAATCGAGATGCGATGTATCAGGACGTTGAAGGATGTATCCGAAACTGGGACGCAAGACGTTTTAGGATGTATCCAAATTCCACCAAATTTAAGGGTTTTTTGTAATTTGGAATAGAGTAGAGAGGAGATATGTAATTAACCCTTAACACTATGAGATTTGTGTAAAATATACTATATACCCAAATTGGACCCAATCCAATATATCTACCCTGATTAGACTCACAACCCAACTGTCACACCCTGTTTTTCACAAAACGGGTTTCGGTGCACAACCTAACAACTCTTCTGGGTTTGGTTGGATTGAAGAGTCGTCGCCTGACGAGTTAAGTCGCGTTAGGGCACCTATCTAACCTAACTAAATCTAACTTAAGTGTCAACGAACCAGAGAACGGGTAAGGGTTCAAATTACCTCGAGGGGAAGGTGTTAAGCATTCCTCGAGATCCACAACTTTGAATCCCGACCGTATCTCATGCAATTTATGTGGGAATTACAAATAGCAGTTAAGGTCACTTCATTTAATTATTATTTAATTAAGCATGCGAGCTAGATGATACAATAAATGAAACAAACATTAAGCAATTAGTAAAGAGACAAACGAGGAGACAAAATATACACAAATATATAGGAGAAAAACAATTTTATTTTATTAAACTACCCCAAATAATTATAATTAGAAAAAAGTAAAAGGGAAAAGGGAAGGGAGACCATGTAATCTAGATTACATACTTTACAGATCAGTTCTCAGCTTATTATGCCCTCAGCTTATTATTCGTAAAGACAAAAACCAATGTTTTGTTGTTTTAAGCTTGAGTCGATTGTCATCATCACCGTAAAGGGCCTAACTACCCCTACCCCACCTTCTGCATGCATAGCATCCTAAAAGGTGCCTAGCGTCCCCGTTTAATATCCAAGAGACATTGGACTACTACTAGGGATGTTTTAGACTAAAATAAAATATAGGCTCCTAATTAGGCCCTCTAGACACCAAGCAAAACACATTGGACAACATTTAGCACATAAAATCTCATAGTGACCTCTAAATTTTAAATTAACATACTTTCAAACGCAAGTAATGTAAAAGGTCTCATGCGTAGTGTATGCACATACCAGACATTAACAGGTATTATAACAATATTGAAGCGGGCAAAAAATTATAAGAAGCCAAGGGTTGACTTAATTAATTAATGATTTGAAATAGGGCAGTTTCAAATAGCATTCAGACACTGATTTATCAGCTGATCTTAAGTGGCAAAACACTATTTAGAATGCAGACTTTGTTGATTAGTAAAATTTAATCAAGACAGCAAGTTTGCGAAAACAATCATAATGCGGGCATAATGTTTTTAAAAAGCAGAGTTTGACTTAATTTAGACATTTTTTTAAATAGGGCAGATTTTAAAACATGGAAGAAATTATACCTTTATTCTAAGTGCCAAAGTAGCTGATTTAACGCGGAAATTAATTAATTCGAGCAAAATTTAATCAGGTCATTTCAAACAATAGTAATACATGCATCATGTTAAAAAACAACGGTTGACCTAATTTAGCAATATGTCTAAATAGGGAAGTTTTAAAATATTATACAGAGAATAATTTATTGATTTTGTCTTTAAGTGACAATAAATAATTAAGTCACAAAACAGTAGCAAGAAAATGCATGACAAATGTAATAGTTATTTAACATCCTGGAAATTATTAGAACATGATTCTAACAAGCCGATTTAATTAGTCTGATTAATGTAATCTCATTAGTTAAATCCTATAGGCATGATGTCACTCCCCGAGCCTACACCTCGGACGTGGCTGGCACTCGAGAACCATTGTTGGCCCCAAGCGAACCCTTGGCCTGACTTTCTTACTCAGCGGAAGACTTTACTCAAGAAAAAAATACTTTTAAAACAAGTAAATTGAATTGCTAAAAATATAACTTAGAATGTATTATAATAACATTCATTGCCAAAGTGGCAACTCAAGTCTCAACTTAACTGAAAAGTAAAAGTAAAAACTCATGAACTAACATCACTAACTTTGCCTATGAAGCCTCTAAACTCTAAGGGATGTCGGGACAAGACCCCCGATCATCCTAACAACTGAAATAAGCAAGCAATAAAACAAAACATAACCAAAGGGATCCTCCGGAAAGCAAGGAGGCTCACCAACTGACTCTGAGTGCTCAACTGGATCAACGATGCGCTGGATGCTGATCCTGGTTATCTGTGTCTTCATCATAATAAGATGAAGGCCAAATGGCATTAGTACATTGAATGTACGAGTATGCGAGGGGAATTCTAAAACAAGACATAAGCTTGAAAGGAACTGAAGAACTTACCTGGCTGAACTCAACTGAACTGATTTCAATATAAAGCAGTGTATATAAATGCAGTATAAAGAAAAGCTTTAAAACATGGTTTTCAACTCTGTGTATTTAGAAATATAATAATAACTCTATATGTATGCAAAGATACAATATGAACTCTGTTTGTATATGAAAATACAAATATTTCTAATGTATATAAAAATACAAAATACTGATGTGAGAGTTTCTCTAACCGACAACCATCACTTAAGAGCTATCGTGATGATACAACGTTTTGCCTCAAGATGCCAGGTCCGTCCTATACCTTGCTGGGGGTATAGAACCTGAATTACTAAGTGGCTCCACTAGTCTATGCTAAAAAGCACTACATAATCATCTAAAAAGTATGACCCTTTTCTACCTATGATGGCTACATGGTTTATGGCGGCTCGGAGTTCTCTGAACTCTCCCCCATATCGATTCTCAATACTACTCCCAAAATATACTAGCTCTTTATGTTTAAAAAACATAACTTCTTTCTGTTGTTTGAGATAATTGCTCAAAATTTAGCTCAAAGGCTATCTTGGAAATCTCAGTTTCCTGTCTTGCTTAATTGTGAAAGCATTTACTCTTTACTGAAAACTAGCTCAAATGCTCTTTTGGAAATCAAAGTTTCCTTTCTTGGTCAAATGTGAAAACATTTACTCTTTGGGAATGCATAGTCCCCATATGCTTTTAAAGAAATGAACTTCAACTTTACTTTTTATTGAACTCAAAACTCAAGTCTTAAAACAAAGTTAAAACATTTGTAAAACTTTATGAACTCCTCTTAACTTGACTCTTAACTTTCCTTGAATTGAATTATGGATTCAAGGATTGTGTTTTGTGATAGGAAAGATCTCATGATGTTTAGGAATGATTTTAGATAGTTAATCATGAGAAAAGATAAAAAATTCACTGTCTGAGGATGGGTCCGCGACGCGGAGAGGTATTTAAATTTTGGTCGTAAAAATACCTTTTGAGGCAGAACGGTCCGTGACTGCTCTGCGATGCGAGGATGAATTTTTCGAAACTCAGGGGCAGGTCCGCGACGCGGCCTGGGGCTCTAGATTTGCCCTACTTTTTCCTTCTTTCCTTTTCCAGTCCCAATTCACCCAAACTCGACTATTCTTCCCAATTCTTCTTTAGATTCAGATACCCAACATGTATACACAAGAATCTAACTCAAACAACTCAAGGAAACAACATTTTAACCTCAAGGAACTCCTCAATCTCAACCTAACTCAAGAACGAAGGCCAATTTCAAGAACAACATTCAAGATTCATCAACTTTCAACTTTTTAGAACAAACTTCGCTGAAATAAACATGATTGGTGCGTGGGTGAACGAAACCAACACTATGAAAGACTCACATACCTCGTAGGGATCACCCCTTGATGAAATCCACGAGCCTAGCTAGCTTCAAGAACTTGACGATTCTTGCTCCCTCTCATCCTTTCTCTTCTTCTTTTCTCTTTTCTATAACTCAATATCGTAAAAGCGTAAACTGAATCCTATCAGTTTAGACCCCAATTAATTACCAAAAACGAAATAAAATAATTGGGCAAGGAAAAGACCAAACTACCCTTTCAAAATCCGGATTGGACTTTCCTTATTTCAGCAACCCAACTTCCAAAGGAAATAACTCACTCATATGAACTCGGAATTGCGCAAACTCAGCGGCGTTGGAAAGATCATTCCAAAATATTTCGTACCCTATCTGGAAGTACCTCTAACTCATCCTGAGTTATAAGTTATGGCCATTTGAAGTTGACCAAAATTCAACTTATTCTAACTTAACAAAATTTCCTGATTTTCATTCTTTCCAAAAATGACTATTTCCAATTATTAGCTTCTTCCTAGTTATTTCAAATTGCGAGATGTTACACATGATTTCTAAGTAAAGAATGCAAAATTATTAAGATCTGATTAATTAACGAATTGTAATTGTTCAAACTCTAATTAAATAACATGCTAAAAATACAGATCAGATCCCAAACATAATTTCTAATCTGAAACATATTAAGATTTGATTGACATCCTATAGGCATTAACTCTAAGTTATCTAAATTTATTCACATATAGCAACCATTAAAGTCTAATTAAATGAACTAATTAATTACATGCTGAAAATGGCTTAAGATCACTTTGTAAACAGATTGCTAATTAAAGTTTCTAAACATGCTGCTCAAATAATCAAGGTTGATTTGTCAACTGCTAACGTACTAGATTCATTAGAAAACACTTAGATAATTTCTTATGGGTCCAACTTATTAACAAGGTGAATAGAGTCCAAATCTAACTAATTTGACTGGCTTTCAAAATAAAGTAAATACTCAGATTATAAGACAAATATTTATTACAATGGTTGATTTTAACACAATACAAAGTTACAAACAGGCAAAGGTTGATTTTAGGCAGATTATTTAACAGATATTCTGATATGCTTGCATGCTTCAAGTGATTTAAGAAAATAGGCAAAATTTATAGCAATCACACTTAGTAAAATGAAGTAAAAAAAAAAAGTTAGCACGTAATTCCCCTCCCCACTTTAGACGATCCCCAAGTTATTTCATATATGGAGGGTTAGAGTTATACAAATTATTACAAAATCGAATAAAATCAATAAAAACAATGACAAAATCAAAATAAAATAAAAGCTCCAATCCGATATCCCTTCTCATGGCGACTCTTCGACTCTTGAACTTTTGTTCAAAACCTGTTAAACAATAGGAGATAGGGCGACACCAACATGTAATACTAAGAATACATAACAATATTTACTTAACACATACCCATACCTATTAATTCATGGAGCAAACATTCAAACACACATACCATGAGAACAACGAATACACATCACAAAGAGGGAGAAAGAGAACTAACCTGGATGCTTTCTTTATCATTATAAACTTAAAAATAATATGTGAATGCAAGAATAACACACTAGCAACGAATACTAATCGGTTAAGAGGAATATATATATATATATATATATATATATATTTTATTTATTTATTTTTATTTTTTTTTATTTTTATTTTTTATTTTTATCATAAACCGATATAATCCTTGAAAACAGGAGCCCAGAACACCAGAGACACTCCAAAGTGTTAGAATGAGTTATTATTTTGAGAGAGTATTAAGAGTATTTTTCTTATTGCTAAAATGTGTTTCCATACATATGCATGTCCCTTGAATGAGAAAAGAAGCCTTAATTTATAGTAAAACTAGATAACTTGGCCGCGCTAGGCGCATTCTTAAAATATTATATCAAAAGTATAAATTAATCTTTTCATATTATTTGATTATAAAAGAGTTTTTAGTTCAAATTCAATTATATATATTAAAATTTGAATTTGAATTTATCCTATTAATCACATTGAACTAATTTCTAACAAACAAAATACACTGTTACATGAAGGAAGAAAAAGTAGCTTTTCATTTTTGATTTAAACATAAATTGATTAATGTCATATAACCAACTTAAAGATAAACAAAGCTCATTAAAAAGATTATTTGAGAAAAAAAGAAGAACATAGTCCATCCATAAGAAAGTGAAAATAACTGTAGTTATATGCCGGAAATTATATATGACGTATGCAAATTTAAAAAGTAGAGTTTAGAAAACAAAATAAAAAAAACAAACTGATCATTTTGTGTAATTTACACGCAATACATATGTACTAATCAGCTTACTTATATATATAATATGTAATTTTGTGAAACATGATCGAATACAGAGAATTGATTTTTAAATTATATACTTTTAAAAAAATTCTTCACTTATACTTAAATAATTTGATAAAATATAGAAATTGTAATGTTTAAAACATAAAAATGAGAATTCGTAAATTATATTTTAATTTTAAATTGCTAAGTATAGTTAGATTATCTAGCTAATTATATTTTATAGACATGAAGGTGACATTTGGATAATCAAAATATTATAGTAATTTTGATCACTTTATGGATAATAAAGAACTTCTTTGAATTTTTTTCACTTTCTTACATTACATACTTCCTTCATTTCAAAACAAAGTTTTTTATTTATTTTTTATATTGCTTCGAATCGTGTTTTACATAATTATGTAGACTATAATGATGTTTTTTTCTTTCAATCTTATCCTTATTTTGTAACACCCCATAAAAGTTTTGAGCTAAGACTCGAGTCCTCTTTCCAACGCCACCGAGTTTGCTAAATTCCGAGCTTTGAGTAAAACTTTATGACTGATTTACTAACGACGCTCAAACATGGCAGCAGCTCCGCGATGGCTTCGCTTTACGAAGCTAATACAGACCTCACTGCCTGGTGAAAAATTATTTTGACTCCCAGCTTGTTTTAATTATTTCTTTAAGGGTATTTTAGTCCTAAAAACCCTTAAGAGGTCATCTAAAAAATTGCCCTAAACGAGTAGAAAACTAGTTTTGTTAAATCAAACCCACTCATCCACTCCAAAAATTCTACGCTCAAGGGATTCAAGAAACGCAGGCTAGGGTTCATCTTTCAAGATTTTCCTTCAAGAAGATGGTTCTTTCAGGTATGTAAGCTTCCATAGTGTTGGGTTTGTTCACCCACACGCCAATCGTGTTAATTTCAGTGTTAAGTTCGTTCTGGAAAGTTGAAAGTATGATGTTCTTGAAATTGACTTTAGTTCTTGAGTTTAGATGAGATTATTGAGTTCTTGATGAAGTCATGTCAATTTTACAGTTGTTTATGAGTAGGCTCTTGTGTTCATGTGCTGGGTATCTAAATCTAAAGAGGAATTAAGAAAAAGAACCGAGTTTAGGTGAATTGGGGTTAGAAAATGAAGAAGGAAAAAGTCGAGCGAATCTGGCACCTTGCTCCACGTCGCGGACCTGCCTCCCCATTTCATAAAGTTTGTCTTCGCATCGCGGAGAGGTCATAGACCTCTCTGCCTCAAAAGTTAATTCGCGACCAAATATTTTAATTCATCTCCGTGTCGCGGACCTGCTTCCAGACAGTGATTTCTTGATCGTTTTTCATGTCTAACTATCTAAAAACACTCCTAAACATCACGAGATAATTCCTATCACAAATCACAACCTTGAATTCATAAATCACATTCAAGGTAGAGTTGAGAGTCAAGTCTTGAGAGTTCTTTCAAACTTTTTGAGAAAGTCTCTTTGAGTCCTTTGAGGAGTCTTCTACAACTTCTAATAACTTGTTTCAAGACTCGAGTAAGTGAGCATGAGAGAAAGTCACCTAAATCCTTCATATCATGAACCATAACTCTTGAATTCATAATTCACATTCAAGAGAGAGTTAAGAGTAAAGCTCAAGAAAGTCTTTAAGTTCAATTGTTAATCCTTTTAGATCCAGCATCGATTTGAGTTAAGTTTTGAGAAGTAAGTATGAGAATGAGAAGAGTCGTATACCTGAGTTCCTTATTAATATTTTGACCCTTAAGTCAAGTCGTTCATGCCTATAACTTCCGCATGAACTCCATTAGTTTAGTATCTTTGAAAGGAGTAGTATCTTCAAGTTCTAAGTCTTGAGTATCGAGTTCCTAACCCTTACGAGATTATAATCCTAATCATGGGACTATTACTTATTACCCATGAAGTCCATGAGATGAGTTGTTCATGCCCATAATTCTGCATGAACATTATAAGTCAAACAATCTTGAGATGAGAAGTATCTTTGAGTCCTTGAGTTGAGTAGTTCATGCTCATAATTCCGCATGAACCCTCTGAGATGAGCATTCTTGAAAGTAGTAGTATCATTAAAGTTCTTGAGTTCCAAGTATTTGAGTTCTATCTATGGTTATTGAAAACCTTGCATTGAGTCATTCAAGTCCATTATTCGGCGTGAACCATATTTTTAAGAAGTCTTTTATAAATGTTTAAACATTGTTTTAAGACGTAAGCTTTGAAGTTGAGTAAAGAGTAAGAGTATAGTTCATTTTCTTTAAAATGATATATGGGAACTAAGTATTCCCAAGAGTAAATTTTTTCACATTTAAGATGAGAGGAAACTGAGATTTCCAAAAGAGTTTTGAGAAAGAAAGGGAACATCGATTCCAAGAGAGCTTTTAAGCTAAGTTTTTGAGTAATTATCTCAAATCAAAGTAAGAAGTTTGTTTTAAAAACATATGAGCTAAGTATATTTTGGGACTAGTATTGAGCATCAATATGGGGATACGAGCTCATATTACCTCAAGTCTCCATAAACCATGTAGCCATCACGGGTAGTAAAGGATCATACTTTTTAGATGAGTCCTTAAGATGCTTTTAGCATAAGTTAGTTGATCCACTAAGTTAAGTGTTCTATATGACGGCAAAGTATAGGACAGTTCTGGCAGCGTGGGCAAGACGTTGTATCACCACTTAGGCTCATAGTGGTAGTTGTCGGTTAGAGAAGCTGCCACAGAAACTATATTACTTTATTATATAAGTAAAGTTGAGTTTGTTATTGCATTTTCTTTAACAAATTAAGTTGTTTTTAATGTTTTATAAAGCTTTCCATATATTGCATGTGTATTGCTGCTTTATATTGAGTTGAGTATCCAGAGATGAGTACCCAAAGTCGAATATCATATCTCTGAGTTGAGTATCTTATCCTTGAATACTTCTGAGTTGGGTAAGTTTGAGTAGTTTTGAGTATCCTTGAGTATTCCTTGAGTTGAGTAATTTTGAAAAGAGGTAAGTATGTTTCCTTTTTATCAACTTTCAAGCTTATGTTTATGTTTTAGAATTCCCCTTACATGCTCGTACATTTCTCGTACTGCTCCATTTGGCCTATATCTTTTCATGATGCAAACATAGATATTCGGGATCATCAACAAGAGATTCGTTGATACATCCTGGAGTTCGAGTTAGCTATGGTGAGCCTCCTTGTTTCCGGAGGATTTCATTTACTTTTCAGTTTAGTCAGGATGTCGTGGGTCTTGTCCCGACTTCCAACGCCTCATTGATCAGGTTTAACACTCCGAGTTAGGTGGTGAGCTTTCTTGCATTCCAGAGGGCTCTTTTATTATTTGCTTTCTAGTTTTTAGTTGTTAGGATGATCGGGGTCCTGTCCCGACACATATCTCTTTGTTTTAGAGGCTTCATAGACAGATAGTATTAGTTCTTTGGTCTTATTCATTCAGTTGTATACGTTTAAGACTGGAGTTGCCATTTTTGGCTAAGTTATTGTATTTTAAGTTATTGCATGAGCAATATCTCTTGTGTTTAAGTCATCCGCTGAGTAAGTAAGCCAGACCAAGGGTTCACTTGGGGTCAGCAATGCTTCTCAAATGCCAGCCACATCCGGGTGTAGGCTCGGGGCGTGAGAAACTTGGTATCAGAGCATAGATTTCAAGAGTCCTAGGGAGTCTATGAAGCTGTGTTTGTAGAGTCATAATTATCGGTGTGAAACGCGCCACATCTATAATTAGGAGGCTGCAACACTTAGGAAAAATTTCTCATTTCTTTCACACTCATTTCGTGCGTTAGAGTTTGATCTCTAAAAAGTATCCCTCTAATTCATGCTTGCACGTGTTTTCAGATAATCATGCCTCCACGAAGAGCTGTCTGAGATCATCCTTCTAGGAGAAAGGTCGAGGAACAAGGGGTACCTAATGCAACAGAAGTGCAACCCCAAGGAGAGGTCACCAAGGTTGAATTTCTTGAAGCTATCCGAATGTTAAGTCAAGTTGTGACCCATCAAGTTGGACAGAGAGATAATCGATAGGAAGTGGATGATACTTCAACGATCCGTGAGTTTTTAAGGATAAACCCACCGAGCTTCACATGTTCAAGTGTCACAGGGGATCTAGAGTACTTTGTTGAAGAGCTTCAGAAAGTTTTCAAGATTATGCATGTTGTTAATGCTGAAAGGGTAGAACTAGCTGCATACCAAATGAAGGGTGTCTCTAGAATTTGGTTAGACCAATGGAAAGAGAATAGGGCTGAGGATGCATCAATAGTGAGTTGGGCTGTGTTTGAGAGTGCTCTCATGGGGCGTTTCTTTCCCCGTGAGTTGCGAGAGGCAAAGATAAGAGAGTTTCTCACCCTAAATTTGGAGTCTATGAGTGTTCATGAGTACAGTCTAAAATTCACACAACTTTCCTGCTATGCTCCGTAGATGGTTGCTGACATGAGGAGCAAAATTAGTTTATTTGTTGCTGGGTTGTTTCGTCAATTAAGCAAGGAAGGCAAGGCAACGATGTTTATATGGGATATGGACATAGCAAGGCTAATGATCCATGTGCAACAAATTGAGGAGGATAAATTGAAGGATAGAGAAGAGTTTAAGAATAAGAGAGCTAGGACATCAGGAAATGAGTTCGGGCAGCAAAAGGGTAATGCGAACCGGTCTTCTTTCCACCATAAGCATAAAGGAATTGCTTCATCATCTGCTATTGCACCTGCACCCAAGAATAAAAGTGGGTACAATAGTCAGGATTTCAGAGCCAAGCCCGCCTATTCTCAGGGTAGTGTGGCGCAAGGGGGTAGTAAGCCTCCTGCATGTGCTAAGTGTGGTAGGATCCACCCAGGTAAGTGTCGTGATGGCCAGACATGTTGTTTCAAGTGTGGGCAAGAGGGTCACTTCATGAAAGAGTGTCCTAAGAAAAGGCAAGTTAGTGGAAATCAGGGAAATAAAGCCCAATCTTCATTAGTTGCTTCACCAGACAGGGCTGCACCTAGAGGAGCTACTTCCGGTACTGGCGGAGGAGTAAACCACCTCTATGCGATCACTAGTCGTCAAGAGCAAGAGGATTCACTAGATGTTGTCACTGGTGTGATCCAAGTATTTGTTACTGTTTATGCTTTGCTAGACCCAGGGGAGAGTTTATCTTTTGTAACTCCATATGTTGCTATGAATTTTGATGTTATTCCTGAGCAACTTAGTGAACCATTCAGTGTTTCTACACCTGTTGGTGATTCTATTCTAATAGAAAGAGTCTATCGTGATTGTCCCATTTTCGTCAATCACAAAAGTACGATGGCTGATTTAATTGAGTTAGACATGGTAGATTTTAATGTCATTCTTGGTATGGACTGGCTTCATGCCTGTTATGCCTCAGTCGATTGTAGAAATCGAGTTGTCAAGTTTCAGTTTCCAAATAAACCAGTCTTAGAGTGGAAAAGTAGTTCATCAGTGCCTAAGGGTTGTTTCATTTCGTACCTTAAGGAAAGAAAGTTAGTTTCCAAGGGGTGTGTCTATCACTTAATCCGAGTTAATGACTCAAGTGTTGAGATACCTCCCATTCAGTCAGATCCAGTAGTAAAGGAGTTTCCAGAAGTCTTTCCTGATGATCTTCCCAGAGTCCCTCGTGAGAGAGAGATAGACTTCGGTATAGACATTTTTCCCAATACTTGCCCTATATCTATTCTTCCATATAGAATGGCACCAGCAGAGTTAAAAGAGTTGAAGGAGCAGTTGAGAGTTAGGGAATGTGATATTCCTAAGACAACATTCAGGACCCGTTGTGGTCATTATGAGTTTCTGGTCATGTCATTTGGTTTAACCAATGCACCTGCAGCGTTTATGGACCTTATGAATAGAGTTTTCAAACCTTATTTAGATACATTTGTTATCATCCTCATTGATGACATACTGATCTATTCAAGGAATGAAGAAGACCATGCTAGCCATCTCAGAATAGTTCTTCAGACTTTGAAAGATAAGGAGTTGTATGCTAAGTTCTCGAAAGGTGAGTTTTGGCTTGAGTCTGTGGCATTCTTGGGCCACATAGTTTCCAGTGATGGAATTAGAGTTGATACTAAGAAGATAGAGGCAGTGCAAAATTGGCCTAGACCCACATCTCCAACTAATATTAGGAGTTTCTTGGGATTGGCTGGCTATTATAGAAGATTTGTAGAGGGGTTCTCATCCATTTCGTCTCCTTTGACCAAGTTAACTCATAAAATAGTAAAGTTTCAATGGTCTGAAGCTTGTGAGAAAAGCTTTCAGGAATTGAAAAAAAAAAGGTTGACTACTGCCCCAGTATTGACCTTACTAGAAGGTACGCAAGGCTTTGTTGTCTATTGTGATGCATCTAAAGCTTGTTTGGGTTGTGTGTTAATGCAGAATGGTAAAGTTATAGCTTATGCCTCCAGACAGTTGAAAGTTCATGAGAAGAACCACCCAACCCATGATTTAGAATTGGCTGCCGTAGTATTTGCTTTGAAAATATGGTGCCATTATCTTTGTGGTGTGCATGTGGATGTGTTCACCGATCATAAGAGTCTTCCGTATGTGTTTACTCAAAAAGAGCTTAATCTCAAGCAAAGGAGGTGGTTAGAATTACTCAAGGATTATAACATGAGTATTATTTATTACCCAGGTAAGGATAATATTGTTATTAATGCTTTAAGAAGATTATCTATGGGTAGTAATGCCCATTTTGAGGAAGATAAGAAAAAGTTAGCAAAAGAGGTGCATAGACTTGCACGATTATGAGTTCGCCTAATGGATTCCATAGAAGGAGGAGTGGTGGTGATGAATGGGAATGAATCATCATTAGCGTCAGAAGTAAAAGGAAAGCAAGACCAAGATCCTTTATTGCTTGAATTAAAGGCAAGTGTTCATAATCAAATAATGATGGCTTTTGAACAAGGGGGAGATGGTATTTTGAGGTATCAAGGTAGATTGTGTGATTGATTTCAAGGGTAATTGGGATGATCACCTACCTCTCATTGAGTTTGCTTACAACAATAGTTACCACTCGAGCATCTAAATGGCTCCTTATGGGAGAAGATGCAGATCTCCTATTGGATGGTTTGAAGTTGGTGAAGCTGGGTTGATAGCTTCAGATTTAGTCCATCAAGCTATGGAGAAGGTGAAAGTGATTCAAGAGAGGTTGAAAACGGCGCAAAGTCGTCAGAAATCCTACACTGATGTTAGAAGAAGAAAGTTAGAGTTTGAAGTTGATGATTGGGTGTATTTAAAGGTTTCACCCATGAAGGGTGTTATGAGGTTTGGTAAGAAGGGGAAACTTAGTCCCCGGTATATTGGACCTTATCGAATATCCAAGAGGCTTGTCAATGTAACTTATGAGATGGAGCTACCCCTAGAGTTAGCAGCGGTTCATCTGGTTTCACATCTCTATGTTGAAGAAGTGCATGGGCGATCCTTCACTGATCATGCCAACTGAAAATATTGGGATCAAGGATAGCTTATCTTATGAGGAGATTCCTGTGCAGATTCTAGATCGCCAAGTTCGCAAGGTGATAACAAAAGAGGTAGTATCAGTCAAAGTCTTTTGGAGGAACCAATTTATTGAAAAGGTTACTTGGGAAGCTGAAGAAGATATGGAGAAGAGATATCCACATCTCTTTGAGTCCGAAGAAAATGCAGACCAAGGTACTAATTCTCTTCTTAGTACTCTTTAAATTATGAGTGAGCATGTTGTTTGATTACAATTGCTTGTTGGGTGTTTGAACTTGATGTTACATCCTTATCCTAGTAAGAGTAATCTCATTTGAGGATGAATGTTCCCAAGGGGAGATATTGTAACATCTCGCAATTTGAAATAACTAGGAAGAAGCTAATAATTGGAAATAGTCATTTTTGGAAAGAAGGAAAATCTTGAAAATTTGTTCAAGTTAGGAAAAGTTGAGTTTTGGTCAACTTCAAATGGACATAACTCCTAGATCAGGATGATTTAGGTGTACTTCCAGATATGTTTGGAAAGATCTTGGAATAATCTTTCCAACGCCGCCAAGTTTATGTGATTCCGAGTTTGTATGAGTAAATTATGCCATTTGGAAGTTGGGCTGTTGGATTAAGGAAAGTCTAATCCGGATTTTGGAAGGGTAATTTAATGTTTCCTTACCTAATTATTCTAATTCGTTTTTAGGAGTTTAATTGGAGTAAATTCAGGTTTTATTAAGTTTTAGAAAAGTTATTTTCACGCTAGGGCTTGGAGAAGAGGAGAAAAGAGGAGAAAGGAGAAGAACGCTCAAGATTTGTCGATTTTGTCAAGGATAGCTTGTTGATTTCGTTGGGGTGATCCCTAAAAAGGTATGTGAGATCACCTAGCATTGGGTTAGGTTACCCACGCGCCAACCATGGTTCATTTCAGTGAATTTAAGTCTTTGAAAGTTTAGAAATTGAGTTCTTGATGAACATTGTTGAAAGTTTCATTGAATTTCTTGTGGGTAGTGTTGTTGGAGTTTCTTGCGATTTGATTCATGTTTTTGAGTGTAATTTTGAGTTGAATCTGGTATATATTGAGGATATAGTCGATTCTAAGTGTTTGGGGAAAGAACTAAGTTGATTGGGACGGTTTAGAGTTGAAAAACGAAGAAGAAAAGTCGGGGAACACCTGGGGAGGGCTCTGGCGCGTCGCGCCTCTCAGACCCCCAAAAAGAGGTCTCTAAATGTTGAGCTCTGGGGTGCCGTGCCAGCTAGAGCACTCCAACTTGGTCCCTGAATCTCAAGGGCTGGCGCCCCACGCCTCTTAGAGCGTCAGGGACGCCAGTTCTTCCCATTCTTCCCCCATCTTTTCGTACTTGTTCCTTAGCGATGTACCTATATTTTCTAGTTGATTCCAACTCTCTAAGGTACATCTAAACACCATGAAATCATCCATAAAAATGATATCAGGAACCTTGAATCCATAATCCAATTCAGCGAAAGTTAGGATCAAAGTCAAGAGAAGTTAAGAGTCAAGTCTACAAGTTAAGAGGCAAGTCAAAGCAAAGTTTTCAAAAGTTTTTAACAAATGTTTTAACTTTGTTTTAAGACCTAAGTTTCAATTTAAGCAAAGAGTAAAGAGTTGAGTTCATTTCTCAAAAAGCTATAAGGTAACTAAGTATTCCTAAAGAGTTTATAAATGTTTTCACATTTGAGCAAGAAAAGGGAACATTGATTCCAAGAGAGCTTTTAAGCTAAGTTTTGAGTAATTATCTCAAACCGGAGAAAGAAGTTTGTTTTAAAAACATATGAGCTAAGTATATTTTGGGAGTAGTATTGAGCACCGATATGGGGATGCGAGTTCATATTAACTCAAGTCTCCATAAACCATATAGCTATCATGGGTAGTAAAAGATCATACTTTTTAGATGACTCCTTAAGATGCTTTTAGCATAGACTAGTGGATCCACTTAGTGAGTTAGGTTCTATACCCCCGACAAGGTATAGGACGGTCCTTGGCAGCGTGAGGTAAATTGTTGTCTCATCACTACAGCTCTTAAGTGATGGTTGTCGGTTAGAGAAACTCCCACATTAGTATTTTATATGTTTATATACAAATAGAGTTCATATTGTATCTTTGCATACATACAAAGTTATTATAGTATTTCTAAAAACACAGAGTTGACAACATGTTTTAAACAACTTTTCCTTATATTGCACTTGTTTTTAAACTGCTTTATATTGAAGTGAGTTCAATTATGTTGAGTTGAGTTGAGCCAGGTAAGTTCTTCAGTTCCTTGAAGAATCTTTTCAAGCCTATGTGTTGTTTAGCATTCCAACTCGCATACTCGTACATTTAATGTACTAATGCCAGTTGGCCTACATCGTCTTATTATGCAGACACAGGTAACCAGGATCAATATCCAGCACCTCGTTGATCAGGTTCAGCACTCCGAGTCAGTTGGTGAGCCATCTTGCATTCCGGAGGACTCTTTTATCATTTGCTTTCTAGTTTTCAGTTGTTAGGATGATCGGGGGTCCTGACTCAACATCCCTCTTTGTTTTAGAGGCTTCATAGACATATAGTATTAGTTCTTTACTCTTATTCATTCAGTTGTATACGTTTAAGACTGGAGTTGTCATTTTTGGCTTAGTTATTATATTTTAAGTTATTGCATAAACTATATCTCTTGTGTTTAAGTCTTTTGCTGAGTAAGTAAGCAAGCTAGGCCAAGGGTTTGCTTGGGGCCAGCAATGGTTCTCGAGTGCCAGCCACGTCCGGTGTGTAGGCTCGGGGCGTGACATGTATCGTGATATGGAATCATGATATGATATCATAATATGGAATCATGAGATGAAATTGAAGTTTTGTTTGGACATGCGATATGAAATTTTTGTATTATATATTTTCTGATAAACATAAGAATCCCATAAGTTATAAAACTATTAAAATACCCCTAATTGTTTATTCAATCTTATCGAATAAACAAAAAATTATAAAATCTCATAATAATATTACAAAGCTATTGTTCCCACTTAAGTAACTGTTTTATCAAACTTTAATTCAATAAAAAAATTGAACATAAATTGTAGTGAAATAGTCTTTAATATAATCCTCCCACATAATAATGATAATCTCCTCATGTTGAACTTACATTTCTCGATCATGTGACCGAGAAGACGAATCAACATTATTACTTTGAGTCATTTTTTGGTCAATATCATCCACAGCTATATTTTCATGGTCATAGACCATAAATATTTCATTACTTCTTTTCGCAAATAATTATGTAACACTGCATAAGCTATGACAATTTTCACTTGTGTGTCAATATCATAATGGTTCATGCCTTGTTTTAGTATTTTGAATCTATTTTTCATGCTCCAAAATAGATTTTGTGTATTTATAATATAATTTTTTGTGTATTTTTCCTTGTTTTAGCATACGTTTTAAAACGGTAGTACCAATTATTTTGTGTGTTTAAGTTTTTTTTTTTTAAATTCTTTTTAATAAAAATGAAGAAAAAATGCTAAGAAAATAAAAAAATCTGAGAAAATAGATAAAATATGTTTTCTTGAGCAATGAGGCATGCCACACACACATAGATATATATATATATATATATATATATATATATATATATATACCACCATAAGGAAAAACAATCATGAGAGCCAATTAGGTATACAATTAATGAAGATCCCCTCCCAAATACGGACAAATATTTTACCAAAGCTTAACATAATAATCACAAAGGATTAGCTAAAATTAAGCAGTTTCAGCTTACCATAATAATTAATCCAAAATTACAAAATATTATTTCCTTAGATAAGAGAAGTAGCCGATCAAAACAAGAATATAAATAAACTTTACCAAATCAAATAAATACGAATCTGTTAAATAAGGAAAGAAAAATAATTGGCATACTATTTTACCATAAATAATCATTAGCGACATAGACTGATTATACACGCTATACATGCTAGTGATATGCTAATTACCAAGATTAATGAATTACTATCAAATTATGAGGAAATATATCAACAATCAAATGACTGATTATATCACAACTCACAAGAATGAAATTACGAATCAGAATTTTATGTAGACAAGAGCATACTTGAAAAGGGTAGTAATCCCCAATTACCTCCTATGTAGTCAAAGTTAATAACCCCAAATAATTGAAGAAGCCTAAATCATAGTCCAATTAACAAAATAAATACAAAGAAAGGAATCATACTCAGTTTAGAGACAAATAAAGATAATCAAATATCATAATATCATTAACTAATTAAAATGAGTCAAGAAATCCAGCTCATATTCGAATAAGAAACCATTGATTTTATACTATCAGTCTCAGTTCACAATTCTGTCACTAGCAAATGGTGACCACAATATTAAAGGGAAAAGGATAAGAACTATGTATACCTGCAATTGTGTGAAAGAACGCTAATTTAAGAACTAACAGTCCACAAATAACAAAATCCAAAATTTTAAGATCTAATCAATAAGTTCTCACACTTAAAATTAGTGGCATGCATAAACATTTAAGTGAAGAAATTCGTACCTGCCTGAATCTTAGCAGACCTATTTTAATAAATCGAAATCTCAAAGCTCTAGAATGGCTAAACTTGTCCATAGGTGTTGCTCGACGTCACTGCACTGTTGGACGGAGCTGCGGGCCTTTATTCTCCGTCGGAGTTTTCTGGTTGTGGAGCAGCGCTGCTGTTTCACTGGAGCTGCTGGCTGGAGAAGGCTCCTGCTGTTACTATTCGTTGTTGTAGACTTTGCCTGCTGCTGGGGTTTCGCTAGTGAGAAAGGGGTGGCATTTGGAGTTTCCACTAGCTGTAACGATTTGTTTCCGTCGTTATATTAAAGCCAACGGGGAAAAATTTTGGGCAGGAAAACTTTTTGATAGTAACTAGAAATTTCCCAACCTAGTCAGATTTGGATGAAATCTGAGTCAGGTAGGTTTAGGGAAATCTGGTAACAAAAGAAGGTCTAATTGTGAATTTGACCATATAAGTAGATAGCTAAGACGTAAAGAAAATCGTACGACTTTATGAAATAGAATTTGGGCGAGTAGAATTCCTGAAATTGATCTTAGCGTGAACGGGTAGTTTCTGAGCATCATGGGATGACGGTGTGTTGTGAAATGGGGGTTTGGAGCTCTTAATTTGATTTTCTGTCTCCATGCAAGCCATTATGGAGGGATTTATCCTGCCAAAGTGGGGCCACTGTAGCGGGGTGAGGGCCACCACAGCAGGACAGTCACGAAATAAGTCGGTAATAAACCCTAAAAATGTCATTATTCTGCAACTTTCGACCTTGAGAGTTAAGGAATGACCCAGGGATATTTCTTGAGGGTTTTCCACCTCTTCTAGAACCAAAGGTAAGGTTTTTACTCCCCGATTCCATTTGTTGATCCGTAAAACGTAGTTTCTTGGGTAATTATCGATGGGAGAGGGTTTTGATATGAGAATTATGGTGGAAAAAGCCCTGAAACTGGGTAAGGGGATCAAGGGTTTGGCCTAGGGTTGATGAGTTCAATTATAATTTGAGTAAGTAGGCTTCGTTTATTGATCCTTGCGTTATATTGATCGTTTGTAGACCAAGAACAAGCGGAAAGAATCTGAAAAAGGAAGAATCAAGTTTCTTAGGGGATTCCAGCTTTGTTCGAGGTAGGTGATAGTTGTGATTTCATGTTTGGGTGATATATGTTTGTTCTTGCATCATTATATTCCATGTATGTATGCGAATGTTACATTATTGGTCACACTAATCGTAAATGAGTATGAATGAATAACTATATGCCATGAATAACCTCTTAATTGTATGATTGTTAGAATGTACATTGTGATTGTGATTGTGGTATGTTGACTGGAGCGGGTGTAACGTTCCGATACACTAACTAGGATCGAATCTCATGTGCCGACATAACTTTTAAAATGGGTCTCACGATTCAACACACTAATTTGGAACGGGTGTCACGATCCAACACACTAACTTGGAACGAGTGTCACAATCCGGAACACTAACTGTTTGAGTATGAGTTCCATGAGAGGACCAATGACTTGTCATATACGCGTAATATTGAAAATGTGGAATTGTACATTGATCCTGAACTGCTATTATTATTGTATGTGTTCGGTGTATACATGTTTATGATGTTGTAATGACTTGCTTATATTGCACTTAGTGCGATAGCCGCGTGATCCTACCAGTACACTGTGGTTGTGTGCTGATACTGCACTTGCTTTTTTTTTGGTACATGGCATCTTCAGGTTGCTACTGATAGACCTCTTTTAGAAGATCGTTGATCAATCGAATTCAAGGGAGAGTCAATTCTTCCGTACTGCCAGGAATTCTCTTTTTACTCAGTCCATCTTATTCAGACTTAGATTAGTTCATTAGATAATCTATGTTTAGTTTGGGTTGAACCCATTTTCTTAGACTTGTTGGTTAGAGTTTTGGTACATTGACTTTCAGGTTCTAGGGATTAATTTTCGCAATATTTTAGTATCGTTGTTAGACTTTTGGAGTTTATGTGAACTGATACGCTCAAATTACACCTCCCTAAAGATGCATAAGCGATTGTTATCAAGTAAAGAACCCAACTTGTAGGTTGGGGTCGATCCCACGAGGAAAATGGTTTAGACTTCACTTAAACCAACAATTATATTCGTTTAGTCAAATTACTTCCAGAAACAAGTAATTAAAGGGGGGGGGGGGAATTTGTGAAACAAATTGTAAGAAGTCAGTAAGTAATTAGTAAACAAAAGTCAATTTTGGTTGTTATCAATATGAGAGAATTAACTAGGATATACGTGTTCCCCACAAGCTCATAACGCAGTAATCCTAGTAATAACAATCCTTTCCTAGTGTACTACATGCAAAGTGATAAGCTAGGTATCTCTAAATCCTTGGTCCGACATCTAGAGAATTTCACCCTGCACCTTGGTCCGGCTACGTGTGTATAATTTACTAGCCCTTACCTTTACCTCATATTAGACATCACATCGATGTTTGGCTTAGTTATTACTTCGCACCAATCGACACTAGACTATTAGATAGTATCACACTAAATCTATGTTGATAATTCTTTTTTTGTTGATTACCTCCTTGGTCCGGCAAGTAGCAACAACGCGAGTTCTAACGTTGCGCACCGTTAAAAAGACTTTTAAACGAAAGAATTATCAATGCATGCAAAATACTATTCAAGAATTGCTTATTTACTATTCATACTTTGTCAATTGCTCATGATTCCCACAACCCTAGTTGTGGAGTTTAGTTACTCATAATCATATGAACACAATTCATTGTTTTAGATGAAAGAATTATGAACTTACGTAAGATGAATAATAAACCTAGAAATTCAACTTGAATTGCAACACCAAAATCTTCAAAACGAACTTAGGAAATTAAGAATTGCTAAAGTTGCCAGTTAATATCCCTAGTCAAGAACTAGAATAAAAGTAATAAAATCTAACCCCCAAAAAAGAGGTTTACATACCCTATTTATAGAAAAAAATTCCTAAAATAAAAGGGAAACAAAATAAGGAAATAAAACTGCAGGATGCGTCTCCATTCCACGAGGCTGACCTACGGTCCATAAGTCGAATGAAGGTCCGTAGGTCTCTTTCGTGGCTCCATACTTAGTTGATTTGAAATCTTCACAAATCCACCTCTCTCAATCAGCTTCCACGAACCAGCAGCACGGTCCGTCAGTGAGTCGACGGACCGTCAGTCACCTCTGTCGTTCTATACTTAGATTATTTCAACTCAGGTACTGGAACCACTACTCTGATCACTTCTACAGAGCTGCAGGACGGACCGTTAGTCATTCGACGGTCCGTCAGTCCCCACCGTGGTTCCACACTTGGTAAGAATTCCATGAGCTTCAATCTTTCCTTGCCTGGTCGTCCCACAACCCTTATCTATGGGGCGTCAGTCATCCTATGGTCCATAGGTGCCTCGATAGGTGACTCTTTTCAGCACTTGCCTCAGCTACATCTTCATCTTTTCACACCTGAGTTTATTTTCTGAAATTACAACAAAAAACACATAAAATTAACACAAAAATTCCTTAGACATTCACAAATCCTAAGTGAAACGTATCAATAATACCGTAAACTCACGGTACATCAACACCCTCAACTTAAAATCGTTGTTTATCCTCAAGCAACACATTATGACTCTAAATGACACTTGTATAGAAGTAAACAATTTCAACCCAAGCAATCACATAGCTCTTCATCCCGACTCTTATTTTGAGTGCGACTGTGTTCTCTTAGACTCAACAAGCTCACTTGTGCGGATCAAAACATGACAAAGATTGACCAACCAACACACAACATACACTATTTTACTATCACCAAGGTACCAATTTTCCGACAATGTAACTAGTGCCCTTATTTCAAACGAAATCCCTCTTTTCACACAATGAATATGAGTTTGAGTACAAGGATTCATTCAACACTCACGCTCAGAAGTAACTTCAAGTACAACTAGTGCTCAATACCATAGGCTTGCCCTTATTTTCACTGCTTTGACTCTCCAAACTAGTTTCTAGGATCACTATAGGACTTTCTTGACTTGTAACGTAGTCTCAGGGTCAGGTGTGGTACATTTGGGTACTTCTTATTGACTTTCTGCCCTCCTTGACATTACACTAGGCTGTCAACCTCATTTTTCCCTATTTTTTTGACATCCTACCGTTTTATCTTATTTCCCTTGATTTTCTTCAACCATGGATGTGACTTTAGACTTTGTAGCTCTTTATTTTTCACTTTCATCTCTTTCTTGCATTTTATTCTTTTCTTTAGCTTTCAACAAGTCCCATCCTTTCTTCTCTTTTCTTTTTCTATTTTTCAACATCAAACTCTTTTCATACCTATTTTTCTTTTGGTTTCCTCTTTCATAGCCACCCTCAACTTATGGATTTTCCGTTGGTTGAGGTTCACAATACTCGATGTCGGATCAGGGCCAAGATTGAAGTTACTCTTTACATTAGCCACCCTCAACTTAGGCTTTCGGCCTAAGTCGAGGTGCACATGTCCAAGGAGGGACTGGGGCCAACATAGTAGATTATGGGAAGGTGAGTTAGGGGTTTAGAAAGAAATGGTCTAATTTAGGCTCAAAGCATTTGGATCACAGGGAGCATTTATTTCATTTGGTTGGATTCTTCTTTTAGGAAATTTGCAGACTTATCAGAACAAGGGCCTATGATAATTTCCTAGCCTTTAGAGTAAATTGTATTAGTAGGACTAACCGGGCAAGTTCTAGATTGCCACAAAACTGTTTGAACAATCAACTATTCTCACACACTCGTGGCACATAATTTTATTACCAGATTATCAGATTACCCAATTCAAGTTTTAGCTTAAGTCATGCCATTAAGTTGGTTCATTATCATGTCATACTCAGAGCCGACACACTTAACTTATCGTAGCCTACAAATTCTAGCACACATCACAAAATTTGGACAAGTATCATTTTTCATAAGCCATCATGCTTCATTCTTATTTCATGCTTCTACACATACGATCCTAACACATGCCGGTTCAACAGAAATTAAACAGTCTCTTGGGGGAAAAGAACATAGGCAAGAAAACCCCAAGAGAGGATTATGAGTTGGGTTACTCAGACTTCACCCTATCACTCACAATCTATTTACCCCACCCCCAACAAAAAATAGGTGCACTTGTCCCCTATGCACACAAAAAAAGAGGAAAAAGTAATGGATATGGGTAAAGCAAACCTGTGGCGCATAGCGCCGACGAACCATCAACAAGTGGGTGGGTCCGGTTTCCCGGAGCCCGCTATATCAACACTCGGGTCACCCTCAGTAGTGCCCGCATCAACAAGGATAACACCATCAGCAGTTCTATCTATCACTCTAACTGCACCCTCAGAGGTGCTCACATCAATCCTCACGGGCATAGAACTCGACGCCCCACTAATCATCTCACGGGTCCTTTGTTGCCTCAGCTGCTCATCTATTATGGAGGCTTTCCGTGCCTTCTTCTCCTGCCTGTGCTGCCTTTTGCTAGCCTTTTCCTTCTCTGTGAGCTCATTTTTGTGACTAGATCAGTGCCCCTTACCGTGGGCACATGCATGCTTGGGCTGCTCCTCCGTATCATCTCCACTGAATAGCGCACCCAGGACTGTATCATCACCTAATGCAGAGGGTGCAGCCTGTGGCTCAATAGCTGGTGTGGCCAGGATGGCGTCAACATCGGCCCAGAGACTAGCTAGCTCGGTCCAAAAAGAGGACATATCAGTAGTAGGAGCTGGCCTCTCTAGAACTCTCAACTCGAAAGCATTGAGCCGCTGATGAACTGCTTGGAACTTTTGGTCCATTTTTGCCTCCATCCTCTTTTCTACTCTCTCTTCGGACATAACAATCAACTTCCGCATCCAGGGCTTAAAATGGTGCAGCAAGGTGGCCATCTAACCCTCCAACTTCTGTACTCAAGCCAATGGTATCATAGTCGTTCCGGAGAGTGGGGTGGCTCAAGATGAGCTCGGGGCCTGGCTGGCCGTCTGAGAAAGGGAAGCTGGGTGATCATTAGGTGGAGCTGTATTGGGGGGCCTATCTCCCTGTATTTGCCCCACAGTGTGTATTAGATCCTCACACATAGTTACATCGACTCAAGGCCCTCTACATGGTGCTGCCACATTCGTGTCATCCTGAATCAACCCAATGTCAAGGGTCCCAATCAAATGCACCAATTTATCACAGTTCCAAATAGGCACTCCTGCATCCCTGCAAAGCTAAAAGATCATACAGAGGAAAGGGTATGTGGTGGTGGTCTTGAAAGCCCTCTCATGCAATTCTCCCAGTAGCAGGCGGGGGGAATTTATATCCAATTCGGCAACCAGTGCAGCCACCATGACCGCTCTATCCCATGTGATTAAATTATCAGCCATTGTTGGTGACAGTCTATTTCGTACCAATAGACAAAAGAACTTGGCTGCCAAAGTGAGGGTGGCCTTTCGAATACCCAATCGGGCGCAACAACCCATTCCACTCTCTCTCCATACAAAGCCAGATGCCAAGCTAGCCATGATATAACCATCTCTCTTTGATCCGCATTTCGGCCGAAGGCTCATGTCCACACAATTTCCCACCTTTAGTCAAATTCAGTGGTGGAGTCCGCCCATGTGTGGTGAGGGTTAGGGCCATAAAGGAACCGACTGATGGTGGTGTGGGATAAGTCCACCGAGACACCTTGGACCATGGTGGATGTGAGGGGGTCTTGTGCTGTGAGCTTGGCGTTCTTGTGAATTCGCCCTTGGAGAGTGGTAGCATAGGAAGCGTAAATCTCCCACACAATCTCCTCGCTATAAGTACTCGGATCACGAGCCATCCATTCACACTTGTACCTTTGGAAAAGCTGGTGGATATCTGGCATAGTGTGGAGGATCCCAGTGAGAACTCTGCGCTCCTCTGTAATTGTATAGGCCATATTTTCCTTGGCATTCTTCATCTTGGCGTCACGGTAAATCTGCCACTGCCCCTCGACGCACCATCTGTTCGGCTCTCCGTCTACAGGATCTGGTTGGTCATTTTGAGGGATGTGAATCCCATCAGAGCTAGATGCCTCATCAGACGAGGTAGCTGCTTCATGTGCACTTGAACCGGTGGAGAACCCGGACCTAGACCTGGCAGCAAAGTTGGACTCAGAACCGAACCCAGACCTAGTTGGTGACCGATCAATGTATCCTCCTCATCAGACTGGGAGGCAGTGACTACGTCTGGGAGTACCTTCTTGGACTGGTTCCGAGTGGTTCGGGCAGTTGTGGGTGAGTAATCTGGGTTTCGTTACTTGTCGGTATCCTCGTTGATAAGTCGTGAGGACAGCACCATTGATTTTGACCAGCCCATGTTGATGACGACTTTCTTGTTTGGTATCATGGTACCTTACAAGAAACGAGGAGTAGTGTGATTGCATGCCGAGACTTAGACTCCGATTGAATTTGATCCAACGTTGTATCGTACCCGGACATCAGACTCTCTTGATAATGGGAATTTTTGGGAAGGATGGGAAGGGTGTGAGTATGTGGATTTTGGGGATGAATTTCTTTGGGAGATCTGATGTAGGGTGGTGTGAGGGAGTGAATTTTGGAATTTGGGGTGTGGGGGTTCGGATGAGGGTTTTGTAAAGAGTGGGAAATATTTTAAACTTTGGGGTTTTTAAATAGATGGAATCTAGGTCGGGTCGAGCAGACTAGAGTTTCGACCTACGAGACCCCGCTTATGGTCTGTAGGTCGATCTACGGTCCGTAGGTTGAGACCGTAGATCACCTCAACACTTAGAAAAATTTATGGACTTACCTGGGGTCTATCGACGCCATTCACGGTCTGTGCAGTGAATGACAGTCCGTCGATGGGGTCCGTAGACCGTTGCACTAGATATTTTTCTGTAGATTCTGCTTCTTACCCCTGCACATGTAGCAACCATTAGCCCTTTCTTTTTACATTTTTTTGGACACTTTTTAGACACGGACCCTATGTAATGTCTAGCCAACACTAAAACAAAATTAAAACAACTGTCTAAATGAGTACAGAGGAGCAATTAATAACGACCTATTGTTGTCTAGATTTTACATCTTGGGTTGCCTCCCAAGCAGCCATTAATTTAACGTCGCGGCACGACTCATGTCTCTTGATTACTCAGACTTCATCAAGATGATAGGCCTCAACAACTTCTTGCACACTTTCTGCGTTTCCTAGATAGATCTTGATCCTTTTCCCATTAATCATGAACCTTGTTCCTTCACTGTTCTCAATCTCAACCGCCCCATGGAGGAGCACTTTTGTGAGCAAAAATGGCCCGGTCCATTTGGATTTGAGTTTGCCCGGAAACAAGCGCAACCTAGAGTTGAATAGAAGCACAAGATCACCCACAACAAATTCTCGCTTTTCAATACTTTGATCATGATACCTCTTCATCTTCTCCTTGTACAAGACTGAACTTTTCATAAGCTTTTAAGCGAAACTCATCAAGCATATTCAAGTCAGTCAATCTTATTCAGACTTAGATTAGTTCATTAGATAATCTATGTTTAGTTTGGGTTGAACCCATTTTCTTAGACTTGTTGGTTAGAGTTTTGGTACATTGACTTTCAGGTTCTAGGGATTAATTTTCGCAATATTTTAGTATCGTTGTTAGACTTTTGGAGTTTATGTGAACTGATACGCTTAAATTATACCTCCCTAAAGAAGCATAAGCGATCGTTATCAAGTAAAGAACCCAACTTGTAGGTTGGGGTCGATCCCACGAGGAAAATGGTTTAGACTTCAATTTAACGAACAATTATATTCGTTTAGTCAAATTACTTCTAGAAACAAGTAATTAAATGGGGAGGGCGGGAATTCTGAAACGAATTGTAGGAAGTCAGTAAATAATCAGTAAACAAAAGTCAATTTTGGTTGTTATCAATATGAGAGAATTAACTAGGGTATACGTGATCCCCACAAGCTCATAACGCAGTAATTCTAGTAATAACGATCCTTTCCTAGTGTACTACATGCAAAGTGATAAGCTAGGTATCTCTAAATCCTTGGTCCGACATCTAGAGAATTTCACCTCACACCTTGGTCCGGCTATGTGTATATAATTTATTAACCCTTACCTTTACCTCATATTAGACATCACATCGATGTTTGGCTTAGTTATTACTTCGCATCAATCGACACTAGACTATTAGATAGTATCACACTAAATCTATGTTGATAATTCTTTTCTTGTTGATTACCTCCTTGGTCCGGCAAGTAGCAACAACGCGAGTTCTAATGTTGCGCACCGTTAAAAAATCTTTTAAACGAAAAAGTTATCAATGCATGCAAAACACTATTCAAGAATTGATTATTTACTATTCATACTTTGTCAATTGCTCATGGTTCCCACAACCCTAGTTGTGGAGTTTAGTTACCCATAATCATATGAACACAATTCATTGTTTTAGATGAAAGAATTATGAACTTACGTAAGATGAATAATAAACCTAGAAATTCAACTTGAATTGCAACACCAAAATCTTCAAAAACGAACGTAGGAAATTAAGAATTGCTAAAGTTGCCAGTTAATATCCCCAGTCAAGAACTAGAATAAAAACAATAAAATCTAACCCCCAAAAATGAGGTTTACATACCCTATTTATAGAAAACAAATCCTAAAATAAAAGGGAAACAAAATAAGGAAATAAAACTGCAGGACGCGTCTCCATTCTACGAGACTGACCTATGGTCCGTAAGTCGAATGACGGTTCGTAGGTCTCTTTTGTGGCTCCATACTTAGCCGATTTGAAATCTTCATAAATCCACCTCTCTCAGTCAGCTTCCACGAACCAGCTGCATGGTCCATCAGTGAATCGTCAATCACCTTCGTCGCTCTATACTTAAATTATTTCAACTCACGTACTGGAACCACTCCTCTGATCACTTTTACAGAGCTTTAGGATGGATCGTAAGTCATTCAACGACCCGTTAGTCCCCACAGTTGGTCCACACTTGGTCAGATTTCCATGAGCTTCAATCTTGCCATGCCTGGTCATCCCACAACCCTTATCTACAGGGCGTCACTCATCCTACGGTCCGTAGGTGACTCTTTTCAGCACTTGCCTCAGCTACATCTTCATCTTTTCGCGCCTGAGTTTATTTCTTGAAATTACAACAAAAAACACATAAAACTAACACAAAAATGCCTAAGACATTCACAAATCCTAAGTGAAACGTATCAATAGTTCCGTAAACTCACGGTACATCAAGAACTCTACTTATTTCTGCATTTAAACCTTTTTTCATATCTTTAAATGCTTAGTTTGAGGTTAGTTGACTAGTAGTTATGGTTCTCCTACCAAAGGGTTAGTATGGGTGCCACTCACGATGGTTTAGGTCATGACAAAGTTCGTATCAGAGCCCTAGGTTTGTTGATCTTGATGTACCCAAACGAGTCTAGTAGAGTCTTGCAGAATGGTACAAAGATGTCTGTACTTTTCTTCGAGAGGCTATAAGACTTTAGGAATTCTCTCTATTTTCTCTTGTCTCCTTTTATGCTATACCTTGGGTCCAATTAGTATCTAATATCTTTCACTCTTCTGTCCACAGATGGTTAACACTAGATTCTATGGCGTCAGGCCCATAGCTCCCGTCGATGAACCAGCCGAGGGGTCCGCAGCCAGAGGTCGCGGTCGAGGAAGGGGCAGAAGAAGAGCTAGAGGCAGAGGCCGAGGAAGGGCAACACCTGCTAGGGATGGATCACCCATTGAGAATGCTCCCAGAGATGAGGTTCCTCCCACACATCATGAAGAGATAGAAGAGAATATGGAGATTCGAGATGAGGAGGATGTTGGATAGGAAGATGATGCACCGGCTGGGAATACCGGCGTCCCTCCGTTAGACCTAGTGTTAGCTTAACAGATCTGACTTTTCTGAAGGGTTGGTTGGTCCTGGAATCCTTCCAGCAGGGCAAACTGCTCAACCCCCAACTAATCACCCCACTAGTGTCACCGGTCCCAGGGGAGATGCGGTATTAGGTAATGATTACTTTTTCCATCCTTTGTTGGGTCCTGTAATGACTGGTAATGAGCATGACTTTTTGACTAAGTTTTTCAAACTAAAGCCTTTTGTGTTTCTTGGTTCTGAGAATGAGGACGCTTATGAGTTTATTTTGGATTTTTATGAGAGGCTGCATAAGTTAGGTATTGTGCATCAACATGGAGTAGAGTTCATGACTTTCCAGCTTCAGGGTGAGGCTAAGCAGTGGTGGAGAGCTTATGTGGAATGCAGATTGTCAACTCTACCCCCACTCCCTTGGACACAGTTTCATGCTCTATTTCTTGAAAAGCATATGCCTTGGAATTTAAGAGATCGTAAGAAGGATGAGTTCATGGCTTTGGATCAAGGTGGTATGTCTGTGGCTGCTTATGAGGCTAAGTTTCATGCTTTGTCTAGATATGCAATGCAATTGGTAACCACAGAGGAATAGAGGATCCGTCTGTTTGTTAACAGACCAAATTTTGAGCTACAATTATTGTCTGTGCACATGACTTCTGCAGGAAAAAGTTTTAATTAGGTAACAAATTTTGTGAAGAAAGTGGAGGGGGTGAGGCGAGTGGTCAGGCTAAGGCATTGGCTAAGAAATCTAAGAACTCAGAAAACTTTCAGGGCTCATACTCTAGAGGTTCAGCTAGGCCAACACTTGCAGCCCGACCAATTCAGTCCACTCTGTCTGCCTTTATAGGTAATTACTCGGGAACTCCACCTCAGAATTTAATTCAGGATAGCCAGGGAGCCTCACCTACGACGGGAAGCAGGCCATCTTTTGATCGTATTTGTTATAATTGTGGAGAACCTGGGCATATGAGGAGAGATTGTCCCCACCCGCGCACGTTGGACCCCGCGCAACAACAGTCTAGGGTAGTGGTATCCGTGGGAATTGTAATAATGGTCGAAGACGTCCACAAGGTGGGCTAGGTGCAAATCAGTGAGGCCGTGAAGGTCAGGGAAATGGTAATGTAGGGAGAGGTGCAGCGTAGCCAGGCAGGGAAGTCACCCGTCAAGATGACTGGACTCAGTGTTACGCCTTTTCGGGTAAGAGCGAGAAAAAATCTTCTGACGTGGTGATCATAGGTACTATTCTCATTTGTGACCGGATGGCTAATGTGTTATTTGATCTGGGTTCTACTTATTCTTTCGTGTCAGTGCAATTTGCCTCAGAATTTGATATGATTTATGGTATACTTGATGCCCCCATCCATGTTTCTATCCCAATTGGAGAGTCTGTCATAGTTACCCATGTCTATCATGTTTGTCATATCTTGTTTATAGGGTTTGAGACTTGGGATGCTTTGGTTATTTTAGATATGACTGACTTCGATATCATCTTAGGCATGACTTGGTTGTCCCCCTATTATGCGGTGCTTAATTGTAATACTAACTCTGTGACTCTAGAGATCCTCGATAGGGAAAAATTAGAGTGAGAAGAGCTGTATAAGCCTAAGCCAGCTAAGATCATATCCTCCATATGGGTTAGGAAACTAGTGGGGCAGGGTTGTTTGGCTTATTTGGATCATATTCAGGATGTTGAGGTTGAGTCTCCCTCTATTGAGTCTATCCCCGTGGTGTCTGAATCTAGAGAAGTGTTCCCTATTGATTTGCTTGGTATGCCTCTGGCTAGAGATATAGATTTCTGCATTGACCTGGAACTTGGTACCCACCCCATTTCTATTCCTCCTTATCGTATGGCTCCGGCGGAATTAAGAGAGCTTAAGGCTCAAAACCAAGAGCTTCTTGATAAAGGATTCATTCGTCTTAGTGCTTCCCTTTGAGGTGCTCCTGTCTTGTTTGTTAAGAAGAAGGATGGTAGTATGAGAATGTACATAGACTATCATCAATTGAATAAGGTCACCATTAGAAATAAATATCCAAAAAGATCAGATAGATGATCTTTTTGACCAGTTATAGGGCGCATCCGTTTTCTCTAAGATTGATTTAAGGTCTGGTTACCATCAGTTAAAGATTAAGGCTGATGATATACCGAAAATGACATTTAGGACCCGCTACGGGCATTATGAGTTCCTAGTTATGTCATTTGGGTTGGCGAATGCGCCTGCAACTTTCATGAGTTTGATGAATGGGGTGTTCAAACCCCTTTTTTGTTTGGTTTCTGATAGTGTTTATTGATGATATTCTTGTTTATTCTAAGAGTAAGAAAGAGCATGCCGACCATCTTCGTATAGCTCTGGTGTTCTAGGGAGACAAAAGTTGTATGCAAAATTTTCTAGGTGTGAATTTTGGTTGACTTCGGTTGCCTTTTTGGGGCATGTAGTTTCGAAGGAAGGGGTAATGGTAGATCCCTAAAAGATTAAAGCAGTTAAGAATTGGGTTCGGCCTAGTGCTGTGACTAAAATTAGGAGTTTTGTGGGGCTTACTAGCTGCTATTGGTTTGTGAAAAAAACTGCTTCTATAGCCGCACATTTGACAAGATTGACCAAAAATGAGGTACCTTCTGAATGGATTGAAAAATGTGAAGAGAGCTTTCAAAAGCTCAAAACTCTTTTGACCACAACACCTATTCTTGCGCTACCGGTGGAAGATAAAGATTTTATTTTCTATTGTGACGCTTCACATTCAGGTTTGGGTGCGGTGTTGATGCAGGAAAAGAATGTCATAGCTTATGCATCGCGACAGTTGAAAGTTCATGAACGAAACTACCCAACACACGATTTAGAGTTGGCAGTGGTAGTGTTTGCTCTTAAGATCTGGCGGCATTATCTTTATGGGGTTAAGTGTGAAGTATTTACTGACGATCATAGCCTACAACATGTATTCACTCAAAAAGAATTAATTCTGAGACAATGAAGGTGGATGTAGTTACTCAAGGATTATGACGTGACCATCCAGTATCATCCGAGCAAGGCTAATGTAGTGGCGGATGGACTAAGCTGAAAATCGGTAAGTATGGGTGGTCTAGCGTGCTTGGGTGTGACCAAACGGCCTTTGGCTAAATAAATTCAACATTTGGAGTCTAAATTCATGCGGTTGGGCATCTCTTAAAAATGTGGGATGTTAGCTAGCATTGATTTTAAAGCCACATTCATTGAGGAGATCAAGGCCAACTAGTTTGAGGATGTGAATTTAAATGAGCTTAGAAAGAAGACGATCATTGGTAAGGCACAAGACATGATTCTTGATGCGGGGGGTGTGCTCAGTTGTAAGGGAAGGATTTGTGTTCCTAGAGTGGGCGACTTGATTCAAAGTTTATTGACAGAATCCCATGGTTCGAGTTATTCCATTCATCCGGGTGTGACCAAGATGTACCGAGATTTGAAGCGACTCTATTGGTGGCCTGACATGAAGAAAAATATAGCGGAGTTTGTGGCTAAGTGTCCAAATTACAAACAAGTAAAATATGAACATCAAAGGCCTGCGGGTTTGCTTCAAAGAATGCCAATTGCGGAATGGAAGTGGGAAAGGATAGTTATGGATTTCGTAGTTGGTCATCCCAAGACATTGGGGAAGTATGATTCTATTTGGGTAGTGGTTGACAGATTGACTAAGTCAGTCTACTTCATTCCAGTCAGAGTAGACTATAATGCGCAACAATTGGCTAAGGTGTATGTAAAAGAGATAGTAAGGCTGCACGGGGTGCCCCTTTCTATCATCTCAGACTGTGGTACGCAGTTCACATCTAAGTTTTAGGGCAAAGTGCATGAAGAGTTGGGTACTCAACTCACCTTTAGCACATCCTTTCATCCGTGGACGGATGGGCGGTCGGAGAGGACTATCCAAGTGTTAGAGGACATGTTGAGGGCATGTGTGATTGACTTTGGAGGACATTGGGGTAAGTTCCTACCTTTGTGTGAGTTCTCCTATAAAAATAGTTACCTCTGCAACATTGATATGGCACCATTTGAGGCACTATATGGGAGAGGATGTAGATCACCCATAGGATGGTTTGAGGCTGGAGATGTGAAACCTTTGGGAGTTGACTTGGTAAAAGATGCTCAAGAGAAGGTAAGAAGCATCCAAGCTAAGCTCCTAGTATCCCAAAGTTGACAGAAAAAGTATGTGGATCATAAGGTAAAGGACATGACATTTCAGACTGGTGAGAACGTTCTTCTTAAGGTATCACCCATGAAAGGAATGATGAGATTCACCAAGAAGAGAAAGTTTAGTCCTTGATACATTGGGCCATTCAAAATTCTTGACCAAGTAGGGCCAGTGTCTTATAGATTGGCTTTACCTCCTAACTTATCAGGAGTTCATCCGATATTTCACGTGTCCATGTTGAAGAGAAATCATGGTGATGGGGATTACATCATAAAATGGGACTCAGTTGTGTTAGACAAAGACCTTTAGTATGAGGAGGAACCGATTGCAATTCTTGATTGTGATGTTTGAAAGAGAAGGACCAAGGAGATTAAGTCTGTGAAAGCTCAATAAAAGCATCGTTCGGTTGAGGAAGCAACTTGGGAAACCGAAAGGGACATGCGAGACAAGTATCCCAAGTTGTTTGACGATTCAGGTACTACTCCACACTTTAGCCTATTTTTCCTAGTTTGTCACTCGGGGACGAGTGATGGGTAAATTGGTATCTATTGTAATGAACTATTTCTGTCATTATAGAAAAGCCAAAGGGGAAAAATTTTGGGCCAGAAAACTTTTTTGGTAGTAACTTGAAATTTCCTAACCTAGTTCAAATTTGGATGAAATCGGAGTCAGGGAGGTCTAGGGAAATCTGGTAACAAAGGGATGGTCTAATTGTGAATTTGACCATATGAGTAGATAGCTAAGACGTTAATGAAATCGTATGACTTTTTGGAATAGAATTTGGGCGAGTAGAACTCTCGGAATTGATCTTAGTTTCTGAGCATCATGGGATGAAAGTGCGTTGTGAAATAGGGGTTCGTAACTCTTAATTCGACTTTTTGTCTCCGTGCAAACTGCTATGGAGGGATTTATCCCTCTAAGGTGGGGTTGTTGTAGCGGGGTGAGGGCCGCCATATGGGGACAGTCGTGAAATAAGTCGGTAATAAACCCCAAAAACGTCATTATTCTGCAATTTTCGACCTTAAGAGCTAAGGAATGACCCACAGATATTTCTTGAAGGTTTTCCACCTCTTCTAGCACCAAAGGTAAGGTTTTTACTCTGATATACTGTGAATTTATGGTATTTTTAATACAATTTCACTTATAAGTTATGTGTGTCTAGAGCCATTTTGTATTTAGAATTAATGTGTTTTGTGTCATGTTTACAGGAAATAAGCTTGAACGTGGAAGTAGAGTGATACAACTGAGATGTTGCAGAAGTGGCCATCCACAGATGTGACCTATGGACCGTAGGTCTAGTCACGGTCCGTAAATGGGAGGCGTAGATGGAAAATCAGGGAATTATTGACCAAGTGTGGAACTACGGATAAGAGTGACGGACCGTAGGTCGACCCACGGGCCGTCTTGTAGGTCTGTCGATTGATTCAGAAAGTGAAGTTCCAATACCTGATTTCAGAGTCCAAGTATGCCGCCACGAAAGAGGACCCACAGATTGTGGATCAACCCACGATCCGTCCTACAAAACTGAGAGTTGAAGGTTCCAAGTGTCTGAGAAATTTTCCGAGTATAGAGCTACGGAAGGGACCTACGGACCGTAGGTCAATCCACGGTCCGTAGGTCAGAGTCGTCAAATGCAACCGCGTCCAGAAAGTTTATTTCCTTATTTCATTTCTTTTTTATTTAGGACATGTTTTTCTATATATAGGGCATGTAAACCTCGTTTTTAGGGGAGAGACATTATTCTTTACTTCTAGTTCTTGGTTTTTGGAGATTAACTTGCAACATTAGCATTTGTTGATTTCTTAAGTTCGTTTTTTGAAGATTTTAACTTTGCAATTCAAGTTGGGATTTTTGGATTTCTTCTACCCTAATCATAAGTTTATGAATTCTTTTTATCAAAATATGAATTGTATTATTTCTAACATGTTTAACTAAACCCACAACTACGGTTGTGGGAACCATGAGCAATTAACAAAGTATGAATAATGACTAAGTAATTCCCGAATAGTGTTCATGCATGTATTAATAATTCTTTCGTTTAGAAGTCTTTTTAACGGTGCGCAAAGTTAGAACTCACCTCGTTGCTACTTTCCGGACCAAGGTGGTAGTTAATGGGAAAAGAATTAATAACAGAGATTTAGTGTGTTACTATCTAATAGTCTAATATCAATAGGTGCGAGGGTGAAAACTAAGTCATACATTGATGTGATGTCTAATCTGAGGTAAAGGTAAGGGTTAGTAAATTATACACACGTAGCTGGACCAAGGTGCGGGGTGAAATTCCCTATTTGGAGGACCAATCACTTAGATATACCTAACTTACCTACTTTGCACGTAAAACACTAGGAAGGGATTACTATTATTAGGATTACTACGTTAAGAGCTTATGTGGAACACATACACCCTAGTTTCCTTCTCATATTGATTTCAACAAAGTTTGAATCCTGCTTGTTTGTTACTTAAACAATTTTCAGCATTTGTTTCACAAACCCCCCACCCCATTTACTTACTTGTTTTCGGAAGTAGTTTGAATCAACATAAATAATATGTAGTTAAGTTTAAATCTAGACCATATTCTTCGTGGGACCGACCCCAACCTACAAGTTGGGTTCTTTATTTGACAACAATCGCTTGTACTTCTTTAGGGAGGTGTAATTTGAGCGTATCAAATTTTGGCGCTGCTGCCCGAGAATAAGGCTTTTAGATTAAATTTAACTTCATTGTTAGACTAACCAATAGACACCAGGACATACACTTTTCACAATCACCAAGGTACCAAATCCTCCAACAATGAAACTAGTTCCCTCACTTCAAACGAAATCCCTTTTTTTCACACAATATATATGCTTTTTGAGTATAGGATTCATTCAACACTCACGCTCAGAAGTGAGTTCAAGTACAGTTAGTACTCAATACCATAGGCTTGCCTTTATTTTCACTGCAAAGACTATCCAAACTAGACACTAGGATCACTATAGGACTTACATAGCTTGTAATGTAGGCTCAGGGTTAGGTAGGATATATTTGGATCATTTTTAGTGACTTTCTGCCCTCGTTGACATTACATTGGCTTTTTACCTCTATTCTCAACCAATTCTTGATATCTTTTTGTTTTCTTACTTTTCCCTTGACACTTTTCATCACAAATATGATTTTTGACTTGTAGCTCATATTTTTCTTTCACTTTTTCTCTTTATTTTTCTTTCTTTCTTTCAATACTTTTGTACATCATCTTTTTGAACATATTCACATCTTTTCTCTAGCTTTTCTTTTCTTTTTGTTTCTTCATCACAATACTCTTTTCATACCCTTTTTCATTTGGTTCCCTTTTCTCATAGCCACCCTCAACTTATCCATGTTGCAAGAGTTGAGGTGCACAATATCCAATGTCGGACCAGGGCCAAGATCAAGGTAACTGTTTGAATTAGCTCAAGAATTTGTGGATGAGGTTTACTAGATACTTGATGGTAACCTTGTTTAATTGGCGGTAATCAATGCACATCCTAAGTGAACCATCTTTCTTCCTCACTAAAAAGACTGGACCGCCCCAAGGTGAGATACTGGGGTCGAATAATGCCTTTGTCAAGTAGATCTTTCAACTGCTATTTTAACTCTTTCAACTCAGCTAGAGCCATTATGTATGGCAGAATATAGATAGGTCGAGTATCAAGAAAAACATCTATACCGAAGTCTATTTCTCTCTCAGGAGGGACTCCGGGAAGATCATCTATAAACTCACTCAAAATTGGAATTGACTGAATAGGTAGTGTCTCAACACTAGAGTCATTAACTCGGACTAAGTGATAGATGCAACCCTTGGAAACTAACTTTTTGGCCTTAAGGTACGAAATAAAACGACCCTTAGGCACTGCTGAACTACTTGTCCACTCAATAACTGGCTCAGTAGGAATATTGAACGTAACTACTCGAGTTCTACAATCGAATGAGGCATAATAAGCATAAAACCAATCCATTCCTAGAATAACATGCTCAACTATGTCAACCATAATGTCCTTGTATTGACAAAAATGGTACAATCTCAATGAAATCTCTCAGCTAGAATAGACTCACCAATAGGTGTGGAAATACTGAAGGTGAAGAAGTTGTTCGGGAATAATATCAAACCTTATAGCAACATTAGGAGTCACAAAATATAGACTCACACCTGGATCGTGTAATGCATATACATCAAAAGTAAAGACTTTGATCATACGAGTGTAGTCATCGGTGAATTCCTTTGCTCTTGGTGACTAGTGATAGCATACACACGGTTTACTCCTTCGCCTATCCCTGAAGTAGCTCCTCTAGGTTTAGCTTTGTCTGGAGGAGCCATTGGAGAAGATTGGGCTCTATTGTCCCCATAATCAACTCTCTGCCCTGTTCTTTGGGCACTTTGTGCCACACTACCTTGAGTTAGAGGAGGTCTAGCTCTGAAGTTCTAAGAATGATAGTTCTTGAACTCACCTCTGTTCCTTGGTGCTTGTGCACTAGCAGATGATGAAACAGGTCCAGTTGGCCTTTGTTGATAAGATGACCGTTTTGCATTTTTGATTTTCTGTTATCCGGACTCAGTACATGTAGTCTTAGCCTTCTTGTTCTAGAACTCTTCCCTATTTCTCAACTTGTCTTCCTCAACCTGCTGCATATGGATCATAAGCCTTGCTATGTTCATGTCTCCTATCAAAATAGTTGCCTTACCCTGTTTGCTGGACAGACGAGACAACTCCGGCACAAACGAGCTCATTTTGCTCCTCATATCATCAACCATTTTCGGAGCATAACGGGATAGTCGAGTGCACTTGAGGCTACACTCATGCACACTCATGAATTCCTGCTTCAAGTTAAGAAATTCTCTTACCTTTGCCTCCCTCAGCTTATGGGGAAAGAAACGCTCCAAGAAGGCCTCTTCGAACACAACCCAGCGCACACATGGTGCAATCTAAACTCTACTTTTCTTACATTGATCATACCAATACTAGACTCTAGTGACACCCTTCAGTTGGTATGCAACTAGTTCCACATGCTCGCCATCTGCAACATGCAGAACTTCAAACACTTTCTACAACTCTTCCACAAAGTTTTCTGGATCCTCAGTGATACTTGAACCAGTGAAGTCTGGAGGATTCATCCTTAAGAACTTACGGATCCTGGATATAACAACCATACCATGTTGATTCCCTCTTTGTTGCCCAGCTTGGTTGGTCACAACTTGACTCAACATCCGGATAGCATCCTGGAACTCAGCATTAGTGACCTCTCCTTGGGGTTGCACTTCTGGTGCATTGAGAACCCCTTGATCCTAGGGATCAATATTCCTCCTTGCGATATGACGTCGAACAGATCTTCATGGAGCAATGATCTAAAAGATACGCACAAGCACGAATTAGAAATAAACTTTATAGAGTTAAACTCTATCGCACGAAAAGAGTAAGAAATAAGGGGATGTTTCCGAAAGAAGGGACTGTTTCCTAAATGCTGCAGCCTCTTAATTATAGATGCGGTGTGCTTCATACCGATAAATAACTCTACAAACACGACTTCATAGACACCCTAGGACACTTGAACTCTGTGCTCTGATACCAATTTTGTCGCGCCCCAAGCCTACACCCTGGACGCTATTGGCACTCGAGATCCATTTATGGCCCCATACAAACCTTTGGCCTAGCTCAATTCTTAGCGGAAAACTTACTCAACATTCGATGAACTCTAAAGTAAAGCTTTAACACAAAGTCTCAAATACATAAATCAAAATATTTAGAAATAAATATTCAACGGGCAAAAGAGGCAGCTCAAGTCTATAAACATTTAACAATGGAAATGAAAAAACTCATCAACTACTACCGTATATCTATGAAGCCTCTAATAACTATGATGAGAGTCGGGAAAAGACCCAGGACATCCTACGAATATTGAAATATATATAAATAAAATCCTCTTGAAGCAAGAAGGCTCACCAAAGCTAACTCGAACTGCAAGTGGTATCAACGAAGACCTATTGATGACCTTGGTTACCTGTATCTGCATCATGAAAGATGTAGGACAAATGACATCAGTACATTGAATGTACGAGCATGGATGAGGAATTCTAAAGCACATATATAAGCTTGAACTGTTAAAAAGGAAGAACACACTCACCTTATCTCAACTCGACTCAACTATAACTCAACTTAAGGATACTCAAACTCAGAAGTACTTAACTCAGTTCAATATAAAACAACAATAAAGATGCATTATAAAGAAAACTTTTAAAACAATCAATAATAACTCAAATGTATTTAAAATTATGATAATAAACGCTTTTACTCTTATTTAAGAGATTTTCTAATCGACAACCATCACTATGAGTTATGTGATGATATAACGTCTCGCCCATGCTGCCAGAACTATCATATACCTTGCCGGAGTATAAGACATCCTCAACTAAGTGTATCCACTAAGCTATGCTTAAAAGTAATAAGGAATCATCTAAAAACGATGACCCTTTCTACCCATGTTGTCTACATATTTTATGAGGACTTTGAGTTGTTTGAACTAATCCACATATCCTCGCTCAATACTACTCCCAATAATATAACTCAACTCATATATTTAAAAACATTTCCTCATCCTCAAACTTTGAGATTATTACTCAAAATGTTCTCTTATAAAAGATTATATTCAAAAACTCCTCATGAACTCATTGGGAAATCGATGTTTCCTCTCATTTTAAATGTAACAACATTTAATCTTGGGAATACTGATTTTGCATATATTCATTTTGAAAAATGAAACCCAACTCTCTGCATCCTCATACTCAAGTACTGAAGTCTTAAAACAAGTTTTAAAAGTTTGTAAAAGACTTCTAAAAAAACTACTCAAAGAACTCCCTCGAACTTTACTCTTAACTCTATCTTGAATTTGAAATGTAAATTCAAGATTTATTATTAGGATATATGGTCTCTGAATGACTAGATGGGGTTTAGATAGTTGATAATAAGAAACGAGCGAAGTCACATACTGGGGAGCATAAGCACGACACAGAGAAGAATTAAAATATTTGGTCGCGAAATAATTTTTGAAACACTGGAGTTCGTATCCTCTCCACGACGTAGAGAGGGAGGAAATTTTCTGGGGACTGGATTTTAAAGCATCTCCGCGATGCGGACCTAGGCGAGTATTTTTGTCGGATCTTTTCTTTCTCTCCCAAACTTGATTCAACTCATACTCATTGCAGAATCTAAGGTCAAAACTCATGAATTCTTATAACTAGAATAATTTCCATGAAACCCACAAAAGAAACTATCAATTTACACAACTCATTCGCAAACCCTCGCCTCAAGAATGCAAAACAACACTCCATTACCAATTAAATTCAAGAACCTTTAAAGAACTCAACAATTCAACATCAAGAATGAATTCACGGGTAAAATATTATATGATTGGCGTGAGGGAAAATAAACCCAACACTATGGAAGCTTACATAGCTTGAAGGAATCAAATCCTTGACCAAATTCCTCAAACTCGATGAATGCTTAAAGCTTCCTCCCCTTTTCTTCTCTTGAACTTAGCCATAGGGCCTTGAACGTTTCTAGAATTTAGCGTAATCTTATTCTAATAAGCTTTGACCCCTAATTAGAGAAAACACTCATAAGACTAATGGTGTACGGAAAAAAACAATTTACGCCTCCTTAAAACAGATAAACTGCCTTAACTGGACAGACTGAATTCAAACAAACATATCTCCCTTATACAAACTCAAAATTTAGTAAGCTCGGTGGCTTTGGATAGTGGACTCAGAGATCTATTCTTTGATTGCTTATGGGCCACGTAACTCATCCTGTACTGAAAGTTATGGCCGTTTGAAGTTGACCCAAATCTCACAAATCAAGACTAACTTGCAAACTTCTCAATTTAGCTCTTTCGATTTTAGTTCTTTATAGAATTAACCTGTTCTAAGACTGAGGTGTTACATGTTAATCCCACTAGGTAAGAGGGTCCTACTAAACTAAATCCCATTATGTAGGAGGGTCCTGCTAATCCCATTATTTAGGATGGTCTTGCTAATCTAAATCTCATTATGTAGGAGGGTCCTACTAATCTAAATCCCATTATGTAGGAGGGTCATGCTAATCCCATTATGTAAGAGGGTCCATATAATCTAAATCTCATTATGTAGGAGGGTCCTGCTAATCTCATTAGGTAGGAGGGTCCTGCAAAACTAAATCACATTATGTAGGAGGGTCCGCTAAACTACCCATTATGTAGGAGGGTCCTGCTAAACGAAATTTCATTATGTAGGAGGGTCTTGTTAATCTATATCTCATCTTTCAAGAAGATATTATTAAAAATAATCATCAAATAGTATCACCTCAATATTTTTATTTAGTTTTTAAATGTCTTAGACTAGAAAATGTTTATCCTAGAAGAAAAAATGAAAAAGAAAATTTTCTCATACTAGAAAATGTTTATTCTAGGAAAAAAGTGAAAAATAGTGGTCTCCGACTAGAAAATGTTTATCCTAAAAAATAAATAAATAATGGTCTCCGACTAGGAAGTGTTTATCCTAGGATAAAACGAAAAATTAATGTCTCAGACTAGAAAATGTTTATCTTAGGAGAAAAAAATGAAAATTAATGGTCTCCGACTAGGAAGTCTTTATCATAGGAGAAAAATGATAAATAAATGTCTCAGACTAGGAAGTGTTTATTCTAGATGACATATAAATGATAAGAAGGAAGTATCCGCTAAAGTACGATGCTAGTAGTGACAGGAGAACATGATAAAGATAATCTAGTTCATAATAATCTAATATGAATTTAATCAATTATGAATATGATAGGAAGGAATAATTTGAAATAAAAAACCTGCATGATAAAGAACATGACTACATACGTTCATGATGAAATGATGAAAAACTATGAAACTTTAATCTTATATATACTTAAAGATATAAAAATAATTGAATTAAGAAGAATTATATGGGAAAAATATTCAATTATAACGAATTAGAAGACTTGTTCAATAAATATGCAGAACTAATTTCATATATTCCTAAATATCATATATATGATTGAATAAATTTATGTTGGTTATTATGTATTAGAATTATTTGAATCATGATTTCTAGTTTATTAGCACACTGGAAACAGGGAGAAAACTTCTATACTATGCCATCCTAATGTTGAAACCGGTAGGCGAGGAAGCCGTTAGGGGAGTAAATGAAGTTGAGGCGCTGATAAGAAGGAAGTATCCGCTAAAGTACGATGCTAGTAGTGACAGGAGAACATGATAAAGATAATCTAGTTCATAATAATCTAATATGAATTTAATCAATTATGAATATGATAGGAATGAATAATTTGAAATAAAAAACCTGCATGATAAAGAACATGACTACATACGTTCATGATGAAATGATGAAAAACTATGAAACTTTAATCTTATATATACTTAAAGATATAAAAATAATTGAATTAAGAAGAATTATATGGGAAAAAATATTTAATTATAACGAATCAGAAGACATATTAAACCAACAATTGTATGAAATAGACCTACATAATTTAGACTTCGAAAGAATAGAATGGTACGATTTAGAAATAAATTCAGATTAAAATGAACTATGAATATTTAAAATATTGGATAGAATCTATGGAAGATATAAAACTATTAGAACAATTAATGAAGGAAAATTTATATATGTACCAAGAAACCCAAGATATGTTATATGTAGAATATATGATAAATAATATTAGTGAAATACTCAGATTAAAACAACTACCGGAAACAAGAAAAACATATACGGAACTTTTAGCAAACATAGATAATACAAAGAATTTAGAAGTAAATACAGATGACGTAGACATAGACGAAAAATCTAGCACATCAGGAGTAAAAAGCCCAAAAAATTTTAATCCAAATTATTATAATGAAAATTATGAACAATATGATAAAGAAAAAACTACATTGGATAAAAGATTAAGTAAAAAATGGACGCCTAAACCAATAACTGGACAACATATTTTTTAGATTTAGACTGTGTAGCAGATATAAATAAAACAATCCAATTATGGATAGGATACATATCAAAACAATTAATAGATAACAAGATAGTAATAGCAGAGGCACCAGGATACATAGAAAAAAAACTTATAGGAACAGTAAAATTATGGCTACAAAATTTAACAAGTGAAAGCTTAACAACTTTAAGAAATAATAAAAAATTTGATGGTGGAATAGCCACTACAACCATGGAAATACTATATAAATACGAAATAGCTATAAGAAATGAATTTAGTAGTATGACAACAGATGTAGAAGATCAAAATAAAGAAAAAATCATAAATCGGAATCTAATGACAAAATTAGCAATATGTAATATGTGTTACATAGATGAATATACATGTACATTTAGAGAATACTATTATAAAGGAACATGTAGAACAGAAGAAAGTAAAGAAATAAGAAAATTATATTTTTTACAAAATTAGCAGAACCTTTTAATTCAAAAATAATAAAAAGTTGGAATGAAGCAGAATTAACGAACACCTTAGGAGTTAGAATGAAATTCTTGCAACGATGGTTTATGGAAATATGTGACAAACATAAAGAAGAAATAAAAATGGAAAAAATATTAATAAAAAACTTAGCATGTTGCAAAAATAAAACAACACCCCAATTTGGTTGTACGGATAAGTATTATAAAAATAGAAAGAAATATAATAAAAAATACAGATCAAAATATAAATATAAAAAACCAAGAAGAAGATATTATGTAAAAAACTATAAAACCAAAAGACCATATAGACCAAAAAGAAAACTAACGGAATGTACTTGTTATAATTGTAGAAAATTAGGACATATAGCTAGAGATTGTAAATTACCTAAAAATCCAAAGAAAAAACAAATATCAGAAATAATAATAGACGATGAAAAATATACACAAATAGAGTATGTAGATTATGAATTAGAAAGCAATGAACTAATATATGAATTATCGGAAAATGAAATGGAAAATAATCCAGTAATAGAATCGGATAATGAATACGATATCAATGACTGAAAAAGATATACAAATAATAACTAAAGAAAAATATCAAGATGAAGAATCGGCAGAACAAAAAATAATATTTGATAATAATATATTTGAGCAAATAAAAGGAAAAGAATTAGACCTAAGCGTAGCAAAAATATTCGGAATACCAACAATAAGAAACTGGTTTAAACGACAAAAAGAAGAATATTATGTAGTAAGTCAAAAAGAACATATCATAGATTGCAAAATACACTAAAGGAAAGGCCAAAATATCAATAATAAATAAACGAATAATAAATAAAGAAATACAAGATATTAAGGCTAAAAATCCAATTAAATATGTACATTTAGGAGGAACAGAAATACTAATAAAAGCATATTTTAGAGAAGGAATAGATACACCCATAGGAATATACTTAGCAGATGATAGAATTATACAACCCATAGAAAAAAGTCTAATAAGTACGGTAAAAGATAACCTCATATACCAAAAATTTAAATTTATAATAAGTGCTAATTACTCAGTAGCAATAAATGACAGAAATGTAGATAAATCGTTAGTATTATATTGGAGAATGTCAGGAATAGAACTAGCCCCGGGAAGTAAAATATTTACTGCTAGATGTAAAAACTTATATGTTTTAACGACAAAACATAAAATAACAGCAAAAAATAAAATAAAATAAATAAAAATAGAAGATCCTTTTGAAAGAATAATCACAGTCATAGACAAGAATGACTATAGTTATAATGAAATTGACATAGAAGAAGATTTAGAAATAATAAAAGAAAGATTAAGCACATTGAAAAGAATAAACATGAACTGTGAAATACCACAAATCTCATAAAAAATGAGTACCTCAAGAAGAATAGATAAAACTCTACAAAAATCAATGGAAGAAGAAATAAAACCACATCATTACTACATAACGGGAATAATGGAACAACGAAAATATTTAATATTAATAGATACAGGACGAGAAGAAAACTATATTACAAGAGAATTAGTGACGGAAGATGAAATAATAACTATTGAACAATCATGCTCCGAACTACCAAAAGCATTAATGTATACCGAAGAAACTACAGAAAAGGAAATAATACTTGGAGGAATACCAATAGTGATAAAATTCAAACTATATCAAGGAAATGAAAATATCATTTTAGGAATAAAATGGCAAGAACAAGTAAAACCATATAATCTAGAAGACAAACAGTTAACAATAAATTATGAAAATAAAAGAGTAATAATAAAAAGGACTTTAGTATAATAAAAATATGAAAATATATATACTTGCAAAGATAATAATAGAAGGATATTACAACCGATATTATACACCAATGATAGATAGGGGCGCAGAAGCTAATATATGTAAATACAATTGTTTACCAGAAGATAAGTGAGAAAAATTTAAAACACCGATAGTAGTAACATGATTTAATAATGAAGGAAGTTGATTACATATAAGGCAAAAAATATAAAAATACAAATATGGGATAAGATATTAACTATAGAAGAAATATATAACTTTGAATTAACCACAAAAGATATGCTATTAGGAATGCCATTTTTAGAAAAAATTATACCCACATATAATAACAGAAACACACTGGTGGTTCACAACACTGTGTAAACAAAAAATTGGAACAAAAAGATAAATAATAAAAAACGAAAAACAACAGAATGGATAAAAGGAAGTGAAAAAATTACACAAAAATTAGAAAATATAAAAGAAGAAGACCCTAAAATAGAATTAATTATATTCTCTATAGATAAAGTAAAAATAATCCAAGATAAGTTAGACTTATTATATAGTGAGGATCCTTTACAAGGATGGGAGAAACATAAAACAAAAGTAAAAATTGAGCTAATTGATAAAAACATTATAATAACCCAAAAACCATTAAAGTATAATTTTAATGATTTAACCGAATTTAAGATACATATAAATGAATTACTAGAAAAAGGATATATACAAGAAAGCAATAGTAAGCACACAAGCCCGGCATTTATCGTAAATAAACATAGTGAACAAAAAAGAGGAAAAAGCCGGATGGTTATTGATTATAGAAACTTAAATGCAAAAACTAAAACATATAATTATCCAATACCAAATAAAATACTAAAAATAAAACAAATACAACGATATAATTATTTTAGCAAATTTAATTGTAAAACAGGATTTTATCACTTAAAACTAGAAGAAGAATCTAAAAAACTAACAGCATTCACCGTACCACAAGGATTTTATGAATGGAATGTACTACCATTTGGATATAAAAACGCACCAGGTAGATATCAACACTTTATGGACAATTACTTTAAACAAATAGAAAATTGTGTAGTGTACATTGATGATATATTATTATATTCCAAAACGCAAGATGAACATATAAGATTATTAGAAAAAATTATACACATCATAGAATATTCAAGTATAAGTCTAAGTAAAAAGAAAGCAGATATAATGAAAAATCAAATAGAATTCTTAGGAATACAAATTGATAAAAACGGAATAAAAATGCAAACACATATAGTACAAAATATAATTAACTCAAATGAACAACTAGACACAAAAAGGAAATTACAATCATTCTTAGGACTAGTAAATCAAGTAAGAGAATACATACCGAAATTAGCAGAGAATTTAAAACCATTGTTACAAAAATTAAAGAAAGATATAGAATATCAATTTGAAAAATAAGACCAAATACAAATACAAAAGGTAAAATTATTATGTAAAAAATTACCTAAACTATATTTTCGGGATGAAAACAAAAAATTTACTTATACAGTAGAATCAGATGCGAGTGAAAAAAGTTATGGAGGAATATTAAAATACAGATATGATGACAATACGATAGAACATCATTGTAGGTATTATTCAGGAACATTTAATAATACAGAAATAAAATGGGAAATAAATAGAAAAGAATTATATTCAGTGTATAAGTATTTATTATCATTTGAACCATATATTGTATATAACGAATTTATTATAAGAACAAATAATACACAAGTAAAATGGTGGCTAACAAGAAAAATACAAGATTCGGTAACAACAAAAGAAATAAGGAGATTGGTATTAAATATATTAGATTTTACATTTACAATTGAAGTAATAAAAACTGATAAGAATGTTATTGCAGACTACCTATCACGACAAAGCTACTCAGACTGAGACTGAGGAAGAAGATACAATCGAAAAGATACTCAAAGCTATTACTACACTTTGTACAAAAGTGGATAGTATGGACAACGAGATACAAAAGCTAAAGACTAATGAAGATAATCTGAAGTCTAAAGCTAGTTAGCAGCATGACTATAAAAATGCGGAGCTACATCGATCGGAAGACGAAAAAAACCCAGAGCTAAAAGGAGACGATGGGAAACTCCTTAAAACCAATAATGTTTGTTTAATACAGTTGCAGGTACAAGCAAACAAGTTAGCAATAAACAACATAAAAATGTGAACTTAAACCAGCTATTCGCAAAACCATTTACCCAAAGGACACCTAGACATATGTCCATAGAACCACAAACATCTACACACGCAGATAGTTTGCAAAACCAAAATGAGAAAAAGACATATAACTACATCACATGAACCTATATTGAAAATATCCACAAAATCCAAACCTATTTAAACCGCAACCCCAGATCAACTACAAAAGAACCAAACCAGGATTATCTGACACAAAAGTTACAAGGATATAACAAGCTAATTGCACAACCGAAAACCAACGCTAATTTAGTAAGAACATGTTACAACTACGAATTGTTATTTACCGTATACACAGACGACGGAGAAGAAGTTAGTGGAATACCAGAACTACACAAAGCATTCGTCACATACAAAAGAGTTACGAAAGGAAATTTATTTTATATAAAATCCTATACAGCACCAACGGAGATATTATACGAGGAAATAAAACCTCCATTACAGGTTATCAAGATAGGCTTAACTAAAGATATGATTATACCCGAAGATATCGGACAACAAGAAGAGATATGCAAAATAGAGATACCAAGTTTTTATGCCAACAAAAGGCTAATTGGTATATCAACGATTATACAAGAGCTAGTAAATAATTATTTAAACGGAAACTCTATATGGAGCTACTATGCAAGAGACCAGCTAATGATTTATTCCAATTCAAGGGAGCTAAGGAAAGCAGATATAGATGGAGTCCAAAGATGGATTTTATCGCTACTAAAGCCAGAATAACGACCTATGACACGAGCACTAAAAGAAGGATTTATTTGAGCAGAATTATTAACCAGATATTGCAAGCTAATTGGTCATAAATACCCAGGCCATATATGTTCAAAGTGCAACGGAGAAGATAATATAATTCCAGACGTCCAGCTAGAATAAGAGATAAAAACGGAAGCCCAAAAGATAAGGAGATGATAAAGATAGAGATGAAGGAAAAGAAGACATATGGCAGAAGAAGATAAGGACGAAATAAAAAGTCTTAAAGTTGTAGAGAAAAGTCGTAAAAGAGATAAGTATGGTAGTAGGTATGGTAAAATAAATATGGTAAAGTAGATAAGATGAGAAGATATTTGTCCTATTGTAAAAAAGTCATGAATGGTGTAAATAGTATAGAGTAGTGTGTCATAAATTAGGTAAGTGTCATCATAAAGTGAATAGTGCATAGTATGGTGTGTGTCATGATAATGATGACAAGTGTAAGGTATCATGATGGGCAAGTGTAAGGAATGGTGGGGGGGGGGGTGTGATTTATTAAGTGACAAGTGTTAAAGTGAATAGTAGTACATTATTGTAGTGTAGTATGAAAATCCTTCCTATATAAAGGAACGGATATGTAACTTAAAGAGGCAGGCAACAATGAATAACAAGAATAACGAATATAGACAAAAACTTAATGAAATAATTATAGCAAAAAGACAAGAATTAGAACATAGGCAAAATAAACTTAACAATAATATATTCGCAGGAATTTTTCACAAATCTATAATAGCACAAAGAAAGACTATTTTATATCTAGAAATACAAATAAATAAATTAGAATATAAACTACAACATAATTTATAAATGAATAAAGAAGAATACGCAATAGATAAAAAAAACATATGAAAATTATGACGGATTAAAAATAAAGATAATATTTTCTAATCTAGGAAGAAGATATAAGAAAATAGGTGACAATATAAGTTTAATGTTAGAAAAAGAAACGGTAAAACTAGAAGATAGTTTAACTGCTATGATAAGAATAACAAAAGAAAATGAAGAAATAGATAGAAAATCGAAGATTGAAAAAATAAAACAACAAGCAAAAAAGGAAGTACAACAATTAGAAGAAGTAAAAAATACCAAAATAATAGAGCTAGAAAAAGAGCTAGCAATATTAAAAGAAATGTATGACATAAAACAAAAAGAAAAAGAACAAAAAACAAAATTATCAAATGAGATAATTAAATTTAAAGAAAAATTGCAACTAGAAGATAAATTAGAAGAAAAAGAAGAAAATAACCAAAATAATCTACCCGAAATAAGAATTGATGAAATAAACGACGATGATCTAGAACAACATTCAGAAGCGAAACATATACGGAACTTTTAGCAAACATAGATAATACAAAGAATTTAGAAGTAAATACAGAAGACGTAGACATAGATGAAAAACCTAGCACATCAGGAGTAAAAAACCCAAAAAATTTTAATCCAAAATATTATAATGAAAATTATGAACAATATGATAAAGAAAAAACTACATGGGATAAAAGATTAAGTAAAAAATGGACGCCTAAACCAATAACTGGACAACATGATTTTTTAGATTTAGACTGTGTAGCAGATATAAATAAAACAATCCAATTATGGATAGGATACATATCAAAACAATTAATAGATAACAAGATAGTAATAGCAGAGGCACCAGGATACATAGAAAGAACACTTATAGGAACAGTAAAATTATGGCTACAAAATTTAACAAGTGAAAGCTTAACAACTTTAAGAAACAATAAAAAATTGGATGGTGGAATAGCCACTACAACCATGGAAATACTATATAAATACGAAATAGCTATAAGAAATGAATTTAGTAGTATGACAACAGTGGTAGAAGAACAAAATAAAGAAAAAATCATATATCGAAATCTAATGACAAAATTAGCAATATGTAATATGTGTTACATAGATGAATATACATGTGCATTTAGCGAATACTATTATAAAGGAACATATAGCACAGAAGAAAGTAAAGAAATAAGAAAATTATATTTTACAAAATTACCAGAACCTTTTAATTCAAAAGTAATAAAAAGTTGGAATGAAGGAGAATTAACGGACATCTTAGGAGCTAGAATGAAATTCTTGCAACGATGGTTTATGGAACTATGTGAAAAACATAAAGAAGAAATAAAAATGGAAAAAATATTAATAAAAAACTTAGCATGTTGCAAAAATAAAACAGCACCCCAATTTGGTTGTACGGATAAGTATTATAAAAATAGAAAGAAATATAATAAAAAATACAAATCAAAATATAAATATAAAAAACCAAGAAGAAGATATTATGTAAAAAACTATAAAACCAAAAGACCATATAGACCAAAAAGAAAACTAACGGAATGTACTTGTTATAATTGTGGAAAATTAGGACATATGGCTAGAGATTGTAAATTACCTAAAAGTCCAAAGAAAAAACAAATATCAGAAATAATAATAGAAGATGAAAAATATACACAAATAGAGTACGTAGATAATAAATTAGAAAGCAATGATAGTATATATGAATTATCGAAAAATGAAAAGGAAAATAATCCAGTAATAGAATCGGATAATGAATACGATATCAATGACTGGAAAAGATATACAAATAATAACTAAAGAAAAATATCAAGATGAAGAATCGGCAGAACAAAAAATAATATTTGATAATAATATATTTGAGCAAATAAAAGGAAAAGAATTAGACCTAAGCGTAGCAAAAATATTCGAAATACCAACAATAAGAAACTAGTTTAAGCGACAAAAAGAAGAATATTATGTAGTAAGTCAAAGAGAACATATCATAGATTGCAAATACACTAAAGGAAAGACCAAAATACCAATAATAAATAAACGAATAATAAATAAAGAAATACAAGATATTAAGGCTAAAAATCCAATTAAATATGTACATTTAGGAGGAATAGAAATACTAATAAAAACATGTTTTAGAGAAGGAATAGATACACCCATAGAAATATACTTAGCAGATGATAGAATTATACAACCCATAGAAAAAAGTATAATAAGTGCGGTAAAAGGTAACCTGATATACCAAAAATTTAAATTTATAATAAGTGCTAATTACTCAGTAGCAATAAATGACAGAAATATAGATAAATTGTTAGTATTATATTGGAGAATGTCAGGAATTGAACTAGCCCCGGGAAGTAAAATATTTACAGCTAGATGTTGCAATGATGTTTACAAACTTCAAGTCTTCAAGATATATATATATATATATATATATAGGAACATTTCCCTATTCTAGAAAAAGAAAGAAAGAATTTTTGATTTTATTTTAAGGTGGTTGATTTGTGGCATTGGCTTTGAGGATGATAGGTCATGTTGTTACCATGTTTGAAGTTAATTTCAGCTTGAGATAGCCTGCTTTCGTGTGCTAGTCAACTTACCTTGATAATCTTGAAAACATCTCTAGTTGTTCAAAACTTCAAACTTTAGATTTGTTATATTGTTTCCACCCTCCAACAATCAGTGAATCATATATTCATATAAATTCTCAAAATTTATCAATTGTTGACAAGTTACTATGCATATCACTATTTCCTGAATCATGTCACGTTTGATATGCTGATCAAACTTTGCTTTGTGCAATTGAAGAGATGGTAGCAATTTTAAAATCATTTTCTCCCTGCTTTAATGAAGACTAAGTCAAGGAAAATTGCTAATTAAATTGAGCAACACAAAATAAGAAAAAATAATATTTGACCCTTTTGAGAGAAAATTAAAACGAAAATAAAAATGGACTCCTTTGAGAGTGGTGGTCTATTCTAATGATCATGACATGCATGCGAGATTAAATGGCTTGATCTGTCCAATCAATATAAACTTTATCTTTGTCAAACTTTCAGCCTTTTGAAGTTAGACTTTTATAATCCAAATTTTGCACTAGATTCATACCTCACATTCGACTTGTGGTGCCTCGAAAGATTTTTAACCAACCATCTCTCTCACTTTGTATGTCTTTCACTCACCATCGTCTTATAGTGTCCTCAGGATTTTCACCAATAAGACTACCTCACTTTTCACTTTCTCTCAACACAAATGACACCTGATAGTGCTTTTGAGGATTTTCATCGATAAGATTCCCTCATTTTTCACTTCTTATACGAGGACATGACATTTTTCCCTATATGATAGTCAACACTAAAAGCTTGCTTGACTTGTCATTGTTAAAAATTGTTCAGAAGGTCTTTATTTGGATTGTAACAATACTTTTGGACATCGTTATAAACAAATGATTTAAATGAAGGATCAAAGGTAATGTTGTAATAGGGTTAGGACTTACAACTTTTGGAATCGACTCAATTTTGCAAAATAAACAAACAAAATAAAATAAAACAATAATAATAATCATAATAATAATAATAATTATTATTATTATTATTATGATTATTATTATTATTATTATGATTATTATTATTATTATTATTTTACCCCAATTTTTGCGATGAGGACTTTTTAGATTTCTTTTCTTGGTTGGACCGAACCTTAAAATAAGGCTACCTACGTATCTTTTCAAAGCAAGATCAGGTCAAACATAGTTCAGTAAGCTTGTTCTTTTGTTGTTATTGATTTTTTTTCAAAAAAAAATTGAATTCTTCTTTTTATGACTCTTTTTTGTGACTTTCTTTCTTTTTTCTTTTTGAATTTGTGATTTTTTTTACTGTATTTTGATTCCAAAAGAGGGGTATGATAGAAAATAAAATTAAGGTTCAAAAGGGGTAGCAAAGGATTACCCAGTGTTTGGATAGTAGAATGAAATGAGTTCGTCATATCAATTATTAAAAATGTCGAATACAAGCATGTTCTTTAAGATGTGAAGTGAAAATCATACAATGTCTCTTTGCAACATATGTATTGATGGATATGTATATCAATTTTGTTCCATGTTTGTCAATTAATTCTATTTGAGTAATATTTTTTTCACAGCGAATGCCATTTAAATTTAAATGAAACTTGCCCTTTTATCCTCCTTCGACAGCAAAGAAGGTGTCAAAATGTATAAGTCGTATATTTATTTCCTCGAATATATTTTTTATACTTCTTTGGTGTATTCATGCCATGACTAGAGATGATTTTACTTGACCAAATCTTTCATGCATATCATCTCACCAAAATTGAATTGACAAGATATATATATATGAAAATATAAATAGATTTGATCAAAGTGACAGAACACAAAAATTGTATTAAGTAAAAGATAAAAGACTTGACAAGAAGGCAACAAACTAAATTTCAGGTTACAAGCATGTAATAACCTAAAATTATGACATGACTCAATAAACAAAATAAGAGAAATGCTAGAAAGATTGACTCACTAAAATAAATCAAAATTCAAAGTGCATAGCAGAAATGACGACAAAATAAACTATCCATATCCTCTTTTCTATAGAAAAGAAGAGTGTCTTCTCGATCACCAAACTTGACATCTTAGCCACTACTTTGCACACTAGTCTTTATGGAAGACCCACCAATTCTTATTGTCTTCTCGATCACCAAACCTGACTACTTTGCACACTAGTCATCAGATATCACAAGTGTACATCATTATGCACCAACAGAGAATTCTTAGTAACATTTGCGGGTCATTATTTTGAACCACAATCATCTTTGTTTGAATCATCTCTTCCACCTTTCTTTTAAAATTTTGACAATCTTCAGTACTGTTCCATGGAGCATCAGAATGGTATGCACATCATATTGTAGGATTGAAACCTTTTGCATGTGGATCCACATAATTTTGAGAAATTGGCCATGTCATCTTAAAATAATTGAATTTATTAAGTAAACTTGTGTAAGATTTTCCAGTTGGTGTAAAATTGTTCCTAGGCCTTTGACATCCTTCAAATTCCTGTCTTGGACGGAGATTATAAGGTGCTCTAAAGTTTTGGGAAGAAGGGCGAACATTTTGATGTGTTGGCGCTCGCCATTGAGGATAATTTGATGGATATGCATATGGTTGTGCATCATAGACTGCATACTGAGGTGACACAATTGAATATTGTGTGTCCTGCATGGGGTGATAGTGATGGGATTGAGAAGGTACATACTGATAAAGCGAACCATTTGGACTTTTTGTGTGGGTGACATAACATTTGCTACATCTTCTTTTAGTTTCTTTCCCTCAAAATTTCCTGATCCATTTTTAATTACTTGTGTAGTGGCTTTCAAGGCAGCTTGATTTACAATCTTTCAAGACTTGATGCCATTTTCCACCATTTCAATAATCTTAATAACTTCGGGAAATGTTTTTCCAACAATAGAAAGTAAATAATGAAAGTAGTCAGGTTCTTACGCTTGGAGGAAAACATCAATCATTTCAGGCTCCTTCATTGGTGGCTTGACCCTAACAGCTTGCTCCCTCCACCTAATAGCATATTCACAAAAAATTTCAATGGTCTTTTTCCTAATGTTTGCGAGTGAAGTATGATTTGCCACTATGTCAATACTATATTGAAACTGTTGAAAAAATATCTAGCCAAATGTAACGACCCGAACAGTCGTTATTTAGGAAAAGGAAAAAGTTGAGAAAATTCTAGGCCACTGTACTGCCAGAACGGGCAAGATCCAGCTAGGATGGCACCGCCACAGTGGGGTAAGCTGGCTCCAGAGCGGGATAGGTGAGACAAAATGTAAATAACGTGAAATCCTATTTTCTCCTTCTTCATAAAATACCTAATTTAGACGTAAAACACCCCAGAAACCCTCCAAAAACTGTTCTACACTTGGGGAAGAAGGAAAAAGAGAATTCTAGCATGGGTATGTCGATAGATTGTGGATTCTGGCCAATAATTATTGACTCGTCGTTGGAAGCCGGATTTGGAGCTTCAACCTCTCTACAACTGTTTGCCGCCCACGTAGGCTAGGTTCATTTAATTGAGTAGTTATAAATATCTACCCACTGCGCAGTATAATGAAAATCAATGGTAGGGTTTATGGGTAGGCCTTCGTGCACCGAACGTAGGATTATTTAATCACGGGGAGAATCCTTAGATGATTAAATAGAGCTAAATATGGTAGGGTTATTGTGGAGGTGATGGTTGTAATTCTATGATTGTGTTATATATGTTGGTCCTTGCTTCATTATGATGCATGTATGTATGTGAATATTGCATTGTTGATCACACTAAATATAAATAAATATGAACGAATAACTATATGCCATGAATCACCCCTTGTTGTATGATTCTAAAATATACATTGTGATTGTGATTGTGGTGTGTTAATTGGATCAGAAACCACGTTCCGGTATACTAATTGGGATCGGTTGCCACATTCCGGCATAAATATGGGATTCGTTGCCACGTTTTGGCATAAATATGGGATAGGTTGTCACGTTCCAGCTTAAACATTGGATCGGGTACCACATTTTGATATGCTAACAGTTTGGGTTTGGGTTTGGGTTCCATGAGAGAACCAACGCTTGATATAATTGAATATTTATTGAGATTGTAAAGTGGTACGTTGTTCGTAATGATAATTGATATTGTATTTCCCCCGAAGAGGTTAAAGAAGGGGATGATCTATATGTTGGTTTTTCGCTATGTTGTTTTAACTTGTTATGAATTTTATTGTTGAAGGAGGCGGGAGGGCCAATGGTTCAAAGTCGTAGTAGTTGAGAGAAAAGGATTCTCCGTGTGTTGCAAGGGCGAGTAGTAGAGTAGTGTATGTGATGTAACTATTTAGGTGGATTTCACCTTAGAGGAAGGGATTCGGGGTTTAGTAGTTAGAAAACTTGATGTAATGTACCATGAGGCAAGGAGGAAGTAAGGGTAGGTCATAGTGATTAGTCAGAAAAACTAGTAGTCGTGTTCGTGGACTCTTTTATGCGTTAGAGTGCCTTTGGTTAAAGATCAAGAACCTGGTAGTAGGTTGACCAGGAAGGTGGTTAGTAGTAAGGGTGCTAGTGCACTTCGGAGGTAATCGGAAAAGGGTTAAAGGTGAAGAAGCGAGTGATTATTTGCATATTCTTGCTAGTTGAATTCTTATTTTATGCGGTAGGCGTTGGGTTGACCGATGATGCCTACCAGTACGTATGGTTATGTACTGATACTACTCTTGCTATGCCTTTAGGGCATAGTCTGGATGCAGGATTGGTGATGTTTCACTAGGTGAAGACGAAGAAATTCTCTAGTAGCTTCTACTTTCCTTCCGTATGGTGGGGGCTATCTTTTATCTATTATGTCCAGTTTGTACTTTTAGTAACTCTTGTACCTGTCTAGACTAGATCCTTCGGGGTGTTAATTACTTTACATGTATTAACCAGTATTTATTTAAGAAGGTTTTTATTTATAAAAACTTTATGATTTCATTTAGCTCCATTTTGTTAATTTTCTGCATGTCTTAACTATTGGGATATGAGGGTTCTCTTACTTAGGTGTTAACGTGGGTCCCTGCACGGCCCAGTGGGTTGGGTCGTGACAAATTGGTATCAGAGCCCAGGTTACCGATCTCCCAGTACAAGAGAAAAATGTGGAATAGACTCCTGCGGATTGGTGTGTTGACGTCCACATCTAATCTTCAGGAAGCTATAAAGCATTCTAGGAAGTCATTTCATTTCTTTTCTCCTTTCGTGCGAGTGTTGCTTGTGGTATGAGTTGAGTCTAATTGGTATCTCCCGATTCCAATTGGTATCTCAACAGAGTGAACTGGACGTCGTAGTTATAACTGAAGGGACACACGGAAGTTAATTGGAACTTAGAAGGTTCCAATTGGTATCTAGCCTTAGGGGTTGTGTAAGGCTCATATGATCAGTAATGGTCTTCTATGGAACAAACTAACTAATAAGGTGGAATTGTCGTGATGTGTAGTGTGTAACTGTGAATGCGTGCTTCTTCTTGTCTGAATTGATTGTGAATGTGGAAAGTGTATTCGCTTGGGTGTAATGATATGATTATGTGCACAATAATTGTGCATCTGAACCATGATTATGTGCAATATGCTGATCGAATTGTTGAAATTATGTGTGTGGTAACTACCTGAGTATCATGAAACTCGTTGAGAGAAGGAACTCATAACTAAGTTTGATGTGAGGATCTAGATGATCTATGAGTGATTCGTAAGACGGAATCTGGATGTGCATCGCAACCAACTAATAATCGTGTGAATGTCTGGGTGTATCCTGGGAATGTGGGGTTGTGGCATTGAATTAGTGAAAATGAGTTTGATGTCGTATCGTTGGGCTGACTCGGGGTAGGCATCAATTATCCTCACTAAGGGGGATTATCCTGTATGCCTAGTTATAGTCAAGGAATCTAAGGGAGATTTAGAAAAGAAAAGAACCCCATAAAAATTATTAGCAGGGGTTCTGTTTCCGTCAGAGCCGCTAGGTCGAGATTTCCATGCCAAGGCGAGGCCACTAGTGCGGGATTTCTCCCGCTAGAGTGGGACAGGGCGAGACACAACTTGAGCCTGTCTCCCCTGTTTTCCCCAGTCGCATATACAGACCCTGAATCATATCGAACTAATCCCTACAATTCAATCAGCGCTCAGCAATAGAATAGTAAGTCGTAACCTTAGTAATTAAATATTGGTTGTGTCAGACAGCACAAATTAGCATCCATGTGCTTACTAAACATAAGGAAAAACAAAGAAAAATTAGATTTTTCCAAATTACACACCCAAGAAGGGCGGAAAAACCAAATCAAGCCCCCTCAGACTGGGAGGTGTCAACATCGGAATCTAGATCCTCTATAGGTACTAGGCGGGTCACGGCCTCATCCATAAAAGTGAAGTGCTGGAAGTCTCCCTTCTCGATTCGGGGAAGCTCCGGATCAAGGGAGATGCAACTGAAGATGGTCCTCACAGCCTTACATATATGGACCATCAGATGATCCTTCTCAAGACCCTTCCTCTTCTCATGTTGTAGCTCGCGGTGGAGCATCTCGACCTTTAGGCTAGTGCAGGGTGGAATCAGAGTGAAGTAAGCAAAGGCACTCCCTTACCTCCTCCGAACGGCCGCCAAATCCTCCTCGACCTGTGCACCTGAGAGTGGGGGATGGGGCCGGGTGGAACGAGTGTCGTCACCTCCCTCATCGTCAGACTCCGCCGCCACCTAACTGATGTTGGCCCTTCTCATCCTCCTTCTTTTGCTCCTAGAAGTGGAGACCTATCTAACCATAAGAGGGTGAAAAAGGGGATCCATGAGAAGTACCTCATTGTTTTCCAAGAAGGGTACCCCCTTCTGTTTGCACATCGCAGTCATAAGTCACGGTACAAAAAAGGCTTTCTTGTTACCCTGATAGAACATCTTCCACTCAGAGATAACCTGTGCCCTCACGTTCATCTCAATGCCCTGCACCCCTCACACCACCACCAAGGCCCGAGGAAATGTCACGTCCGTGCAATTGCTTGATGGGCGAATCCTCCTAGTCACCAAGTAAAGTCACCTCTTAGCATCTGGTGACCAGTCCGCACTAGTAATCCCCTCAGCAGTAGGCCAATAGACCATGTCCCGACATGCAGGCTCCACTAGTATGTCCCTCATCCAGCCCAGATCCATCTCCCTCAGCTAAACCTCGTACTCGACATTTGAGGCCTCGAGCTACTCTAGTACCTCACTTATAGAGGTGGCGTTCACCGGGATTTCGACTCCCCAGATGCGGATGACGGGTTGAGGGATGTCCCAGCGGACGGTGGGTAGGATAGCGTAGAACTCCCTCACCCAGTCTGCACGTGCGGCAGGTGGAGCCTCCGTCAGGGGAGCCCATCCGAACTCCATCAGGTGAGCATAGAAGGAAGGAGCCTTCTCTTTAGTTTAAGCAAGATAAAACCCCGCTCGCAACAAAACTTATTGTTCTGGAAGTCATGGAATCTTTATCGACTAGCAACGTCGGGAAATCGGACTAAAGGTAAGTTTTCCTCATTTAGACCTGCCATTTAGACAGCCTGCAAGAAGTTAAAATATATGTTAGAACACTGGGGGATTAAGCTGAATCTGGTTAAAATGAGAAGAGAGAAATTTCTTAGTTAAAGGATGCAGGCCACTGGTCAGGAATATTCTGCCACAACGGCCAAAATCCTGCTAGAGCGGGATGATGGAGGTCGCCACAATGGGATGAAGGTCGCCAGAGTGGCCTTTATCTAGGACGAACACCAGGCGCGATCATGACGCCTATTTGTCCCAAAATCCCTAATTTTGATAGAATTTCAACAGATCAGAGTATATTAACTACCCTAGAATCTAAATATGCAATTATTTCAACAAAATATCCCATAAATAGTGCCCAAATCTGAGTTTTCTATCAACAGATCCTTCAACTTCCCCCCACCCATTTTGGTATCGATTTAACCATATTTCTACGAAATCCTTACGTCCAGGACATTGCGGAGATGTTGGGGACGTAAGGGAAGTGCCCATGCTACGTTTTTCTATCAAATCAAGCCACTTATGTTCAATTTCAAAAATGACCCCAAAAACCAATTCTAAATTGATTGTTGTCAGCATGCAATCATGATTAAGTAAGTACTGAAGTAAGGAGCGCAAGGAAAGAGAAAATTACCTAAAATTTGATGTTCAGAAGAGAGTGATCGAGTGGATTTTTGGGAGAAATGGTTCCCTTCCCCCCCCTTTACTATTTACGATCTCCCACTACAGCAAAAGATTTCTCTCCATAGAGGCCCCGTCTCAGCGGGAGGCCTGCCATTCTCGCAGGATCAGGCTGGCTAAAGTTGACAAAATGCAATTCTTTTCTGGGCGTTGCGTCATCTCCCTAACCAGTCCTTAAATATAACACCCTTCGTGTTTAAATTTGAAAAGCCACCATTCTTTGTGGCTTTGTATATGGACTAAATCCGTAAGTTTAGAATTACCCCAGGATAGTACGCGTGACGATCCATCACTAGTTGTTCGAGATGAACGAGGGGTAAATTGGTATCTATTGTAATGACCTGGACCGTCGTTATTTAGGAATAGAAAAAAATCAGGAAATTTCTGGGCCACTGTCTCGCCAGAGCGGGTCAGATCTCACTAGGACGGCATCGCCACAGCGGGGTAAGCTAGCGCCAAAGCCGGTTAGGCGAGACAGAATGTAAATGATGTGGAATCCTATTTTCTCCTTCTTCCTAAATACCTATTTTAGACGCAAAACACTCCAGAAACCCTCCAAGAACTGTTCTAAACTTGGGGAGGAAGGAGAAAGAGAATTATAGCATGGGGATGTCGATAAATTGTAGATTCCTGCCAAGAATCGTCGACTCGTCATTTGGAAGCCGGATTTGGAAGTTCAACCTCTCTACAACTACTTGGCGCTTAGGTAGGCTAGGTTTATTTAATTGAGTAGTTATAAATCTGTGCCCATTGCGTAGTATAATGATAATCAATGGTAGAATTTATGCGTAGGCCTTCATGCACCGAATGTAGGATGATTAAATCATGGGGAGAAGCCTTAGATGATGAATTAGGGCTAAATATGGTTGGGTTATTGTGTAGGTGATTGTTATAATTTTATGATTGTGTGATATATGTTGGTCCTTGCTTCATTATGATGCATATATGTATCCGAATGTTGCATTGTTGATCACACTAAATATAAATGAATTTGACCGAATAACTATATGACATGTATCACCCCTTGTTGTATGATTGTGAAATATACATTCTGATTGTGATTGTGGTGTGTTTATTGGATCGGATATCACGTTTCGGTATACTAGTTGGGATCGATTGCCACGTTTCTGCATAAATATAGGATCGGTTTCCATATTTCGGCATAAATATGGGATCGGTTGACAAGTTCCGACATAAACATTGGATCGGGTACCACATTTTGATATGCTAACAGTTTGGGTTTGGGTTTTATGAAAGAACCAATGCTTGATATAAATGTATATATATTGAGATTTTAAAGTGGTACGATGTTCGTAATGATAATTGATATTGTATTTCCCCCGGAGAGGTTAAAAGAAGGGGATGATCTATATGCTGGTTTTCCGCTATATTGCTTTAACTTTTTATGAATTTTGTTGCTGAAAGAGGCGAGCGGGACAATGGTTCAAAGTCGTAGTAGTTGAGAGAAAAGGGTTGTATGTGTGTTGCAAGGGCGAGTAGTAGAGTTGTGTAGGTGATGTAATTACTTAGGTGGATTTCCCTTGGAGGAAGGGATTCGAGGGTTAATAGTTAGCAAACTTTATGTAATGTACCATGAGGCAAGGAGGAAGTAAGGGTAGGTCGTAGTGATTAGTTGGAATACTAGTAGTCATATTTGTGGACTCTTCCATGCCTTAGGGTGCCTTTGGTTAAAGATCAAGAACCTGGTAGTAGGTTGACCGGGAAGGTGGTTAGTAGTTAGGTTGCTAGTAGAATCTGGAGGTAATCGGAAGAAGGTAAAATATGAAGAAGCAAGTGGTTATTTGCATATTCTTGCTAGTTGAATTCTTATGTTATGCGGTGGGCGTCGGGTTGACCGATGATGCCTACCAATACGTGTGGTTTTGTACTGATACTACTCTTGCTATGCCTTTTGGGAATAGTCTGGATGCATGACTGGTGATGTTTCACTAGGTGAAGACGAAGAAATTCTCCAGCAACTTCTATTTTCCTTCCACATGGTAAGTGCTGTGTCTTTTATATATTATGTCCAGTTTGTACTCTTAGTAGCTCTTGTACCTGTTTAGACTAGATCTTTGGGGGTGTTAATTACTTTACAAGTCTTAACCAGTATTTATTCAAGAAGGTATTTATTTATAAAATCTTTATGATTTCATTTAGTTTTGTTTTGTTAATTTTCTGAATGTCCTAACTATTGGGATATGAGGGTTCTTCTACTTAGGCATTAGAGTGGGTGCCCGCACGGCCCGGTGGGTTCGGTCGTGACACCAAATCATCTCATGTATTCCACTTAGAAATATCTTGATCAATGATGTCACACCCCGAGCCTACACCCTGGACGTGGCCGGCACGCGAGAACCATTGTTGGCCCCAAACGAACACTTGGCCTGACTTACTTACTCAATGGAAGACTTTAAGCATTAAGAAAAGGATCCAAATGCTAAATAACTCAACTGTCTCAAACTAAACTCATAATGGTTTAAAAATAAACATTTAACTTAGTCGAAGTGGCAACCCAAATATAAACATAAGCCAATAACAAGATAATGACAAATAAAATGATGAATGTCTATCTATGAAGCCTCTAAACAACTGAGATGGATGTCGGGAAAGGACCCACGACATCCTAGTGAACTAACTAATACTAAAAAGCAATAAAAAGGGATCCTCCAAAAGCAAGGAGGCTCACCAACAAGTTTGGAGCTCAACTATAATCAACGATGCGCTGGATGTTGATCCTGGTTACATGTGTCTACATCATAAGAAGATGCAGGCCAAATGGAATCAGTATATTGAGTGTACGACTATGCGAGGGAAATTGTAAAACAAGACATAAGCTTGAAACAAACTGAAGAACCTACCTGGCTCAACTGAACTCATTTAAATATAAAGCAGTATAAAACAAGTGCAATATAAACAAAAGCCTTTAAAACATGGATGTCAATTCTATGTGTATGCAAAGATGCAAAATAACTTTGAAATGTATATAAAAATACAAATAAACTCTGTATATAAGAAAACAATTACTTATTTGTGAGTTTCTCTAACCGACAACCATCACGTAAGAGCTATTGTGATGATTCAACATTTTGCCTCACATTGTCAGGGTCATCCTATACCTTGCCAAGGGTATAGAACCTGAACTACTAAGTGGATCCACTAGTCTATGCTAAAAAGGACTAAGGAATCATCTAAAAAGTATGACCCTTTTCTACCCATGATGGCTACATGGTTTATAACTCTCCCCCATATAAGTGCTCTGTACTACTCCCAAAATATAATACTAGCTTTTATGTTTAAAAACAAATCTTCTTTCTGTGGTTTGAGATAATTGCTCAAAACTTAGCTTAAAAGCTCTCTTGGAAATCAAACTTTCCTCACTCCTAAAAAACTAGCTCAAAGGCTATTTTGGAAATCAAAGCTTCCTCTTTACTGAAACATTAGCTCAAAGGCTCTTTTGAAAATCAAAGTTTCTTCTTTACTGAAAAACTAGCTCCAAGGCTCTTTCTGAATTCAAAGTTTCCTTTCTCGTTTAAATGTGAAAACATTTACTCTTTGGGAATACATAGTCCCGATATACTCTTTTGAAGAAATGACTTCAACCTTTACTCAACTCAAAACGTAAGTCTTACAACAAACTTAAAACATTTGTAAAAGGCTTTTGGAAGACTTTATGAACTTCTCTTGACTTGACTCTTTACTTCTCTTGACTTGGCTCTTAACTTCTCTTGACCTGACTCTTAACCTTCCTTGAATTGAATTATGGATTCAAGGATTGTGATTTGTGATAGGGAAGATCTCATGATATTTAGTAGTGTTTTTAGATAGTTAAACATGAGAAAAGATCATGAAATACTATCTGGAAGCAAGTCCATGACGCGAAGATGCATTTAATTATTTGGTCGCGAAATAGATTTTGAGGTAGAACGGTCCGTGACCACTCCGCGACGCGGAGAGACTTTTCCCAAATCTGAGGAACATGTCTGCGACGCTGACCATGTACCAGTTCCTTGTCTGACTTTTCCCTTCTTCGTTTTCTAGCCCCAATTTGCCTAAACTTGACTATTTTGCCCAGATTCTCTTTAGATTTAGGTACCCACAACATATACACAAGAATCTAACTCAAACAACTCTAATAATCAACTTTATAATCTCAAGAAACTTCTCAATCTCATCCCAATTCAAGAAAGAAAGAAAATTCAAGAACATTCAAACTTTCAACTTTTTAGGATGAATTCACGCTGAATTAAACATGTTTGGCGTGTGGTGAAGGAACCCAATGATGTGTGAACTCACATACCTCTTAGGGATCACCCCTTGACGAAATCCACAAGCGAATCTTGAAGAACTCGACGAATCTTACTCCTTTTCCTATTATCTCTTCTTCTTTTCTCTTCTCTAAAACCCTAACTCATTATCGTAAGAGCGTAAACTGATTCCTATCAGATTAGTCCTTAAAATAATTACCAAAAACGAATTAACTTAATTGGGTATGGAAAAGACCATAATACCCTTCCAAAATCCGGATTGGACTTTCCTTATTCAAACTGCCCAACTTCCAAAGGTCATATCTCACTCATATGAACTCGGAATTGCGCAAAATTGGTGGCGTTGGAAATATAATTCACTAATATTTCCTACTGTATCTGGAAACACACCTAACACATATTGATCTAGGAGTTATGGTCGTTTGAATTTGACCATAAACTCATTCTTAACTAATCTTAAACCAATTTCCAGATTTTTCATCCTTTCCAAAAATGACTCTTTCTAATTCTTGTTGTTTCTAGTTATTTCAATTAGTGAGATGTTACAATATCTCCCCCTCGGGAACATTCATCCTCGAATGAGATTACTCTTACTAGGTTAAGGGTTTAACATATGACATTCAGCAAAAACACCCAATAAGAAAATTCAAAAACTCAAGCATATACATTAAAGAGTACTAAGAAGAGAATTAGTACCTTGATCTAGAAAATTTTCGGGCTTAAAGAGATGTGGATATCTCTTCTTCATATTCTCCTTTGCTTCCCAAGTGGCTTCCTCAACAAACTAATTCCACCAAAGGACTTTGACTGATGCTACTTCCTTAGTCCTCAACTTGCGAACTTGGCGATCTAGAATCTGAACCAGAATCTCTTCATAGGATAAGCTATCCTTAATACCAATATCTTCAGTTGGTATTATCAATGAAGGATCGCCCATGCACTTCTTCAACATGGAGACATGAAATACCGAATGAACCGCTACAAACTCTTGGGGTAACTCCGACTCATAAGCTACCTTGCCAGTCCTCTTGGTTATTCTATAAAGACTAATACATTGCGGACTAAGTTTCCCCTTCTCACTAAACCTCATAACACCATTCATGGGTGAAACTTTCAAGTATACCCAATTATCTACTTCAAACTCTAACTCCCTTCTCCTAACATCAGTGTAGGATTTCTGACGACTCTGAGCCATTTTCAACCTCTCTTGGATGACTTTCACTTTCTCCATAGCTTGATGAACTAAGTCTGGTCTTATCAAGACAGCTTCACCAATTTCAAACCATCCAATAGGAGATCTGCATCTTCTCTCGTAAAGAGCTTCATAAGGAGCCATCTGGATGCTAGAGTGGTAACTATTATTGTAAACAAACTCAATGAGAGGTAGGTGATCATCCCAATTACCCTTTAAATCAATCACACAGACCCTCAGCATATCTTCTAAGGTATGAATAGTACGCTCTACTTTACCATCTGTCTGAGGATGAAAAGTAGTACTCAAGTTCACCTTTGAACCCAAGCCTTTCTGGAATGACTTCCGAAACTATGTAGTAAATTGTTCACCTCTATCTAAAATAATGGAGAGTGGAACTCCATGAAATCTTACTACCTCCTGAATATATACCCTGGTATAATCCTCTACTGGATGAGTAGTCTTTACTGGCAAAAAGTGGGTTGATTTAGTCATTCTGTCGACAATCACCCAAATAGAATCATGTTGCCTGTGAGACCTTGGTAGACCTCTGAAGAAGTCCATATTAATCATCTCCCACTTCCATTCTGGGAGTTCTATATTTTTAACCATACCATCGGGCCTCTGCTGCTCTACTTTAACTTGTTGGAAATTCGGGCACTTAGCAAAAAAATGTGCGATGCCCTTCTTCATACTACTCCACCAATAGACTTCTCTCAAGTCACGGTACATCTTTGTGGAACCCAGATGGATAGAATATCTAGAACTATGAGCCTCCTCAATTATTCTTTCTTGAAGATCATCCACCCTTGTTACACACAATCTACCTTGATACCTCAATACACAATCTCCCCCTTGTTCAAAAGCCATTACTTTTTGCTTATGAACATTTGCCTTCAATTCAAGCAAAATTGGGTCTTGGTCTTATTTCTCTTTTACTTCTGAAACTAATGATGATTCTGCCCCATTCGTCACCACTACTCCTCATTCTGTGGAATCTATTAGTCGAAATCTCAATCGTGCAAGTCTATGCACATCTCTTGCCAACTCTTTCTTATCTTTCTCAAAATGGGTGGTACTACCCATAGACAACCTGCTCAAGGCATCAGCAACAACATTAGCCTTACTTGGGTGGTAAAGAATACTCATGTCATAATCCTTAAGTAATTCTAACCACCTCATTTGTATGAGATTAAGCTCTTTTTGGGTAAACACATACTGAATGCTCTTGTGATCGGTGAACAAATCCACATGAACACCATAAAGATAATGGCGCCATATTTTCAAAGCAAATACTACGGCAGCCAACTCTAGATCATGGGTTGGGTAGTTCCTCTCATGAAATTTCAACTGTCTAGAGGCATAAGCTATAACCTTGCCATTCTACATCAACACACAACCCAAACCAACTCTAGACGTATCAGAATACACAACAAAACCTTGCATACCTTCTGGTAAGGTCAATACTAGGGCAGTAGTCAACCTCATTTTCAATTCTTGAAAGCTTTTCTCACAAGCTTTAGACCATTGAAACTTCAATGTTTACTTAGATAACTTGGTCAAAGGGGATGAAATAGATGAAAACTCCTCAACGAACCTTTTATAATAGCCAGCCAAACCTAAGAAACTCCTAATATCAGTTGGAGATATGGGTCTAGGCAAATTCTGCACTGCCTCTATTTTTTGTGTATCAACTTTGATTCCCTCTCCAAACACAATGTGGCCTAAGAAAGCCACAGGTTCAAGCCAAAACTCACATTTTGAGAACTTAGCATACCACTCTCTATCTTTTAGAGTTTGGAGAACTATCCTGGGATGACTAGCATGATCTTCTTCATTCTTCGAATAGATTAGAATGTCATCAATGAATACGATAACAAACATATCTATATAAGGCTTGAATGCTCTATTCATACGATCCATGAACGCTGCAGGTGAATTAGTTAAACCGAAGTCATGACCAAACACTCATAATGACCATAACGGGTCCTTAATGTTGTCTTTGGAATATCACATTCCCTTACCCTCAACTGATGGTAGCCAGATCTGAGGTCTATCTAAGAGAAACAAGAAGCACTCTGAAACTGATAAAAAAGATCATCAATTCTCGAAAAAGGGTACTTATTCTTGATGGTAACCTTATTCAAATGACGGTAATCTATACAGATACTACGGAAACTATATTTCTTTCCTCACAAATAAGATCGGAGTACCCCAAGATAAGACACTTGGTCGAATAAAACCTTTCTCTAAATGATCTTTCAACTGCTCTTTTTAACTCTTTTAACTCTACTGGTGCCATTCTATATGGTGGAATAGAGATAGGATGAGTGTCTGGAAGAATATCTATATCGAAGTCTATTTCTCACTCAGGAGGGACTCCGGGAAGATTATCTGGAAAGACTTTTGGAAACTCTTCTACTACTGAAACTGACTCAATAGGAGGTATCTTAACACTAGAGTCATTAACTCGGACTAAGTGACAGACATACCCCTTAGAAACTAACTTCCTCGCCTTAAGGTACGAAATAAAATAACCCTTAGGCACTGCTAAACTACTTTTCCACTCTAAGACTGGCTCATTTGGAAATAGAAACTTGACAACTCGAGTTCTATAATCAATTGAGGCATAACAGGCATGAAGCCAGTCCATACCAAGAATGACATCAAAATCTACCATATCTGACTCAACTAAATCAGCCATGGTACTCTTGTGATTGAAGGAAATGGTACAATCACGATAGACTCTCTCTACTAGAATAGACTCACCATTAGGTGTAGAAATACTGAAGGGCTCAAGAAGTTGCTTAGAAAAAACATCAAAATTAAATACTTGGATAATACCAGTGACAATATCTAGCGAATCCTCTTGCTCTCGGCGACTAGTGATAGCATAAAGACAGTTTTCTTCTCCGCCTGCCCCTGAAGTAGCTTCTCTAGATGCATCTCTATTTGGTGCAGAAACTGAAGAAAACCGGGCTCTATTGCCCCCATTACCATTACTTTGTCTGTTCTTAGGACACTCTCTCATAAAATGACCATTCTGGCCACACTTGAAGCAACCAGTTGAGCCATCACAACACACCCTTGAGTGGATCCTACCACACTTAGCACATGCATGAGTCTTAATACCCCCTTGTGTCATACTACCTTGTGAATGCTCAGGTCTAGCTCTGAAGTTTTGAGAATTCTGACTATTGTACTCACATTTGTTCCTTGGTGCAGGTGCACTAGCAGATGATGGAGCAGGTCCTTTTTGCTTATGTTAGAAAGAAGAGGAGTTCACATTACTCCTTTACTACCCGGTTTCATTCTGTGATGTCTTAGCCCTCTTATTCTTAAACTCTTCTGTATCCCTCAGTCTGTCCTCCTCAACTTGTTGCACATGGATCATCATCCTTTCTATGCCCATGTCACCTATTAACATAGTTGCCTTAATTTCCTTACTTGACAAACGAGTCAACCCAACAACGAATAAACTCATCCTGCTTCTCCTGTCAGCAACCATCTTTTTGCTTATCTTAGCTCACAGGGAAAGAAACGCCCCATGAAGGCACTCTCGACCATAGGCCAGCTCACAATCGGTCACGCGCAAGCACGAGTTAGAAAGAAACTGTATAGAGATGAACTCTATCGCACGAAATGTATATGAAAAAAGTGAGATAATTCCTGAATGTTGCAGCCTCCTAATTATAGATGTGGCGCGCTTCACACCGACAACTAGGACATTACAGACACGGATTCATAGACTACCTAGGACACTTAAACTCTGTGCTCTGATACCAAGTTTGTCACATCCCAAGCCTACGCCCTAGAGATGGCCGACACTTGAGAACCATTGCTGGCCCCAAACGAACCCTTGATCTGTCTTACTTACTCAGCGGAATACTTTAAGCATTAAGAAAAGGATTCAAATGCTAATAACTCAACTGTCTCAAACTAAACTCATAATTTTTTTAAAATAAACATTTAACTTAGCCAAAGTGGCAGCCCAAATCTGAACATAAGCCAATAACAAGATAATGACAAATGAAATGTTGAATATCTATCTATGAAGCCTCTAAACAACTAAGATGGATGTCGGGACAAAGACCCACAACATCCTAATGAACTAATTAATACTAAAAAGAAATAAAAGGGGATCCTCCAGAAGCAAGGAGGCTCACCAACAAGTTTGGAGCTCAGCTAGAATCAACGATGCACTGCATGTTGATCCTGGTTACCTGTGTCTACATCATAAAAAGATACAGGCCAAATGGCATCAGTACTTGAATGTACGAGTATGCAAGGGGAATTCTAAAACAAGACATAAGCTTGAAAGGAACTGAAGAACTTACCCGGCTCAACTCAACTCAACTTAACTGAACTCATTTCAATATAAAGTAGTATAAAACAAGTGTAATATAAAGAAAAGCCTTTAAAACATAGATGCCAATTCTGTGTGTATGCAAAGATACAATATATCTCTGAAATGTATACAAAAATACAAATAAACTGTGTATATAAGAATACAATTACTTCTGTGGGAGTTTCTCTAACTGACAACCATCACGTAAAATCTATTGTGATGATACAGTGATTTGCCTCACGCTGCCTGGGCCGTCCTATACCTTGCCGACGGTATAGAACCTGAACTACTAAGTGGATCCACTAGCTATGCTAAAAATCAGTAAGAAATCATCTAAAAAGTATGACCCTTTTCTACCCATGATGGCTACATAATTTATGGGGGCTGGGAGTTGTCTGAACTCTCCCCCATATATGTGCTAAATACTACTCCCAAAATATAATACTAGCTATTATGTTTAAAAACATAACTTCTTTATGTGGTTTGAGATAATTTCTCAAAACTTAGCTTAAAAGCTCTTATGGAAATTAAAGCTTACTCTTTACTAAAAAACTAGCTCAGAGGCTCTTTTGGAAATCAAAGTTTCGTCTTGACTGAAAAACTAGCTCAAAGGCTCCTTTGGAAATCAATGTTTCCTCGTTACTGAAAAACTAGCTCAAAGGCTCTTTTTGAAATCAAAGTTTCCTTTCTCATTTAAATGTGAAAACATTTACTCTTTGAGAATACATAGTCCCGATATACTCTTTTGAAGAAATGACTTCAATCTTTACTCTTTACTCAACTCAAAACTTAAGTCTTAAAACAAAGTTAATACATTTGTAAAAGGCTTTTGGAAGACTCTATGAATTTCTCTTGACTTGACTCTTAGCCTTCCTTGAATTGAATTATGGATTCATGGATTGTGATTTGTGATAGGGAAGATCTCATGATGTTTAGGAGTGTTTTTAGATAGTTAAACATGAGAAAAGATAAAGAAATCACTGTCTGAAAGCAAGCCCACGACGCGGAGATGAATTTAATTATTTGGTCGCGAAATAAATTTTGAGGCAAAATGGTCCGTGACCGCTCCGCGACACGAAGAGACTTTTCCCAAATCTGAGGAACAGGTCCGCGTCGACCTGGAACCTGTTCCTTGTCCGACTTTTTCCTTCTTCGTTTTCCAGCCCCAATTGGCCTAAACTCGACTAGTTTGCTCAAATTCCTTTTAGATTCAGGTACCCACAACATATACACAAGAATATAACTCAAACAACTCTAATAATCGACTCTATAATCTCAAAGAAACTCCTCAATCTCATCCCAATCCAGGAACGGAAGCAAATTCAAGAACACACATCAAGAACATTCAAACTTTCAACTTTTTAGGACGAATTCACGCTGAATTAAATATGTTTGGCGCGTGATTCAAAGAACCCAATGCGGTATGGACTCACATACCTCGTAGGGATCACCCCTTGATGAAATCCACAAGTGAATCTTGAAGAACTCGACGAATCTTGCTCCTTCTCCTCTTTTCTCTTTTCTAAAGCCCTAACTCAATATCGTAAGAGTGTAAACTGATTCCTATCATTTTAGTCCTTAAAATAATTACCAAAAACGAATTAACTTAATTGGGTATGGAAAAGACCATAATATCCTTCCAAAATCCGGATTGGACTTTCCGTATTCAAACAACCCAACTTCCAAAGGGAATATCTCACTCATACGAACTTGGAATCGTGCAAACTCAGCGGCGTTGGAAAGATAATTCAATGATATTTCATACGGTATCTTGAAACATACCTAAATTATCCTGAGCTAGGAGTTATGGTCGTTTGAAATTGACTAAAAACTCATTCTTAACTTAACTTAAACCAATATCCAGATTTTATCCTTTACAAAAATGACTGTTTCTAATTCTAGATCTTTCAAGTTATTTTAATTAGCGAGATGTTACAAATGAACCATTCTGAGGCAATTCTCGCCAAACCTTCTCAAAAATAAGCCATGCGCAATTCTTCTTTGTTTTCAGCCCCTCTCAGTTGATTACATTATCTCTTTAAATGAGCCACATGAGTTCCATGTCCATCATATTTCTTGAACTTTGGAGTTTTAAAACAAATGGGTAAATGAATGTGGCGAAACATGCACAAATTGTTAAATGAGATACTTTTGTGACCTCTCAATCCTTGCATATCTCTTACACTCTGTTCCAAACTCTTCATTTTTCTAGCCATTTCTTTATGTTCCTCGTTCTTAATAGCTTTTCAGCTTCGATAGGGGAACTATACTGATGAGTGTGGGGGTGAGAGCCTGGAATTTTAAGAGTCAGTTCAGGGGTATAATCTTGATCATGTTGAACTTGGGTGGAGGATCATTGTTGGATTTTGGCACCATTATAAGCCGTGGGACTGTATGTGTTGGTGAAGTTGGCATGAAGAGTGAGTTACTCATCATAGGAATATTCAAATGGTGTATCGTGGAAGTTCTAGCGGCATTGGATGTTTTAGCATATGGACCAAATCAAGGTGGATAAATTGGATCACTTGTTGATACTTGGATAGGGGATGGAATCTTGGTATTCAAATACTCACGTATTGAAGATGGATGAACTTGTCCATTCATCTAGGCTTCAAACATTTCCGCCATTTTCTGTCTCAATATCCTTAATTCCTCTAATGACACTAACTCTTGTGAAGCCCTCTGATTTTTGAACCTCGTCATTGCCGAACTTTGCTCCGTCTTTGAGGGCCATTTTCTTTTTTTCCTTTGACCTGGTATAGTATGGATGCGATGTCAGTTTAACCACAAACCAACTACCTTTAAGCTAAATGTGTGCATGAACAATAAAGTATGTTAGAGTTGTACATTCTTCAGTTATAACCATATGTTGCACATCATGCATACACATGTCTTTTTATTTATATAATGAGCTTAGAGAACCTAACGTTTAATCCAGACTTTCTCAATAATATCCATTTCTTAATTATTTATTTGTTTGTTTATATATTTTAATTTTAATTTTCTTTTTTTAAGAAATGATCTAATAATACATTGATCAACTTCGTTTGGGATTGCGTACATAACACACTTGAGAACATGAATGAGATCTTCCTTGCATAAGTGTTTTACTAAAAAAAGACGTTTTTTTAGAACTTTGAGATAAAATCTTTTGTTTTCTTGATTTACTTAAAGAAAAAATCTATTTTTGATCTTGAACGTCATGCTAAAATGAAATAAAAAAATAAAAAAAGAATTTTTTTTTTCACTTTTTCATTTGAATGAGGAATTTGAAAAGTTCCAACATTATCTTTATTAAAGATAAAACTCTTTTTTTCTTGTTAAGTAGAAGAAAAGAAGTATTTGTTGAATAAAGATTAAAACTTATTATTTTTTTAATTATATTTTTGAATTTTGTAAGAAGATTTTTTTTTAAAATTTTTGAAGAAAGATCACCGAACCCAAGTAGAGTTGCCTGCATATCTTACATGGAGAATTAGGTGTGCATAGTCGTCCAGATTAGACGGTAAAAAAGAACTTCGAGATATTAAAACTTTTTTTTGACAAATGCAATTTTTTCAAAGTATTATAAAAGTAAAATATTTTGAATCTTTTTTTTATAAACTTTACGGAAAAAAAATCTAAATAAAATATTATTATTCCTTTCATTAAGTAGTGCAAAATTTGTTATTTTATTTTTAAGAAATGTATAATAACTTTTGAAAAGAAGAAATATTTTCTTGTTTTCTCCTTTTTTAATTTATTTTTAATAAAATCAAAAGATAACTTTTTTTTCATTACGCTAATCACACTAAAATGAGTCAACTTATAGAGACTTTCTAAATAAATGCATTTTCATGTAGCATATAAAATGAGCTAAGTTGTCAAGTAAGAGAGAGTGATTGTCCTACATGGACCAAACTCTTGTTTTGAGGCTCACTAAGTCAAATGCAAATTTAAAATAAGCGGAGTCTTCTAGGGATAACCCTGTCTATGTTCTAGTTTTACTAGGTTCAAACCTGGAGAATATAGGTATCTAGATTGGCTTACTCGAGAGGACAACTCAAATACAGGAAAGGGCAGTTTATCATTAGCAGCACCATTCTGACTTAATTGTTGATTCAACCGCTCCTATCATGTGTGGATAAAAATCCTTCACTAGGTGTCAAGACACTCCAGTTTTATCTCAAAAGAAAGTGATATATAAAAATTCATTCCCTACTACCCTATTTTTCAGAGGCTCAGATGAGATATGTGAGAGGAAATAATTTATATAGTTCAACAATATAAAAGAGATAAATGAGCAGAAACTAGCACATTAGGACATCATACACAATATATTCAATAAAAATAAAATTATAAAATCAAGTAAAAGTCAATATAACAAATGTCGAATTCTGGTTATTCCTCAGCACAGTCATCAGAGATGTCACACCCTTTTTTTTTGCACGTTAGTAAGGGTTTTCCAAATTTAAGTGACGATATTGAATAGGGATTATTTTAATTATTATTTTTCCAGAGTTTCCACTTGGAATTGAGTTATGGTGTTCCAAGTCAGCTTTTTTTTTCCCTAATAAAAAGGAAATGACTCTTTATTTTGGTCTACGAACTAGAAATTCAGGTAAGGAATTCTGTTGACTGAGGGGAAGGTGTTACACATCCCTCGCGTTCCGTGGTTCTAGCACGGTCGCTTTTATTGGCTTATACTTATCTTAAATTTTTTTTGAATACATTATTACATGCCATTATTTGTTTTCATTTTTTATTGTTGAACTTTTTATTTAGTTTTAATCTAGATGGGTAACCACATTCTTGGTCTTGACATTTAGAGACATAATTGTCTTCTTATATTGCACCTAATAATTTTATCTATAAGTCTATACTTTAAACTAATAAAAGTTACTAAATTATTGGACAAGGTGTGTCACCGCATCATTGAGTTTATTTTTTAATTTCTCAACAAAAAATGTGTAACCTCATTCTTAATTGAAACAAATATTTTTAGCGTGCCTAAAACTCATCTAGTATTAAAAGTGCTTACTATTATTTTTGTGAATTTTATAAAAACTAATATTTTCATTCTACTATTATATTAATTGATGATATTTTTAATTAAATTAATCTACATATCTAAGGATTCAACCAAACAAAAATAGAGTAAATTCAAGTTCAATGACATAACCAATTTGTTTGCTTATTGGGTAATGACTCATTTATTCAAAAAAACTACATATATTAAAATAGACAATTGACATATAAACATAAAGAAACAATAATGGCATAAAAATAGTGGCTTAGGCATAACAAAATTGAATAACAACAAAAATAAAATTCTTACATAATAATAGGATTTTATTCATCTTTTAGAGATTTGCACTAAGAAATAACATAAATATAACTCAAGAGATAAATATTCATTTCAACCAAATTATGAATGAAACAAAAATATAAAAAAACTTATCACATAATTACATCAAATTTTATAAATAAATTAAAGAGATAAGATAAAGTTGAAGCTTAAATGAAGAAATAAGAACCGCAAAATCTTGACAAAAGCTCGATTAGAACGCTCACAAATCTTTTTTTTGTGTGGATGTATGTTGTATTTTTGTTTCCGTGTGTTGTAGTAGTTGAAAGGAAATTAAAATGTTTGGATGTTTTTTTTTTTTTTTTTTTTGTACGCATGTTGTGTTGTAGTAGTTTATATATAGGTGTATGTTGTAGTGTAGGTGGGTTGTGGGGTCGGTAGTGTGCAGATGGTGGTGGGTGGAGTTGAGGTAGTAGGGAAGATGTAAGTGGGTAGTGTAATTGGGGGTAATGGGGTTGTGGTGGGTATTTTAGCTTATTGTTTTATTGTTTTTCTTTTATAATTAATATATATAATATAATATAATATAATGATAAGTTTATTATTTAACCATTTTTAACTAACAGAAAATTAAGTAGCTAATAATAAATTGTAATTATGAAATACTAATTTATTAAATTAAAATTAAAGAAATATATGTTTTTTTAATGTTTTCTTTTCTCTTAACAAAACTTATACTAATATTAATGCAACTCTATTTCTTAGTTTTCAAGTATTTTAAAATAAACTTACTAAAATAAGATAAAATCAGAATATCTAATTTATATATAAAAGCAATATTTATGCAGTAAAAATGATGTTTTTGATTAAGCTATTATTATAGGCAGACAACACTAACAAAGATAAAGTGTCAGACATATAAAAGAAATTGATTCATCATCTGTAGCATATTCGTACCCGATGAAAAAAATGTGATCACTTCTTATGGACTCGTTGAGAATGATTCTGATCTAGTTCATGACCTATTAGAAGTAGAGGGCGCTTTGGTAGGATCTTCACGGACAGAAAAGATTGCAGTCAGTTTGATTATGATCGAGTGACATTGCTTCTTCTGCCCGAACTGAGGAATCCCTTAGATATGATGCAAAAGGGCTCTTGGTCTATCCTTGACCAAAGATTTCTCTATGAAAAATATGAATCGGAGTTTGAAGTAGGGAGGGAGAAGGAGTCCTTGACTCGCAGAAAGATTTATTCAATCACATAGTTTGGGCTTCGGTCAAAAATTACGTGTCCACACATGGAGAAGGTAACAACTTGATATACGCTGAAAACTCAGTCCCTGTTATTGAAAGTATGGAAGAGTTGGATAGGTCTGTATTCCATATTAGGGAAATTATGTGTGCTACTCAAGTTGAAAAGGTAAATATTTGCCACGTGCGCATATGATGGTGGTTTGAGAAATTCTGAAGAATGGTTTTATCCCCGGTCAAGGTCTTGGAGCGAATTGGATGGAATAGTGGAACCAATTCAATTGCCTAGTCAGAAATAAACCTTTGGTCTTGGATATGAGACAACTCTAGAAGAAGTCTCATCGGCTAATCTCAAAAGAAAAAGTGACATTCTCTTACAACAGCCTATCCCAATTTTGAATTAGTCATTTTCCAAGGCATTCTATCACTCCCCGAGCCTACACCCTGGACGTGGCCGGCACTTAAGAACCATTCCTGGCCCTTAAAGAACTCTCGCCCTTGCTCAAATCTCAGCGGAAGACTTACTCAATAATAAAAGAACTTTAAAAGATAAACTTTAATCAACCGTCTCAAAAGTAAACTTAGAATATTTTAGAAATAAAACATTCACTGGCCAAAGTGGCAACTCAAGTCTTAACATAAACAATGGAAGATGAAAAGACTCATGAACTAATGTATATCTATCAATGAAGCCGCTACTAAATGATATGGACGTTGGGAAAAGACCTATGACATCCAAATAACAAAGTAAAAATGATAAAACACAATGAGGGGTCCTTCGAAAGAAAGAAGGCTCACCAAACAACTCTGGAACTCAACTGGATCAATGAAGCGCTGGTTGATGGTCCTAATTACCTGTATCTGCATCGTAAAAGATGAAGGTCAAATGTAAAGAGATTGAGAATCAAAGCAAACTTGAATGAATCTTATTCAAATGTAACATCAACTTAAATACAGGTAAGATGTAACTAACTTGACTAATTCTAGGGAACAGTTCTAACAACTTAGTATGTAACTAAGTTGACTAAAACTAAGGAACTACTTTAACAACTTAATCTAATCTACTATAATGACTTGATAAGAATTAATAACAAACTAACAAACTAGTGAGTATGTCAACACACCCCCTCAAGTTAGGTGTGGTGTAACAACGCCTAACTTGGATAAACACCGAAGGAAGGCAGGCAGGCTTGGGCTACAGCTTTGTGAGAGTGTCTGCAATTTGATCCCCGGCAGGAAGATATTTGACTACCACTTTACCTGAGTTCACACTATTGCAGAGGTAGTGAAAGTCTACTACAATGTGTTTCATCTTAGTGTGGAAGACTGGGTTCTTGCTGAGATATGAAACACCAATATAATCACAAAAAATTCTTGGCGTTTGTGAGACTTGATATAGTAATTCAGTCAACAGATTGTGTACCCAAGTAAGTTCAGAGAGTGCATTGGCTACCGATTTGTATTCTGCTTCAGTAAAGGACCGAGCAACTAATTGTTGCTTTTTAGAGGACCAACAGATCGAGTGTGGTCCCAAGAAGAGCATGTAACCAGATGTGGATATTCTATCACAGGGATCACCTGCCCAATCAACATTGGTGTACATATACAGTTTACTATCAGAGTGGCTAGATATTTGCAGGCACGATGTTGATGATGCCTTGAGGTATCGAAGCACCATTTTTACTGCTTTCCAATGCTCCAGACTTAGGGATTGCATAAACTATGATAGTTTGTTAACTGCAAAGGCAATATCATGACGCGTGAATGATAAGTATTGCAATTTACCAATGGTGCGTCGATACAAGGTTGCATCGGCAAGAGGTGAACCATCGACTGCTTTGGGTGGTAAACTTAAGCACATGGGTGTCGTAACTCCTTTACAGTCAGCCATATCCATATCTGAGAGAATCTCAAGTATGTATCTAGATTGTGATAAGACAATCCCATTTGGAACATGTTTGACTTCGATCCCCAAAAAATAGTTGAGTTCACCAAGGTTCTTTAGGGAGAACTTACAAGCCAGAGAGTTGATTACATGTGTGACCAAGTTTGGGTAATTTCCAGTAATGAGGATATCATCAAAATACACTAGAATATACATCGTGACAGCTTCAGATGTAAAAATAAATAGAGAAGCATCTGATTCAGACTTAACGAACCCAATTTTAGTCAAGTGAGATTTGAGAGCTTCATACCATGTACGAGGAGCATGTTTTAGGCCATAAATGGCCTTTTGGAGATGGCAGACATGATTGGGAAAATCAGGGTTGACATAGCCTTTCGGCTACGGCATGAATACTGGCTCATGTAAGTTACCTTGCAAAAATGCATTATTCACGTCAAGCTGTTGCACTTTCTAGTTATTTTGAATTGCAATAGCAAGTACAATTCTGATGGTTGTAGGTTTGACAACCGTACTGAAAGTTTCATGAAAGTCCAGTCCTGGACATTTTGTGAAACCTTTTGCGACTAATCGCGCCTTGTACCTATCAATAGAACCATCAGCTTTCCTTTTAATGCGAAATAACCACTTACAATCAACAACATTATTTATCGGGTCCCTAGGTACTAGTTCCCAAGTTTGGTTTTTCATTAAGGCTTCGTATTACAGTTCCATTGCATTCTTCCATTCAATGTGCTTTAACTGCTTGCTTAAAGGTATTTGGAGTGGGAGACAGGTGAGCCAAGAAGCTGAATTTTTTCTTTGGTGTGAAGATATTATTTTTGGACCTTATGACCACACCGAACGGTGGAGGGACAGTGGCTGGTGACATAATTGCTGGCTGTTGCGGTGGCTGTTGGGTCATTGGTGGCCGACGGGACTAATATAATGGTTGAGAGGTGTTGTGGGCTACTTCATTTAATAGTGAAGGAGCTTGGGAAAAGATAAGAACCATACCTGATGAAGTGGAGACTGCTAGTAGTTGCCTTTCAATTATGGACTCTGGAGTGTTTGAATGAGAGGGAACTGTTAGGGTGATAGCAATATGAGGAAGAAGAGTTGGAACAAGATTGGAGTCCAAATTTAATTGAACTTTCGGATGAGTATCCTTACTGACTTGGGACTCTATGATTTCCCGTTGTAACGTGGAAAACTTATTTTTCAAGTGTGAGAACATTTGAGTGAAAGGAAAAATATCTTCACAAAATTGAACATCACGACTGACGAAAATTTTTGAGTGCACAGGATTAAAGCAGAGGCGTGCACGATGAACAGTAGAAACTCCTAAGTAGACACACGGTGTAGATCTAGGCTGAAATTTATTTTTTGTATATGGCTTAAGCCATGGATAATAGAGACAACAAAAAAATTTCAGCGAAGAGTATTTTGGCGGTTCGCCAAACAATTTTTTATAAGGAGAATCACTATTTAGGCCAGGTGTAGGTATTCTATTATGAGATAGACAGCATGGTGACAGGCAAAGGTCCATAGTTCAAATGGTAGTGATGTTTCATTGAGAAGAGTTCGAGCTGTTTCGATAATGTGACGATGTCGTTGTTCAGCGATTGCAACTCATTGGGGCGTGTAGGGTGGGGAGATCAAATGTTAAATGCCATGGCAATACTGTAGGTATTATTTAAGACTTGTGTATTCACCATCTCCATCAGTATAAAGTGAGACAATTTTGTGTTTGAAAATGTTTTCCACTAAAGGATGAAAGTTTGCAAAAATTGAAGCGACTTCACTTTTGTTTTTGATTGTATACAATCAAGTGTGTTTGGTGTAATGATCAACAAAAATATAGTAATACAACTTTTTATCAATGGATAAAATGGGTGATGAACCCCATAAATCACTAAACAAAGTTTGAAGTGGTGCATTACTATTTAAAGTGAGTCGTTGAAATGGCAAACGATGAGCTTTATTTGATGAGCAGGAATTACAAAAATGAAACATCAGCTGTGTGACCGATCTTTTTGCAAAGTTGGCATTTTACCGCTTGCCTGGGTAGTCTCCCATTCTGTTGATTTCCAGGGATCGCCTGTCGTGGAGCTTGTGGTCTTGAAGATTGATTTGGGAAGCAATGATTATTTTTCTGATATTGGGGCTAGAAGTTGGTCCATTGTGCAACTGCAGCCGTGATGATGGAGGATGACTTGTCAATATCTTGATGTTTGAGAAAGATTTCATGGTCCGTGAGTTTCTGGAATAGCTCCTCAAAGCTTAGGGCTGTGTCGTGCGCTCTTATAGCGGCAGTGATTTCACGGTACTCATGACCTAGGCCACTCAAGATCTTGATTGCTAGTTCATCATCAGCCATAGGAGAGCTCGTTACTTTGAGAGCATCAACAATTGATCTGATCTCCTGTAGGTAAGTAGCAACTGTCTTGGAGGCCTTTTTCATGATTTGCAATTGATCTCGTAAGTTGAAGATGCGAGTGTGACTGCTATTGGCATAAGCTATATGAAGGAGATCCCAAGCTATTTTTGCCGAAGAGGCAGTTGCAACAATGGGAACAATGGTGGGGTCAACGGATACCATCATTGCCTGTTGAATTAGTTAGTCTTGCAAAACCACAACTCGTATTCAGGATTAGAGATGGTACTATCAGTTTGTGTGATGGTGGTCAGCGGAGCAGATTTAGCACCAGTGAGATGCCCAAGGAGCTTGTGTCCATTGAGTAGTATCACTAGTTGTTGAGTAGTATCACTAGTTGTGCCTTCCATGTGGCAAAGTTGAGGTTACCTTGCAGCTTGATAGGTAATTGGGCAGCTGAATTGAACTGTACCACATGAGTGGTAGTCAGAAATGCAGCAGCACTATCACTGGTGGTAGCAGGAACAACCATGTTTGGATGCAAAGAGAGGAAATTTTTTTTGGATCAGACTCGTGAGAGTTTTAGATGAGCTCTAATACCATAAAAAGATTGAGAATCAAAGCAAACTTGAATGAATCTTATTCAAATGTAACATCAACTTAAATACATGTAAGCTGTAACTAACTTGACTAATTCTAAGGAATTGTTCTAACAACTTAATATGTAACTAAGTTGACTAAAACTAAGGAACTACCTTAACAACTTAATCTAAATCTACTCTAACAACTTGATAAGAATTAATAACAAACTAACAAACTAGTGAGTATGTCAACTGGTGTTAGTACATGGAATGTACGAGCATGCGAGGGGAAATCTAAAACATGAAAGAAGCTAGAACTGGAACATAAGAAACAAATTACTTCGTCTCAAATTAACTCAACCTCAATTCAATTCAATACAAGGCAATGAAAATAATGAAATGTAAAGAAAATCTTTAAAAACAATATATAACAACTCTATGTATTAGAAAATACAATATAACTCAATTTGTATGCAAAAATACAAAGTAAACTCTGTTTGGGAGATTCTCTAACCGATAACAATCACTATGAGCTATGTGATAATACAACGTCTCGCCCACGCTGCTAGAAATGCCCTATACCTTGTCGGGGTATAGAACTCCTCAACTAAGTCGATCCACTGGTGTATACTAAAAAGCAATAAGGAATCATCTAAAATGTATGACCCTTTTTACCCACGTTGACTACATGGTATATGGGGACAGTGAGTTGTTAGAACTCTCCCCCATATTGGTGCTCAATACTATTCCCAAAATATAACTTAGCTAATATGTTTTAAAGAAAAAGATTTCCTCATCCTCAACTTTGAGATTATTACTCAAAAGGTTTCTATAAAATGAGATAGTACTCAAAAATGCTCATGAACTCTTTTGGAAATCGGTGTTTCCTCTCATCTTAAATGTAAAAACATTTGCTCTTAGGAATAATTAGTTCCCATATATTATTTTGAAGAAAATGAAATCAACTCTACTTTCCCTAAGCTCAAATGCTCAAGTCTTAAAACAAGTTTTAAAAAGGTTTACATTTAACTGTATCTTGAATTTGAATTATGAATTCAAAGTTATAATTCATATTATGAATGATTTCTAGAGGTTTAGAAGTAGTTTAGAGTAGTTAGAATCAATAGAGAGTAAAGGAACCATTTAAGAGAACTTAGACGGGTAAAATGAAGGGAAAATGGTGGGGGTAGGCGACCATGGCGCATCGCTGGCGCGAGGCACCAGCCCCTAAACTTCAGAAACTCCTTCATGGCTCACTACTGGGGTACCGCCCCAGCCCTTCCATAGAACTTCCCGATGAATTTTCTTTCTCGTTTTCTGACCCTAATTCATTTAGAATCGATTTCTTTTCTCAATTTTTCCTTAGATTTAATTACCCAATACAAGTGCATGAGAATCTAATAAAAAAAACTCCTATACTCAATACGATTATCTCAAGAACTCATCAAAATCCCAATTAACAATCAAGATTATGAAAGGAATTTCAAGAAAAATCATCATGAACTCAAATTCTTCAAATTTGAGAATGAAATTGCATTAAAATATCATGATTGGCATGTGGCTGAATGAACCCAACACTATGAGAACTCACATACCTCGTAGGGATCAAACCCTTGGCGAAACAACCCCCGATCCGCAAGAAATCTCGATGAATGCCCTAAATCCTTTCCTCCTTTCTCGTTTTGTTTCTTCTTGAACTTTCTTCTAAAACCCTAAGCGTATTTTGGGATAATGAAAACTGACCCAAATCAGATTTGACCCCAAATTATTACTAATTTTGTTTTAAGCTTATGGGTGAAGGAAAAGACCAAAATACCCCTCACTAATTTGGGTAACTTTCCTTAACAGGACATGCTAACTTTGAACTGGAATATATCCCTCATATGAGCTCGAAATTTTACAAACTCAGTGGCGTTGGAAATAGGATTCAAAGACCTTTCATTTAATATCTTATGGGCCACCTAACTCAACTTGTACTAAAAGTTATGGTCGTTTGAAGTTGAACCAAATCTCATAACTTGCAAAATTTTAGATTTTTGCTATTTCCAAATTACTTCTTTCTAAATTCAGCTCTTTCAAATATCGAGGTGCTACACATTCATTGCACAAGAATCAGAGGAAGCTTCTGTGGATAACCTCATGGAAGGACTCAAAAGCCTATTCATTGAAAAAGTTGAATGCAATATAATTTTAGAGGATTGCACCGAGTCCCCGACTATATGGGATGTTATGCCTGGAGATTCTTTGAAAAATCGGACTTGTAACCCCTCCCTGGTTCTCCAGGAATTTTGGTAGTTGATTTTCTTAGAATGAACCTAACAACATGATTATGATTGAGGCCTGAATCGTGTTTATGAATTTGATATGTTTTACCTTCATCTTTTGAAAGCTCAAAGGCCAAATCTAAATTATATTTTTCTGCTTTAAATTTCAAAAAAATTCCTGAATTATTTTTTTTCTTTTCTCTTCTCTTTCAGCAAGCAAACCAATAAATCTGTCAATCCTAAGAATGTGACGTGTAATAAAAAAGTGAACAAATCTCGAATAGTGAACAAACTTTTGTAGAATATGATGAGCATGTTTAGTTCGAAGAGCTCACTAAGGATTTTGAACATTTTGAGAATAAAGAATAGCCAAATTTGGATGGAACTGTGATGATAAATTTGGGAGATTCTGAATTAGTGAGGGAAACAAGAATTAGTGTCTATTTGATTGCGTCCCAAAGAAAAGAACTTATTGATCTTTTGAGATATTATATGGATGTGTTCGCATGGTCTTATGATCATATGTCAGGCCTAAGCACGATCACTGTTTCTGTCACGCCTCGAGCCTACACCCTATACGCCACTGGCACTCAAGAACTATTTCTGGCCCAAACCGAACCCTTTGGCGTGGCTCAACTCTTAAGGATCGTTTGGTAGGAAGTATTAAGAGAAATAATCCATGTATTATGTATGGTACTATTTAGTACTATATTTGGTAGGATTTTAGGCCTATGTATAACTAATCCATATGGATTAGTTATACATCCTACATGGTATTATAGGATGTATTACTAATAGCTTCCATTTGGAGGTATTAGTAATACATTGGATATAATACCATGGGATAAGTCTATGTAAAGAAAAAAATATCCCTCAAATCATTTTGATTATTTTGTTTATTTTCTTGATTTTTTATTTGTACTAGTAAATTTATTTAAATAAATTAGCTTATAAATTATTTAGAGAAAGTTGTTTGTTACTAAATAAATCCAATACAAATCAATACAATATTTTGAAATGTGATTTGTTTCACATTCACTAATTAAAAAGATAAATATAAGACCACATGATGTTAGTGATAATTGAATGTATTATTAAGTCTATGTAAATATAAAAATATCCCTCAAATTATTTTGATTATTGTTTTTATTATATATATACATTTCAAAAAGTTGAGGTATTTGGTCAAAATTTTATGAAGAAAATGAAATTAAACATTGAAGAGTAATATGCCACTCTTGAGTCTATATCATCCAACAACTCTCTGCAAAATAACCATATGTGTAGAATTGATTATGAACTTCTAAATTAACTAAAATATATTTTATTGGAGAGAGAACATATCTAATAATCACCTAAAGAACTACTCCCCCACTAACATCTTTAAAAGCCGCAGGATCTGATATATATATATATATATATATATATATATATATATATATATATATATATATATATATAATTATTTACAATTTTTATGTGTAAATATAGATGTTTTATCCAATTTTATTATTGTTTACCATCTTTTTTATTTTAAAAATAAATGTTTTATCTTCTTTTTTTAAATTTAAACTTGACAATTTGTGAGTGATCAATTTATTAAGATGACAATTATTTATCTTCAAATAATTCAAGTGAAAAAATTACAAACATGACAAAAAAAAGTGTTCTTCTTCTATCTAGTTAGAATGTCATTTTAAAAAAAATATTATTTGGCAATTATCTACCTTGTTCCAATTTATAATAAATCAAGGGTATAATCGGAAAGAAAGTTTTTTATAGAGTTTTAGTCCAGACACAAGATGAGGTGAGAAACAATGAACCAAACACTTGATAAAAATAAACTTTGCGTTACTAATCCCTGCACTATTAATCCCTGCATTACTAATCCCTGTGTTACTAATCCCTGCGTTATTAAGTTTTGTACCAAACGACCCCTTAGCGGAAGACTTACTTAACATAGAATAATTTCAAAACATAAACTCATGTAATAAACTTAGAATATTCAACTAGCCAAAATAGAAAATTAAAGTCTGGAACGTTAACATTTGTAAATGAAAAGACACATGAACTACTGTATATCTATCTATGAAGCCTCTAATACTAAGAGGGATGTCGGGACAAGACGCCCGATCATCCTAACAAACTTAAATATCTGAAGATAAATAAGGGATCTTCCGAAAGCAAAGAGGCTCACCAAAAAACTTTGGAACTCAATTGGATCAACGAAGCGCCAGTTGATGATCTTGGTTACCTATATCTGCATCATGAAAGATGCAGGCCAAATGACATCAGTACATGGAATGTACGAGCATGTGAGGGGAAATCTAAAAAGATGACATAAGCTTGAATGGAACTGAAGAAACAAGCTACCTCATATCAACTCAACTCAACCTCAACTCAATTCAATATAAAGAAATAACACTAATGCAATATAAAGAAGAGCTAAAAAAATAGTACATGACAACTCAATGTATTGGAAAATAAAATATAAACTCTATTTGTATGCAAAAATACAAAGTAAACTCTGTTTGAGAGATTCTCTAACCGACAACCATCACTATGAGTTATGTGATGATACAACGTCTTGCCCACGCTGCCAGAACTATCCTATACCTTGCCAATCTCAATTAAGTAGATCTACTAGTCTATTCTTAAAAGCAATATGGAATCATCTAAAAAGTATCACCGTTTTTATCCATGTTGGCTACATGGTTTATGGGGGCTGTGAGTTGTTAGAACTCTCCCCCATATTAGTGCTCAATACTGTTCCCAAAATATTACTTAGCTCATATGTTTTAAAGAAAACATTTCCTCTTCCTCAACTTTGAGATTATTAGTCAAAATATTTCTCTTAAAATAGATAGCACTCAAAACTGCTCATAAACTCTTTTGGAAATCGGTGTTTCCTCTCATCTTAAATGTCAAAACATTTACTCTTGGAAATACTTAGTTCCCATATATCATTTTCAAGAAAATGAATTCAATTCTACTCTTCCACAACTCAGTGCTCAAGTCTTTAAAACAAATTTTAAAACAATTTGAGAAAGACTTCTTAAAATGACTCAAAGAACTCTCATGACTTCAACTCTCAAACTTTACCTTGAATTTGCATTATGGATTCAAGGGTTATGATTCACATTATGAATGATTTCTAGATGTTTAGAAGTAGTTTAGAGTAGTCAGAATCAATAGGAAGTTAATGTACACTTTAAGAGAACTTAGACGGGTAAAACGACGGAACAAAGGTTGAGGCAGGCGACCCTAGCGCAGTGCAGGGCGCCACCCCCGCCCCTCCCCAGGCAATTTTCGACGAATTTTATCTCTCGTTTTATGACCCTAAATCACTTTTAATCGATTGATTTCCTCAAATTTTCCTTAGATTCAATTACCCATTACAAGTACATAAATGTCTAATTAAAAAAAACTCTTAAACTTAATACGATTATCTCAAGAACTCATCAAAATCCTAACAATCAAGATAACGAAACGAATTTCAAGAAGACTCATCAAGAACTCAAATCCTTCAACTGTAAGAATGAAATTGCATCAAAATGGCATGATTTTCATGTGGGTGAATGAACCCAACACTATGAGAACTCACATTCCTCTTAGGGATCAAACCCTTGGCGTAACAATCCTCGAATCGCAAGAAAACTTGATGAACGCCTTGAATCCTTTCCTCCTTTCTTCTCTTTTCTCATCTTGAACTCTCTTCTAAACCTCTAAGGGTAATTAGGATTTGTAAAACGGACCCAAATCAGAATTGACCCCAAAATAATACTAAAAATCGTTTTAATCTAATTGGGTAAGGAAAAAACCAAAATACCCCTCACATTTTAGGGTAACTTTCCTTAGTTGGATAGTCTGACTTCGAATGGGCATATCTCCCTCATATGAGCTTAAAAATTAGCAAATTCGGTGGCATTGGAAAGAGGATTCCAAGAAATTTCATTTGATATCTTATGGGCTACCTAACTCATCCTGTGCAGAAAGTTATGGTCGTTTGAAGTTGACCAAAAACTCACAACTTAAGCATAGCTTGTAAAATATCAGATTTATTTCTTTCTAAATTAGTTCTTTCTAAATTTTGCTCTTCCAAATACTGAGGTGTTACAGTTTAACATAGGTTGACAATTGATCCCTCATGCCCTCCAGTAAAGCAAACGCCATGAAAGATCAACCTTGATTTGAGCATAAAAGTAAAGGAAGAAGTATCCAAGAAATTTGAGGCCAACATCATTCGAGTCACCAAGTATCCCACTTGGTTGGCCAACATAGTACCAGTACCAAAGAAAGATGGGAAAATCAGAGTATTATGGATTGTCAAGATCTCAACAAGGCTAGCCCAACGGATGATTTCCCACATTCCAAATATTCACATACTTATTAATAATTGCACAAAACATGAGTTGCAGTCATTTGTTGATTGCTTTGCAGGATATCATAAAATTTTGATGGATGAAGAATACACATTGAAATCCACATTTATCACACCTTGGGGAGTATATTCTTATTGGGTAATGCATTTTGGACTGAAGATTGTAGGGGCAACAGACATGAGAGTTATGACTACCATATTTCATGACACGATCCATAAGGAGATTGATGTTTATTTGGATGATGTCATTATCAAGTAACGGAAGAGCTTAGTTCATTTCACAAATTTGAGGAAGTTCCTTGACATATTAAGGTGATATAATCTGAAATTGAATCTTGCAAAGTGTGGATTTGGTGTTCATGCCAGAAAGTTGTTGGGTTTCATTGTGAGCAGAAAAGGGATAGAATTAAATCCTCCAAAGAGTCGAAAGGATGTAATGAGTTTTCTTGGTCGTCTCAATAACATCATTCGATTTATTGCACAATCAACTGTAACTTGTGAGTCAATCTTCAAGTTGCTGAAGAAAGATGCTGCTACAAAATGGACAGAGGACTGAAATCAAGATTTTGACAGAATAAAGGAGTATTTATCTAGTTTACTGGTCTTAGTGCCCCCAAAATAAAAAGAAAATAGTTGTTGTATCTGTCAATGTCTGACAGTGCATTTGTATGTGTGTTGGGGAAACATGATGAAACTGGAAAAAGGATCAAGCAATATATTACTTGAGCAAAAAGTTCACCCCTTATGAAGCTTGGTATAATTTATATAGCACACTTGTTGTGCTTTGACCTGGGTTGCACAAAAGTTAAGACATTACTTATGTGCGTATACCACTTTTCTCTTCTCAAGGATGGATCTGCTCAAGTATATATTTCAGAAGCCTATGCCTACTGGGAGGTTGGCGAAGTCGCAAATTGTGCTATGTGAATTTGATATTGTTTATGCCACTGAAAAAGCCTTCAAAGGACAAGCGCTAGTCGATCACCTCACAGAAAACCTTGTGGATGAAGAGTACAAGCCTCTTAAAACTTATTTCCCTAATGAAGAGGTTTTTGTTTATTGTAGAGGATATTTCAGAAGAGTATCCTGGGTAGTGAATGTGTTTTGATGGTGCTGCGAACTCCAAAGGAGTCGATGGTGATTTCAAAATCAGGTCAACATTATTCCATCTCAACGAAGTTCAGATTCCTATGCACCAATTATATGGCAAAGTACGTGGCTTGTGTTCTTGGACTCAAAATGGCTGTTGATATGAACATACAAGAATTATTGGTTATAGGTGATTCAAACTTAGTGATTCTTTAGGTTCAAAGAGAATGGAGCACCAAGAATGTGAAGATACTCCCATATCGGTTGAGCGTAAAAGAGTTGTGTAAGAAATTTGTAAAGGTAGATTCAAGAATATTCCTCAAGCTCAAAACAAGTTTGCAGATGTTTTGGCGACCCTGGCTTCTATGATTCAATATCCAGACTAAAATTACGTAGATCCAATCAAGGTTAATGTGCAAGATCAACCAGCCTATTATTTCATGTAGATGAAGAAATGGACGGAGAGCCTTGGAACTATGACATTAAGAGGTATCTCGAAGAAGGAGACTATTCAGAAGGTGTAAGAAATATTCAAAAGAGGACACTTTGAAGACTCACAAATCCTTTTTTCCTAAGTGGAGAGATCCTATATAGGAGGAATCCTGATTTGGGATTATTAATATTTGTTAACTCTCAAGAGGCGATCAAGTTGATCAAAGAGATACATGGGGGTACATGTGGGCCGCACATGGATGGTTTTACTTCGGCAATAAGGATTCTATGAGCTGGATATTTCTAGATGACCATGGAAACAAATTGCATTCTTTTTGTGAAAAAGTTTCATCAATGTCAGACTCATGGGGATTTGATTCGGGTTCCACCAAATGAGCTCAATGTGATGAGTTCTCCTTGGTTGTTTGCAGCTTGGGGAATGGATGCCATGGGTCCTATTGAGCCAACCGCATCAAATGGACATAGGTTCATTCTGGTAGCTATTAATTACTTCACAAACTGGGTAGAAAATATCTTCATACAAGTTTGTGACAAAGAAAGTGGTGGCAGATTTGTCTGTGATAACATCAGTTGTCGATTTGGAATTCTTGAGTTAATTATTACAGATAATGAGATAATCTCAATAGCGGCTTAATGCATGACATATGTGAGAAGTTCAAAATTATTCACTGAAACTCCATTCCTTATAGACCTCAGATGAATGGATCAATTTACTAAATATCAAGAGGATATTACAGAAGATGATTAATAACTACAAACATTGGCATGAGAATTTTCCATTTTCCCTTCTGGGCTACCGCACCACAATTAGTACTTCTACTGGGGAAGCACCTCGTCTATTAGTTTATGGAATGGAAGAAGTGTTACTAATGAAAGTTGAGATAATGGACACAAATCGGTATGAACAGTTGGTGCTCATTGATGAAAAGAGAATTAAAGCAGTTTGTCATGGGCAACGTTATCACCACATGATGGTCAAAGCTTTCAACAAGAAAGTATGATTGAGACAGTTTGAACCGAGATAATTGGCATTGAAGCGAATATTCCTACAACAAGATGAATCCAAGTAAAGTTTGCATCTAACTTGCAAGGACCGTACATGGTTCACCTAGTACCGATTGGAGGAGCTTTGATTCTAGCAGAAATGGATGATAAGATATGGTCAAAAGCCATCAATGCAGACGCGGTTAAGAGATACTACATCTAAATTTTTGTATTTCCTTTTCATGTAATGTTTCTTGTCATGCATTGAAAACTATCTTTTACCTGATTCCCTTGGCAGGATACTTAGGAAATCCACATCGGGTTTGGTCTCTTAGTAGGATTTTTTCTAAATTCTGTTTATATGTAATATGAACTACATTGGCCTAATACACTGGCGGGATATGCAAGTTGTCTATATTGGCTTCATTCATATTATTAGAAAATTTTCTATTCTCCTTTTATGTAACAAACTACGTATGGCCTGATTTCGATTGGATATATAGACAACCCGAGGAGGGTTCGGCCCATTTATTTCAATTTTGAAGTGTATCCATTGTATTTTGCTTGGTTTGATATTTTTGGTTGGATAGTAGGAAGCTTATAGAAGGTTCGATCTCATCGTGAAAGAATGACAACATATCTCTTTCGCTAAAACTGGGAAAATTTTTAAGGGCATCATTACAAGAAGATATCAAGAGATTTGAAGAATATATGGCCAGTCAACTCATCCGGCACAAGAAAGACATCAGATAAAGGACGTTCGCTTCGTTTCATGACATGTCACAATCTAAAGTTTGACAGAAATTCATTATTTTCTATATATATGTATATATTTTTCATCTTCTTTTTTAAATATGATTTTTTATCAAATATTTCTTTGTTATTTATTAACCAAGATTTAGAATAGACGGAGTTTACGAATTCAAACAAAACTATAAGACATAAGAGTGAAGAGCCAAACCTATACATCGAAATGGTTTTAATTACTTATAAATTTATGATTTGGGAAACTTATTAGTGAAGCTTTACAAAAATTTAAAATATATTTGTCACGACCCAACCCACCGGGCCGTGCAGGCACCTACTCTAACACCTAAGTAGGAGAACCCTCGATTCCCAATGATTTAAAATATGCGGAAGATTAAAGAAAAACTGAGATAAAAGAAATTTCCAAAAGATTTTATAAATAAAGGTATTACACAAACTCGAGTTAAGACTTGTAAAGTAAGTAACACTCCAGGGATCTAGTCTAAACAGGAGAAGAGCTTCTAAGATTACAAGGTATAAAAAAATTAGCAAGACACAGCTCCCACCATGCGGAAGGAAAGATAGAAGCCGCTGGAGATTTTCTTCGTCTTCACCTACTGAAACATCACCGACCCTGCATCCAGACTATGCCAAAAAGGCATATCAAGAGTAGTATCAGTAAAAATCACACGTACTGGTAGGCATCATCGGTCAACCCGACGCCCACCGCATAATATAAGCAATCGACTAGCAGGAAACATGAAATAGACCGTTCATTCCTCCGCCTTAACCATTCCCAGATACCTCATATCACATTAGTACCCTCAACTCTCAACTTCTGTCTCAGTCAACCTACTTACTAGGTTCTTGATCGTAGCTTAACCATTCTAACTCATAGAAGAATCCACGAATACTACCCCAAGCATTCCGACTAACCACTCACGACATACCCTTGCTTCCTTTACATCACAACTCAACCCTTGACCCATAATACATTGTATCAAGGCTTACTAACAGTTAATTACTAACCTTTTTCCCAAGATAGGTTCTACCTAGTTATTTACATCACAACACTACCCCCACTATTCAACTTTTAAGGATGCAGACAACCCTCTACCTAATCAATAACAACTCTTGGACCCCTTGGTCCCCACTTACCGTATCACATTTCGATTTGGCTCAACTCTTCCAGAATCGTTCAACAACGATGACACACACCAGTTCCCTCAACATAGTAAAATAATCATATATAGGTCATCATAATCATTTATCAATTTAGGAGCAAGTATCATTCCACATCATCAATAATATGCAATAAATAACAAGTCAATGGTCCTCTCATGGAACCCATACTCAAACAGTTAGTGTGCGGGATCGTGACACCCGATCCAATGTATGCATGTATGCCGGTACGTGGCATCCGATCCAATGTATGTATGTATGCCGGTACGTGGCATCCGATCCAATGTATGTATGTATTCCGGTACGTGGTATTTGATCCAATGCATGTTAGTATGTCGTTACGTGGCATCCGATCCAATATACGTATATATGCCGGTACGTGGCATCCGATCCCATGCATGTTAGCATATTCGCAATCACATCTATAACGAACATACTCATAATCGCACAATCAATCAAGTATTAGGTTCGTGGCATGCAATTATGCATTTTTAGTCTTTCCCTTAGGCTTAATTCATACATCTCAATTCTACACATGTATCCACCTAACGAAGCCATCAACATGCTCATATCACGAATTAGGAATTCACAACAATCACCTAACCTTAAGGCGGGGTTTCCACTTTACGGTACACATTCTACGCAGCATCTAGAAACACAAGCATAACCATCCCTTAATTGGTGCACGAAGGCTTACGCATGAATTCTACTAACGATAAACCATATACTACGCAGCGAGCACATATTTACAACTACTCAATTTATAAAACCTAGCCTACCTGGGCACCAAACAGTTGTACAGAGGTTGAAGCTCCAAATTCAGGCTTCCGAACGACGAGCCAACGATTCTTGGCCGAAATCCGCAATCTATCGATATCCCCACACTAGAAGTCGCTTTCTCCTTCCTTCCCAAGTTATAGCAACTCTTGGAGGGTTTCTGGGGTATTTTACGTCTAAATTAGGTATTTTAGGAAGAAGGAGAAAATAGGATTTCGCGTTATTTATATTCTATCTCGCCTATCCCGCTTTGGCGCCAGCATACCCCGCCGTAGCGCCGTTGCCCTAGCGGCATCTAGCATGCCCAGGCGGGACAGTTGCCAGAAATTTCACAAATTTTTATTTTTTCTCAATAACAACGGTTCGGGTCATTACAATATTGATGCACAAAAATTTGTAAACGCATTGCATATGATATTGCTCTACATAAATGTTTTTTAAATCACCGAACAAATGCATTCAAATAGCTAGTTTCAAACGCACCGAAAAAATGCTTCCACATGGGTTTCAATAGCTTTCAATTGCTTTCTAATGCCTTGCACAAATGCTTTAAAATCATTATACAATTGCTTTTAGTTGACTTTCCTGATGCTTTTAAACATAGTAATATACCGCACACATGTTTTGCAAGAATGCATTGCTTTCAAAGACTTCCTTTTCATATATCATTAGGCTTGAAAAGTCTCATTATTATAAATCATTCGGCTAAGAGCCACATATCCATAAATTATTTTGTTAAGGCCTCATATTTCATTAATTATTGTTGAAAAGCACCATTTTCATGAATCATCAGCCTTAAACCCTTTTTCAATAAACTTTGTAAGATTTTATCTCATAAATCATTTCTGTTTGCAAAGATGCATTTTTGTAAATTCACACCCATGGGGTGTTATTTCTGTGTGCTTATCGCACCTTACTTTATATTTAATATTATTTACTAATTGTCTTGTCAAGTTGGAGTTCTGCAAGAGCTTTAACACAACTTGGAACTATTTCTAAGCAGTGAACTGGAGAAATTTGTTGGATAATCAAACTCACCAACAAAGGTCAAGGGCCTACCTCGAACTTGACTCTCAAACACTCTCCTCGTTCATAATACCCAGTAACATCATAATTCATCATTGGGTAAAACTTTGTAAGCTCGCGTCTACCTTATTTTCAAAATCCTCTACGCCTCATAATTTATCTAGTCCCCCTTGCCTTTTCTCACCTTCAAGGCCGCATTTGTTGGTCGGCACAAAATTGGCTATTACGTCAACTTTCTTTGTCCAAAAAATCTTACATCGTCTCTGGTCAAAGAGGGACAAGCTGTTGACACCCAATTTTGACCCTCCTTTTCTTTAATTCACTATTTTGAGCCTCTAAATTAATATCATATCAAAATGATTAATTTTTAAAATTATATGTTTTATTGTTATCTCGTTTTCTTAAATAATGGATTAATGATCACCTTATTTCAAGTTTCACACTGATTTACAGATTTTTGTATTTATATTTTATATTAGTGTAAAGTCGTAATATTGATACTTTCATTTTTATAACTTTTTAATTGTCATCTTATAATATATTGTATTAGTTATTAAGTTAGAAGACCAAAAATTTAAAAGAAGGAATTGACAAATATATACAACTTTTAGATTAAATTGACATGTTTTAGCCAAATAAATATTTAGGAAATAAAAGCCTAAAAAGAATTGGCATATAATAACACATACGTCTATTTTGCATAAAAATAGGAAAGAAATTTCTATTCACACTCATCTTCCTCTTCAAATTATTTTTATTTAAAATATTAAAAAGATTTCTACCCCATCTCTCTCTTCAAACTTCCAACCATAAATTATTTTTATTAAAAATATTAAAAATATTTGTTATCATCTCTCTCCTCAAACTTCCAACCAGTTCTCCTTAAAACTGATAAAAGGTTTATTTAGAATTATAAATCTCCTAAAATTAGCAAAAGTATTTAATTTTGATTATTCTTCTTTAAAAGGATGCTCTTACGAGTTTCTACTATCAATAAATTATTTTTCTCAATTGTTTGCTAGAAATTACGGTAAGAATCTCAAGCTATATTTATATTAAATATATAAACTATAATATACATCTTTTTAGTGTATAAATAATTATTGATTTGTTCGTGTATTAGGTTAAATATATTTGATCAAATATATGTTTGCGCTATAATATATGCATAATTTATTTTCATATTTTTTGTGAATCCACTCGCATAATCTATACATAGTAGTACACATCCAAGATATATTTATATATACATCTTGTATGTGGTGAGCATTGAAATCTACTGCAAATAAGTATGTATTCAATTGCATACATATGATTATTTTATATTTAATTAGTATACATTCACACTATAACGTATACATACATTTTGATTGTATACATTATTAGTATACATAGGTATAATTTGTAGATACTGATGTGTATAGATATATTACCTTTCATAAAATATTTCAATAAATAAAATTAGGTTTGTATATATTCTTTCATCTGCATACACGTAATATCAACTATGTATACATTTAGTTTGAAGACGTATACATTAGATAGTTATAGAATTCTACCTCAGTGTATACGAATTCGTATTTCACATTACATAAGAATCAAACGCTTCTTCGCTTTGAATATCAATGTGAGTTTGCATGTGTTGAAATCAATGTTGTGAGTAGACAATTTTTTAAATGGAAATTACTATGTATTAGTACCAACAATTGACGATTTCAAAACCCATCTTCCATTTTCCGTTCACCCATTTCCTCCAAGGATTTCACACTGTCGTCAAAATCGTCATCACTCTCTACATATATTCATCACTTTCTACATTTCTCTTTTGAGAACAAACAACTCTTACTAATTAAAATTTAATATAAAACACAAAAAGATCGTAAAAAATATCTTGCATCCAAAAAGAAGATAAAGAATATAAAAAACCTTATTTATTTTTCTAAAAATATGTAGACAATCAATATAAAAAAAATTGGTGTTATTTGAGTTAGGTAGTAAAGAGTTATTGTTGTAAGTGATCTCTAATAGAGACATTTTAGAGAAGAAGATAGAAATTCTAAATCTTGAAAGAGGGAGAAAAAAAGGGAATAAAGAGAAAAAGAGGTGGAACTACATGTTTTTTATATATAAAATATTGTTCCTTATTTTTATTCAGCTGTTTTGAATTTGATGATACAAATAACAAGGAGAGTGAAAAAAAACTAACGTGTCTAGAAATAGAAAGAGAAAATTAGAAAAAAAATCTGTTTTTAAGAAAAATAAATATGGCTATTTAATGCCAAATAAATAAAGTTGGGATATTTATAGAAAATTAAATCAATAAGTTGTCGTGATGTGCCATTTTTACAAAAGGAAAGACCAAAACAAATTCAGCCCAAAGATGACAAATCTTCAGCCCAAATTAAAATTCACCCAACAATGGCCCAAGAAGAAGCCCATTTCAAAAAGCCATTCGTACTCTCTCTCTCTCTCTCTGTGTGTGTCTCAGCAAGAAGAGTCATTTAGGCTTTATCACAATTTTTGACAAAGCTTTGACCCTCGCCCCTCAAAGTTCAGATTTGGCTCGGCCGTTTTCGAGCAAATTCCATCTCCCCATGGCGTGTAGCAGAAGATCTTCTACTTTCATATTTAAAAAACCTATCAAATCCTTGCGCTTCAATCAAGACTCGCTATTTTGGTTATTAGAGTCAATTCTTTCGGAAAGCTTTTTGCCATGGGATGTTGTGTGAATTTCAAAGGAGTCTTGTGACTCGATTTGGAAATCGAAATCACTCCCAAAAGAAATCTATTGAACCTTTGTTTATTTTCTATAAATATCAGCCTATTCACTAAAGGACACAGTTTTTGGGGAATCCATTTTCAGCTATCAATACATAGCCAAGAACTGACCAAAAAACCTTTCTTACTCTCTGAAATATCTACCTTTTTCATCTATTCGTTATCTTTGGATTCTTTTGCATAGTTGAGTTTTAAGTAGTATGAGTTCGAGTCTAGATCGGTGATCAAGAGGACTCCAGTTCGCTGCCCCACAATAGGTGATACTCGCTTCCTTTTCCTCTGTTTTTATGATACTAATGTGTGTTCTGAGATATTTTTTTATTCAAGAGTAATTCTTGTCTAATTTTGCTTTAATGAAGTAATGTATTTCGTCTTAGTTTGAGGTTCGAGGAAATATGAATTTATGTTTCTTTCACATTTTAGCCCTCTTGAATTAAAGAATGATTCACTTTTTAGCATAGGCCTATTCATATTGGTTTACCTGATGGGCTGCTATATTATTTTTCTTTTGTATTCAAGTTCATTGTTTTCATGGGGTGACTTGTTTGTATGTATTCTTATTCAATATAATTTAAAGTTAAATGGCTTTACCAATCTCCTTTTCTTTCTCTATTATATATTTTCACTCGGGAGCGCTTTTGGAGTTGCGATATGACTCCATCTCTGTCCAAACCAGAGAAGCAATCAATATATGCATTTTTTTGCTCATGTCTAGAGAGATCCACTCATCCTAAAAGAAAATCTAGCACTTCATCCTTATCTCAAAGCTTTACATTGTTCTATATGCATACATATATGTTGTTATTTTTTACTAACGTTTTACACATTATTTTGCACCTATATTTATGCTTGTTTTAATTTATGTTTAAATTTGTGCAAATCAACTAAGAATGTTAGTAAGACATAGTCGCTCACATTCCCATCGTTTAGTATTGGGTTTGGTATATTTATTTGGCTTAGAACGATGCCCCCTTTTAATTAAGTTCTACTTGTTGCTTAACTCGCTTTCCTTTTTTGATTATCAAAGCATAATTTTGCGAAGAAGGAAAGCTTTTTTTAATAAATATGTATCTATTTTTCAACTTGTTTTGATAAATTGAGAGTTTTAAAATACAATTTTTTTTTATAACTTATGAGAGCAGACTTTTTTTTAGGGTTAAAAATGTAAATTTTTGAACTTTCAAGCGAAGCATTTCAAGTATTAAGAAAGGGGAGATTTTGAGTGCAAAACAGATCTTTACTTAAGTACTTTTAAGTGCAAATTCTAGTATGAAATGAATATATGTTTTATGTTTAAGACGCAACTCTTTTTGGTAACTTTGAACATGCAGATTAAAATTTAAACATAGCTTTTAAGTTGATCAAACACTTCTTTTGGGAAAAAATGGATATTATATATACTGCTGAAAATTTGATATCTTGTGCTTTAAATTTCTTTTGTTAAGCTAATTTTATGAAAAGATTTTCCTTAAAAAGTCGTATTTCAAAAGGAAGACTCAACTATTTATACGCATTTCTTCAAGCTCTTTGACTCGGAAAAAATCGAGCTTTAACTAATTTAATACTTTCAAAGTTGTAAGAGGTTTTTGATTTCACTTTTTGGGTCTTTATATGTAAAGTTGGTATTTTTTAAAATTTTGTACTTTAACATTTTCTTCTCAAGACTAATCATATTAAGTTTTAATAAGTATTAATTTTATCTTAAGCTTTTCAATAGTATATTTTATATTTCTCTTTAATTAACCTAAGTTTGACCGCTAATCATTTTTACGAATCTTAAAGAATGCTTAATCCCTTCCCTTTAGGATAATTAGAACCCTTACCTAGAATCACAAAAGTTAAATAGACCATTAATTAGAGTTAATTTTTTAGTATTACTTAGTTAATAATTTAGGTATCCTAATTTACCTTAAAAATAATTAAGTGACGACTCCTTAAGTTAAATAATTTAGAAATCACCAATATGTTGTACACTATTTGACCCAAGTTAAAATTGGGCATAACACACATAACCGATTGTTATTTGAATTTTTGTGATCTTAGCTAGTCTTCTTGTTGTACATAAAACGTGAATCTTAACTAAGAATGATGAAATTGTAGGTCATACCCCAGAAAATTGCTAAAAGTTTGTGAAATAAATTAGAAGCTTATGTAAGTCTAACAGGTCTTAGTGGTTCAACCTGGAAGGAAGAAATGACCACAATTGGCGATTCATTATTCCTCAAAAATGGGTGGAAAGAATTTGTTGATTCCCATTCCCTTGAGGAAAACTCTTAGTAGTGTTCAAGTACATTGGAGACTCAAGGTTTGATGTTTCCGTATTCGATAGTCAAAGCTCAGACGATGTAAAATGATCTTTCTTTCTCGCACGAGCTTTGACTATTGAACACTGAATAGCTAAATAGCTCCGCACATGTCCCAAACTTCTATTGCTTAATATCATTCGTTGACCATAAAACATAGTAGAGTTGTTAAGTCCTTTTCCTTGTTCCTTCACAATAGAACATGGAGAAGTTGTTTTATTTGATAAAAAAATTTGTTATCAATGAGAAATTGTTTCATTATAAATAAGTAGCACCTTGTCCTTCACAACAATCCAATTGGGAATAAGTTGTTATCAATAAGAAGCTGTTTTGTTCAACCAAAAAAATGATTTACCATGTTATGAGCAGTGGATTCAGTTGAATATGTAATTAAATCTCAATAGACATGAAAAAACTTACTTGTTTCATCTCCTTGGGTGTATTTCTTAACTTCATTAGTAGAAGAAGGAAATAGAGTATAAACTTGCATGTACTCTTTCTCAAGTACCACATAGTTCTTATGTATCACTCCATTTCCTTAATTAGAAGACATGGTAAGGTTTGTAAGTCCTTGTTCTCGTCCCTTACCAATAGTGCCTGGAGAAAGAAAACTATTTTATTATGTTATGAGAAGTAGTTTCAATAACAAGATATCATACATGGAGGACAAGACATAGGCTATTTGGAATTAGAAGGTGGTCAGACCGCAACTGAAAAGAGAGATAAGTGAGTAAGAACAAGTACGTGCTAGTTTAGTTGTTTGTTATTTCAATAGTTACAAGTGTTATCAATAATTAATTATTTTATTCGATCAAAAATTATTCTGTTCGACCTAGTCGACAAGGGGCTTAATATATTGAACTTCTCAAATTGGAATAAGGTTGGAATACGCAAGTTACAATGGACTCTAACAAAGAAGAAAGACAATAAAGGATTCATAACATTTACATCAAAGATAACTCTATAGATGATGTCCCTACACCTAAACAATCTGGTTGGGGGGTTAAAAAAAGTTTTGGATACAAGATCCTTTTTAGTTATTGGAACTTTCTGTTGAATTGAACTGGACAGATTCATCAGCTATGGTGGGTTGTGTTCAACATAAATAGTGCTTATTAATCGTTTCTTCCACAATATCCTACAACTACATGGAAGAAATTCACTATGGAAACTGGAAATCTGGTAAACATTAACTCATCCTCTAGCTAGTCCTATAAAGAAGACTAACAAGAGTTGATACATTAATAAAATGGTGTATTTAAGTTGACATTATGTGTATTCTATGCTAGGATTCCTAGAAATACCATACTAGGATTCTATATGCTGTAATTGTGTTCCATACTCGAACAGAGAGAAACATCCACAATTTACAACAGAAATGTAGAGGGCCAATCATAGTTCCGATAGAGATTGTTGAAGAGCTACACATAGTTGTCCAGAAGCAAAGTAGATCAAAATGCATGCTTGATACTATAGTCTTATGACTTATCTATAGGATCCATTTGTATATATAGCTGAAAGTAGCAGTAGTGGTCTGAATACTGAAACTAGTCTTTGAGTCCAAAAGGACTAGCTACACATACTAGTCATTTGGTTGAATAAACTTGTGTCTTTTGTACAATTTTTTTAAAAAAAAAACTTACTTGTTTCAACTTCTTATATGTGTTGCTTAACTAGTTCATTAGATTGGAAAAATAAATTCATACTTGGAAATTTGCCTTTTGATGTCAGAGACTTAAGCCCTCGTCAGCTAGTCCTCATCCCTTTCCAATTGCACCAGGCGCGATGAATGAATATCTGATAGTACAATTCATACTTGATCATCCTAATTTTCAATCTATATATTGAACCTGCAGAAAGAGGCATAAGTACAAAAATAATAAGTAAAATTCTTATCCAGTGAACCGAAGGATTGAATCAAACTAATCTTTGAGCTTTGCAAAATGATAAAACTATACAAAAAGTACTAGAAATTATAATTTTCACATACAACAATAAGTATTTATAATAAAGGCATGCCTATCAGAATGGGTGACACCAAACATATTAGTTAATAGAAGATACTTTATATCATTAGTTCCTTTTCGTTTCTTTTGTGAAAAATTATCTAAGTCATCTAAAAAATCATCAACAATTTGAATCATGAGGTCGAGTCTTTTTCACTGCATGCCAATCTTTTTTGGGATTATCATTAGCATAAAACACTTGAGATGCTTGATCCGCTACAACAAAAGGCTCCTTTTTTTCAAAAATCTACTCAATTCAAAATTACGAAGTCATTCATTTAACTGTCCTTTCTCTGTTTTGAAAAGCTACAACATTTTTATTGAAAGCTGGCTTTAATTTGTGATTTGCGGAGAACTTCCATTAAGATAGAATATAGCAAAAGTGACAGAGAATCTCATCTACATTAAAAACCTATATGATATTCTACTTAATATATATAATCTGGTAAATTTCTATTACTTTATTCCGACTTTAAGAATTGTAAGAGTAGATGTAGTAAGTTGAAGAGGAAAGAACATTTATTATTTGAGGTTGACAAGAGACGAACTTGAACTAGTTGCAAACCAAATTGCTAATTGAATATAATTGATTATAAAAACTAAGGGTTCAACAACAACAACAAGAAGAACATAGCAGTGTGATTTCATAAGATAAATAGTAGTAGGAAATATAACAAGAAGTAACAAAAGTTTGTATTTGATCAAGCCAAACACCATACACACTCCAACTAGGAATTCCAACTCGACAATCTTTCACATATTGTACAAATTTTTTAAAAAATGACTACTCCCTCAACTAGGACTCCCAAATCAATAATATTTCAATAATTGCACAAAAAATTACCATCAGATTATGCAAGAGATGAAGAAGATGAAGAGTTACTTTAGCAAAGCAAATAGTAAAGCAAATTTAGAAAACAAAAAAGATAAACTCGCAGAACAGGAGGCATACCCAATATTAGAGTAGATGAAAATATATTTTGGTGAACTGTTGTGCTTTCTCTGTTTTAGGCGAGCTGCCTTGATGAGCTAACTTCTTGCTTTCCTTGTTTTGAGAAACTACAATGTTTCTGTTGAGAATAGCGATTTGCAGATCTGAGCTGCTGCTAGGACACAATATAAAAGCGAGATATGTATTTAAAAGAAAAGAGTTTTTGTTTTATTTTTTAGGAATTTTAATTCTTACTTTTGGCACCTGATGAGTTTGGTGAAAATAAATCTTTTAACTTCATTTTTTTTAATTTTTTAATATATATTTGAGCGCACTTTTCTCCCGCTCCCACTCTCAAGTTATAATTTGGGACCAGATACTAATTTTTTTAGAGACTAGATTTAGTGCCTTCGCAATAAAACTTAGAATTAGGGACTAGTATATAATCTCGTCTCTATACATGTACTTTCAAGGACGAGATTATCAGCTAGTCTCTAAATGTTCGTCTTAAAAAAAGCTTTTTCCTATAGTGAGTGTTCAAGAACATTGGAGACTCAAGGTTTGATGTTTCTGTATTCGATAGTCAAAGCTCGTGCTAGAAAAAAAGGTTCATTTTACATCAAAAAAATGTTAGCACGCTGATGCTGCAAGTGGAAGTAGGACAAAGAGGCCTACAACATAAAGCAAAGATACAACTAATAGTGTCTCTGAGGCTTGAGTTGCTGAAGAAAGTGGCAACTCTTTGTTCTAATTTTTTTATTGCTTCAGCAAATCAAGCCTCAAATAAAGCAATTGTTGTATCATTGCTTACTGCTATAGGCCACTTTCTCCGGCTTCCACTAGCAACATTAGTGTGCTCATATCGTTCGATGTAAAATGATCTTTCTTTCTCGCACGAGCTTTGGCTATCGAACACTGAAACATCAAACCTTGAGGATCCAATGAACTTAAAGATGAGTACGTCATTTTCCTCAAGGAAATAGGAGTCCACAAATTCTTTCCACCCTTTTTTGAGGAATAACGTAACGTCAATTGCGGTCAATTCTACCTTCCAAGGGGAACCATTTGGACCTGTAAAACAAACATAAGCTTCTAGCTTATTCCTCAAACTTTTAGCAATTTTCTAGGCTACGACATGCAATTTTTTCATTCCTGGTTGAGAAACATTTTATGTAGAACAAGAAGACTAGCTAAGATCACAATTACAAAAAATAGTAGTTGTCATGGAGTTTACATCGGCGGTACCCCTTTGTATGTTTTTTCTTGTTATTCATCAACATTTTTTAAATCTCCTTATTGTGCATATGTGAGCATATGGGTTTAAGCTACTTTCCTCTGTTGGGAATATTTCGATTTTGAGAAATATGCTACTCCATTAAAAGGAGCACTTAATTTCTTTGATTTCTCAAATTTGAGCCCTTGAATAGGAATTTCTTTTTGTAATGGGCTGTTCTAATGTATTCATTTGTGTATGATATTTTTTTCCTGCTATTTATACTCCATGTTTTCAAAATATGTATCACTTTTATATTCATTTATAACATTGATCTATACATTGAAGGGATGAGTTATGCCAATATCACAACACTCAGTACCTTGTTGTTACTGATCCTTGTATATATGATTTGCATTTCTTTGCTATTAGCTATTACATTTTTCTTTTTTAATTACTACTTGATTTGCTTGAGTCAATAGTTTTTCGAAAACAACTTCTCTATCTCGGAAAGGCAGTGGTAAAGCCGGCCTTCACTCTAGCCTCTTCAGACCCCACTTTATGAAATTTCATTGGATTTGTTATTGTTGTTGTATGTAGGTCTGAACATGACACACACAGAGCATTGATAAAATCTACTCTTATTTATTTAGAACAACTCTAATAAAGGTGAATACAAATTGTTGAATATGTCATCCTTTCATTATGTACCTTGTGTTTTATTTAATGAAGATAGCTCTTCTAACAACAACTGTTGAAGTGTTTGAGAGGTTAGAATTGAGTTTTATCTCTGAAAATGAATATGGAAAATGTTGACAAATATGAAGTTGGTTGTCCGGCAAATTTTTCTCTATCGTTCATTTGTTTTTATATCCTGAAATGGATTTTACTTCTTTTTTTAATCATTCCTTCTTTTTTGTGTAGCTTGTTTGTCCTTAACATTTCTTGATGTAACTGAAAGTGACAGTTTTGATCATATTTGGTGATTTTCTCTCTCAATGGGATGTTCCCTTTTTCCCTATCATTGTGATAGCTGGTATTGTTCTTATGTCACCTTTTGTCATAAATTCTTGATATAATTCATATTTATTGAGTCTTAACTTAGAAGAGGTTTAGGGTTCTATTCTATTTAACTACATTGTTTTAAAGTTGATTATCCAAAATAATAGAAAGTTGAATTGATGGCGTGATCGAAGGTTTCTTCCTATTGAATGTTGATTTTAAATAATGGAAAGCTTACCAAGTATTGAGCTGAGGGTCCTCCGGAAACAGCCTCTCTACCTCCACGAGGTAGTGGTATGGTCTGCGTACACTCTACCCTCCCCAGACCCCACTTAGTGGGATTACACTGGGTATGTTGTTGTTGTTGTTACCAAGTATTGAGGCCAACAAGCAACAAACTGTGGCTTGTAAAAATTCTAATACCGCTACACCCAAGGGTGAGATCTAGTGGTTAATGAAGTGGTTGAGAACCCTAAGTTCTCAGGTTTCTAACTCAACGGAGACAAAAAAAAACTAGGTGATACTTCCCATATGTCCTAGCCTTGATGGACAGAGTTACCTCATACCTGTTGTTTGTGGGATGTGGAAAAACTAATGTCCTTTCACTACTTGTAAGTCATATTTATTCAAAAAATAATAGTTTTAATTCTATGACAACAAGATATGGGGGACACATTTGAGAAATTGGTGACATGAAATGCTTGGTATTTATATAGTGTATCAAAGAGGTGAAGACAAAAAGTCAAGGACTATTTTGCATACTAAGGTAAAAACAACTCCTGGATTAGCCAAAATGGTTGCTCTGAATCATGGTTGAGTACTTTTTCTGTCAATATATAGCATTGGCACAGACAGATTAATATAAGACAACTAGCTGAACTAAAAAGTAATCCAACAAATCCATTATCACATTAAAGACATCAAAATTATGCGCTACAACAATCCAACATATTTAGTCATCAAATCTTGTAATTTGATATTATATTACTTGCACTAATTTAAGGGTAAAAAATAAATATATTACGGGTAGTTATAGAGTCTAATTTTTCGTCCACATAACCGATTGTTATTTGAATTTTTGTGATCTTAGCTAGTCTTCTTGTTGTGCATAAATTGTGAATCTTAACTAGGAATGATGAAATTACAGGTCATACCCTGAAAATTATTAAAAGTTTGAGGAATAAACTAGAAACTTAATTGTGGATACACTATTCCTCAAAAAATGGGTAGAAAAAATTATTGGACGCCCATTCCCTTGAGGAAAACGACTTACTAGTGTTAAGTACATTGGAGCCTTAAGGTTTGATGTTTCCGTATTCGATTGTCAAAGATCGTGCGAGAAAAAAGGTTCATTCTACATTTAAAAAAAATTGTGAGCATGCTGATGTTGCAAATGGAAGCTGGACAAAGAAGCCTATAGCAGTAACCAACGATACAACTAATGGTGTGCCTAAGGCTTGAGTTGCTAAAGAAAGTTTGAATGCCAATTCTTTGTTCTGATCTTTTGTATTTAGTAATGTCATAAATAATGAATAGAGCAATAGTGGAAAATGCTCTATTCGTCATTGTTGACAGTGCTAATTACAAATCAAAACAAATTAAAAATCAGAACAAAGAATTGACATTGCCACTCCCTTTAAGCAAATCAACCCTTAGACACACCATTAGTTGTATCATTGCTTACTGCTATTGGCCTCTTTGTCCTTCTTCCACTAGCAACATCAGTGTGCTCAAATCTTTTGATGCAAAATGAATTTTCTTTCTCGCACGAGCTTTGACTATCGAACACTTGAAACATCATACCTTGAGGATCCAATGTACTTAAAGACGAGTAAGTCATTTTCCATAATGGAATGGGCATCTTCCACCCATTTTGAGGAATAATGTATCGCCAATTGAGGTCAATTCTAACTTCCAAGTTGAACCCGTTGGACGTGTAAGACTAACATACGCCTCTAGCTTATTCCTAAAACATTAAGCAATTTTCTGGGGTATGACCTGCAATTTCATCATTCCTTGTTAAGATGCACATTTTATGTACAACAAGAAGACTAGCTAAGATATTTGGGGATGGAGCATTAAGAAGAAGAAGGGGATGAAAATGGTGGGTGCATCCGAAGAAAAAGGAAAGGAGTGGAATGGGAAGAAGAAGATTGGTTGGATTACGTGGGGGGGGGGGGGGGGGCTCAAGCTTTAAAGAAGATGAATTCATCTTTTTTGGCGTTTTTTTATATTTTTAAAATTTAGATTTAATATTTTTAATATAAAATGTTATACTCACTCGCTTTAAAATGCGTGGAATCACGCATTATTTCACGTCAACAATATTGGCGCCACACGTGTTCAGTCAATGGTCAAATGTATTTAAAATATTGTGTTTAGGTGAATTTAAGAATTCAGTTGGCAAAGTCGTAAGTATAAAGGTCCAAATTACAAAGGAAACCAAGTACAAGGGCCTACCAGGTCATTACGCCTTTATAAATAATTTTTTTCCATAAAGGAAACTTTTGAAAGTTAAATGTTATATCTAATTATAGAAAATCATATTCCTTCTATCTACTTTTATTTGTCTACTATACTAAAAATAAGGCGTGATCCAGCAGAGTGAAACTTTAATTTCTCATTCTAGAAGATGTTCTAATTACTGTTTATATATATACAGACCAACAACAGATGTTTCAGGACAACTGAACTAAAACACATGACTTATTTACAAAGAGAAATCTATAACATGGAGAAAATGAGAAGCTTTTCGCGCAATATTTATACTAACACAAAGTCTAAACAAGAGTGTGCTCAGACAATGCCTACGACAAAACATCTAAGCTACTGAAGGCATATGTCCAACTAGTCAAATGTTTGTTAATCTAATTTTAAGTGCCTCTCCATAACATTGATGTGTGTTCCTTTTCTGATAAAATGTATTCAAGTTTCGTTATCTTTCTGTAAAATGCCAAACCTGAAACTAAGAGTAGTTAGGCACCAGATGATGGAGTTGAACATAAATGTTTGACAGTGAAACATCAAACCTTAAGTCACCAATGTACTAAAATATGAGCAAGTCATTTTCCTCAAAGAAATGGGCGTCCTAAAATTATTTCCACCCATTTTTGAGGAATAATGTATCGCCTATTGTGGTCAATTCTACCTTCCAAGTTGAACCACTTGAACTTGTAAGAAGTAAGCTTCTAGCTTATTCAGGCATGCAATTTCATCATTCTTAATCAAGATTAACGTTTTATGTACAACAAGAAGACTAGCTAAGATAAAAAAAAATTCAAATAACAATCGATTATGTGGACGAGTAATTAAAATCTATAACTACCCCGGTAAATTAAATATTCAAAAATAAAATTATAAACAAGTATAATTTTTTGAGTTTATATATTATTTGTTCTATTATAAGATAATTCCTCGAAATTGTTGAATTGCTTAAAGACGTCGCCAATATTCATTCCTCTTATTCTTAGTTACTTCTCTTTCTTTCCCGATATCTTTAATCTTACTTTGTTTATACATTAATTTTAATTTTAATTTCTTGAGTCATTTTCATTTTTGCCGCTTTTCAGTAAAAAAATATTTATAATTCAATAATATTAGTAATGAAATAAAAACCCAAAAACTCAACCTCATTTCCAACCCTAATCTTAACTGAGTAATTTTTATTTTTGCTGCTTCTTTCATTGGTTTTGACAATTGATTTTTTCTATGAAAGGAAAATGGATGCTTCAGCTCGAATTCAATAAATTTATTAATTCATCTCTTCATTTTCTGTAAAAGGAGAGTGGAAACATAATTTCATTACCAATAGAAGATCTTTATTTTTTTTTTACGATTTGCAAAACACAATAGTGTCATGACCCAATTTCTCAAGTCATGATGACACCTACTATATCCCGCCAACAGTTAAGCCTAACCCTTAGCCCAGAGCCATAAACAACAAGTTACCAAGCGGAAGTCAATAATAAAAAGCAAAAATCTTATATCAAGCGAAGTAATGATAATCAATAGAAAACAATACATGAACCATCCCAAGACCTGGCATCAGTAAGTAGTGGAGCATCTAATCCAAAATAAGAGTAAAAGGCTTTCACAAATAGAAGGAAAGTACATGTTGTCTCTAAATATAATATTGACTAAGCCTAGCCAAAACAGATGGAAACTGGTAGCTCCACATGCCAAAAGCTTACCCTAATCTCCGAAATCACAAGCTGATCTACACAACTCCAAAACAACAGCGATAACTCAATTATAATCTACAGGGGACATAAGTGTAGTATGAGTACCAAAAATGATACTCAACAACACTCAGCAAGTAACGACAGATTGAGTTGAAAGATAGCATAAATAACAAGTAATAAGGAAACCATAGCACAAATAACTAAAAAGAGATACTAAAGAAACAAGGAAATAAGGAATAGAAATAGGAAACAAGGGGTAAGAAGTCGAGTCAAGAACGCACTTGGATCACAAGCCAACAACCTAATCGCAAGCAACTAAGATGCCAAGTCAACTACCCCGTGTGAGGAGGACTCACAACTACAATTCTAAAGTTAAAACCTACCAGGTAACAATAAGACAATAGCAGAGAACATAATATAGTCAAACAATAACCTAACCGAACCCCATAAGCCTAGAAGGTACAAACAAAAAACATAACCCAAGAGACCCCCATAAACTGGAGGGTATAAACAACAAACAATTGTACTAGTTATAGGCAATGCATTTGAATGTAGGGTGAGCAGCAGAACCATCACTAACCATCCTAACCTCTTACCAGTGGTAACAAACTTGAACTGAAAGAATTAGCTTCAGACTATTAATAAAGGCCTCGGACCATCAACATCAACCTCGAACTGAAAATAATGTCCTTGAACCATGAGCATCGGCCTCGAACCGAAAGATTTGGCCTCGAATCGTGAATAACATATTATAGGTCCGCCTACTAAGTTAGTAAACTACCAGGTGCGCCAGCAAGACCAAAACCAAGTATGAAAGGGCATTGACGCACCGATTAGTCAAGTTAAAATTGAGCACATCCCAGATGCCTCTAATATCTCAAGTATAAAAAGGAGTACATCCCTGGTGCTTGTAATCTAAAAAATCAATAAGTCAAATGATCTAGGTGGTACAATTCCCATTAAAACTAGTTTAGAATAAAAATCGAGGGAAATAATATCTCATCATAAATGATAAATATGTCAATGCATGGGTCGGGATAGTACAACAAAATCTGTGAGAATGAGCAAGCAATGCAATGCATGCGATCACCAACATTCAAATAAGGCACTCAAAATCAAATAATTATACAACCAATGAAACCACACTACCAAAGCAAAGAGTACTAACCGGGGATCCAACTGGTCCTCACCTAGGACCTCGGGCTCAACAGTATAATCATAAGCTCAATAAGGATATAACATTCCCACCGCTAATCAACAAGCAAAGGGATCAAGAAGAGATTTCAAATCAGTAAAGGGGGAGAAAACACAAGGCATAACCCCCTACCTCAATCACACCGCTCCAGTCCTAGACTAAGCACAACTAGGACCAACTACGACTATGATGGGCCAGCAAGGTCATACGCATCATCGCAAGGAGAATGACATGAAACAAGCCCTAAAGGGAGAAAACTATAACTACAAGTTAATAAAACAAAACTTAACGAATCTAATGTCTATCCTAGTTTAAGGCCACTACGAATCAATCCTAATAAGGATAAGAAAGATCATCTACACCAAAAGATATGCCACAATCAAAACTAAGGGTTCTAACACCTACAATAAGCCCAAGGCTACTACGAAACCAAGAACGGATGGAACAAGAGAAAAGCTAAAAACCTAGAATATACCATCCGTAATTATATAAAATCTATACTAGGTATTATCTAAGAAGCTCAATCAAGAAAGTAGACCAAAGCCAGCCTCAAAGCGGAACATGAGCTCTCTGAATCCATCACACATGCGCTATCCACATCCAAAATGCCTCTGAACACCGACAAACTATCAAACTATTGATCACAATGACATTACATATGTTTTGACACTAAAATTGCAATAATTGGAAATGGATCAAAAATGGAGTCAAAATGGAAATGTGGGACACAGAATGGAAATTCTAAAATTGAATCCGTCAAAAGGTTCTAAATAACCTAGGGAACTTGTGCCTTGAAAATAGGCACAATCTGAGCTCGTAAATGGGCTAAAATAGTCCATGCAAAAAAAAAACACAAGAAAAACACCATTAAAGGACTTGGGCAGCCATTTTCCTAAGAAGTATGAAGGTGGAAGTGTTTGCATAAGGAAGTTGTACAATGATGACTTTTATCTTTTGTGCATCGAATTGTTCAATGATTGCGGATTGGGCGATGGTGATGAAATTCGGCTTTATTGGGATCCTAGATATTTTTAATATAGTGTTCAAATTGCTTTCTCAGGTTGGCTCTTAGTGGAAAGGTCTAAGAATTTAGGACTAGAAACACCATACTATCATAGTCTTTTGTTTAGTATTACTCTTTCATGTCATTTTAATAGTTTAAGACTTAATTATGAAATTGGAATTCTCGAAGTTTCCAAATTAGTCTGCGCATTTCCATATTTGTACTTGTGTTTTTATTCCATATTAATATAGTATTCTTTTATGTTCGTCTGATAGTTTAGTAGTTTTGATGTTCTTTGCCAACCTCACAAAAATTCCTAGAAATAAGGACCTAACATGACCTAATTAAGGACCCCATTTCTTCCACAAACTCAATGGTAGAGGATTACCCTTTAATCACAGGGCTGAATCTTTAAGTTGATGGATTCCGTACAATAGAGTGCAATATAAGTTATCTATAGAAAATAAGAGTACAAAGTATTGGGGAATGTTTGAATAAAGGAATGTGATTTCGAAATTAAATTGAGATGTATTAACTTAAGACAAAACTGATTTTGTAACAATATAGGGTCTTAACTCTATCAATCATTTGACTAGAGGCTTTTGCATTAGCATAAGAATAAGACTACATTTATTCAAGTTTTTGTTTCAACTTTTCGACATAGTCGAATTTGCTCGCTGCTCAACTGTTTCTGAAGATCCTTTCTAATAACTAGAGAAAAATAAAGAGAGAAGAAGAGATGCAACATGAGTTCGTGGACAACTACCTGTTGGGAATGGCCTTTAAAGACATATGCATAACCCTTTGGACAACTACCTGCATTTAGCATAGGCTGTCAACTAAAATGATGACAGTACCATATAATGCACTTCTTAAGCCATTTATGCTGGCCTTCTAAGTTTGGCTAGCCAGCCAACACATTCTCAAGGGATCTCTAAACTTGCTCTTTTAAGTCTATAGTTTTTCGCAGCATAAGTTAAACTAACTGCAGTAGTCATATGACTCATATCTTTGATCTCTATGTAGAAATGAACATAAAGAATCTTCATCATCGAAGGAAACAATTTGAGAAATAAATCTGGTTTCCTCTCATCTTTTGTTAGTAGACACATATATAGAAGGTTCTTTCAGAAATTAATTTTAGTTTTTTCTCGTCCTATGTAGTCAAATTTAAAATACAATTAATATCAACTGTTCGAAGCAGCCTCAATACCCAGACAACTTCAACTCTTGAAATGTCAGTAGAGCAAAGTAAATATCCATAATAGTATTAGAACATCACGAGTTAGTTCAGACATCGGTAGTAGTTTAGTCGTATTAGGATACTGCATTAGTTAGTTCAACAGTTAACATTTACATATATTACTTTAGTTTAGTTCGTTTAAGAATCTTATTGTTTTCCTTGTTACTCTATTTAATACCTTGCTGCCTTCATTAATAAAATATACTCTTTGAGCACATATTCAATCTTTATGTGGTATTATGGCTCTTCACTCTCTTAGAAGTATGATCCTTTTTTTTCTCCTCCTCACTCAGATCAACAACAATGACTAATCACAATGGAAACAACAATGGCAACAATCCCAGAGTTGTCTATGCTAATAACACGACGGGTACCAAGAGTTGTCAATGCTAATAACACGACGGGTACCAACATTATCATTCAATTCAATTCTCCGTCCCAATTACCTATCAAACTAAGCGGTAGTAACAATTTCGCAACCTGGAAAACCTAATTTTCCATGATTATATATGTCAACAACCTCTTTGGCCATATAGATAGAACCATTCCGGCCCCGAGTCTAATGATTACCCTTGGCACAAATATATCTCCTAATTCTTCCTTACTAACTTGTTTCCGACAGGACTAACTCATCCAGAATGCTCTCATGGCTTTTTTCAAACCCACTATTGCTTATATTGTTGCTGGCGCTAACGCAGCTAAATCTCTTGGGATGCTTTGCATACCACTTATGCGAACAGAACTCAAACCTGATTCTTCCGTTTAGGTGATCAGCTAGCTCTGTCACTAAGGAATCTCATTTCATCACTAAATATCTTCACTCTGTTCGGTCCCTTTCGGATGATTTAGACACTGTTAGTGCTCATGTGTCCAATCTTGAACTCATCGTCAAAATACTCAGTGGTCTAGTTCAGAATTTCGTGCGATCTCTGCTTTCATTCCTGCATGCGATACAACTATCTCCTATGAGGAACTATTTGAAATGCTACTAGACTATGAGCTCTTCCTTCGCCATGAGGATACTACTAAACTTCCTAGTACCATCACTGTTGCATTTGCTACTCCCACCAAATTCAGCACTAATAATCGCAACAATCGTAGATAGACCAACAACTCTCATCTTATGGAAAGATGACCTCGTGGAAGGACTCAAAAACATATTCATTGAAAAAGTTGCAGGCAATATAATTTTAGAGGATTGCACCGAGTCCCCGACTATATGGGATGTTATGTCTGGAGATGCTTTGAAAAATTGGACTTTTAACCCATCCCCGGTTCTCCAGGAATTTTGGTAGTTGATTATATTAGAATTAACAGAACAACATGATTCAGATTAAGGCCTGAATTGTGTTTATGAATTTTTTAACACCCCATATCCGAAACAGACCAAAAGTAGAGATTTTGAGAAGTTGCAGGCGCAATCAACGGTTGCCATCCCCGGACCGTAGGTCAGACCACGGCTCGTGCTAGTAGTCTGTGGTTCACCACTGCAACCCCTCCCTAAACCAGCTCAGAAAATCGGCTGAGTCTCGACCCACGGTCCGTAGATCAGACCACGGTCTGTGGTCTGCGTCCTTGGATCGAGGCCCCCTTTACCCAGCCTCTGACACAAACAACGGCTGACCATCACGGACCATCATTTGATCTATGGTCCGTAGGTCTGATCGTAGGTGAGGGTCAGCATCCAGTTAGAGGAAAACTGTTGATTGGGCCAACTCCAAATGGTCATAACTCTTAGAAAAAAAGTAATTATGTGTCCTATTACCTATGATATGATAGATAATTGAATCATCTTACCAACGCCACCAAGTTTGCTAAAATCTAACCTCCGAGTAAAAAGTTATGATCGTTTTAGTGAAGCCCTGTCGGGAAGACTTGACCTATGACTCCAATCTACAGACCGTAGATTGACCTACGGCCCGTAGGTCCCATCCATCGATTACTCCGACAACGGTTAAGTCAGGGGTCTTTTGGTCTTTTCCAATTTTGTTTGACCCCTAAGTTACGTCGTTTAGATCCTAAATTATGAGGTTTTAGTTAGTTTAAGCCTAGAAACATAACTAGAACTTACCTAAGTCAAATCATTAATCAGAACTTAGAAAATTAGAGGCGTAAGAAAAAAAAAGAAGTGACCAACTCTAACACCAAGAACGTAGCAAGTTTTCATCAGTTCCAGCCCAGAAATCAAAGGATTTCTCCTTGGAATTCGTCACCAGGTATGTGGGATTTCACTAATGGGTTCCTTTCACCCATTAGGTCCCTAGTTTCAGTCAGTTTCTTGATTCCCTTACTATGACTAGACGTAGGGTTTCTTGGAAGTTAGAATTGTTGGGTTCTTAGCTATTCGAATAATCTATAGTAGATTAGTACGTTAATATTCAGTTTAATGCATGAATTACAGAACCCTAGCTATGTATTTCTTTAGTTCTTGAATTACACATGGTAGGTCAGATATTTCAGTTATTCAGTTATACATGCCTCAGTTATTAATGCATCAATATCAGTTTAATTGTTGCATTCCCAATTTGCATGTTCAGTTTGAGCTATTCAGTAACTTACAGAAATTCAGTCATAATGTGTTAATTACGTAATCCATTAGGAGTGGCATAATACCGAGTTGGACTAGGGTTCAGCATACCCAAATGGTGCTAGAACTACTAGCCACGTAGGTTGTAAGTCCTCTCTGTGGGTATTATTTCAATGATCACACATGCATGCCTCTATACCTCTGGTAGGGTATATTGGGACCTCTCGATGAAGCGTATACATCGGACTCCACATTTAGCTCATGTGGTTTTATTATCGGTTATTAGTAGCTCCCATAGTTCATTCAGATTCTATTGCATTGACCATGTATCAGTATATTTAATATCCAGTCTCAGCATGTTATAAATTGGTCAATGCATTCAGTTAGCTTAGTATTCAGTATCTATATCATCTTCAGATTATATAATTGCTTATTTGTTTTTTTCAGTTACATGTTATTTCAGCTTTATTCTATCTTGCATGCTCAATACCTTTCAAGTACTGATGCATACTCTACGTTACATCTTCTCGTGATGTAGGTTCAGGTTATCAATATCTAGATCATGCTTAGATCTGTTCCCGATCTCTAGTTCAGCATAATCAGTGGTGATTCCTCATTTTCCGAGGACAATAGTCATGACTTTCTTTTCAGTATTTTAGTCCTTTAGTTTCAGTTTTGCTAGACTTAGCTGGGGACTGTCCCAACATTTCTAGTCAGTTAGAGGATATTTTCAGACATAGATAGATTCAACTTAGTATTGAGTTAATATCTTCCTTGTATTAAACTCATCAATTTTCATATATCTTAGTTATAGTATATGGGTATTCCCCATCTTTTCATTTTGTTTACGATTATAGCTTCTGCAGAGTTTCTATTATTCAGTTTATATTTAGTATGCTCATGATCATGCTAGCAGGGTTAGCTTGGGATCACTCGTAGATTGACTTACGGACCGTAGATTGACCTATGGCCCATAGGTCCCGTCCGTCGATCACTTCGACAGCAGTTAAGTCAGGGGTCTTTTGGTCTTTTTCTATTTCGTTGGACCCCTAAGCTACGTCGTTTAGACCCTAAATTATGAGGTTTTAGTTAGTTTAAGCCTATGAACATAACTAGAACTTACCTAAGTCAAATCATTAATAAGACTTAGAAAATTAGAAGTGTAAGAAGAGAAAGAGGCGACCAACCCTAACTCCAAGAACGCAACAAGTTTCATCAGTTCTAGCCCATAAATAAAAGGATTTCTCCGTGGAATTCCTCACCAGGTATGTGGGATTTCACTAGTGGGTTCCTTTCACCCATTAGGTCCCTAGTTTCAGTGAGTTTCTTAATTCCCTTATTATGACTAGACCTAGGGTTTCTTGCAAGTTAGAATTGTTGGGTTCTTAGCTGTTAGAAAGATTCAAATCAGATTAGTACGTTAATATTTAGTTTAATGCATGAATTCCAGAACCCTAGCTATGTATTTCTTTAGTTCTTGAATTACACATGCTAGGTCAGATATTTTAGTTATTCAGTTATACATTCCTTAGTTATTAATGCATCAATAAACTGTCCAGTAATGTAAGGAAATTCAGTCATTATGTGTTAATTACTTAATCCATTGGGAGTAGCATAATACCGAGTTGGACTAGGGTTCAGCGTACCGAAATAGTCCTAGAACTACTAGCCACGTAGGTTGTAAGTCCCCTCTGTGGGCATCATTTCAGTGTTCACTCCAATATAGAGTTGCGTCCTCTCGATGGGGTGTATACATCAGACTCCACATTTAGCTCATGTGGTTTTATTAGCGGTTATTAGTAGTTCCCACAGTTCAATCAGATTCTATTGCATCGACCATGTATGAGTATATTTAGTATTTAGTCTCAGCATGTTATAAATTGGTCAATGCATTCAGTTAGCTTAGTATTCATTATCTATATCATGTTCAGATTATATCATTGCTTATTTGCTTTGTTCAATTATATGTTATTTCAGCTTTATTCTATCTTGCATGCTCAGTACCTTTCAAGTACTGATGCATACTCTGCGCTACATCTTCTCATGATGTAGATTCAGGTTATCAGCATCCAGATCACGCTTAGATCGGTTCCCGATCTCCAGTTCAACATAATCAGTGGTGATTCCTCATTCTCTAAGGACAATATTCATGAGTTTCTTTATTCCGTATTTTAGTCCTTTAGTTTCAGTTTTGCTAGACTTAGTTGGGGCCTGTCCCAATATTTTTAGTCAGTTAGAAGCTATTTTCAGACATAGATAGATTCAGCTTGGTATTGAGTTAATATCTTCCTTGTATTAAACTCATCAGTTTTCATATATCTTAGTTATAGTATTTTGGTATTCCCCATCTTTTCATTTTGTTTATGATTATAGCTTCCGCACTGTTTCTATTATTCAGTTTATATTTAGTATGCTCATGATCATACCAGCATGGTTAGCTTGGGATCACTTGTGGTCCTAAGTCCCGTGTCCGCGTCTCAGTGGTAGCTCGGCGCGTGACAAACATGGTACCAGTAACACCCCGTATCTGAAACAGACCAAAAATGCAGATTTTAAGAAGGTGCAGGTGCAACCCGCAATTGTCATCCATGAACCGTAGGTCGGACTACGATCCTTGTTGGTGGTCCGTGGTTCACCACTGCAACCCCTCCCCAACCCAGCTCAGAAAATCAGTTTAGTCTCGCCCAACGGACAGACCCACGATCTGTAGATCTGACCACGGTCCGTGGTCTGTGGCCATGGATCAAGGCCCCCTTAATCCAGCCTCTGACGCAAATGATGGCCGACCAACACAGACCGTCATTCCATCTCCGGTCCGTAGGTCTGACCATAGGTGAGGGTCAACAACTAGTTAGAGGAAAATTGTTCATTGGGTCAACTCCAAATGGACATAACTCTTAGCACAAAAGGAATTATGTTTCCCATGACTGTAAATATGATAGATAATTGAATCCTCTTTCCAACGCCACCAAGTTGGCTAAAATCTGACCTCCGAGTAAAGAGTTATGCTCGTTTTGGTGAATCCCTGTCGGGCAGACTTGACCTACGACTCCAATCTACGGACTGTAGATTGACCTACGGCCCGTAGGTCCCGTTTGTCGAACACTCCGACAGTAGTTAAGTCAGGGGTCTTTTGGTCTTTTCCTATTTCATTTGACCCCTAAGCTACGTCATTTACATCCTAAATTATGAGGTTTTGGTTAGTTTAAGCCAAGAAACAAAACTAGAACTTACCTAAGTCAAATCATTAATCAGAACTTAGAAAATTAGAAGCGTAAGAAGAGAAAGAGGCGACCAACCCTAACTCCAAGAACGCAACAAGTTTTCTTCAGTTCCATCCCAGAAATCAGAGGATTTCTCCGTGGAATTCATCACCCGGTATGTGGGATTTCAGTAGTGGATTCCTTTCATCCATTAGGTCCCTAGTTTCAGTCAGTTTCTTGATTCCCTTATTATGACTAGACCTAGGATTTCTTGGAAGTTCGAATTGTTAGGTTCTTAGCTGTTAGAATGATCCAAATCAGATTAGTACATTAATATTCAGTTTAATGCATGAATTCCAGAACCCTAGCTATTTATTTCTTTAGTTCTTGAATTACACATGCTAGGTCAGATATTTCAGTTATTCAATTATACGTGCCTCAGTTATTAATGCATCAATATCAGTTTAATTGTTGTATGCTCAGTTTGCATGTTCAGTTTGAGTTATCCAGTAACTTATAGAAATTCAGTCATAATGTGTTAATTACTTAATCCATTGGGAGTAGTACAATACCGAGTTGGACTAGGGTTCAGCGTACCCAAATAGTCGCAGAAGTACTAGCCATGTAAGTTGTAAGTCCCCTCTGTGGGCATCATTTCAGTGATCACGCCAGTATGCCTTTATACCTCTGGCAGGGTATATTGGGTCCTCTCGATGGGGCTTATACATCGCACTCCACATTTAGCTCATGTGGTTTTATTATCGGTTATTAGTAGTTCCCACAGTTCAGTCAGGTTCTATTGTATTGACCATGTATCAGTATAATCAATATTCAGTCTCAGCATGCTATAAATTGGTCATTGCATTCAGTTAGCTTAGTATTCAGTAACTATATCATGTTCAGATTATATCATTGCTTATTTGATTTGTTCAATTATATGTTATTTCACTTTTCTTCTATCATGCATGCTCAGTACCTTTCAAGTACTGATGTATACTATGCGCTACATTTTCTCGTGATGTAGGTTCAGGTTATCAGCATCCAGATCACGCTTAGATCGATTCCCGATCTCCAGTTCAGCATAATCAGTGGTGATTCCTCATTCTCCGAGGACAGTAGTCATGAGTTTCTTTTTAGTATTTTAGTCCTTTAGTTTCAATTTTGCTAGACTTAGCTGGGGCCTGTCCCAGTAATTTTAGTCAGTTAGAGGCTATTTTTAGACATAGATAGATTCAACTTAGTATTGAATTAATATCTTCCTTGTATTAAACTCATCAGTTTTCATATATCTGAGTTATAGTATATGGGTATTCCCCATCTTTTCATTTTGTTTATGATTATAGATTCCGCACAGTTTCTATTATTCAGTTTATATTTAGTATGCTCATGATCATGCTAGCAGGGTTAGTTTGGGATCACTTGTGGTCCTAAGTCGCGTGTCCGCTTCTCGTGGGTAGCTCGGGGCATGACAAACTTGTTATCAGAACATTAAATTTAAGTGTCCTAGGATGTCCGAAAAGCCGCACTAGGTAAAGTCCTTTTCATGGATGTGTAGTGCGCACCACATCTAATAAGAGGGAGGCTACAAAGTGTTTTAGGAAAAATCTTCTTTTTCTTGTTACTCTTTTCGTGCATAAGGTATGATCTAATTTCGTTCTAATTTGACGCTCTACGTTTCAGTGATCATGCCTCATCGTAGAGCTAACACCAGGAATGTGAATGTCAGGAATGCAAATACAGCTCCTCCAGTCCCTGATCAAGTAGTTTCGAATGTAGAGTTCAGGAACACCATTCGGATGTTAGATCAGAGTGTGGTCAACCAGAACAATCTGCGGGCTCCAGTTTTGGTAAATGCGAATGTTGGGTCAGCTGGAGTCAGGGTGCGGGACTTTGTTAGGATGAATCCGCCAGAGTTCTTAGGATTGCAAGTTGGAAAAGATCCCCAAAACTTAATTGATGAGGTCAAGAAGATCTTTGAAGTGATGCAGGTAACTGGGAATGATTGGGTTAAGTTAGCATCTTACCAACTTAAGGATGTGGCTCATATCTGGTATGCTCAGTGGAAAGAGAACTGGGGTACAAATGCACCTCTTATTACTTGGGATTGTTTCAGTGAAACCTTTCTGGACATGTTTTTCCCTATAGAGTTGAGAGAAGCAAGGGCCTAGGAATTTATGAACTAAAGGCAGGGTAACATAACGGTCCAAGAGTATGGGCTCAAGTTTAACCAACTCTCCAGGTATGTTCCTCACATGGTTGCTGATTCTAGGGCTCAGATGAATAAGTTTCTGTATGGAGTGTCAGACTTAGTAAAGACAGAGTGCATGAATGCCATGTTGTTGGGAGACATGAACATCTCTAAGCTCATGACTCATGCTCAACGGGTTGAGGGTGATAAGCTTAGGGAACAGGATAAGGAGAGTAAGAAAGAGAGAGCAGGCAACTATGAATATTCTCAACAGAAATTGGGTGGTGGAAATTGCTCGTAAGGTCAGCAGAAATTTTCGACTCCAGCACCTTCATCAGCTAGTGTTCCATCCTCCAAGTTCCGAAATAATCAGAAAGGTGGAGCATCAGGCTCTAAGTTGCAAGGGAGTGTTAGAGGTACCAAAACCTACCCAACTTGCCCTAAATGTGGTAAGAACCATTCGGGCGAGTGTCTTGTAGGAAAATAAAGATGTTTTAGGTGTGGTCAGTCTGGTCACAGGTTGAGGGATTGTCCTTCTAAACAGGGTCTAGAAGACAATGTTAATCGAGCATAGTCTTCAACTTTAGAAGCACCAACAGGTCGCCCAACTCAGCAGAGTAACTCTTCTGGTACAAGTGGCGGACAGCGCCAAAACAGGCTCTATGCCCTTCAGGCTCGTCAAGATCGGGAAGATTCTCCTTATGTAGTCACTGGTACGCTACGAGTCTTTGATCTTGATGTTTATACATTGTTAGATCGAGGGGCTACTTTGTCTTTCCTAACTCTTAACATAGCAGTCCAATTCAGTGTTAGCCCAGAAACTCTTTTAGAACCCTTCTCAGTCTACTCTAGTCGGTGACCCAGTAATAGCTAGACGGGTATACAGAAATTGCCCTGTCACAATCTCTCAGAAAGTCACCTCAGTAGATCTTGTAGAGTTAGAAATGGTAGACTTCGATGTCATTCTAGGCATGGATTGGTTACATTCCTGTTATGCCTCAGTCAATTGTAGAACTAGGATTGTTCGTTTTCTATTTCCAAACGAACCAATCTTAGAATGAAAGGGTAGTAGCTTAGCGTCTATGGGTCGATTCAATTTTTACCTTAAGGCCAGAAAGATGATCTCTAAGGATTATGTCTATCATCTAAGTTCGGGTTAAGGATTCTAGTTCCGAATCCCCAACTCTTGAGTCAATTCCAATAGTCAATGAGTTCCTAGAAGTGTTTCCAGAAGATCTTCCCGGAGTTCCTCCTGAAAGAGAAATCGACTTTGGAATTGATCTATTTCCAAATACCTAGCCTATCTCTATTCCTCCTTACAGAATAGGTCCAGCTGAGCTTAAGGAATTGAAAGAGCAGTTGAAAGACCTTCTAGATAAGGGCTTCATCAGACCTAGTATTTCACCATGGGGTGCACTAGTGTTGTTCGTGAAGAAGAAAGTTGGTTCTCTCAGAATGTGCATTGACTATAGGCAGTCGAAAAAAGGCACAATCAAGAATAATTATCCCATCCTCAGGATTGATGACTTGTTCGACCAACTTTAGGGTGCTAGTCATTTCTCAAAGATAGACCTCAGATCAGGTTATCATTAGCTTAGAGTTAGAGAGAGTGACATTCTGAAGACAGCCTTCAGAACTCGGTATGGTCATTATGAAATTGTAGTTATGTCATTTGGACTAACCAATGCTCCTACAGCTTTCATGGATTTGATGAAAAGAGTGTTCAAGCAGTAATTGGACTTTTATTATCTTTATTAATGATATCCTCATTTACTCTAGGAATGAGGAAGAACATGCGAGTCATTTGAGAGTTGTTCTGCAAACTCTTAAAGATCGCCAGTTATTTGCAAAATTTAACAAGTGTGAGTTTTGGTTACAATCAGTTTCCTTCCTTGGGCATATAGTATCCAGCGAAGTGATCCGAGTGGATTCTCATAAAATAGAAGCAGTGAAACAATGGCCCAGAACCTCTGCTACAGATATCATAAGTTTCTTGGGTCTAGCGGGCTATTACAGACGGTTCGTGGAAGGATTTTCATCCATAGCCTTACCATTGACTAGGTTGACTCAGATGATAGTCAAGTTTCGATGGTTAGATGATTGTGAGAAAAGGTTCGCAAAATTGAAAACTAGGTTAACTACAACTCCTGTCTTAACTCTACCAGAGGGTTCCGATGGTTATGTGATCTATTGTGATGCATCCAGGGTTGGCCTAGGTTGTGTGTTGATGCAGCGAGGTAAGGTTATAACTGATACTTCTAGACAGCTTAAGGTACATGAGAAGAATTACCCGACTCATGACCTCGAGCTTGCAACAGTGATATTTGCACTCAAGATTTGGAGACACTACTTGTATGGTGTTCATGTAGATGTGTCACATACCATAAGAGCCTCCAGTGTGTATTCACCCACAGAGAGTTGAATCTTCGCCAGAGAAGGTGGCTTGAGTTCCTCAAAATTATGATATGAGCGTGCATTACCATCTGGGTAAAGCGAATGTAGTAGCAGATGCTCTTAGCAGATTATCCATGGGTAGTGTAGCACATGTTGAGGAAGAAAGAAGAGAGCTAGCATAGGATGTTCATAGACTTGCTCGCCTAGGAGTTCGTCTTATGAGCATATCAGATAATGGTGTAATATGTCAAAATGGGGCAGAATCTTCTTTGGTAGTGGAAGTTAAGGAAAAGCAAGACAACGATCCGATATTACTTGAACTCAAGGGTGCAGTCCACCAACAGAGAGTTGAGGCTTTCTCCCAAAGGGGAGATAGTGTGCTTCGTTACCAGGGTTGATTATGTGTTCCTAATGTGGGCAAATTGAGACAACATATTCTCTGCGAGGCCCATAATTCCAGATATTCTATTCATCCAGGTGACACTAAGATGTACCACGATCTGCGGGAAGTCTATTGGTAGAATGGTATGAAAAGAGATATAGCAGATTTTGTGGCTAAGTGCCGCAATTGCCAGCAAGTCAAGGTAGAACATAAGAAACCAGGAGTCATGACTAAAGAGATTGACATTCCTACTTAGAAGTGGGAAGTGATCAACATGGACTTCATCAAAGGTTTACCTCGTACTCGCAGACATCATGACTCCATTTGGGTGATTGTTGATAGGGTTACTAAGTCTTCTTGCTTTTTGGCGGTCAGGACTACAGATTCGGCGGAGGATTACGCTAAGCTTTACATTAATGAGATTGTGAGGTTGCATGGGGTTCCTTTGTCTATCATCTTAGATAGAGGTCCTCAGTTTACCTCTCATTTCTGGAAGTCATTTCAGAAGGGTCTTGGTACTCAGGTTAACCTTAGCACAGGCTTTTATCCACAAACGGATGGTCAGGAAGACCGTACTATTCAGACCTTAGAGGACATGTTGAGAGCTTGTGTGATTGACTTCAAGGGTAGTTGGGAAGATCACCTTCCTCTTATTGAGTTCGCCTACAACAATAGTTATCATTCCAGCATTCAAATGGCCCCTTATGAGGCATTGTATGGGTGTCGATGTAGATCTCCAGTTGGTTGGTTTGAAGTAGGTGAACCAGCCTTGATAGGACCAGATTTAGCCCTTGATGCTATGGAGAAAGTCCAACTCATTAGAGATAGACTTAAGACTACCCAGAGTCGCCAGAAGTCTTATGCAGATATGAGAAGAAGGAAACTAGAATTCCAAGTTGATGATTGGGTTTTCCTGAAAGTCACCTATGAAGGGGGTGATGAGATTTGGCAATAAAGGGAAGCTTAGTCCCAGATATATAGGCCCTTACTGGATCTTGAAAAAGATTGGTAAAGTGGCTTATGAGTTAGAGTTGCCAGCAGACTTAGCAGCAGTGCATCCAGTCTTTCACATTTCACTTTTGAAGAAGTGTGTGGTTGATCCAGCATCCGTAGTGCCATTAGAGATTGTGGCTGTAAAAGATAGCCTTTCTTATGAGGATGTACCAGTTGAGATTCTCGATCGTTAGGTTAGAAGGTTGAGAAACAAAGAAGTCGCTTCAGTTAAGGTTTTATGGAGGAGTCAGTCCGTAGAGAGAGCTACTTGGGAAGCAGAAGTAGCCATGAAGTCCAAGTATCCTCACCTCTTTCCTTTCGATTCCATTCCAGCTTGAGGTAATACTCCCTATTCAGTTTTTCAATCATTCATGCGCTAATTCAGTCTTAGTATTTTGATCCTTCAGTTTGTACTTGCATTTCCCGCGTATTTGCATGTTCTTGGAACTTAGTTCAGTCAAAAATCTAGTTCTCAGTGTTTAGTGGTAGGGATTGCAACCCTCTCCCTTCATTTTAGCTTGTTTAGTCTTCATTCGAGGACGAATGGTCCCAAGGGGGATATATTGTAACACCGCGTATCTGAAACAGACCAAAAATGTAAACTTTGTGAAGTTGCTGGTGCAACCCACAATTGCCATCTACGGACCGTAGGTCAGACCACCGCCCATGCTGGTGGTCCGTGGTTCACCACTGCAACCCCTCCCCAACCCAACATTGGCTGAGTCTCAACCAACAGACAGACCCACAGTCCGTAGATCAAAGCACGGTCTGTGGTCTGTGTCCGTGGATTGAGGCCCCTTTTACCCAGCCTCTGACGCAAACGATGGCCGACCAGCGTGGACTATCGTTCGATCTACGGTCCGTAGGTCTGACCGTAGGTGAGGGTTATCAGCCAATTAGAGCAAAATTATTGATAGGGTCAACTCCAAATGGTCATAACTCTTAGCACAAAAGGAATTATGTGTCCCATGAACTTGATATGATAGATAATTGAATACTCTTTCCAACGCCACTGATTTTGCAAAAGTTCGACCTTTGAGTAAAAGGTTATGCTCGTTTTAGTGAAGCCCTGTCGGGCAGACTTGAACTAAGACGCCAATCTACGGACCGTAGATTGACCTACAGCCCGTAGGTCCCGTCCATCGATCACTCCGACAGCAGTTAAGTCAGGGGTCTTTTGGTCTTTTCCTATTTCGTTGGACCCCTAAGCTACGTTGTTTAGACCCTGAATTATGAGGTTTTAGTCAGTTTAAGCCTAGAAACATAACTAGAACTTACCTAAGTCAAATCATTAATCATAAATTAGAAAATTAGAAGCGTAAGAAGAGAAAGAGGCGACCAACCCTAACTCCAAGAACACAACAAGTTTTCTTCAGTTCCAGCCCAGAAATCAAAGGATTTCTCCGTGGAATTCGTCACCCGGTATGTGGGATTTCACTAGTGGGTTCGTTTCACCCATTACGTCCCTAGTTTCAGACAGTTTCTTGATTCCCTTATTATGACTAGACCTAAGGTTTCTTGGAAGTTAGAATTGTTTGGTTCTTAGCGGTTAGAATGATCCAAATCTGATTAGTACGTTAATATTAAGTTTAATGCATGAATTCCAAAACCCTAGCTATGTATTTCTATAGTTCTTGAATTACACATGCTAGGTCAGATATTTCATTTATTCAGTTATACATGCCTTAATTATTAATGCATCAATATCAGTTTAATTGTTGTATGCTCAGTTTGCATGTTCAGTTTGAGTTATCCAGTAACTTATAGAAATTCAGTCATAATGTGTTAATTACTTAATCCGTTGGGAGTAGTACAATACCGAGTTGGACTAGGGTTCAGCGTACCCAAATAGTCGCAGAAGTACTAGCCATGTAAGTTGTAAGTCCCCTCTGTGGGTATCATTTCAGTGATCACGCCAGTATGCCTTTATACCTCTGGCAGGGTATATTGGGTCTTCTCGATGGAGCGTACACATCGGACTCCATATTTAGCTCATATGGTTTTATTATCGTTTATTAGTAGCTCCCACTGTTCATTCAGATTCTATTGCATTGACCATGTATCAGTATATGCAGTATTCAACATCTATATCATGTTCAAATTATATCATTGATTATTTGCTTTGTTTAGCTATATGTTATTTCAACTTTATTCTATCCTGCATGCTCAGTATCTTTCAAGTACTAATGCATTCTCTACGCTACATCTTCTCGTGATGTAGGTTCAGGTTTTTAGCATCCACATCATGCTTATATCGGTTCCCGATCTCTAGTTCAGCAGAATCAGTGGTGAGTCCTCATTTTCCGAGAACAATAGTCATTAGTTTATTTTCAGTATTATAGTCCTTTAGTTTCAGTTTTGCTAGACTTAGTTGGGGAATGCCCCAACATATCTAATCAGTTAGAGGCTATTTTCAGACATAGATATATTCAGCTTAGTATTGAGTTAATATCTTCCTTGTATTAAACACATCAGTTTTCATATATCTGAGTTATAGTATATGGGTATACCCCATCTTTTCATTTTGTTTATGCTTATATCTTCCGTACAGTTTCTATTATTCAGTTTATATTTAGTATGCTCATGATCATGCCAGCAGAGTTAGCTTGGGATCACTTGTGGTCCTAGGTCCCGTGTCCCTGTCTCGGGGGTATCTCGGGGTAGGACAAATTTGATATGTTTTGCCTACATGTTTTGAAAGCTTAAAGGCCAAATCTAAATTATATTTTTCTACTTTAAATTTCAAAATTTGCCCTTAATTATTTATTTTATTTTATTTTTTTTCTTTTCTCTTTCAGCAAGCATACCAATAAATCTGCCAATCCTAAGAATGTGACGTGCGATGAAAAAGTAAACAAATCCCGAATAGTGAACAAACTTTTGCAGAATATGATGAAAATGTGCAGTTCGAAGAGTTCATTAAGGATTTTGAACATTTTGAGAATAACAAATAGCCAAATGTGGATGGAACTGTGATGAGAAATTTGGGAGATTCAGAATTGGTGAGGGAAACACGAAGTAGTGTCTATTTGACTGCGTCCCAAAGAAAAGAACTTGTTGATCTTTTGAGATATTAGATGGATGTGTTCGCATGGTCTTATGATCATATGACGGGCAGAAGCATGAACATTATTTATGTCATTGCTCGAGCCTACACCCTAGACACCACTGGCACTCAAGAACCATTTATGGCCCCTAGTAAACCCTTTGGCGTGGCTCAAATCTTAGCGGAAGACTTACTTAACATAGAATAATCTCAAAACATAACCTCATGTAATAAACTCAGAATATAATAGAATATTGAACTATCCAGAATAGAAAACTCAAGTCAAGAACATTAACATTTCAAAATGAAAAGACTCATGAACTACTATCTATCAATCTATGAAGCCTCTAATACCATGAGGGATGTCGGTGCAAGACCCTCGATCATCCTAAAAAACTGAAATAACTAAAGATAAATAAGGGATCATCCGAAAGCAAAGAGGCTCACCAAAAAACTTTGGAACTCAACTGGATTAATGAAGTGTCGGTTGATGATCCTGGTTACTTGTATCTGCATCATGAAAGATGAAGGCCAAATGACGCCAATACATGGAATATAAGAGCATGCGAGGGGAAATCTAAAACATGACATAAGCTTAAACTGGAACTGAAGAAACAACTTACCTCGTATCAACTCAACTCAACCTCAACTCAATTCAATAGAAAGAAATAACAATAATGTAATATAAAGAGGACCTTTTAAAACAGTACATAACAACTCAATGTATTGGAAAATACAATATAAACTTTGTTTGTATGCAAAAATACAAAGTAAACTTTGTTTGGGAGATTCTCTAACCGACAACCATCACTATGAGCTATGTAATGAAACAATGTCTTGCCCACGCTTCCAAAACTGTCATATACCTTGCCGGCCTCAATTAAGTTGATCCACTAGTATATGCGTAAAAGCAATAAGGAAGCATCTAAAAAGTATGACCTTTTCTACCCACGGTGGCTACATGATTTATGGGGGTTGTGAGTTGTTAGAACTCTCCCCCATATCGGTGCTCAATACTACTCCCAAAATATAACGTAACTCATATGTATTAAAGAAAACATTTCCTCTTCCTCAACTTTGAGATTATTACTCAAAATATTTCTCTTAAAAGAGATAGTACTCAAAACTGCTCATAAACTCTTTCGAAAATCGATGTTTCCTCTCATCTTAAATGTCAAAATATTTACTCTTGGGAATACTTAGTTCCCATATATCTTTTTAAAGAAAATGAACTCAACTCTACTCTTCCTCAACTCAGTGCTCAAGTCTTTAAAACAAGTTTTAAAACAATTTGTAAAAGAATTCTTAAAGTGACTCGAAGAACTCTCAAGGCTTAACTCTCAACTCTACCTTGAATTTGAATTATGGAATCAAGGGTTGTGATTTACATTATGAATAATTTCTAGATGCTTAGAAGTAGTTTAGATTAGTTAAAATCAATAGAGAGTGAAGGTACACTTTAAGAGAACTTAGACAGGTAAAAAGACGAAAAAAAGGTTGGGGCATGCCACCATGGAGCACTGCAACACGCTGCCCCAGCCCCTCCTCAGGCAATTTCTAACGAATTTTATCTCTCATTTTCTGACCCTAAATAACTTTTAATCTATTGATTTCCTCAAGTTTTCCTTTGATTAAATTACCCAATACAAGTACATAAGAATCTAATTAAAAAAACCTCTTAAACTCAATACGATTATCTCAAGAACTCATCAAAATCCTAACAATCAAGATTACAAAATGAATTTCAAGAAGACTCATCAAGAACTTAAATCCTTCAACTTTTAGAACAAAATTGCATCAAAATAACATGATTGGCATGTGGGGGGAACAAACCCAGGACTATGAGAACTCACATACCCATTAGGGATCAAACCCTTGGCGAAACTATCCTCGAAACGCAAGAAAATTGATGAACGCCTTGAAGCATTTCCTCCTTTCTCCTTTTTTCTCTTCTTGAACTCTCTTCTAAACCCTTAAGCATAATTAGGATTTGTAAAACTGACGCAAATCAGATTTGACCTCAAAATAAGACTAATAATCATTTTAATCTTATTGGGTAAGGAAAAAACCAAAATATCCCTCACATTTCGGGTAACTTTCCTTAGTTGGATAGTTTGACTTCAAACGGGTACATCTCCCTCATACAAGCTCGAAAATTAGAAAACTTGGCGGCGTCTGAAAGAGGATTCCCATAAATTTCATTTGATATCTTATGGGCCACCTAACTCATCTTGTACGAAAAGTTATTATCATTTGAAGTTGACTCAAAACTCACAACTCAAGCATAACTTAAAAAATTTCAAATTTGTCTCTTTCCAAATTAGTTCTTTCTAAATTTATCTCTTTCAAATACTGAGGTGTTATTATTTCACGTAGGTTGCCAATTGATCCTTCATGCCCTCCAGTAAAGCAAAAGCCAAGAAAGATCAACCTTGATTTGAGCATAAAAGTGAAGGCAGAAGTATGCAAGAAATTTGAGGCCAACATCATCCGAGTCATCAATTATCTCACATGGTTTGCCAACATAGTACCAGTGCCAAAGAAAGATGAAAAAATTAGAGTATCGTGGATTATCGAGATCTCAACAAGGCTAGACCAAAGGATGATTTCCCACTTTCCAAACATTCACATACTCATTGATAATTGCGCAAAACATGTGTTGCAGTCATTTGTTGATAGCTTTGCAGGATATCATCAAATTTTGATGGATGAAGAATACACATTAAAAGAAACATTCATCACACCTTGGGGAGTATTTTCTTATCGGGTAATGCATTTTGGACTAAAGATTGTAGGGGCAACTTACATGAGAGCTATGACTACCATATTTCATGACATGATCCATAAGAAGATGGAAGTTTATATGGATGATGTCATTATCATGTAACAGAAGAGCTCAAATCATTTGACAAATTTGAGGAAGTTCCTTGACATATTAATGTGATATAATCTGAAATTGAATCTTGCAAAGTGTTCATTTGGTGTTCATGCCAGAAAGTTGTTGGGTTTCATTGTGAGCAGAAAAGGGATAGAATTAGATCTTTCTAAGATAAAAGTTATTCAATACCTGCCTCCTCCAAAGAGTCGAAAGGATGTAATGAGTTTTCTTGGTCGTCTCAATTACATCAGTCGATTTATTGCACAATCAACTGTAATTTGTAAGTCAATCTTCAAGTTGATGGAGAAAGATACTGCTACCAAATGGACAGAGGATTGTCATCAAGATTTTGATAGAATCAAGGAGTATTTATCTAGTTTACTGGTCTTAGTGCCCCTAGAATCTAAAAGACAATTGTTGTTGTATTTTTCGATGTCTGACAGTGCTTTTGGATGTGTGTTGGGGCAACCTGATGAAACAGTAAAATAGGAGCAAACAATATATTACTTGAGAATAAAGTTTACCCCTTATGAAGCTTGGTATGATTTATTAGAGCGCAATTGTTGTGCTTTCACTTGGGTTGCACAAAAGTTAAGACATTACTTATGTGTGTATACCAATTTTCTCATATCAAGGATTGATCCGCTCAAGTATATATTTGATAAGCCTATGCCTACTGGAAGGTTGGGGAAGTCAAAAATTCTGCTATGTGAATTCGATATTGTTTATGTCAGTCAAAAGGCCATCAAAAGACAAGCGTTAGTCGATCACCTCGCAGAAAACCTTGTGGATGAAGAGTACAAACCTTTTAAAGTTTATTTCCCTAATGAAGATTTTTTTTTTTATTGTAGAGGATATCTCAAAAGAATATCTGAGGTGAAGAATGTGTTTTGATGGTGCTGTGAACTCTAAAAGAGTAGGTGCTGATTTCAAAATCAGGTCAACATTATTCTATCTCAACGAAGTTCAGATTCCTATGCACCGATAATATGGCAAAGTACGTGGCTTGTATTCTTGGACTCGGAATGGCTGTTGATATGAACATACAAGAATTGTTGGTTATAGGTGATTCAGACTTAGTGATTCATCAGGTTCAAAGAGAATGGAGCACCAAGAATGTGAAGATACTCCCATATCAGTTGAGCGTAAAAGAGTTGTGTAAGAAATTTGTAAAGATAGAATTCAAGCATATTCCTCAAGCTCAAAACAAGTTTCCATATGCTTTGGCAACACTGGCTTCTATGATTCAATAACTAGACAAAAATTATGTAGATCCAATCAAGGTTAATGTGCAAGATCAACTAGCCTATTATTTCTATGTAGATGAAGAAATGGACGGAGAGCCTTGGTACTATGACATTAAGACGTATCTCGGAGAAGGAGACTATTCGGAAGGCGTAAGAAATATTCAAAAGAGGACACTTCGCAGACTCGCAAATCACTTTTTCCTAAGTGGAGAGATCCTTTATAGGAGGAATCCAGATTTGGGATTATTAATATGTGTTAACTCTCAAGAGGCGATTAAGTTGATCAAAGAAATACATGGGGGTACATGTGGGCCGCACATGAATGGTTTTACTTCTGCAAAAAAGATTCTACGAGATGGATATTTTTGGATGACCATGGAAACAAATTGCATTCTTTTGTAAGAAAGAGTCATCAATATCAGACTCATGGGGATTTGATTCGGGTTCCACCAAATGAGCTCAATGTGATGAGTTCTCCTTGGTCATTTGCCGCTTGGGGCATGGATGTCATTTGTCCCATTGAGCCAGCCGCATCAAATGGACACATGTTCATTTTGGTAGCTATTAATTACTTCACAAAATGGGTGGAAAATATCTTCATACAAGTGTGAGACAAGGAAGGTGGTGGCAGATTTGTCTGCAATAACATCAGTTGTCGATTTGGAATTCCTCTGTCAATTATTGCAGATAATGGAGCTAATCTCAATAGCGGCTTAATGCATGACATATGTGAGAAGCTCAAAATTATTCACCAAAACTCGACACCTTATCGACCTCAGATGAATGGATCAGTTGAGGCATTCAGTTAAAATATCAAGAGGATATTACAGAAGATGATTAATAACTACAAACATTGGCATGAGAATTTTCCATTTTCCCTTCTTGGCTACCGCACCACAATTAGTACTTTGAATGGGGCAACACCTTATCTTTTGGTTTATGGAATGGAAGAAGTGTTACCAATGAAAGTTGAGATAATGGACACAAATCGGTATGAACAGTTGGTGCTCATTGATGAAAAGAGAATTAAAGCAGTTTGTCATGGGCAATTTTATCAACACATGATGGTCAAAGTTTTCAACAAGAAATTAAGATTTAGACAATTGGTGTTGAAGCGAATATTCCCACACCAAGATGAATCCAAGGTAAAGTTTGCATCTAACTTGCAAGGACCTTACATGGTTCACCTAGTACGGATTGGAGGAGCTTTGATTCTAGAAGAAATTGATGATAAGATATGGTCGAAAGCCATTGAATGCAGATGCGGTTAAGAGATACTACATCTAAAAGTTTCTATTTCATTTTCATGTAATGTTTCTTGTCATGTATTGAAAACTATCTTTTACCTGATTCCCTAGGCGGGATACGTAGGAAATCCACATCGGGTTTGGTCTCTTAGCAGGATTTTTTCTAAATTTTCTTTATATGTAATATGAACTACGCTTGGCCTAATACACGTGGTGGGATATGTAGGTGGCCTCTATTGGCTTCAGTCATATTATTAGAAAATTTTCAATTCTTCTTTTATGTAACAAACTACGTATGGCCTTACTTCATTTGGATACGTAGACAACCCGAGGAGGGTTCGGCCCATTTATTTCAATTTTTAAGTGTATCCGTTGTATTTTGGTTGGCTTGATTGTTTTGGTTGGATAGTAGTAAGCTTATAGAAGGTTCGATCTTATCGTGAAAGAATGACAACATATCTCTTTCCCCAAAACTGGTAAATTTTTTAAGGGCATCATTACAAGAAGGTATCAAGAGATTTGAAGAATGTATGGCCAGTCAACTCATCCGGCACAAGAAAGATTTCAGATAAAGGACGTTTACTTCGTTTCATGACATGTCACAATCTAAAGTTTGACAGAAATTCATTATTTTCTATATATATGTATATATTTTTCATCTTACTTTTTGAATATGTTTTTTTATCAAATAATTCTTTGTTATTTATTAACCAAGATTTAGAATAGACGGAGTTTACGAGTTCAAACAAAGCTATAAGAAAGAAGAATGAAGAGCCATACCTATACGTCGAAGTGGTTTGAATTACTTATAAATTTATGATTTGGGAAACTTATAAGTGAAGCTTTACAAAATTTTCAAATATATTGATGCAAAAAAAATAAAATTAAACACATTGCATATGATATTGCTCTACATAAATGTTCTTTAAAGCACTGAACAAATGCATTCAAATAGTTTCAAACTCACCGGAAAAACTCCTCCAGATATTTTCAAATGCACCGCATGAATATATGTTTTCCAATGTTTTGCACAAATGCTTTCAAATGAACTACACAAAATGCTTTCAAATATTTAAAATGCATTCCTCATGGGTTTCAATTGCTTCCTAATGCCTTGAAAAATGCTTTAAAATCATTATACAATTGCTTTTAGTTGACTTTACTGTTGCTTTTAAACATAGTAATACACCGCACACATGTTTTGCAAGAATGCATTGCTTTCAAAGACTTCCTTTTTATAAATCACTAGGCTTGAAAAGTTTCATTCTTATAAATCATTAGGCTAAGAGCCTCATATCCATAAATTACTTTTGTTAAGGCCTCATATTTCATTAATTATCTTTGAAAAACACCATTCTCATGAATCATCAACCTTAAACCCTTTTTTCATAAACTTTGTAAGATTTTATCTCATTAAATTATTTCGGTTTGCAAAGCCGCATTTTTGTAAACTCACATCCATGAAGTGTTATTTCCAAGTGTTTATCGCACCTCACTTTATATTTAATATTATTTACTAATTGTCTTGTCAAGTTTGAGTTCTGCAAGAGCTTTAGCACAACTTGGAACTATTTCTAAGCAGTGAACTAGAGAAATTTGTTGGATATATTTATATATACATCTTGTATGTGGTGAACATTGAAATCTATTGCAAATAAGTATGTATTCAATTGAATACATGTGAATAAGTTTATATTTGATTAGTATACATTCACACTATAATGTATACATTACTTACATTTTGATTGTATACATTATTAGTATACATGAGTATAATTTGTAGATATTGATGTGTATAGATATATTACCTTTCATAAAATATTTCAATAACTAAAATTAGGTTGGTATACATACTTTCATCTGCATACACATCATATTGATTGTGTATACATTTAGTTTGAAGACGTATACATTAGACAGTTATAGAATTCTTCCTCAGTGTATACGAATTCATATTTCACATTAAATAAGAATCAAATTCTTCTTCGCTTTGAATATCAAGGTGAGTTTGCATGTGTTGAAATCAATGTTGTGACTAGAATTTTTTTAAAATGGAAATTGTTATGCATTAGTACCTACAATTGACAATTTCAAAACTCATCTTCCATTTTCAGTTCACCCATTTCCTCCAAGGATTTCACACTGTCGTCGAAATCGTCATCATTCTCTACATTTCTCTTTTGAGAACAAACAACTCTTACTAATTAAAATATAATATAAAACACAAAAAGTTCATAAAAAAAATCTTGCATCCAACTAGAAGATAAAGAATGTAAAAACCCTTAGTTATTTTTCTAAAAATACGCAGGCAAACAATATCATAAAAGATTTGGTGTTATTTGAGTTAGGTAGTTAGGAGATATTGTTGTAAGTGATCTCTAATAGAGACATTTTAGAGAAGAAGATAGAAATTGTAAATCTTGAAAGAGGGAGAAAAAAAGGGAATAAAGAGAAAAAAGGTCGAACTACATGTTTTTTATATGTAAAATATTTTTTCCTATTTTTATTCAACTGTTTTGAATTTGATGATACAAATAACAACGAGAGTGAAAACAAACTAACGTGTCTAGAAATAGAGAGAGAAAATTAGAAAAAAAAAATATGTTTTTTAAGAAAAATAAATATGGCTATTTAATTCCAAATACATAAAGTTGGGATATTAATCGCCAATTAAATCAATAAGTTGTCGTGTTGTGCCATTTTTACAAAACAAAATCAGCCCAAAGATGACAAATCATTCGCCCATATTAAAATTCACCCAACAATGGTCCAAGAAGAAGCCCATTTTAGCAAGCCATTCTTACACTCCCACCTCCACGTAGGCGCCACACAAGCAGACACATTGGCGCCACATAAGGTGCCAAAGTACCAAAGCACACACCTACCACATTCTCCTCACATGTCTTCCATGACTAACGCACACCCTACCACTTGTCTCCCTTTTATTGGTTGGTCAATTAAACTTAAAAACCCTAGGATCCCAAAATAATTTATTTACTTCCTTTTTGGTTTCATCAGACGCTTCTCTCTCTCTCTCTCTTTCAGCAAGAAGAGTCATTTTGTTATCTCCATTTTTGACAAAGCTTTTACCCTCGCCCCTCACAGTTCAAATTTGGCTCGGCCGTTTTCGAGCAAATTCCATCTCCCCATGGCATGTAGCAGAAGATCTTCAACTTTCATATTCAAAAAACATATCAAATCCTTGCTCTTCAATTTCTTTCGAAAAGCTTTGTGCCATGGGATTTTGTCTGAAGTTCAAAGGAGTCCTGTGACTCGATTTGGAAATTGAAATCCCACCCAAAAGAAATCTATTTAACCTTTGTTTATTTTCTATAAATATCAGCTTTTGGTATTCACTAAAGGACATGTTTTTCGCGGAATCCATTTTCAGCTATCAATACATAACCAAGAACTGACCAAAAACCCTTTCTTACTCTCTGAAATATCCAACTTTTTCATCTCTTCGTTTTCTTTGGATTATTTTGCATGGTTGAGTTTAAGGTAGTACGAGTTCAAGTCTAGATCGGTGATCAACAGGACTCCACTTCGCTCCCACACAACAGGTGATACTCGCTTCCTTTTCCTTTCTTTTCCTTTGTTTTTATGACACTAATGTGTGTTCTGAGAATTATTTTTTGTCAAGAGTAATTCTTGTCTAGTGTAGCTTTAATGAAGTGATGTATTTTGGCTTAGTTTGAGGTTTGCGGAAATATGAATTTATGTTTCTTTCACATTTTAGCCCTCTTCAATTAACAAATGATTCATTTTTTAGAATAGGCTATTCATATGAGATTTGTTAACAACGAGTTATTTAGTTAGATTTGTACTAAAATCTGTTTTTGTTTCAAGTTGGTATCATTTGGTATTTTGATGTGATGATAAATGTTCAGCTCTTTATGTTTGAACAATATATGTCGTTTTTGAACAAAAAAAAATGAAAATCATGCTTGTAGTACAATGTGAACAGATTCATGCTTTAAATTCATACAAAAAATATGCAAGTTTAAGTTTCCTTCTTGATGGCCTGCTATATTGGTTTACCTGGTGGGCTGCTATATTATTTTTCTTTTGTATTTTATACTTTTACGTTTTCTTTCTCAATACAAATCATATTAAGTTTTAATAAGTACTAATTTACTCTTAAGCTTTTCAATAGTATATTTTATATTTCTCTTTAATTAAGCTAAGTTTGACCGGTAATCATTTTTACGAATCTTAAAAAATGCTTAATCCCATCGCTTTAGGATAATTAGAACCCTTACCTAGAATCGCAGAACTTAAGTAGACCATTAATTAGAGTTGATTTTTTAGTATTACTTAGTTAATAATTTAGGTATCCTAATTTACCTTAAAAATAATTAATTCACGACTCCTTAAGTTTAATAATTTAGGAATCACCAATATGTTGTACACTATTTGACGCAAGTTAAAATTGGGCATAACACACATAACTGATTGTTATTTGAATTTTGTGATCTTAGCTTGTCTTCTTGTTGTACATAATACGTTAATCTTAACTAAGAATGATGAAATTGCAGGTCATACCCCAGAAAATTGCTTAAAGTTTGAGAAATAAACTAGAAGCTTTTGTAAGTCTCACAGGTCTTAGTGGTTCAATCTAGAAGGTAGAAATGACCACAATTGGCGTTACATTATTCCTAAAAAATGGGTGGAAATAATTTGTGGACGCCCATTCCCTTGAGGAAAACGTCTTAGTAGTGTTCAAGTAGATTGGAGACTCAATGTTTGATGATTCCGTATTCGATAGTCAAAGTTCGTGCTAGAAAAAAAGGTTCATTTTACATCAAAAAAATGCTCGCACGCTGATGTTGCAAGTGGAAGTAAGACAAAGAGGCCTATAACATAAAGCAACGATAGAACTAATGGCGTATCTGAGGCTTGAGTTGCTGAAGAAAGTGGTAACGCCAACTCTTTGTTCTGATATTTTTATTGCTTCAGCAAATCAATCCTCAGATAAACCGATTGTTGTATCATTGCTTACTGCTATAGGCCACTTTCTCCTGCTTCCAATAGCAACATTAATGTGCTCATATCATTCGATGTAAAATGATCTTTTTTTCTCGCACGAGCTTTGACTATCGAACACTGAAACATCAAACCTTGAGGCTCCAATGAACTTAAAGATGAGTAAGTCATTTTCCTCAAGGAAATGGGCGTCCACAAATTCTTTCCACCCATTTTTGAGGAATAACGTAACGTCAATTGTGGTCAATTCTACCTTCCAAGTGGAACCATTTGGACCTGTAAGACTAACATAAGCTTCTAGCTTATTCCTCAAACTTTTAGCAATTTTCTAGGGTGCGACATGCAATTTTATCATTCCTGGTTGAGATACATTTTATGTAGAACAAGAAGACTAGCTAAGATCGCAATTAAGAAAAATAGTAGTTGTCATGGAGTTTTCATCGGCGGTACTCCTTTGTACGTTTTTTCTTGTTATTCATCAACATTTGTTAAATCCCCTTATTGTGCATATCTAAGCATATGGGTTTAAGCTACTTTCCTCTGTGTTGGGAATATTTTGATTTTGAGAAATATGCTACTCCATTAAAAGGAGCACTTAATTTGTTTGATTTCTCAATTTTAGTCCTTAAGTAGGAATTTCTTTTGGAATGGGCTGTTCTAATGTATTCATTATTGTATGATTTTTTTTTTTCAAACTATGTATCACTTTTATATTCATTTATAACATCACTCTATACATGGAAGGGAGGAGTTATGCCAATATCACACACTCCACACCTTGTTGTTGTTACAGATCCTTGCATATATGATTTGCATTTCTTTGCTATTAGCTATCACATTTTTCTTTTTTAATTACTACTTGATTTTCTTGAGTCGATAGTCTTTCGAAAACAACTTCTCTATCTCGAAGAGGTACTGGTAAGGCCAGCCTGCACTCTAGCCTCTCCAAACCCCACTTTATGGAATTTCATTGGATTTGTTGTTGTTGTTGTATGTAGTTCTGAACATGACACACACAGAGCATTGATAAAATCTACTCTTATTTATTTTAGAACAACTCTAATAAAGCTGAATACAACTTGTTGAATATGTCATTCTTTCATTATGTACCTTGTGTTTTATTTAATGAAGATAGCTCTACAAACAACAACTCTAGAAGTGTTTGAGAGGTTAGAATTGAGTTTTATCTCTGAAAACTACTCTGGAAAATGTTGATAAATATGACGTTGGTTGTCCGGCAATTTTTTCTCTATCGTTCATTTGTTTTTATAGCCTGAAATAAATTTTACTTCTTTTTTTAATCATTCCTTATTTTTTGTGTAGCTTGTTTGTCCTTAACATTTCTTGATGTAACTAAAAGTGACATTTTTTTTTATCATATTTGGTGATTTTCTCTCTCAATGGGATGTTTCCTTTTTCCCTACCATTGTGATAGCTGGTATTGTTCTTATGTCTCCTTTTGTCATGAATTCTTTATATAATTCATATTTATTGAGTCTCAACTTAGAAGAGGTTTAGGGTTCTATTTTATTTAACTACATTGTTTTAAAGTTGATTATCCAAAATAATAGAAAGTTGACATTGATGGTGTGATCGAAGGTTTCTTCCTTTTGAATGTTGATTTTAAATAATGGAAAGCTTACCAAGTATTGAGGCCAACAAACAACAAAGTATGGCTTTTAATAATTTGAATACCGCTACACCCAAGGGTGAGATCTAGTGATCAATGAAGTGGTTGAGAACCTTGAGGTCTCAGGTTTTTAACTCAGCGGAGACAAGAAAAACTAGGTGATACTTCTTATATGTCCTAGCCTTGATAGACAGAGTTACCTCATACATGTTGTTGGTGGGAGGTGGCAAAACTAATGTACTTTCACCACTTCTAAGTCATATTTGTTCAAAAAATAATAGTTGTCATTCTTTGTCAACAAAATATGGGGGACACATTTGAAAAATTGGTGACATGAAATGGTTGGTATTTATATAGTGTAACAAAGAGGTGAAGACAAAGAGTCAAGGACTATTTTGCATACTAAGGCAAAAGCAACTCATGGATTAGCCAAAATGGTTGCTCTGAATCATGTTTGAGTACTTTTTATGTCAATATATAGCATTGGCAAGGACAGATTAAGATAAGACAACTAGCTGAACTAAAACGTAATCCAACAAATCCAGTATCACATTAAAGACATCAAAACTATGCGCTACAACAATCCAACATATTCAGTCATCAAATCTTGTAATTTGATATTAAATTACTTGCACTAATTTATGGGTAAAAAATAAATATATTAAGGGTAGTTATAGAGTCTAATTCTCGTCCACAAAATTGATTGTAATTTGAATTTTTGTGATCTTAGCTAGTCTTCTTGTTGTGCATAAAATGTGAATCTTAACCTGGAATGATGAAATTGCAGGTCATACCCCAGAAAATTGTTAAAAGTTTGAGGAATAAACTAGAAGCTTATGTAATGCTTACAGGTCTAAGTGGTTCAACTTGGAAGGTAGAAATGACCGCAATTATCGATATATTATTCCTCAAAAATGGGTGGAAAGAATTTTTGGACGCTCATTCCCTTGAGGAAAATGACTTACTAGTGTTCAAGTACATTGGAGCCTCAAGGTTGGATGTTTCCGTATTTGATTGTCAAAGCTCGTGTGAGAAAAAAGGTTCATTCTACATTAAAAAAATATGTGAGCACGCTGATGTTGCAAATGGAAGCTGGACAAAGAAGCCTATAGCAGTATGCAACGATACAACTAATGGTGTGTCTAAGGCTTGAGTTGCTGAAGAAAGTTAGAATGCCAATTCTTTGTTTTGATTTTTTGTATTTAGTAATTTCATAAATGATAAATTGAGCAATAGTGGAAAATGCTCTATTCGTCATTGATGACATTACAAAATACAAATCAAAACAAAAATCAGAACAAAGAGTTGGCATTGCAACTTTATTTAGCAAAATCAAGCCTTAGACATACCATTAGTTGTATCATTGCTTACTGCTATAGTCCTCTTTGTCCTTCTTCCACTAGCAACGTCAGTGTGCTCACATCTTTTGATGTAAAATGAACTTTCTTTCTTGCACGAGCTTTGACTATCGAACACTTGAAACATCAACCCTTGAGGATGCAATGTACTTAAAGACGAGTAAGTCATTTTCCTCAAGAGAATGGGAATCCACAAATTCTTTCCACCCATTTGGAGGTATAACGTATTGTCAATTGAGGTCAATTCTAACTTCCAAGTTGAACCAGTTGGACGTGTAAGACTAACATATGCCTCTAGCTTATTCCTAAAACTCTTAGCAATTTTCTGGGGTATGACCTGCAATTTCATCATTCCTTGTTAAGATGCACATTTTATGTACAACAAGAAGACTAGCTACGATATTTGAGGATGGAGCATTAAGAAGAAGGGATGAAAATGGTGGGTCCATCTGAAGAAAAAGGAAAGGAGTGGAATGGGAAGAAGAAGATTGGTAGGATTACGTGGGGGGGGGGGGGGGAGGGGTGCTCAAGCTTTAAAGAAGATGACTTCTTCTGTTTTGGCATTTTTTATTTTTTTATAATTTAGATTTAATATATTTAATATGAAATATTATACTCACTCGCTTTAAAATGTGTGGAATCACACATTATTTCTCGTTAGCAATATTGGTGCAACACGTGTTCAGTAAATGGTCAGAGGTATTTAAAATATTTTGCTTCGGTGAATTTAAGAGTTCAGTTGGCAAAGTCGTAAGTAAAAGGGTCCAACATACAAAGGAAACCAAGTACAAGGGTCTACCAGGTCATTACGTCTTTATAAATAATATTTTTCCTTAGAGGAAACTTTTTTAAGTTAAAAGTTATATTTAATTATAGAAAATCATATTCCTTCTATCCACATTTATTTGTCTACTATATTAAAAATAAGGCGTGATCCAGTAGAGTGAAACTATTTATATATATAGACCAACAACAGATGTTTCAGGACAATTGAACTAAAACACATGAGTTATTTACAAACAGAAATCTATAACATGGAGAAAAGGAGAAGCTTTTCGCGCAATATTTATACTAACACAAAGTCTGAACAAGAGTGTGCTCAGACAATGCCTACGACAAAACATCTAAACTACTGAAGGCATATGTCCAACCTAGTCAAATGGTTGATAATCTAATTTTAAGTCCCTCTCCATGACATTGATGTGTGTTCCTTCTCTGATCAAATGTATTCAAGTTTCGTTATCTTTCATCAAAATGCCAAACCTGAAACTAAAAGTAGTTAGGCACCGGATGATGGAATTGAACCTAAATGTTTGATAGTGAAATATCAAACCTTAAGGCACCAATGTACTAAAATATGAATTTATGTTTCTTAATTAAGATTAATGTTTTATGTACAACAAGAAGACTAGCTAAGATAAAAAAAATTCAAGTTACAATCGGTTATGTGGACGAGCAATTAAAATCTATAACTACCCCCGTAAATTAAATATTCAAAAATAAAATTATAAACAAATATAATTTTTTGAGTTTATAAATTCTTGGTTCTATTATAAGATGTTTCCTTGAAATTATTGAATTGCTTAAAGATGTCACCACTATTCATTCCTCTTATTCTTAGTTCCTTCTCTTTCTTTCCCGATATTCTTTAATCATAATTTGTTTATACATTAGTTTTAATTTAAATTTCTTGAGTCATTTTCATTTGTGCCACTTTTTAGTAAAAAAATTATTATAATTCAATAATATTAGTAATGAAATAAAAACCCAAAAACTCAACCTCATTTCCAACCCTAATCTTGATTGAGTAATTTTTATGCCGCTTTTTTTTATTGGTTTTGACAATTGAATTTTTCTATGAAAGGAAAATGGGTGCTTCAGATTGAATTCAATAAATTTATTAATTCATCTCTTTATTTTCTGTAAAGGAGAATGGAAACAAAATTTCATTACCAATAGAAGATCTTTATTTATTTTTTAAGATTTGCACAACACAATAGTGTCATGACCTAATTTCTCAAGTCATGATGACATCTACTATATCCCACCAGCAGTTAAGCCTAACCCTTTGCCCAGAGCCATAAGAAACAAGTTACCAAGCGGAAGCCAACAATAAAAAGCAAAAATATTATATCAAGCGAAGTAATGATAATCAACAGAAAACAATAGATGAACCATCCCAAGACGTGGCATCAGTAAGTAGTTGAGCATCTAATCCAAAATAGGAGTAAAAGGCTTTCACAAATAGAAGGCAAGTACATACTGTCTCTAAATCATATTATACTAAAAGCTTACCCAACTCTCCAAAATCATAAGCTGATCTACACAACTCCAAAACAACAACAATAACTCAATTGTAATCTGCCGGGGACACAAGTGTAGTATGAGTACCAAAAATGGTACTCAGCAAGACTCAGCAAGCGACAACCTACTGAGATGAAAGATAGCATAAATAACAAGTAATAAGGAACCATAGCACAAGTAACTAAACAAAAGATACTAAAGAAGACAGGAAATAAGGAATAGAAATAGAAAACAAGGGATAAGAAGTCGGGTCAAGAAAGCACCTGGATCACAAGCCAACAACCTAATCGCAAACAACTAAGATACCAGGTCAACTACCCCGTGTGAGGAGGACCCACTACTACAATTCTAAAGTGAAAACCTACCAGGTAACAATAAGGCAATAGCAGAGAACATAATATAGTCAAAAAATAACCTAACCAGACCCCATAAGCCTAGAAGGTACAAACAACAAACATAACCCAAGCGGCCCACATAAACTGGAGGGTACAAACAACAAACAATTGTACTGGTGATAGGCAATGCATATCAATGCAGGGTGAGCAGCAGAAGCATCACTAACCATCCTAACCTCTTACCAGAGGTAACAAACTTGAACTGAAATAATAGCCTCAGAGTAGAAATAAAGGCCTTGAACCATCAACATCAACCTCAGACTAAAAATAATGGCTTGAACCATGAGCATTGAGCTCGAACCAGAAAATTCGGCCTCGAATTGTGAATAACATATAATAGGGCCGCCTACTCAGTTAGTAAACTCCCAGGGGCGCCAGCAAGCCCAAAAGCATGTATGAATAGGCGTCGACGCACAAATTAGTAGAGTAAAAACTGAGCACTTCCCAGATGCCTCTAATATCTCAAGTATAAAAAGGAGTACGTCCCTGGTGCTCGTAATCAAAATATTTAATAAGTCAAGTGATCCAGGTGGTACAATTCCCATTAAACCCAGTTTAGAATAAAAACTGAGGGAAATAGTAGCTCATCATAAATGATAAATATGTCAATGTATGGGCCGGAATAGTACCACAAAATCCGTGAGAATGAATAAACAGTCCAATCCATGCCATCACCAACATTCAAATAAGTCAATCAAAATCAAATAATTATATAACCAATAAAACCACACTACCAAAGCAAAGAGTACTAACCGGGGATCCAATTGGTCCTTACCTACGACCTCAGGCTCAACATTATAATCATAAGCTCAATAAGGATATAACATTCCCACCGCTAATCAACAAGCAAAGGAATCAAGAAGAGATTTCAAATCAGTAAAGGGGAAGAAAACACAAGGCATGTCACGCCCCGAGCCTACACCCTGGGTGGGACCGGCACTCGGAGACCATTGCTGGCCCCAAGCGAACCCTTGGCCTGGCTTTCTTAACTCAGCGGAAACCTACTCAACAGAATAACTCAAAGCAATGCAATATTTCAAAACAACTTAACTTATAAAATATGGCCCTAAGGCAACCCGAATCTCAAAATAGGATATTTACATATATACATAGGTAAGAAACTCAAAACTAGCTGACTGACTGTCTGTCTATGAAGCCTCTAAAATACTGAGATGGATGTTGGGACAGATCCCGCAACATCCTAATAAGACAAAGCTAAAAACACAAAACAATTGAGTCCTCCGGAAAGCAAGGAGGCTCACCACTGACTCTGGAGTGCTCAGTTGGATCAACGACGTGCAGGATGCTGATCCGGGGTACCTGAATCTGCATCATCAAACGATGCAGGCCAACTGGCATCAGTACATGGAATGTACGAGTATGCGAGCGGGAAAGCCAAAACACAACTTAAGCTTGAAAGGAAATACAAGAGAACACTTACCTCGGCTCTGTACGACTCATGACTAACTGAACTCAATATATAAAGCAATAAGACGCATGCAATATATAAAGCTTGTAAAACATTATAAACAACTTAGCTTGTTAATGATAAAACAATAACGACTCAACTGTACTTATATAAAAGTAGAATAACTTATGTGGGAGGTTCTTTAACCGACAACCACCACTATGAGCCCTAGTGATGATACAACGCTTTACCTCGCGTTGCCAAGGACCATCCTATACCTTGCCGTGATATAGGAAGCTAACTTTACTTAGTGGATCCACTAGCTTAACTTTCGTGATCATTTAAAAAGTATGATCCGAGAAATCCCATGTTGGCGCATGGTTCTTATGGAGAGTTGAGTAAATCAGAACTCGTGTCCCCAATTCGGTGCTCAATACTACTCCCAAAAATACTTTGGCCCATAGATGTCTTTAAACACATTTTTCTTTAATTGAGATAATTACTCAAAACTTTAGCCCAAAGGCCCTTTTGGGGAAAGAAAACGTGATCCCCTCTTACTCAAATGTAATAGCATTTATAACCTCCTTTGGGAATACTTAGTTCCCTAATAGCTTTTAAAAAGAGAACTCAACTTTAAACTCATGACTTAGCTTGAAACTGAGACTCTTACTCGACTTGAAACTTGAGACCCTTACTTGACTTGAAACTTGAGACTCTTACTTGACTTGGAACTATCTTTCCTTGAATCGGAAATTATGAATTCAAGGTGTTCGATCACATGATATGGAGGGATTCTTGAACGTTTAGACGTACTTTGGAGTGTCGGAAACAACTATAAATCATAGGTATATTACTTTGGAACTTGCTTGAAAAGGGAGAAAAGGAATGGGGAAACTTGGCTGAGACTTCAGATTTCTGGTGACACAGATGGCACCTACGGACACCATCGACGGACCGCAGATGCACTTACGGTCCGTAGATCGCGTCAGAAATTTTCCGCAGAATTCATTTTTTTTAAAAAAAGACTAAGTGTTGACCTACGGTCCTGACTTACGGTCCGTAGATCAGGTTACCGACCGTAGGTCGTGACTGTAGATCGATGCCCCAAAAACCCAACTTCTGTCCCAATCGACGGTTGACCAGTACGGACCGTCAATCGATCTACGGTCCGTAGGTCGCGCCCGTCGATGGGAATCGACAGCCAAAGATTCTCTGCGAACTGATGGTGAATCAACTCCAAATGGTCATAACTCTTAGAATCATAATTCCCTCAACATACGATAGATTTCAACAACACAACCAACAACACCAACAACAACTAACAACTTCAACAACAACTAACAACTTCAACAACAATTCCAATCTTTTCTCAATTCATAAAATGAGCTTGGTGTGTGGGGGGAAAGGATCAACCCACACAAAGAACTCACATACCTTAGATAGGGATCACCCCTGATGAAAATCCACAACGATCTTGACTAAGCTCCTCTTCCTTCTCTTCTTCTTCTTCTCCTTCTTCTCTTCTTAAATCTCAAGAACCCTAACTCTTTCTCTTTCAAAAAGGGACAAAAATGATCCAAAGATCATCCTAATACAACAATATGAGCTCAAAATAAATAATTTGTGAAAGGACCAAAATGCCCTTAAATTTCCGGACGGATTTCCCTTCCAACTGCCCAAATTCTACAGGGCATAACTCCCTCATACAAACTCGGAATCGAGCAAACTCAGTGGCGTTGGAAAGATCGTTCCACGAGCTTCGCAACCATAACTGGAACTACTCCTAAATCATCCTGAGCTAGGAGTTACGACTACTCAAAGTTGGCCAAAAACTCATTTTTTTCCATACTTAACCAAATTTCCAGATTTTTAAATTTTTTCAAAAAAATGACTATTTCCGAATTTCAAGCTCCTTCAAAGCCACTTCAAATTGTCGGATGTTACAAGGCACAACCCCCTACCTCAATCACACCGCTCCAGTCCTAGATTGAGCACAACTAGGACTAACCACGACTATGATGGGCCAGCAAGGTCACACGCATCATCGCAAGGAGAATGACATGAAATAAGCCCTAAAGGGAGAAAAATATAACTACATGGCAATAAAACAAACTTAAAGAATCTAATTTCTATCCTAGTTTAAGGCCACCACAAATCAATCATAATAAGGATAAGCAAGATCATCTACACCAAAAGATAAGCCACAACCTAAATAAGGGTTCTAACACCTACAGTAATCCCAAGGCTACTACGGAACCAAGAAAGGATGGAACAAGACAAAAACTAAAAAAAGTGGAAAACACCATCCGTATTTACATAAAATCTATACTAGGCATTATCTAAGAAGCTCAATCAAGAAAGAAGACCCAAGCTTACCTTAAAGCAGAACACAAGCTCTTCGAATCCATCACATATGTCAACTATCCACATCTGAAATGCCTCTAAACAGCGTGTAACTATCGATCACAACGTCATTACAGAGGTTTTGACAATAAAATTGCAATAATTGTAAATGGACCCAACATGGAGTCAAAATGAAAATGTGGGACACACAATAGAAATTCTGAAATTGAATCCGTCAAAAGGTTCTAAATAACCCAGGGAACTTGTGGCTTGAAAACGGGCACAATTTGAGCTCGTAAATTGGCTAATATAGTCAATGCAAAAAAACACAAGAAAAAATCCATCAAAGGACTTTGGCAGCCATTTTCCTAAGAAGTATGAAGGTGGAAGTGTTTGCATAAGGAAGTTGTACAATGATGACTTTTCTCTTTTGTGCATCGAATTGTTCAATGATCGCGGATTGGGCGATGGTGATGAAATTCGGCTTTATTGGGATCCTAGATCTTTTAAGTATAATGTTCAAATTGCTTTCTTATGTTCGCTCTTACTGGAAAGGTCTAAGAATTTTGGACTAGAAACACCATCCTATCATAGTCTTTTGTTTAGTATTACTCTTTCATGTAATTTTAATAGTTTAAGACTTAATTATGAAATTCGAATTCTCGGAGTTCCGAAATTAGTCTGCCCAATTCCATTTTTGTACTTGTGTTTTTATTCCATATTATTATAGTGTTCTTTTATGTTCGTGTGATAGTTTAGTAGTTTTGATGTTCTTTGCCAACCTCACAGAAAATTCCTAGAAATAAGGACCTAACATGACCTAATTAAGGACCCCAATTCTTCCACAAACTCAATGGTAGAGGATTACCATTTAATCATAGGGCTGAATTAAGTTGATGGATTCTGTACAATAGAGTGCAATATAAGATATCTATAGAAAATACGAGTACAAAGTATTGGGGGCATGTTTGAATAGAGGAATGTGATTTCTAAAATGAACATAGATGTATTAACTTAACACAAAACTGATTTCGTAACAATATAAGGTCTAAACTCTTTCAATCATCTGACTAGAAGCTTTTGCATTATCACAAGAATAAGGCTACATTTATTCAAGTTTTTGTTGCAATTTTTTGACATAATCGAAGTTGCTCTCTGCTCAACTGTTTCTGAAGATCCTATCTAATAACTAGAGAAAAATAAAGATAGAAGAAGAGAGGCAACATGAGTTCGTGGACAACTACCTATTGGGAATGGCCTTTAAAGACATATGCATAACCCTTTGGACAACTACCGACATTTAGCATAAGCTGTCAACTAAAATGATGACAGTACCATATAATGTACTTCTTGAGCCATTTTTGCTGGCATTCTAAGTTTGGTTAGTTCACCCAACACATTCTCAAGGTGAACTCTAAACTTGCTCTTTTTAGTCTACAGTGTTTCGTAGCATAAGTTAAACTAACTGCAGTAGTCATATGACTCATATCTTTGAAGTCTAGGTAGAAATGAATATAAACCATCTTCTTCATCGAAAGAGACAATTTAAGAAATAAATCTGGTTTCCTCTCATCTTTTGTTAGTATACACATATATAGAAGGTTCATTAAAAAATTAATTATAGTTTTTATTGTCCTATGTAGTTAAATTTAAAATACAATTAATATCAGTAGTTGGAATCATCCTCAATACCCAGACAACTTCAACTCTTGAAATGTCAGTAGAGAAAAATAAATATCCATAATAGTATTAGAACATCACGAGTTAGTTCAGACATCAGTAGTAGTTTAGTCGTATTAGGATACAGCATTAGGTAGTTCAACAGATAACATTTACATATATTACTTTAGTTCAATTTGATTAAGAGTCTTATTATTTTCCTTGTTACTCTATTTAATACCTTGCTGTCTTCATTAATAAAATATACTCTTTGAGCAGATATTCAGTCTTTATGTGGTATCAGGGCTCTTCACTCTCTTAGAAGTATGATCCATTATTTCTTCTCCTCACGCAGATCAACAACAATGACTAATCACAATGGAAACAAAAATGGCAACAATACAAGAGTTATCAATGCTTATAACACGACGGGTACCAACATTATCATTCAATTCAATCCTCTGTCCCAGTTACCCATCAAACTAAGCGGTAGTAACAATTTCGCAACCTGTAAAGCCTAACTTTCCATCATTATGTATGTCAACAACCTATTTGGCCATCTCAATGGAATCTTTATGGCCCCAGTCGAATGATTACCCTCAGCATGAATATATCTCTTAATTCTTCCTTACTAACTTGTTTCCGGTAGGACTAACTCATCCATAATGGTCTCATGGCTTTTGTCAAACCCACTATTGCCTATATTGTTGCTGGCGCTAACGCAGCTAAATCAGCTTATGATGCTTCGCATACCACTTATGCGAACAGAACTCAAACCCGATTCATCCGTTTGAGTGATTAACTTGTCATGTCACTAAGGACTCTCATTTCATCACTGAATATCTTCAGTCTGTTCGGTACCTTTCGGATGATTTAGACACTGTTAGTGCTCATATGTCCAATTATGAACTGATCGTCAAAATACTCAGTGGTCTAGTTCTGAATTTCGTGAGATCTCTGCTTCTATTCCTGCACGTGATACAACTATCGCCTATGAGGAACTAATTGAAAATCTACTAGACTATGAGCTCTTCCTTCGGCATGAGGATGCTAATAAACTTCCTAGTACGATCACTGTCTGTTGTATTTGCTACTCCCACCAAATTCAACTCTAATAATCGTAACAATAGTAGATAGACTAACAACTCTCATCAATGGAGCTATAATTCAGGTCCAGACACTCCACCATAGTAACATTCCATTTCAAATCCAAACGATGTTACCCGATGTCAACTATGTAACAAATTGGTCACACTGCCAATGATTGTAGCTCGAAGTCTCACAATCACTTTACAGCCAAAGCAAACTATGTCGTTATGTAACACCTTGGATTCGAGAAAGGCCTAAATGGGGTAATGGGGAAGAACTCACATACCAGCACCTGGACCATAGACCCTCCACAGAGCCCTAGATGGGCTGTGAAGGGGACCGTGGTCCGTGACAAGTTCCCCAGGAAATGCTAAGCAAGGACCCTTCCAACGAGAGCCTTACAGTCTTGTGGGGAGGCGGACGGGTTGTAATAACGCCCGTGTGGTGGAGGCAGAACCTACACTAAAGCAAGCCTCCCTCCACGACCCTCTAGATGGGCCCTGAAGAGGCAAACGACCCGTTAAGGTGGTCGTGAATGGGCAAGGTAGAATGGGGGCTCTCCCTAGGCCACTGGTCAAAGACCACGGCTGCCACAATGGCTCATTTGAGGTCCTTGACGACTCATGAAGGCCATCGTTCGGTGATTTCGTCAGCTTTAAATCTAAGGCTTTTGGGTATTTTCCTAATTATTCTATCCTAACACTGTGTCATTTTACCCTTACCTAGAAGTCCTATATAAGTGTTTTAACCCCAAATTTCCCCAATTGAAATAATTCTCTCAATTTCCTAAAAGAAAAACAAGTCTTTCTCTCCAAATTATTTCTCTCTCTAGAAGGATTGAAAAAGAAGGAGTCAACCAAGGGTATCAAGTCAAGCATTCAATTCCACCATTGTAGGTAAGCTCTTAACATTGATGTATGATAGTTTTCATCCATAGAGCCATTTCCTCCATGGAGTTCCCAAATCCTCCAATTTACAAAGTTAGAATTCCCCAATTGAGTTAGGGTTTCTTCCATGGCATGGGTTTCTTTAAATATTGATTTTTTTGATTATTTTATGGTATATCAAGCATGAATTGAGATAATTATATGATTTTATGATGAATCCCCATGAACCCATGTTTTCTAAATATTGATGATTGAAAGTGAGTTCTGAACCATGAAAGGTTAATTATTGAATTCCGCATGTTCTTATGGAATTTATGAGATATGATGTAGTTGCTTTAAGAGTAAAAGCATATATTTTGTTGTTGTGGTTGATTGATGTGAAAGGATTGCTCATATAACTACCTCATACATGAATGTGAAGGGTTTTCTCACATAAAAGAATTATAAGGTTGAAAGATCTTCCCACCTAAAATTAATCAAGGTTAAGGAACTATTCTAAGAAAAAGTCAAGCGGCGATTACCCATGACCTCTAATGAAAGACAAGAGGCGATTAACCATGTCACATGGTGTAAGGACAAGAGGCGATTACCCAAATCCCTTACAAAATATGAATAAGAATAATAAATATTTTGTGGGAGTTATACTTAGCACTGAGTGAAGCAGAGGCGATAACCAATTTCCCATAAACTATGTGCCAACATAGGATTGCGTAGATATACATTAGCTAATGGATCCACATAAGCCAGAAAGTTCATAGTCATACCTTGTCAAGTAGGACACCACTTTTGGGTGTGGGAGACACCAGATTCCATGTTAATAGCTCACATGGTCTTACATGTTAGTTAACGGTAATTCTCCCACATTACTGAATCATGGTTACTTCAAGAAGTTTGTCATAGGTCTTTAAGATGACGTTTATTTGCATTGACCAAATTTTTTGACTTTTGTCTTCTAAACACCTTTATATATGTCATGTTTTAGCTTGGTAATTGCATCACATGAAAATATCTCCTTTTAAAGCATGTTTTCAAATATTTTATGCATGACTATCATACTGGGCACATGTTTGTACTAACACATACTCTTTCCTACATTTCCCCAAATGTAGTATCCGATCTTAAAGAATCACACTTATGTGGCTAGGGATCTCATATAGAAGATTTAAGATTGGTGAGTCCTCATAGTCCTAGGACCGAGCTTTGGTTTCCCTTTTGTCTTAACTTCCCGAGCTTTGGTTTCCCTTTTGTCTTAACTTTTAGATTTCAATCTTGATGTACAAGCTACGTCCCGATCAATCATATGTACTAGATGGTTTTGAGATGGTGCTTACACTTATGCTTTACTCTATAAAACTCTTACATACAGAAATTGTCTTTTAAATCATTTTATTCTATTGTCTTGTATGATGAATGCTAAGTAACTTGTATGGGGACTCTTGGGGTCTTATACGCCATGTTACGCTAGGGGCTATCTTGGGTCGTGACAAACTTGGTAATCTGAGAACAAGGTTTATACAGGTCTTAGGAAGTTTCATAAGCCACGTCGAGTAGAGTCTGGTTCATGAGTGTGAAGCACGCCACCTTTATGAATGAAAGGCTACAAGATGTTAGGAAACTCCACTTGTTTAATTACTCTAAAGTCGTGCGATAGAATTTAACTATATAATGTCTCTCTCCAAATCCTTATCTGATGCACAAAGGGATATGGCACGCCCCGAGGCTACCCCCTGACGTAAAAATGGGACCTAGGATAACGAGTGACCCCAAGCTAATTCTGAAGCTGGCATATCATAAACATACTAAAACAACTGAATAAAGAGATACTATGCTGAAGCTAAAACAAAAGATAACTGAAAAATGGGGAATACCCAATCGTTATCTGAATATACATAAAACTACTAAGAGTTCAACGATATAGAACATTCCCTCAAATCTAAAGTTGAATCTAATACTATGTCTGAAAAGCCTCTACTAACTAGATTTGCTGGGACATGACCCCAGCTAACTCTAGCAAAATTGAAAACTCAAATAAAAGGCAGAATATGAAAGACATGTCTATTGTTCTTGGAGTATGATGACTCATTACTGAAACAGCTGAATACAGATCAGGAACCGATCTATGCGTGATCTGGATGTTGAACACCTGAACATACATCATGAAAGGATGCAGCGTAGAGTATGCGTCAGTACTTGGAATGTACTGAGCATGCATGATATAGATAATAGTTGAACAAAGTATAAAAGCTGAAAAACATAACTCAGCAATGACATAATCTAAACAGAAACGTAGATACTGAAATATAACTGAAAACTGATTTAAATGCAATGACCAAGTACTAATCATGAAATTAACATGCTAAGACTCAATACTAAAGTATAACTGAAAATCCGGTTAAATGCACCAGATTTTGACTGTGGGAGCTACTATTAACCGACATAAAACCATGTGAGCTAAACGTGGAGTTAGATGTATACGTCACACCATGAGGATCCAATATACCTTTCCAGGGGTATAAAGGCATGATTGACGTGATCACTCAATCTGATGCCCAACATAGGGAAATTATAAACCTATAGGGGCACATAGTTCTTGGACTATTAGCGTACGCTGAACCCTTGTCCAACTCGGTGCTAAGCGTACTCCCAACTGGAAATGTGTATGACACAACATAACTGAAATATTTGATAGCTCAATATTCTGACAGGCAAATATGAGAATGCACCATTTAGGTAAAGACAATGAAACATTCGAAATTGGAGCATGTATATCTGTTTAACTGACCTAGCAAATGTAATTCATGAACTAAGAGAATCTACAAAACTAGGGTTCTGAGTTTCATGCAAGGAACTAAGCAACGATTTCATGAAAACATGATAATCTGATTTAGTATACTATAAATGCTAAATAACAACCAATATCTAAGCTTTTAGAAACCCTAGTCTAAGCAATATTTAACAAATCATGAATCTGACTGAATTCTACGAACCTAGTGGATGAAAGGAACCCACTAATGAAATCCCACATACCTGGTGAGGAAGTTTACACAGAAATCTTTTGATTTTGGGGTTGGAACTGAAGAAAACCTGATGCGTGTTCTTAAGGGTTGATTGACTCTTCCTCCTCTTTCTCGCTCTATGTTTTGGTGAATTTTGGAGAATAATGGTTTTGGTTATCTTCTGACTAGGTTATTAGGCTTAAACTGAGTAAAACGATGTAGTTTAGGTGTCCAACGCATAGGGGAAAAGACTAACACGACCCCAACTTAAAATCTGACGGGGGCCTTCCATGGTCTGTTGGCCAGTGACTACTGAATCTGGGGAAGGCCATTTAAGAGAACTTAGATGGGTAAAACAACGGAAAAATGGTGGGGGCAAGCGACCCTGGCGCACCGTTGGCGTGGGGCGCCATCCCCTAAACTTCAGAGACTCCTTCATGGCACACTGTTGGGGCACCTTACTAGTCCCTCTGGCGCATATGGGGCGCGCCGCCCCAGCCCTTCCCTAGAACTTCCTGATGAATCTTCTTTCTCGTTTTCTGACCCTAATTCATTTAGAATCGATTTCTTTTCTGAATTTTTCCATATATTTAATTACCCAATACAAGTGTACGATAATCTACTTAAAAAAAACTGCTAAACTCAATACGATTATCTCAAGAACTCATCCAAATCCCAGCAATCAATATTATGAAAGGAATTTCAAGAAAACTCATCAAGAACTCAAATCCTTCAACTTTGAGAACAAAATTGCATCAAAATATCATGATTGGCAGGTGGGTGAACGAACCCAAACTATGAGAACTCACATACCTCATAGGGATCAAACCCTTGGCGAAACAACCCTCGATCAGCAAGAAATCTCGATGAATGCTCTGAATCCTTTACTCCTTTCTCCTCTTTTTTCTTCTTGAACTTTCTTCTAAAATCCTAAGTGTATTTTGGGATAATGAGAACTAACCCAAATCAGATTTGACCCCAAAATATTACAAATTTCGTTTTAATCTAATGGGGAAAGCAAAAGACCAAAATACCCCTAACTAATTTGGGTAACTTTCCTTAACAGGACATGCTAACTTTGAACGGGTATATATCCCTCATACGACCTCAAAATTTAGCAAACTTAGTGGCGTTGGAAAGAAGATACAAATACCTTTCATTTTTATTTTATGGGTCACCTAACTTATCTTGTATAGAAAGTTATGGTCGTTTGAAGTTTAACCAAATCTCATAACTAAGCATAACTTGCAAACTTTTAGATTTTTTCTATTTCCAAATTACTTCTTTCTACATTTAGCTCTTTCAAATACCGAGGTTTTACACATTCATTGCACAAGAATCAGAGCAAGCTACTGAAGATAGCCTTGTGGAAGGACTGAAAAACCTATCCATTGAAAAAGTTGAATGCAATATAATTTTAGAAGATTGCACCGAGGCCCCGACTATATGGAATGTTATGTCTTGAGATGCTTTGAAAAATTGGACTTGTAACCCATCCCCGGTTCTCTGGGAATTTGGTAGTTGATTGTATTAGAATTAACAGAACAACATGATTTAAGATTGAGGCCTGAATTGTGTTTATGAATTTGATATGTTTGGCCTCCATCTTTTGAAAGCTTAAAGGACAAATCTAAATTATATTTTTCTGATGTAAATTTCAAAATTTGTCCTTAATTTTTTTTCTTTTTTTCTTTTCTCTTTCAGCAAGCAAACCAATAAATCTACCAATCCTAAGAATGTGACGTGTAATGAAAAAGTGAACAAATCCCGAATAGTGAACAAACTTTTTTCGGAATATGATGAAATTGTGCAGTTCGAAGAGTTTACTAAGGATTTTGAACATTTTGAGAAGAAAGAATAGACAAATTTGGATGGAACTGTGATGATAAATTTGGGAGATTCAGAATTAGTGAGGGAAGCAAGAATTAGTGTCTATTTGAATGTGTCCCAAAAAAAAAGGACTTATTTATCTTTTGAGATATTATATGAATTTGTTCGCACAGTCTTATGATCATATGTCGAGCCTAAGCACGAACATTGTTTCTATCACGCCACGAGCCTACACCCTAGACGCCACTAGCACTCAAGAACCATTTCTGGCCCCAAGCGAACCCTTTAGCGTGGCTCAACTCTTAGCAGAAGACTTACTTAACATAAAATAATCTCAAAACATAAACTCATGTAATAAACTCAGAATATAACAGAATATTCAACTATCCAGAATAGAAAACTCAAGTCTAGAACATTAACATTTGAAAATGAAAAAACTCATGAACTACCATCTATCTATCTATGAAGCCTGTAATACTATGAGGGATATCGGAACAAAACCCCAGATCATCCTAACAAACTGAAATAACTGAATATAAATAAGGGATCATCCGAAATCAAAGAGGCTCACAAAAAAACTTTGGAACTCAACTGGATCAATTAAGTGCCGGTTGATGATCCTGGTTACCTATATCTGCATCATGAAAGATGCGGGTCAAATGATGTCAGTACATGGAATGTACGAGCATGCGAGGGGAAATCTAGAACATGACATAAGCTTGAACTGGAACTGAAGAAACAACTTACCTCGTATTAACTCAACTCAACCTCAACTCAATTCAATATAAAGAAATAACAATAATGCAATATAAAGAGAAGCTTTGAAAATAGTAAATAACAACTGAGTGTATTGGAAAATATAATATAAACTCTGTTTGTATGCAAAAATACAAAGTAAACTATGTTTGGGAGATTCTCTAATCGACAACCATCACTATGAGCTATGTGATGATACAACGTCTTGCCCACGCTGCCAGAACTATCCTATACCTTGCCGGCCTCAACTAAGTGGATCCACTAGTCTATGCTTAAAAGCAATAAGGAATCATCTAAAAAGGTTGACCTTTTCTACCCACGTTGGATACATGGTTTATGGGAGCTGTGAGTTGTTAGAACTCTCTCCCATATCGGTGCTCAATACTACTCCCAAAATTTAACTTAGCTCATATGTTTTAAAGAAAACATTTTCTCTTCTTCAACATTAAGATTATTGCTCAAAATATTTTTCTTAAAAGATATAGTACTCAAAATTGCTCATAAGCTCATTTGGAAATCGGTGTTTCCTGTCATCTTAAATGTCAAAACATTTACTCTTAGGAATACTAAATTCCCATATATCTTTTTTAAGAAAATGAACTCAACTCTACTCTTCCTCAACTCAGTGCTCAAGTCTTTAAAACAAGTTTCGAAACAATTTGTAAAAGACTTCTTAAAGTGACGCGAAGAACTCTCAAGACTTAACTCTCAACTCTACCTTGAATTTGAATTATGGATTCAAGGGTTATGATTCACATTATGAATGATTTCTAGATGTTTAGAAGTAGTTTAGAGTAGTTAGAATCAATAGGGAGTGAAGGTATACTTTAAGTGAACTTAGACAGGTAAAACAACGGAAAAAGGTTTAGGGGCAGGCAACCCTAGCACACTGCAGGGCGCCGCCCCAGCCCCTCCCCAGGCAATTTCCGATGAATTTTATCTCTCGTTTTCAGACCCTAAATCACTTTTAATCGATTGATTTCCTCAAGTTTTCCTTAGATTCAATTACCCAATACAAGTACATAAGAATCTAATTAAAAAAACTCTTAAACTCAATACAATTATCTCAAGAACTCATCAAAATCCTAACAATCAAGTTTACGAAACAAATTTCAAGAAGACTCATCAATAACTCAAATCCTTCAACTTTTAGAACGAATTGCATCAAAATAGCATGTTTGTCTTGTGGGTGAACAAACCCAACACTATGAGAACTCACATACCTCTTAGGGATCAAACCCTTGGCGAAACTATCCTCGAATCGCAAGAAAACTTGATGAACACTTCGAATCATTTCCTCCTTTCTCCTCTTTTTCTCTTCTTGAACTCTCTTCTAAATCCCTAAGAGTAATTAGGATTTGTAAAACTGACGCAAAACAGATTTGACCCTAAAATAATACTAAAAATCATTTTAATCTGATTGGGTAAGGAAAATACCAAAATACCCCTCACATTTCGGGTAATTTTCCTTAGTTGGATAGTCTGACTTCAAACGGGAATATCTCCCTCATACGAGCACAAACATTAGCAAAATTGGCGGCGTTGGAAAGAGGATTCCAAGAAATTTCAGTTGATATCTTATGGGCCACCTAACTAATCATGTACGAAAAGTTATGGTCGTTTGAAGCTGAACCAAAACTCACGACTTAAGCATAACTTGTAAAATTTCAAATTTGTCTCTTTCCAAATTAGTTCTTTCTAAATTTAGCTCTTCCAAATACCGAGGTGTTACAATTTCACATAGGTTGCCAGTTGATCCCTCAAGCCCTCTAGTAAAGCAAAAGCCAAGAAAGATCAACCTTGATTTGAGCATAAAAGTGAAGGAAGATGTATCCAAGAAATTTGAGGCCAACATCATCCGAGTCACCAAGTATCCCACATGGTTGGCTAACATAGTACCAGTGCCAAAGAAAGATGGGAAAATCAGAGTATCGTGGATTATCGAGATCTCAACAAGGCTAGCCCAAAGGATGATTTCCCACTTTCCAAACATTCACATACTTATTGATAATTGTGCAAAACATGAGTTGCAGTCATTTGTTGATTGCTTTGCAGGATATCATCAAATTTTGATGGATGAAGGATACACATTGAAAGCAACATTCATCACACCTTGGGGAGTATATTCTTTTCAGGTTATGAATTTTGGACTGAAGATTGTAGGGGCAACTTACATGAGAGCTATGACTACCATATTGCATGACATGATCCATAAGGATTTTGACGCTTATATGGATGATGTCATTATCAAGTAACGGAAGAGCTCAGATCATTTCAAAAATTTGAGGAAGTTCGTTGACATATTAAGGTGATATAATCTAAAATTGAATCTTGCAAAGTGTGCCTTTGGTGTTAATGCCAGAAGTTGTTGGGCTTCATTCTGAGCAGAAAAGGGATAGAATTAGATCCTTCTTATATAAAAGCTATTTAATACTTACCTCCTCCAAAGAGTTGAAAGGATGTAATGAGTTTTCTTGGTCGTCTCAATTACATCAGTCAATTTATTGCACAATCAACTATAATTTGTGAGTCAATCTTCAAGTTGCTGAAGAAAGATGATGCTACCAAATGGACAGAGGATTGTCATCAAGATTTTGATAGAATCAAGGAGTATTTATCTAGTTTACTGGTCTTAGTGCCCCCAGAATCAAAAAGACAATTGTTGTTGTATTTGTCGATGTCTGACAGTGCATTTGGATGTGTGTTGGGCCAACATGATGATACTGGAAAAAAGAAGCAAGCAATATATTACTTGAGCAAAAAGTTCATCCCTTATGAAGCTTGGTATACTTTATTAGAGAGCAATTGTTGTGCTTTGACTTGAGTTACAAAAAAGTTAATACATTACTTATGTGCATATACCACTTTTCTCATCTCAAGAATAGATCCGCTGAAGTAGATATTTCTGAAGCCTATGCCTACTCGGAGGTTGGCGAAGTCACAAATTCTGCTATCTGAAATTGATATTTTTTATGTCACTCAAAAGGCCATCAAAGGACAGGCGCTAGTCGATCACCTCACAGAAAACCTTGTGGATGAAGAGTACAAGCCTCTTAAAACTTAATTCCCTAATGAATAGTTTTATGTTTATTGTAGAGGATATTTCAAAAGAATATCTCGGGTAGAGAATGTATCTTGATGGTGCTGCAAACTCTAAAGGAGTCGGTACTGATTTCAGAATCAAGTCAACATTATTCTATATCAACGAAGTTCATATTCCTATGCACCGATAATATGGCAAAGTACGTGGCTTGTGTTCTTGGACTCAGAATGGTTGTTGATATGAACATACAAGAATTTTTTGTTATAGGTGATTTAGACTTAGTGATTCATCAGGTTCAAAGAGAATGGAGCACCAAGAATGTGAAGATACTCCCACATCAGTTGAGCGTAAAAGATTTGTGTAAGAAATTTGTAAAGGTAGAATTCAAGCATATTCCTCAAGCTCAAACCAAATTTGCAGATGCTTTGGCAACCCTGGTTTCTATGATTCAATATCTAGAAAAAAATTACGTAGATCCAATCAAGGTTAATGTGCAGGATCAACCAGCCTATTATTTCCATGTAGATGAAGAAATGGACGGAGAGCCTTGGTACTATGAAATTAGAGGTATCTCGAAGAAGGAGACTATTCGGAAGGCATAACAAATATTCAAAAGAGGACACTTTGAAGACTCGCAAATCACTTTTTCTAAGTGGAGAGATCCTTTATAGGAGGAATCCAGATTTGGGATTATTAATATGTGTTAACTCTCAAGAGGCAATCAAGTTGATCAAAGAAATACATGGGGGTACATGTGAGCCGCACATGAATGGTTTTACATCAGCAAAAAATATTCTACGAGCTAGATATTTCTGGATGACCATGGAAACAAATTACATTCTTTTTGTGAGAAAGTGTCATTAATGTCAGAATCATGGGGATTTGATTCGGGTTCCACCAAATGAGCTAAATGTGATGAGTTCTCCTTGGTCGTTTGCTGCTTGGGACATGGATGTCATTGGTCCTATTGAGCCAACCACATCAAATGGACACAGGTTCATTCTGGTAGCTTTTAATTACTTCACAAAATGGGTAGAAAATATCTTCATACAAGTTTGTGACAAAGAAGATGGTGGTAGATTTGTTCGTAATAACATTAGTTGTCGTTTTGGAATTCTTGAGTCAGTTATTGCAGATAATGGAGTTAATCTCAATAGAGGCTTAATGCATGACATATGTGAGAAGTTCAAAATTATTTACTGAAACTCCACTCCTTATTGACCTCAGATGAATGGATTAGTTGAGGCAGTCAACTAAAATATCAAGAGGATATTACAGAAGATGATTAATAACTACAAACATTGGCATGAAAATTTTCCATTTTCCCTTGTTGGCAACTGCACCACAATTAGTACTTCAAATTGGGCAACACCTCATCTTTTGGTTTATGGAATGGAAAAAGTGTTACCAATGAAAGTTTAGATAATGGACACAAATTGGTATGAACAATTGGTGCTCATTGATGAAAAGAGAATTAAAGCAGTTCGTCATGGGCAATTTTATCAGCACATGACAGTCAAAGCTTTCAACAAGAAAGTAAGATTGAGACTGTTTGAACTGGGACAATTGGTGTTGAAGCGAATATTCCCACACCAAGATGAATCCAAGGTAGTGTTTGCATCTAACTTGCAAGGACCTTACATGGTTCACCTAGTACTGATTGGGGGAGCTTTGATTCTAACATAAATGGATGATAAGATATGGTCGAAAGCCATCAATGCAGATGCGGTTAAGAGATACTACATCTAAAAGTTTCTATTTCATTTTCATGTAATATTTCTTGTCATGTATTGAAAACTATAATTTACCTGATTCCCTTGGCGGGATACGTAGGAAATCCACATCGAGTTTGGTATCTTAGTAGGATTTTTTCTAAATCTCTTTATCTGTAATATGAACTACTCTTTGCTTCATACATGTGAGGGGATACGTAGGTGGCCAATGCCACCTACGTTGGCTTCAGTCATATTATTAGAAAATTTTCAATTCTCCGTCTATGTAACAAACTATGTATGGCCTGATTTCGTTTGGATACGTAGACAACCCAAGGAGGGTTCGGCCCATTTATTTCAATTCTTAAGTGTATCCGTTGTATTTTGCTTGGCTTAATTCTTTTGGTTGGATAGTAGGAAGCTTATAGAAGGTTCCATCTTATCGTGAAATAATGACAACATATCTCTTTCGCCAAAACTGGGAAAATTTTTAAGGGCGTCATTACAAGAAGAGTGAACTCAGCCGGCACAAGAAAGACTTCAGATAAAGGATGTTCGCTTCGTTTCATGACATGTCACAATCTAAAGTTTGACATAAATTCATTATTTTCTATATATATGTATATATATTTTTCATCTTATTTTTTAAATATGATTTTTTATCAAATATTTCTTTGTTATTTATTAACCAACATTTAGAATAGACGGAGTTTACGAGTTCAAACAAAGCTATAAGAAAGAAGAATGAAGAGCCAGACCTATACGTCGAAGTGGTTTGAATTACTTATAAATTTATGATTTGGGAAACTTATAAGTGAAGCTTTACAAAATTTTCAAATATATTGATGCAATTTTTTTTAAAACACATTGCATATGATATTGCTCTACATAAATGTTCTTTAAAGCACTGAACAAGTGCATTCAAATAGTTTCAAACGCACTGGAAAAATGCTTTCAGATATTTTCAAATGCACCGCATGAATATATGCTTTCCAATGTTTTGCACAAATGCTTTCAAATGCACTACACAAAATGCTTTCAAATATTTTAAATGCATTCCACATGGGTTTCAATAGCTTTCAATTGCTTTCTAATGCCTTGCACAAATTCTTTAAAACCATTATACAATTGCTTTTAGTTAACTTTACTGATGCTTTTAAACACAGTAATACACCGCACACATGTTTTGAAAGAATGCATTGCTTTCAAAGACTTCCTTTTCATAAATCACTAGGTTTGAATAGTTTCATTCTTATAAATCATCCGGCTAAGAGCCGAATATCCATAATTTTTTTCTATTAAGGCCTCATATTTCATTAATTATCGTTGAAAAGCACCATTCTCATGAATCATCAGCCTTTAACCCTTTTTCCATAAACTTTGTATGATTTTATCTCATTAAATCATTTCGGTTTGCAAAGCTGCATTTTTGTAAATTCACACTTATGAGGTGTTATTTCCATGTGTTTATTGCACCTTACACTATATTTAAAACTAGTAAAATTACTCGCGCCTCATGCGAGAATTTAATATCACAGAATTTATAAAATAATACGTAAAATCTATCATTCATTAAAACTAAAACATTAGATTATCTTACATACAAGATTACGTAGTAGAGAACATTAATAATGTAAAGAAAATGAAAATTATAACATCTTATCATTTATCCTTAATAACATAAGGATAAATTGATGACTTAAAAATACATACCAGGATATATAACAGTAAAATGAAACATAAAGAAAAAAATTGAGCTCACTGAATGCACAGTGTCCCCTTAAGGAAATTATTCCCCTCTAGTACCCCGAGGTTTAAAGGAATAGATTCTCTCAGGATATAACGATTTTATTCACTAGTGTATTGATAACAGGAGCAAAGTACACGAATATTTAATTGTGCAAAAGAAGAAGAAGAAGAAGTTCAGAATTTTCTTTGTTTTAAAATGAGAGAAAATCCCTCTATTTATAAACAACAAAGACTAGTGTGAACAAATATTTATTGTGTCTTATCGGAAATGACACAACTATTTGGAAAAGTTGCAACCCTTAGGAAAGATGACTACCTTTTATAAAAGGCACAATTTTTCATAAAAGTCTTAACTCTTCATTAAAGTCACGAATTTTCATAAAAGTCACAGCTTTTCATAAAAGTCACAAATTTTCATAAAAGTCTCAACTTTTCATAAAAATCAGATTTTTTCATGAAAGGGGAAGACTTGTTTTGGGAATAAATAAATTAAAAGGGAATCCAGGTTTTTGGTGGCACCACGTAGGCGAGCCTAGGGTTCTGTTTTATATATATACTAGTAAAATTACCCGCGCGAAGTGCGGGAATTTAATATCACGAAATTTATAAAATAATATTTAAAAATCTATCCGTCATTAAAACTAAAACACTATATTATTTTGCATACAAGATTACGTAGTAAGAAACATTAATAATATAAAGGAAAATGAAAATTATTATACCTTATCGTATATCCTTAATAACATAAGCATAAATTATGACTCTAAAAATACATACTAGGATCTGTAACATATGCAATGGTGTCAGTGAGGCACTCAACAGGAGAAAAGTACAAAAATATTTAATTGTGAAGAAGAAGAAGAGGTTCAAAGTTTTCGTTGTTTTAAAATGAGAGGAAATCCCACTATTTATAGACAACAAAGGGTAGTGTGAGCAAACATTTATTGTGTCTTATCGGAAAGGTTACAACTTTTTGGTAAAGTTGCAACCCTTTGAAAATGTCACAACCTTTCATAAAATTCACAACTTTTCATAAAACTCGCAACTCTTCGTTAAAGTCGCAACTTTTCATAAGAGTCACAACTTTTCAACAAAGTCACAAGTCTTCATTGAAATCGCAATTTTTCATAAAAGTTGCAACTTTTCATAAATGTCACAATTTTTCATGAAAGGAGAAGACTAGTTTTGTAAATAAATAAATTAAAAGAGAATTCTTGTTTGGGGTGGTGCCATGTAGGCGGGCCTAAGGTTCTCTTTTATGTATATATATACATATATATATATATATATATATATATATATATATATATATTATTTACAAATTGTCTTGTCAAGTTGGAGTTCTGCAAGAGCTTTAGCACAACTTGGAACTATTTAAAAGCAGTGAACTGGAAAAATTTGTTGGATAATCAAACTCACCAACAAAGGTCAAGGGTCTACCTCGAACTTCACTCTCAAATACTCTCCTCATTCATAATACCCAGTAAAATCATAATTCAACACTGGGGAAAATTTTGTAAGCTCGCGTCTGCCTTATTTTCAAAATCCTCTATGCCTCATAATTTATCTAGTGCCCTTGTCTTTTCTTGCCTTCAAGGCCGCATTTGTGGGTCGGGACAAAACTGGCTATTACATCAACTTTCTTTGTCCAAAAAATCTTACATCGTCTCTGGTCAAAGAGGGACAAGCTCTTGACACCCAATTTTGACCCTCATTTTCTTTAATTCACTATTTTTGAGCTTTTAAATTATTATCATATCAAAATGATTTTTTAAAATTATATGTTTTATTGTTATCTCTTTTTCTTAAATAATGGGTTTACGATCACCTTACTTCTAGTTTCATACTGATTTAGATATAATTTGTATCTATATTTTATATTAGTGTAAAGTCGTAATATTGATATTTTCATTTTTATAATTTTTTAATTGTCATCTTATAATATATCGTATTAGTTATTAAGTTAGAAGCCCAAATATTTAAAAGAAGGAATTGACACATATATACTACTCTTAGATTAAATTGACATGTTTTAGCCAAATAAATATTAAGTAAATCAAAGCCTAAAAAGAATTGGCATGTAATAGCACATACGTCTATTTTGCATAAAAATAGGAAAGAAATATATATTAACACTCTTCGTCTTCTTGAAATTATTTTTATTTAAAATATTAAAAATATTTTTACCCCGTCTCTCTCTTCTAACTTCCAACCATAAATTATTTTTATTTAAACTATTAAAAACATTTGTTATCATCTCTCTCCTCAAACTTCCAACCATTTCTCCTTAAAACTGATAAAAGGTTTATTTAGAATTATAAATCTCCTAAAATGAGCCAAAGTATTTAATTTTGATTATTCTTCTTTAAAAGGATGCTCTAACGAGTCTCTACTATCAATAAATTATTTTTCTCAATTGTTTGCTAGAAATTACGGTAAGAATCTCAAGCTATATTTATATTAAATATATAAACTATAATATACATCTTTTAGTGAATAAATAACTATAGATTTGTTCGTGTATTCGGTTAAATATATTTGATCAAATATATGTTTGCACTATAATATATACATAATTTATTTTCATATTTTGCTGTGTATCCACTCGCATAATTTATACTTAGTATTACACATCCAAGATATATTTAGATATACATCTTGTATGTGGTGAACATTGAAATCTACTGCAAATAAGTATGTACTCAATTGAATAGATGTGATTAAGTTTATATTTAATTAGTATACATTCACACTATAATGTATACATTACATACATTTTGATTGTATACATTATTAGTATACATAAGTATAATTTGTAGATATTGATGTGTATAGATATATTACCTTTCATAAAATATTTCAATAAATAAAGTATACATACTTTCATCTGCATACACATAATAACAATTGTTTATACATTTAGTTTGAAGACGTATACATTAGACAGTTATAGAATTCTGCCTCAGTGTATACGAATTCGAATTTCACATTAAATAAGAATCAAATGCTTCTTCGTTTTGAATATAAGGTGTGTTTGCATGTGTTGAAATCAATGTTGTCAATAGAACATTTTTAAAATGGAAATTATTATGCATTAGTACCTACAATTGACGATTTCAAAACTCATCTTCCATTTTCAGTTCACCCATTTCCTCCAAGTATTTCACACTGTCGTCAAAATTGTCATCACTCTCAACATATATTCATCACTTTCTACATTTCTCTTTTGAGAACAAACAATTCTTACTAATTAAAATATAATATAAAACACAAAAAGTTCATTAAAAAAATCTTGCATCCAACTAGAAGATAAAGAATGTAAACAACCTTATTTATTTTTCTAAAAATACACAGACAATCAATATCAAAAATGATTTGGTGTTATTTGAGTTAGGTAGTAAAGAGTTATTGTTGTAAGTAATCTCTACTAGAGACATTTTAGAGAAGAAGATAGAAATTCTAAATCTTGAAAGAGGGAGAAAAAAGGGAATAAAGAGAAAAAGAGGTGGAACTACATGTTTTTTATATACAAAATATTGTTCCCTATTTTTATTCAACTGTTTTGAATTTGATGATACAAATAACAAGGATAGTGAAAAAAAACTAACGTGTCTAGAAATAGAGAGAGAAAATTAGGATAAAAAATTTATTTTTAAGAAAAATAAATATGGCTATTTAATTCCAAATACATAAAGTTGCAATATTAATTGCCAATTAAATCAATAAGCTATCATGATGTGTCATTTTTACAAGGAAAGACCAAAACAAATTCAGCCCAAAGATGACAAATCTTCATCCCAAATTAAAATTCACCCAACAATGGCCCAAGAAGAAGCCCATTTCAGCAAGCCATTCTTACACTCCTTTCTCCACGTAAGCGCCACACAAACAGCCACATTGGTGCCACTTAAGGCGCCAACGTTCCAAAGCACACACCTACCACATTCTCCTCACATGTCTTCCATGACTAACACACACCCTGCCACTTGTCTCCCTTTTATTGGTTGGTCAATTAAAATTAAAAACCCTAGGATCCCAAAATAATTTATTTACTTCCTTTTTGGTGTCATCGGACACCTCTCTCTCCCTCTCTCTCTCTCTTTTTCAGCAAGAAGAGTCATTTTGGCTTTATCTCCATTTTTGACAAAGCTTTGACCCTGGCCCCTCACAGTTCAGATTTGGCTCGGACGTTTTAGAGAAAATTTCATCTCCCCATGGCGTGCAACATAAGATCTTCTACTACTTTCATATTTAAAAAAACATATCAAATCCTTGCGCTTTAATCGAGACTCACTATTTTGGTTATTAGGGTAAATTTTTTCGGAAAGCTTTCTGCCATGGGATGTTGTCTGAAGTTCAAAGGAGTCTTGTGACTCGATTTGGAAATCGAAATCCCACCCAAAAGAAATCTATTGAACCTTTTATAAATATCAGCCTTTGGTATTCACTAAAGGACATGTTTTTCGGGGAATCCATTTTCAGCTGTCAATACATAACCAAGAACTGACCAAAAAACCTTTCTTAGTCTCTGAAATATCTACCTTTTTCATCTCTTTGTTGTCTTTGGATTCTTGTGAATGGTTTAGTTTTAAGTAGTACGAGTTCGAGTCTAGATCGGTGATCAAGAGGACTCCAGTTCGCTGCCCCACAACAGGTGATACTCGCTTCCTTTTCCTTTCTTTTCCTCTATTTTTATGATACTAATGTATGTTCTGAGAATATTTTTTTTATCAAGAGTAATTCTTGTCTAGTTTAGCTTTAATGAAGTGATGTATTTTGGCTAAGTTTGAGGTTCGCGGAAATATGAATTTATGTTTCTTTCACATTTTAGCCCTCTTGAATAAAAGAATGATTCAGTTTTTACAATAGGTTATTCATATGGGATTTGTTAACAACGAGTTATTTAGTTAGATTTATACTAAAATATGTTTTTGTTTCAAGTTGGTATCATTTGGTATTTTGATGTGATGATAAATGTTCAGCTCTTTATGTTTGAACAATATATTCATTGTACGTTTGCTTAATACATATTTTATGTCATTTTTGAACAAAAAAAATATGAAAATCATGGTTGTAGTACAATGCTAATAGATTCACGCTTTAAATTCATACAAAAAAATGCAAGTTTAAGTTTCCTTCTTGATGGCCTGCTATGTTGGTTTACCTGGAGGGCTGCTATATTATTTTTCTTTTGTATTCAAGTTCGTTGTTTTCATGGGGTGACTTTGTTTGTATGTATTCTTATTGTTAGAAAATTAAGATTTGTCTAGAAACTCCTAGATTGGAGATATTTTGTATTAGATATGTTACAAAATTAAGATTTGTCTAGAAACTCCTAAGTTGGAGATATTTTGTATTAGATATGTTAGAAAAGTAAGAATTGTCTAGAAACTCCTACGTTGGAGATATTTTGTAGTAGATATGTTAGTCTTGATTTAAAATGAGTGGTGGTTAGTGAGCCACATAGGTACATAGTTTGGTGTGAGATATTTTGCTTATTATGCGGTTGTATTTCTCACACTTTATCTATAAATACACCATACGTAATGAAACATCTAGTGAAAAAAATTGAACTCAAGAAAACTTAAGCCTTCTTCTTCACTTTTAGATTTTCTATAGCAATTTGCAGTTGCTATTTCCTAATGTTTACACCTTGTAGACCTGAAGTTCTTCTTCCTTTTCGTTGTAACATGGTATCAGAGCCTATTTGCTAAGGGATCTACATCAAATTTTGTTTGTTTCGCTCATCTACTTTATGTTCTTTCTTGAATTTGCTTGCTGAAAAAAATTCATGGCACCTAAAAATCAACCAACGACAGGTCCTCCAACTTTGACCTGGGAGAATGATCACATATGGGCCATCAAAATGAAGGCTTATCTAAAGGCTCTCAACTTATGGGAAGTTGTTGAGCTTGGAGAACCTGTTGTCCAGCCATTGAGAGTTAATGCAGCTCTCAATGAAATTAAGAAGTATGATGAGTTGGTGACTAGATCCCCATGAGCTCTCACCTGCATACATTCAAGTCTTACCGACGTGATGTTTACGAGGATTATGACTTGTGAAATAGCTAAAGAGGCTTGGGATAAGTTCAAGGAGGAGTTTGAAAGCAGCAGTAGAGTAAAGTCTGTTAGACTCTTAGCATTGAAGAGAGAGTTTGAGGTTTTGAAGATGAAAGACTCAAATAGTGTGAAAGAATACTCTTCAAAGCTGATGGAGATTATGAACCATATAAAAATACTTGGTGAAACCTTTCCATATCAAAAAGTTGTAGAGAAGATCTTGGCCAGCCTTCCAGACAAGTTTGAATAAAAAATCTCAGCTATTGAAGAGTCTTGTAACTTGACTACTCTTACAATAGCCGAACTAATCTCCAAATTGCAAGTCCAAGAGTAACAGGTCACTATGAGAAGTGAAGGGATAGTAGAAGATGTCTTTCAAGCAAGGAATAAATTCAAACATCAAAAGAAAAGAAGAAAAGTCTAGTTGGATAAATTGGAGGGGTAAAATTTGGTGGAAACCAAGGTGATTTGTCGATAAAAGGAAAATTTCCACCTTGTGGCATTTGTAAGAAGACAAACCACTTAGAGAACAATTGTTGGCAGAATTCAAAGAGGTCACCAATTCAATGTAGACAATGTAAGAAGTATGGTCACATTGAGAAGTATTGTAGGCAAAAGCAAAATCAAAGTGGCCAGTCTTCCCATCGAGTAATTTCACAGATGATCACCAAGTTGGAAAATCAGAGGAGGAGGTTTTCATGGCCTCGCACACATCACATATTGACCAATGTAAATGGTATGTTGATAGCGCATGCACAAGGCACATGGCAATTGATGAAAATATGTTTGTTACCTTTGACAAATCTGATAGAACCAAAGTGAACCTTGGAAATGGCGCATTGGTGGAAGCTCACGGTAGAGGGTCAGTAAAATTTCCTACTGTCAAAGGTACAAAAATTATTAATGATGTTCTTTATGTACCAAATTTGACTCAAAACTTGTTAGTTGTTGCTCAATTGCTTCAAAAAAAATTAATCTCTTGATTTTAAGGACAAACAATGTGTCATTTATGATCCTAAAGGATGTGAAGTAGCTAAAATTAGCATGATTAACAATTCCTTTCCAATTTCATGCTATTCTATTGATACTTTCTCTTTTAATATTGAATTGAGCGATACTTGGCTTTGGCACAAAAGGTTCGGTCATTATAATCTTAGTTCACTGGTATATATGCAATCAAATGGTATGGTGCTTAAAGTACCCAAAATTGACATGTGTAGAGATGTTTGTGAGTCATGTCAATTTGGTAAATTGCATAGATGATCCTTTCCTAAAGAAAGTCTTTGGAGAGCTAAGGAAAAGCTAGAATTGGTTCATACAGATTGATGTGGATCAATGAGGACGGCTTCTTTGAGTGGAAACAAGTATTTTTGTTCTCTTTGTAGATGATCTGACTTGAATGACATGGGTCTACTTTCTTAGTAGCAAATTAAATATCAAGTGTTTTCTGTTTTCAAAGAATTCAAAGCTATAGTAGAAAGGGAGAGTGGCTGTAAATTGAAGTATATTAGATCTGATAATGGAAATGAATATACTTTGTATCAGTTTAGCAAGTATTGTAAAGATTTGGGTATCTAACAACAATTCATTGTTAGCTACACTCCACAACAGAATGAGGTTTCCGAGAGGAAGAACAAAACTGTGATGGAGATAGCGAGATGCATGTTGGCAGAAAAGAAGATACCTAAATACTTTTGGGCTGAAGTAGTCAATACCACTGTCTATTTGCTAAATAGATTACCAACTAGAGCAGTCCAAGACATGAAACCATTTGAAGCATGGAAGGGTATCAAGCCGTCTGCAAGACACTTGAAGGCATTTGGTTCGGTATGCTATGCACATGTTCCTGATGGTAAAAGAGGCAAATAAGATAGCAAGGCAGAACTGTGTGTTTTGTTGGGCTATAGTACAGTTGCAAAAGGATACAAAGTGTACAATGTTAGTAGTAAGAAGGTGTTTGTTAGTAGAGATCTTGTAGTGGATGAGTTTAGCCACTATGATTGGGATCGAGATACTGTTGTGAAGAACAAAGGTGGGAGTACTTCAGCTGCAACTCCAAATCAGCAAAAAGGTGATACTCCCTCTAGTCCTATTGCTGGAACAAAAAATAATTCAGATGTTGAATTGACTACAGACTCTCTTGTTTTGAAGACCAAAACACTAGCAGAAGTTTATGAGCAATGCAATTTTTCTCTTGTTGAACCATCCTCATTTGAAGAAGAAGCAAACCACAAAGTGTGGATTTTAGCAATGGATGAGGAACTTTCCATGATTAATAAAAATGATACTTGGGAGTTGGTTGATAGGCCAGAAGAGAAGAATGTTATCGGTGTCAAATGGATCTATCGAACAAAGTTCAATCCAGATGGCTCCATCTTCAAGCATAAAGCTAGACTTGTAGTTAAAGGGTATTTTCAACAGCTTGGAGTGGACTTTTGAGAAACGTTTGCTCATGTTGCATGGCATGTGACAGTAAGGTTTCTAGTCGCTCTCGCAGCACAATACAAGTGGAAAATCTTCCATTTGGATGTAAAATCTACATTTCTCAACGGATTGCTTGAGGAAGACATTTATGTTGAACAACCTGAAGGTTTTACAGTTGCAGGTGAAGAAGACAAGGTGTACAAGCTTAAAAGTGCTCTCTATGGTCTTAAACAAGCCCCAAGAGCTTGGTATAGTAGGCTGGATTATCATTTGCCGTCTCAAGGCTTCAACAGAAGACTAAATGAGCCTACTTTGTACCTCAAAAGGCAAGCGGATGGGATGTTGATTATGATATCAGTTTATGTAGATGATTTGATGATTACGGGTGTAAAGCCTCTTGTGGTTCAAGAAGTTAAAAATGAAATGCTAAAAGTTTTTGAGATGTTCGATCTAGGAGAAATGAAGTTTTTCCTGGGAATGGAGATATCTCAATCTTGTGAAGGAATTTTCTTGTCCCAAAAGTGGTATGCCTTGAATCTGTTAAAAAGGTTCAAGCTTGACAAGGGCAAAGTTGTTGCAACTCCACTTGTTGTGAATGAAAAATTAATGAAGGATGATTGCGAAGAAAGGGCAGATCCAAAAGTTTGTAGAAGTCTAATTGGAAGTCTATTGTATCTAATAGTTTCTAGGCCAGATATAATGTTCGCTGTCAGTTTGTTATCTCGATATATGCAAAGTCCCAGCACTAAGCATTTTGGAGCCGCTAGAAGGGTGTTAAGGTACATTAGAGGGACGATTAATTATGGAATCTGGTATAGAAATGTGGAAAATGGAGCTCTTATTGGCTATTCAGATAGTGATTGGGGTGGATGTTTGGATGATTACACAAGCACTTCTGGTTACTGTTTTTCGTTAGGTTCAGGAATTTTTTCTTAGAGCACAATGAAGCAAGATATTGTAGCACAATCTTCAGTAGAAGCCGAGTATGTGGCTGTTGCATCTGCTACAAATCAAGCAATTTGGTTAAGAATGATCTTGTTGGAATTGAATTTGTTTTCAAAAGAACCAATAGTGATCTATGTGGAAAATAAATCAACCATTGCGATGGCTGAAAATCCGGGGCAGCATGGAAGAACAAAGCATATCAACATAAGGTTTCATGCTTTAAGAGATGCCGAGAAGAATGGTGAAGTTAAGTTGGTTCATTGCATCAGTGAAGATTAGCATGCCGATATTCTGACCAAGGCTCTTTCCACTAAGAAGTTTGAGTTTCAACGGTTGTTGCAAGGAGTTTCAATGAAAAATCTTAAGGAGGAGTGTTAGAAAATTAAGATTTGTTTAAAAACTCCTAGATTGGAGATATTTTGTATTAGATATGTTAGAAAAGTAAGATTTGTCTAGAAACTCCTAGGTTGGAGATATTTTGTATTAGATATGTTAGAAAAGTAAGAATTGTCTAGAAACTCCTAGGTTGGAGATATTTTGTAGTAGATATGTTGGTCTTGATTTAAAATGAGTGCTGGTTAGTAAGCCACTTAGTTACATAGTTTGGTGTGAGATATTTTGCTTATTATGTTGTTTTAATTCTCACACTTTATCTATAAATACACCATATGTAATAAAACATCTAGTGAAAAATATTGAACTCTAGAAAACTTAAGCCTTCTTCTTCACTTTCAGATTTTTTGTAGCAATTTACAGCTGCTATTTCCTATTGTTTACACCTTGTAGACCTGAAGTTCTTCTTCCTTTTCGTTGTAACACTTATTCAATATAATTTAAAGTGAAATGGCTTTACCAATCTCCTTTTCTCTCTCTATTATACATTTACACTCGGGAGCGCGTTTGGAGTTGTGATATGACTCCATCTCTGTCCAAACCAGAGAAGCAATCCATATATTCATTTTTTTCCTCATGTCTAGATCCACTCATCCTAAAAGAAAATCAGCAGTTCCTCCTTATCTCAAAGCTTTACATTGTTCCATATGCATACATATATGTTGTTATTTTTTATTAACATTTTACACATTATTTTGCACCTATATTTATGCTTGTTCTAATTTATGTTTTAATTTGTGCAAATCAACTAAGAATGTTAGTAAGACATAGTCGCTCACATTCCCATCGTGTAGATATTGGGTTTGGTATATTTATTTGGCTTAGAACGATGCCCCCTTTTAATTAAGTTCTACTTGTTGCTTAACTTGCTTTTCTTTTTTGATTATCAAAGCATAATTTTGCGAAGAAGGAAAGCTCTTTTAATAAATATGTACCGATTTTTCAACTTGTTTTGATATATTGAGAGTTTTAAAATACATTTTTTTTATAACTTATGAGAGCAGACTTTTTTTTAGGGTTAAAAAATGTAAATTTTTGAACTTTCAAGCAAAGCATTTCAAGTATTAAGAAAGGGGAGATTTTGAGTGCAAAACACATCTTTACTTAAGTACTTTTAAGTGCTAATTCTAGTATGAAATGAATATATGTTTAAAGTTTAAGACGCAACTCTTTTTGGTAACTTTGAACATGCAGATTTAAAATTTAAACATAGCTTTTAAGTTGATCAAACACTTCTTTTGGGAAAAAATGCATATTATATATACTGCTGAAAATTTGACATCTTGTGCTTTAAAATTTTTTTGTTAAGCTAATTTTATGAAAACATTTTCCTTAAAAAGACATATTTCAAAAGCAAGACTCAACTATTTATACGCATTTCCGCAAGGTCTTCGACTCGGAAAAAAAATGAGTTTTGACTAATTTAATACTTTCAAAGTTGTAAGAGGTTTTTTATTTCACTTTTTGGGTCTTTATATGTAAAGTTGGTATTTTTAAAATTTTATACTTTAACTTTTTCTTTCTCAAGATAAATCATATTAAGTTTTAATAAGTACTAATTTCTCTTAAGCTTTTCAATAGTATATTTTATATTTCTCTCTAATTAACCTATGTTTGACTGGTAATCATTTTTATGAATCTTAAAAAATGCTTAATCCCTTCCCTTTATGATAATTAGAACCCTTACCTACAATCGCAGAAGTTAAGTAGACCATTAATTAGAGTTGATTTTTTAGCATTACTTAGTTAATAATTTAGGTATCCTAATTTACCTTAAAAATAATTAAGTGACGACTCCTTAAGTTAAATAATTTAGGAATCACCAATATATTGTACACTATTTGATGCAAGTGAAAATTAGGGATAACACACATAACCGATTGTTATTTGAATTTTGTGATCTTAGCTAGTCATCTTGTTGTACATAAAACATAAATCTTAACTAAGAATGATGAAATTGCATGTCATACCCCAGAAAATCTCTAAAAGTTTGAGAAATAAACTAGAAGCTTATGTAAGTCTAACAGGTCTTAGTGGTTCAACCTAGAAGGTAGAAATGACCACAATTGGCGATACATTATTCCTCAAAAATGGGTGGAAAGAATTTGCGACGCCCATTCCCTTGAGAAAAACGTCTTAGTAGTGTTCAAGTAGATTGGAGACTCAAGGTTTGATGTTTCCGTATTCGATAGTCAAAGCTCGTGCTAGAAAAAAGGTTTATTTTACAAAAAAAAAAAAAAAAACTAGCACGCTGATGTTGCAAGTGGAAATAGGAAAAAGAGGCCTATAACTGTCACGCCCCGAGCCTACACCCTGGGCGGGACCGGCACTCGGCGACCATTGCTGGCCCCAAGCGAACCCTTAGTCTGGCTTTCTTAACTCAGCGGAAACCTACTCAACAGAATAACTCAAAGCAATGCAATATTTCAAAAGAACTTAACTTATAAAGTATGGCCAAAAGGCAACCCGAGTCTCAAAATAGGATATTTACATATATATAGATAAGAGACTCAGAACTAGCTGACTGACTGTCTGTCTGTCTGTCTATCTGTCTGTCTATCTGTCTGTCTATGAAGCCTCTAAAAACACTGAGATGGATGTTGGGACAGACCCCGCAACATCCTAGTAAAACCAAAAACTAAGAACACACAATAATTGAGCCCTCCGGAATGCAAGGAGGCTCACCACTGACTCTGGAGTGCTCAGCTGGATCAACGACGTGCAGGCTGCTGATCTAGGATACCTGAATCTGCATCATGAAACGATGCAGGCCAACTGGCATCAGTACATGGAATGTACGAGTATGCAAGCTGGAAAACTAAGCAACAACGGCTAGAAGGAACATCTGGAAGAAACTGAATAGCTTACCTGCCTCAACTCAACTCAACCTGACTGACTTCTTTCAATATAAGGCAATTAAAAACAAGTGCGATATAAAGAAAGACTGTTTAAAACATGCTATAAACTCTGTGTGTATACAAGATACAATAAGCCTGAAATGTATATAGAAATACAATGAACTGATGTATGTAAAAATACAATAATCTCTGAGTATGAAAATACAATATCTGCTGTGGGAGTTTCTCTAACCGACAACCATCACACAAGAGCTATAGTGATGATACAGCGATCGACCTCACGCTGCCAGAGCATCTTACACCCGGCCAAAGGTATAAGACCTGAATTGCCTAATGGATCCACTAGTCTAATCTGAAAAGGATTCATCTGAAAAGCATGATCCTTTTCTACCCATGGTGGCTAACATGGTTCTATGGGGGCTGTGGGTTCTTTAGAACACTCCCCCAACTCGGTGCTCGATACTACTCCCAAAAATGTACTGGCTCTTATGTTTTTAAAACATATTTATTCCTGCTGATATGAGATAATTACTCAAAAACTAGCCCGAAGGCTCTTTGGAAATCTCAGTTTCCAACCTTGTTTAGATACAAAGACCTTTCTTTAAAACTTCTTTGGGAATACATAGTTCCCTAATAACTTTGAGAAATGAACTCAACTTTAAACTCTTGACTTAACTCGAAACTGGGTCTCTTACTCGACTTGAAGCCTGACTGCTAACTTCACTTGACTAGGAACTATCTCTCCTTGAATCGGAAAATATGAATTCAAGGTATTCGATCACATGTCATGGAGGGATCCTTGAACTCTTAGACGTACCATGGAGTGTCGGAAACAACCACAAAACATAGGTATAATACTTGGGGACTTGCCTGAGAAAGTGAGAAAAGGAATGGGGAAACTTGGCTGAGACTCTAGATTTCTGGTGACACAGGGGACTTACGGACGCCATCGACGGACCGTAGATGGACTTACGGTCCGTACTGCAGGTCCGTGGATCGCGTCAGAGAGTTTTCCCCCAAAATTCGATTTCCTTGAAAAAAAGTCTAAGTGTTGACCTACGGTCCTGACTTACGGTCCGTGGATCGATCTACGGACCGTAGGTCGGCTCCGTAGATCGATGCCCCAACAACCTCACTTCTGTCCCAATCGACGGTTGACCAGTACGGACCGTCGATTGATCTACGGTCCGTAGGTCAGTCCCGTAGATGGGGATCGACAGCCCAGAATTCTGCAATTCGATGGTGAATCAACTTTTAAGGGTCATGACTCTAAGAATCGTAATTCCCTCAACCTACCATAGGATTTCAATGAAAATATACGACCCAATCATGTCTCCCAACGAACAATAATTCAACAACATCACCAACAACATCAACAATAAGTAACAACCTCAACACTTCCACAAACATCCCCAATATTTCTCAATCAATGAAATAAACTTGGTGTGTGTGGGGGAAAGAATCAACCCACATGGAAAACTCACATACCTTGATAGGGATCACCCCCGACGAAAGTCCACAACGATCTAGTTGATCTCCTTTCTCCTCTTCTTCTCTTCTTCTTCCCTTCTTCTTCTCTTCTCAAGAACCCTAACTCTTTCTCTTTAAAATGGGACAAAAATGATCCAAAGATCATTCTAACTCAACAATAAGAGCTCAAAATAAAAGATTGTGAAAGGACCAAAATGCCCTTAAATTTCCGGACGAAAATCCCTTCCAACTACCCAACTTCTACAGGTCATAACTCCCTCATACGAACTCGGAATTGAGCAAACTCAGAGGCGTTGGAAATATTGTTCCAAGGACTTCGCAACCATAACTGGAACTACTCCTAACTCATCCTGAGCTAGGAGTTACGACTACTCAAAGTTGGCCAAAAACTCATGATTTCCACACTTAGCCAAATTTCCAGATTTTTAAATTATTTTCCAAATTTCGATCTTCTTCGAAGCCACTTCAAATTGCCGGATGTTACAATAACATAAAGCAACGATACAACTAATAGTGTGTCTGAGGCTTGAGTTGCTGAAGAAAGTGGTAATGCCAACTCTTTGTTCTGATTTTTTTATTGCTTCAGCAAATCAAGCCTCAGATAAACCAATTGTTGTTTCGTTGCTTACTACTATAGGCCACTTTCTCCTGCTTCCACTAGCAACATTAGTGTGCTCATATCGTTCGATGTAAAATGATCTTTCTTTCTTGCACGAGCTTTGACTATCGAACACTGAAACATCAAACCTTGAGGCTCCAATGAACTTAAAGATGAGCAAGTCATTTTCCTCAGGGAAATGGGCGTCCACAAATTCTTTCCACCCATTTTTGAGGAATAACTTAATGTCAATTGCGGTCAATTCTACCTTCCAAGTGGAACCATTTGGACCTGCTTCCACTAGCAACATTAGTGTGCTCATATCGTTCGATGTAAAATGATTTTTCTTTCTTGCACGAGCTTTGACTATCGAACACTAAAACATTAAACCTTGAGGCTCCAATGAACTTAAAGATGAGTAAGTCATTTTCCTCAGGGAAATGGGCGTCCACAAATTCTTTCCACCCATTTTTGAGGATAACGTAATGTCAATTGCGGTCAATTCTACCTTCCAAGTGGAACCATTTGGACCTGTAAAACTAACAAAAGCTTCTAGCTTATTCCTCAAACTTTTAGCAATTTTCTAGGATACGACATACAATTTTATCATTCCTGCTTGAGATACATTTTATGTAGAACAAGAAGACTAGCTAAGATCGCAATTAAGAAAAATAGTAGTTGTCAAGGAGTTTTTATCGGCGGTACCCCTTTGTACGTTTTTGCTTGTTATTCATCAACATTTGTTAAATCTCCTTATTGTGCATATGTGAGCATATGGGTTTAAGCTACTTTCCTCTGTGTTGGGAATATTTCGATTTTGAGAAATATGCTACTCCATTAAAAGGAGCACTTAATTTCTTTGATTTCTCAAATTTGAGTCCTTAAATAGGAATTTCTTTTGGAATGGGCTGTTCTAATGTATTCATTTGTGTATGATATTTTTTACTTCTATTAATACTCCATGTTTTCAAAATATGCATCACTTTTATATTCATTTATAACATCACTTTATACATGGAAGGGAGGAGTTATGCCAATATCACAACACTCCGCACCTTGTTGTTGTTACAGATCCTTGCATATATGATTTGTATTTCTTTGCTATTAGCTATCACATTTTTTCATTTTTAATTACTACTTTATTTTCTTGAGTCGATAGTCTTTCGAAAATAACTTCTCTATCTCGAAGAGGTAGAGGTAAGGCCGGCCTGCACTCTAACCTCTCCAGACCCCACTTTATGGAATTTCATTGGATTTGTTATTATTGTTGTATGTAGGTCTGAACATGACACACACAGAGCATTGATAAAATCTACTCTTATTTATTTTAGAACAACTCTAACAAAAGGTGAATACAGCTTGTTGAATATGTCATTCTTTCATAATGTACCTTGTGTTTTATTTAATGAAGATAACTCTTCAAACAACAACTCTAGAAGTGTTTGAGAGGTTCGAATTGAGTTTTATCTCTGAAAACCAATTTGGAAAATGTTGACAAATATGAAGTTGGTTGTCCGGCAAATTTTTCTCTATCGTTCATTTGTTTTTATAGCCTGACTTCTTTTTTTTAATCATTTTTTGTTTTTTGTGTAGCTTGTTTCTCCTTAACATTTCTTGATATAACTGAAAGTGCCAGTTTTGATCATATTTGGTGATTTTCTCTCTCAATTGGATGTTTCCTTTTTCCCTACCATTGTGATAGCTAGTATTGTTTTTATGTCTCCTTTTTTCATAAATTCTTAATATAATTCATATTTATTGAGTCTCAAGTTAGAAGTGGTTTAGGGTTCTATTCTACTTCACTACATTGTTTTAAAGTTGATTATCCAAAATAATAGAAAGTTGACATTGATGGCGTGATCGAAGGTTTCTTCCTTTTGAATGTTGATTTTAAATAATGGAAAGCTTACCAAGTATTGAGGCCAACAAATAACAAAGTGTGGCTTTTAAAAATTCTAATACCGCTACACCCAAGGGTGAGATCTAGAGGTCAGTGAAGTGGTTGAGAACCCTGAGGTCTCAGGTTTCTAACTCAGCGGAGACAAAAAAAAACTAGGTGATACTTCCTATATGTCCTAGCCTTGATGGACAGAGTTACCTCATAGGTGGCAAAACTAATGTCCTTTCACCACTTCTAAGTCATATTTGTTCAAAAAAAAATAGTTGTCATTCCATGACAACAAAATATGGGGGACACATTTGATAAATTGGTGACAAGAAATGCTTGGTATTTATATAGTGTAACAAAGAGGTGAAGACAAAGAGTCAAGGACTATTTTACATACTAAGGCAAAAACAACTCCTGGATTTAGCCAAAATGGTTGCTATGAATCATGTTTGAGTACTTTTTCTGTCAATATATTGCATTGGCAAGGACAGATTAAGATAAGACAACTAGTTGAACTAAAAAGTAATCCAACAAATCTAGTATCACATTAAATACATCAAAACTATGCGCTACAACAATCCAACATATTCAGTCATCAAATCTTGTAATTTGATATTATATTACTTGCACTAATTTATGGGTAAAAAATAAATATATTAAGGGTAGTTATAGAGTCTAATTGCTCATCCACATAACTGATTGTTATGAATTGTTGTGATCTTAGCTAGTCTTCTTGTTGTGCATAAAATGTGAATCATAACCAGGAATGCTGAAATTGCAGGTCATACCCCAGAAAATTGTTAAAAGTTTGAGGAATAAACTAGAAGCTTATGTAAGTCTTACAGGTCTAAGTGGTTCAACTTGGAAGGTAGAAATGACCGCAATTGTCGATACATTAGTCCTCAAAAATGGGTGGAAAGATTTTTGGACGCCCATTCCCTTGAGAAAAACGACTTACTAGTGTTCAAATACGTTGGAGCCTCAAGGTTTGATGTTTCCGTATTCGATTGTCAAAGCTCGTGCGAGAAAAAATGTTCATTTTACATTAAAAAAAATATGTGAGCACGCTGATGTTGCAAATGGAAGCTGGACAAAGAAGCCTATAGCAGTAAGCAATGATACAACTAATGGTGTGTCTAAGGCTTGAGTTGCTGAAGAAGGTTGGAATACCAATTCTTTGTTCTGATTTTTTGTATTTAGTAATGTCATAAATGATAAATAGAGCAACAGTGGAAAATGCTCTACTCGTCATTGATGACATTACTAAATACAAATCAAAACAAAAATCAGAACAAAGAGTTGGCATTGCCACTTTCTTTAGCAAATCAAGACTTAGCCACACCATTAGTTGTATCATTTCTTACTACTATAGGCCTCTTTGTCTTTCTTCCACTAGCAACATCAGTGTGCTCACATATTTTGATTTAAAATGAACTTTCTTTCTCGCACGAGCTTTGACTATCGAACACTTGAAACATTAACCCTTGAGGATGCAATGTACTTAAAGACGAGTAAGTCATTTTCCTCAAGGGAATGGGCATCCACAAATTCTTTCCACCCATATTTAGGAATAACGTATCGCCAATTTAGGTCAATTCTAACTTCCAAGTTGAATCAGTTGGACGTGTATGACTAACATACGCCTCTAGCTTATTCCTAAAACTTTTAGCAATTTTCTGGGGTATGACTTGCAATTTCATCATTCCTTGTTAAGATGTACATTTTATGTACAACAAGAAGACTAGCTAAGATATTTGGGGATGGAGCATTAAGAAGAAGAAGGAGATGAAAATGGTGGGTGCATTCGAAGAAAAAGGAAAGGAGTGGAATGGGAAGAAGAAGATTGGTTGGATTACGTGGGAAGAAGGTGGGGGGGGGGGGGGTGCTCAAGATTTAAAGAAGATGACTTCTTCTTTTTAGGCATTTTTTTTTTTTTTTATAATTTAGATTTATATTTTTAATATAAAATATTATACTCGCTCACTTTTAAATGCGTGGAATCACGCATTATTTCACGTCAGCAATATTGGTGCAACACGTGTTCAGTCGATGGTCAGAGGTATTTAAAATATTGTGTTTAGGTGAATTTAAGAGTTCAGTTGGCAAAGTCGTAAGTAAAAGGGTCCAACTTACAAAGAAAACCAAGTACAAGGGCCTACCAGGTCATTACGCCTTTATAAATAATTTTTTTCCATAGAGGAATCTTTTAAAGTTAAAAGTTATATTTCATTATAGAAAATCATATTCCTTCTATCTACATTTATTTGTCTACTATACTAAAAATAAGGTGTGATCCAGTAGAGTGAAACTTTAATTTTTCATTCTAGAAGATGTTCAAATTACTGTTTATATATATATATACACACACAAACCAACAACAGATGTTTCAGGACAATTGAACTAAAACACATGACTTATTTAAAAAGAGAAATCTATAACATGGAGAAAATGAGAAGCTTTTTGCGCAATATTTATACTAACACAAAGTCTGAACAGGAGTGTGCTCAGACAATACCTACGACAAAACATCTAAGCTACTGAAGGCGTATGTCCAACCTAGTAAAATGGTTGATAATCTATTTTAAGTCCCTCTCTGTAACATTGATGTGTGTTCCTTTTATGCTCAAATGTATTCAAGTTTCATTATCTTTCAGCAAAATGCCAAACCTGAAACTAAGAGTAGTTAGGCACCACATGATGGAATTGAACATAAATGTTTGACAGTGAAACATCAAACCTTAAGGCACCAATGTACTAAAATATGAGCAAGTCGTTTTCCTCAAAGAAATGGGCATCCACGAATTCTTTCCACCCATTTTTGAGGAATAACGTATCGCCAATTGTGGTCAATTCTACCTTCCAAGTTGAACCACTTGAACTTGTAAGAAGTAAGCTTCTAGCTTATTCAGGCATGCAATTTCATCATTCTTAATTAAGATTAACGTTTTATGTATAACAAGAAGACTAGGTAAGATAAAAAAAAAATTCATATAACAATCGGTTATGTGGACGAGCAATTAAAATCTATAACTACCCTGGTAAATTAAATATTCAGAAATAAAATTATAAACATATATATTTTTTTAGTTTATAAATTCTTTGTTCTATTATAAGATGTTTCCTCGAAATTATTGAGTTCTTTAAAGACGTCACCACTATGAATTCCTCTTATTCTTAGTTCCTTCTCTTTCTTTCCCGATATTCTTTAATAGTACTTTGTTTATACGTTACTTTTAATTTAAATTTCTTGAGTCATTTTCATTTTTTCTGTTTTTCAATAAAAGAATATTTATAATTCAATAATATTAGTAATGAAATAAAATCCCAAAAATTCAACCTCATTTCAAACCCTAATCTTGACTGAATAATTTTTATTTTTGCTGTTTTTTTTATTGGTTTTTACAATTGAATTTTTCTATAAAAGGAAAATGGGTGCTTCAGATCGAATTCAATAAATTTATTAATTCATCTCATCATTTTCTATAAAAGGAGAATGTAAATATAATTTCATTACCAATAGAAGATCTTTAATTATTATTATTTTACGATTTGCACAACACAATAGTGTCATGACCCAATTTCTCAACTCATAATGACACCTACTATATCCCATCTGCAGTTAAGCCTAACCCTTAGCCTAGAGCCATAAGCAACAAGTTACCAAGAGGAAGCCAACAATAAAAAGAAAAAAAAATCTTATATCAAACGAAGTAATGATAATCAACAGAAAACAATACATGAACCATCCCATGACCTAACATTAGTAAGTAGTTGAGCATCTAATTCAAAATAGGAGTAAAAGGCTTTCACAAATACAAGGCAAGTACATGCTGTCTCTAAATATAATATAAGGACTAAGCCTAGCCAAAACAGATGGAAACTGGTAGCTCCAGACACCAAAAGCTTACCCTAATCTCCAAAATCACAAGCTGATCTACACAACTCCGAAACAACAACGATAACTCAATTGTAATCTGTAGGGGATAGATGTGTAGTATGAGTACCAAAAATGGTACTCAACAAGCAATGACTAACTGAGCTGAAAGATAGCATAAATAACAAGTAATAAGGAAACCATAGCACAAGTAACTAAACAAGAAACACTAAAGAAGCCAGGAAATAAGGAATAGAAATAGGACACAAGGGGTAAGAGTCGGGTCAAGAACACACCAGGATCACAAGCCAACAACCTAATCGCAAGCAACTAAGATACCAAGTCAACTACCCCATGTGAGGAGGACCCACAACTATAATTCTAAAGTTAAAACCTACCAGGTAACAATAAGACAGTAGCAGAGAACATAATATAGTCAAAGAATAATCTAATCGAACCCCATAAGCCTGGAAGGTACAAACAACAAACATAACCCAAGGGTCCCCCATAAACTGGAGGGTACAAACGATAAACAATTGTACAGGTGATAGGTAATGCATATGAATGCAAGGTAAGCAACAGAAGCATCAATAACCATACTAACCTCTTACCAGAGGAAACAAACTGGAACTGAAAGAATTAACCTCAGACTAGGAATAAAGGCCTCGAACCATCAACATCAACCTCAGACTGGAAATAATTGCCTTGAACTATGAGCATCGGCCTCGAACCGGAAGATTCAGCCTCGAATCATGAATAACATATAATAGGGCCGCCGCTAGAAAGACCAAAAACATGTATGAAAGGGCGTCAACGCACCGATTAGTCAAGTAAAAATTGAGCACATCCCAGATGCCTCTAATATCTCAAGTTTAAAAAGTAGTACGTCCCTGGTGCTCATAATCTAAAAATCAATTAGTCAAGTGATCTAGGTGGTACATTTCGCATTAAAACCCATTTAAAATAAATATTAAGGGAAATATTATCTCATTATATGTAACACCCCGTATTCGAAACAAACAAGAATGCAAATTTTGAGAAGTTGCAGGTGCAACTTACGGTCACCATCCACGGACCGTAGGTCAAACCAAGGCCCGTGCTGGTGGTCCGTGGTTCGCCACTGCAACCCCTCCCCAAACCAGCTCAGAAAATTGGCTAAGTCCCGACTCACGGACAGACCCACGGTCCGTAGATCAGACCACGGTCTGTGGTTTTTCTTCATGGATCGAGACTTCCCTTACCAGCCTCTGACACAAACTACGGTCGACCAGCACAGACTGTCATTCGATCCACGGTCCGTAGGTCTGACCGTAGATGAGGTTAACAGCTAGTTAGATGAAAAATATTGATGGGTCAACTTCATATAGTCATAACTTTTAGCAAAAAATGAATTATGTGTCCCATGACCTATGGTTAGATAGATAATTGAATTATCTTTCCAACGCCACCAAGTTTACTAAATTCCGCCTCCGAGTAAAAAGTTATGCCTGTTTTAGTGAAGCCCTATCGGGCAGACTCGACCTACGGACCCAATCGACGGACCGTCGATTGATTGACGGACCGTCAGTCCATTCCGTCAGTCACTCCGATAGCAGTTAATTCAGGGGTCTTTTGGTCTTTTCCTATTTCATTTAACCCCTAAGATACGTCGTTTAGACCCTAAATCATGAGGTTTTAATCAGTTTAAGCCTAGAAACATAATTAGAACTTACCTTAGTCAAAATCATTAATCAAAACTTAGAAAATTATAATCAAGAAGGAGAAAAAGGTCAAGAACCCTAGTTCAAGAACGCAACGAGGTTTCTTCAGTTCCAGCCCCGAAATCGAAAGATTTCTCCGTGGAATTCGTCACCAGGTATGTGGGATTTCACTAGCGGGTTCCTTTCGCCCATTAGGTCCCTAGAATTCAGTCAGATTCTTGATTCCATGATTATGAACAGACCTAGGGTTTCTAGAATTATAGCAGATCATCATGAATTAGTTATTTAAATGTTCCAAATCAGATTATCATGTTATTGCTCAGCTTATCGCATAAATTTCAGAACCCTAGCTATGTATTTCTATAGTTCTTGAATTACACATGCTAGGTCAGTTATTTCAGTATTCAGTTTTACATGCCTCAGTTTATGAATGCATCATTATGAGATTAATTGTTGTATTCTCAGTTTGGATGTTCAGTTTTGAGCTTTCCAGTATTTACAGAAATTTAGTCATAACCAGTTAACGAGTTAATTCATTGGGAGTAGCATAATACCGAATTGGATTAGGGTTCAGCGTACCCATATAGTCCTAAAACTACGAGCCACGTAGGTGTAAGTCCCCTCTATGGGCAACATCAGTTTAGTGATCACGCCAGCATGCCTCTATACCTCTGGCAGGATATATTGGGTCCTCTCGATGGGGCGTATACATCGGACTCCACATTTAGCTCATGTGGTTTTATGTCAGTTATTAGTAGCTTGCACAGTTCAGTTAGACTCTATTGCATTGACCATATTTCAGTACAGTTAGTATTCAGTCTCAGCATGTTATAAATTTGGTCATTGCATCAGTTAGCTCAGTATTCAGTATTTTCAGTATCTATATCATGTCCAGATTATTTCATTGCTTTATTGCTTTGTTCAGTTATATGTTGTTTCAGCTTTACTCTATGTTATATGCTCGGTACCTTTCAAGTACTGACGCATACGTGTGCTACATCTTCTCGTGATGTAGGTTCAGGTTCTCAGTATCCAGATCACGCTTAGATCGGTTCCCGGTCTCTAGTTCAGCAGCACCAGTGGTGAGTCCTCATTCTTCGAGGACTAGTGACATGTTTTTCTTTATCGTTTTTAGTCTTTAGTTTCAGATTTTCTAGACTTAGCTGGGGCATGTCCCAGAACTTCTAGTCAGTTTAGAGGCTTATTTCAGACATAGATAGATTCAGCTTAGTATTGAGTTAATATCTTCCTTGTATTAAACTCATCAGTTTTCATATATTTCAGTTATAGTAAATGGGTATTCCCTATCTTTTTTTTCATTTTATTTATGATTTAGCTTCCGCACCAGTTTATTTTCTTTAGTATGCTCATGATCATGCCAGCAGGGTTATCTTGGGATCACTTGTGGTCCTACGTCCCGTGTCCGCGTCTCGGGGGTAGCTCGGGGCGTGACAAACTTGGTATCAGAACATTAGGTTTAAGAGTCCTAGGATGTCTGAAAAGCCGCACTAAGTAGAGTCATTTTCAGGGGTGTGAAGTGCACCACATCTAATGAGAGGGAGGCTATGAAGTGTTTTAGGAAAACTTCACTTTCTTGATATTCTATCGTGCGTTGGTATGATCTCATTTCTAATCCATCGTTATGCGCTTAAGATCATGCCTCCCCATAGAGCTAATGCCAGGAATGCGAATGCCAGGAATGCTAACGCAATTCCTCTAGTCCCAGACCATGAGGTTAAGAATGAAGAGTTTCAGAATGCGATCCAACTTTTGGCTTAGAGTATGACCAACCAGAACAATCAACGGGTTCCAGTTCAGGCAAATGCCAATGATGGATCAGTGGCAGCTAGAGTTTGACATTTTGTTAGGAGGAATCCGCCAGAGTTTTTAGGGTCACAAGTTGGTGAGAACCCACAGAACTTCATTGATGAGGTTAGGAAAATTTTTGGAGTGATTCAAGTGATTGGTAATGGTAGGGTTGAGTTGGCATCCTACCAGCTTAATGATGTGGCTCACATATGGTACACTCAGTGGAAAGATTCAGGGGCTACTTTATCTTTTATGACTCCCTTTATAGCAGAAATCTTAGATGTCAGTCCAGAAACTCTCTCAGAACCCTTCTCAGTCTCTACTCCAGTCGGTGACCTAGTTATAGCTAGACGGGTATACAGAAATTGCCCTGTCACAGTCTCCCAGAAAGTCACCTCAGCAGATCTTGTAGAGTTAGAAATGGTAGACTTCGATGTCATTCTAGGCATGGATTGGTTACATTCCTGTTATGCCTCAGTCGATTGTAGAACTAGGATTGTTCGTTTTCAGTTTCCAAACGAACCAATCCTAGAATGGAAGGGTAGTAGCTTAGCGCCTATGGGTCGATTCATTTCTTACCTTAAGGCCAGAAAGATGATCACTAAGGGTTATCTCTATCATCTAGTTCGGGTTAAGGATTCTAGTTCCGAAACCCTAACTCTTGAGTCAGTTCCTATAGTCGGTGAGTTTCCAGAAGTGTTTCCAGATGATCTTCCCGGAGTTCCTCCCGAAAGGGAAATCGACTTTGGAATTGATCTCCTTCCAGATACCCAGCCTATCTCTATCCCTCCTTACAGAATGGCTCCAGCTGAGCTTAAGTAATTGAAAGAGCAGTTGAAAGACCTTCTAGATAAGGGGTTCATTAGACTCAGTATTTCGCCATGGGGTGCACCAGTGTTGTTTATAAAGAAGAAAGATGGTTCTCTCAGAATGTGTATTGACTATAGGCAGTTGAACAAAGTCACAATCAAGAATAAGTATCCTATCCCCAGGATTAATGACTTGTTTGACCAACTTCAGGGTGCTAGTCATTTCTCAAAGATAGACCTCAGATCAGGTTATCATCAACTTAGAGTCATAGATAGTGACATTTCGAAGACAGCCTTCAGAACTTGGTATGGTCATTACAAATTTGTAGTTATGTCATTTTGACTAACCAATGCTCCTGCAGCTTTCATGGATTTGATGAACAGAGTGTTCAAGCAGTACTTGGACTTGTTCATTATCGTCTTTATTGATGACATCCTCATTTACTCTAGGAATGAGGAAGAACATGCGAGTCATTTGAGAGTTGTTCTGCAAACTCTCAGAGATCGTCAGTTATTTGCAAAATTTGACAAGTGCGAGTTTTGGTTACAATCAGTTGCCTTCCTTGGGCATATTGTGTCTGGTGAAGGAATTCGAGTAGATTCTCAGAAGATAGAAGCAGTGAAACAATGGCCCAGACCTACCTCTGCTACAGATATCAGAAGTTTCTTGGGTCTAGCAGGTTATTACAGATGGTTTGTGGAAGGATTTTCATCCATAGCCTCTCCATTGACTAAGTTAACTCAGAAAAAGGTTAAGTTCTAGTGGTCAGATGATTGTGAGAAAAGCTTTGCAGAATTGAAAACTAGGTTGACTACAGCTCCTGTCTTGACTCTACCAGAGGGTTCAGATGGTTATGTGATCTATTGTGATGTATTCAGAGTCGGCCTAGGTTGTGTGTTGATGCAGCGAGGTAAGGTTATAGCTTATGCTTCTAGACAACTTAAGGTGCATGAGAAGAACTACCCAACTCATGACCTCGAGCTAGCAGCAGTGGTGTTTGCACTTAAGATTTGGAGACATTACTTGTATGGTGTTCACGTAGATGTGTTCACAGACCATAAGAGCCTTCAGTATGTATTCACCCAGAAAGAGTTGAATCTTCGCCAGAGAAGGTGGCTTAAGTTCCTCAAAGATTATGATATGAGTATGCATTACCATCCGGGTAAGGCGAATGCAGTAGCAGATGCCCTTAGCAGACTATCTATGGGTAGTGTAGCACATGTTGAGGAAGAAAGGAAAGAGCTAGCAAAGGATGTTCATAGACTTGCTCGCCTAAGAGTTCGTCTTATGAGCATATCAGATGGTGGTGTAACGGTTCAGAATGGGGCAAAATCTTCTTTGGTAGTAGAGGTTAAGGAAAAGCAAGAGAGTGATCCAATCTTGCTTGAACTTAAGGGTGCAGTCCGCAATCAGAGAGTGGAGGTTTTCTCCTAAGGGGGAGATGGTGTACTTCGCTATCAAGGTAGATTGTGTGTTCCTGATGTGGGTGAACTGAGATAGCATATTCTCGTAGAAGCTCACAATTCCAGATATTCTATTCATCCAGGTGCCACTAAGATGTACCGTGATCTGCGGGAAGTCTACTGGTGGAATGGTATGGAAAGAGATATAGCAGATTTTGTGGCTAAGTGCCCCAATTGCCAGCAAGTAAAGGTAGAACATCAGAAACTAGGAGGTATGACTCAAGAGATTGACATTCCTACTTGGAAGTGGGAAGTGATCAACATGGACTTCATCACAGGTTTACCTTGTACTCGTAGGCAACATGACTCCATTTTGGTGATTGTTAATAGAGTTGCTAAGTCTTCTCGCTTTTTGGCGGTCAAGACTACAGATTCGGCGGAGGATTACGCCAAGCTTTACATTAATGAGATTGTGAGGTTGCATGGAGTTCCTTTGTCTATCATCTCAGATAGAGGTCCTCAGTTTACATCTCATTTTTGGAAGTCATTTCTGGAAGTCATTTCAGGTTAATCTTAGCACAACATTTCATCCGCAGACGGATGATCAGGCAGAGCGTACCATTCAGACCTTAGAGGACATGTTGAGAGCTTGTGTGATCGACTTCAAGGGTAGTTGGGATGATCACCTTTCTCTGATTGAGTTCGCCTACAACAATAGTTACCATTCCAGGATTTAGATGGCCCCTTATGAGGCATTGTATGGGTGTAGATGTAGATCTCTAGTTGGTTGGTTTGAAGTAGGTGAAGCAGCCTTGATAGGACCAGATTCAGTCCTTGATGCTATGGAGAAAGTGCAACTCATTAGAGATAGACTCAAGACTGCTCAGAGTCGCCAAAAGTCTTATGCAGATGTGAGAAGAAGGGAACTAGAGTTCCAAGTTGATGATTGGGTTTTCCTGAAAGTGTCACCCATGAAAGGGGTGATGAGATTCGGCAAGAAAGGGAAGCTCAGTCCCAGATATGTAGGCCCTTACCGGATCTTGAAAAGGATTGGTAAAGTGGCTTATGAGTTAGAGTTGCCAGCAGACTTAGCAGCAGTACATCCAGTCTTTCACATTTCTCTTTTGAAGAAGTGTGTGGGTGATCCAGCATCCATAGTGCCATTAGAGAGTGTGGCCGTAAAAGATAGTCTTTCTTATGAGGATGTACCAGTTGAGATTCTCGATCGTCAAGTTAGAAGGTTGAGAAACAAAGAAGTCGCTTCAGTCAAGGTTTTGTGGAGGAGTCAGTCTGCAGAGGGAGGTACTTGGGAAGCAGAAGCAGCCATGAAGTCCAAGTATCCTCACCTCTTTCCTTCCGATTCCATTCCAGCTTGAGGTAATAGTTCCTCATCAGTTTTTCAGTCATTCATGCATAAATTCAGTCTTAGAATCATTTTCCTTCAGTTGTACTTGCATTTTCAGCGTATTTGCATATTCTTGGAACTTAGTTCAGTCAGAAATTCAGTTCTCAATATTCAGTGGTAGGGATTGCAGCCCTCTCTCTCCATTTCAGCTAGTTTAGTCTTCATTCGAGGACGAATGGTCCCAAAGGAGAGATAATGTAACACCCCGTATTCGAAATGGACAAGAATGCAGATTTTGAGAAGTTGCAGGTGCAACTTACGGTCACCATCCACGGACCGTAGGTCAGACCACGGCCCGTGCTAGTGGTCTGTGGTTCACCACTACAACCCCTCCCCAAACCAGCTCAGAAAATTGGCTAAGTCCCGACTCACGGATAGCCCCACGGTCCGTAGATCAGACCACGGTCCATGGTCTGTGTCTGTGGATGGAGACTTCCCTTACCAGCCTCTGACACAAACTACAGTCGACCAGCACGGACAGTCATTCGATCCCCGGTCCGTAGGTCTGTCCGTAGATGAGGTTAGCAGCTAGTTAGATGAAAAATATTGATGGGCCAACTTCAGATGGTCATAAATTTTAACACAAAATGAATTATGTTTCCCATGACCTATGGTTCGATTCATAATTGAATTATCTTTCCAACGCCACTGATTTTACTAAATTCCAACCTCCGAGTAAAAAGTTATGTCTGTTTTAGTGAAGCCCTGTCGGGTAGACTCGACCTACGGACCCAATCGACGGACCGTCGATTGATTGACGGACCGTCAGTCCATTCCGTCATTCACTCCAACAGCAGTTAATTCAGGGGTCTTTTGGTCTTTTCCTATTTCATTTAACCCCTAAGACACGTCGTTTAGACCCTAAATCATGAGGTTTTAATAAGTTTAAGCCTAGAAACATAATTAGAACTTACCTTAGTCAAAATCATTAATCAAAACTTAGAAAATTAGAATCAAGAAGGAGAAAAAGGTCAAGAACCTTAGTTCAAGAACGTAGCGAGGTTTCTTCAGTTCCAGCCCCGAAATCGAAAGATTTCTCTATGGAATTCGTCACCAGGTATGTGGGATTTCACTAGCGGGTTCCTTTCGCCAATTAGGTCCCTAGAATTCAGTCAGATTCTTGATTCCATGATTATGAACAGACCTAGGGTTTCTAGAATTACAGCAGATCATCATGAATTAGTTATTTAAATGTTCCAAATCATATTATCATGTTATTGCTCAGCTTATCGCATAAATTTCAGAACCCTAGCTATGTATTTCTTTAGTTCTTGAATTACACATGCTTGGTCAGATATTTCAGTATTCAGTTTTACATGCCTCAGTTTATGAATGCATCATTATGAGATTAATTTTTGCATTCTCAGTTTGGATGTTCAGTTTCGAGCTATCCAGTATTTACAGAAATTTAGTCATAACCAGTTAACGAGTTAATTCATTGGGAGTAGCATAATACCGAGTTGGACTAGGGTTCAGCGTACCCATATAGTCCCAAAGCTACGAGCCACGTAGGTGTAAGTCCCATCTGTGGGCAACATCAGTTTAGTGATCACGCTAGCATGCCTCTATACCTCTGGCAGGGTATATTGGGTCCTCTCGATGGGGCGTATACATCGGACTCCACATTTAGCTCATGTGGTTTTATGTCGGTTATTAGTTGCTCCCACAGTTCAGTTAGACTCTATTGTATTGACCATATTTCAGTACAGTCAGTATTTAGTCTCAGCATGTTATAAAATTGGTCATTGCATCAGTTAGCTCAGTATTAAGTATTTTCAGTATCTATATCATGTCCAGATTATTTCATTGCTTTATTGCTTTGTTCAGTTATATGTTATTTCAGCTTTACTCTATCCTGCATGCTCAGTACCTTTCAAGTACTGACGCATACGTGCGCTACATCTTCTCGTGATGTAGGTTCAGGTTCTCAGTATCCAGATCATGCTTAGATCGGTTCCCGGTCTCCAGTTCAGCAGCATCAGTAGTGAGTCCTCATTCTTCGAGGACTAGTGACATTTTATCTTTATCGCTTTTAGTCTTTAGTTTCAGATTTTCTAGACTTAGCTGGGGCATGTGCCAGGACTTCTAGTCAGTTTAGAGGCTTATTTCAGACATAGATAGATTCAGCTTAGTATTTAGTTAATATCTTCCTTGTATTAAACTCATCAGTTTTCATATATTTCAGTTATAGTATATGGGTATTCCCTATTTTTTTTTCATTTTATTTATGATTTAGCTTCCACACCAGTTTATTTTCTTTAGTATGCTAATGATCATGCCAGCAGGGTTAGCGTGGGATCACTTGTGGTCCTAGGTCCCGTGTCCGCGTCTTAGGGGTTGCTCGGGGCGTGACATTATAACTGATAAATATGTCAATGCATGGGTCGGGATAGTACCACAAAATCTGTGAGAATGAGCAAACAATGCAATATATGCCATCACCGACATTCAATTAAGGCACACAAAATCAAATAATTATACAACCAATGAAACCACACTACCAAAGCAAAGAGTACTAATTGGGGATCCAACTGGTCCTCTCCTACGACCTCGGGATCAAAAGTATAATCATAAGCTCAATAAGGATATAACATTCCCATTGCTAATCAACAAGAAAAGTGATCAAGAAGAGATTTCAAATAGTAAAGAGGGAGAAAACACAAGGCACGACCCTTACCTCAATCACACCTCTCCAGTCCTTGATTGAGCACAACTAGGACCAACCACGACTATGATGGGCCAGCAAGGTCACACGCATCATCACAAGGAAAATGACATGAAACAAGCCCTAAAGGGAGAAAACTATAACTGCAAGGCAAGAAAACAAAACTTAAAGAATCTAATGTCTATCCTAGTTTAAGGCCACCACGAATCAATCCTAATAATAATAAGCAAGATCATCTACACCAAAAGGTAAGCCACTACCTAAACTAAGGGTTCTAACACCTACGGTAAGCCCAAGGCTACTACGGAACCAAGAAAGGATGGAACAAGATAAAAGCTAAAAACCTGGAGAATACCATCCGTGTTTACATAAAATCTATACTAGGCATTATCTAAGAAGCTCAATCAAGAAAGTAGACCAAGTCCTGCCTCAAAGCAGAACACGAGCTCTCTGAATCTATCACACATTAGCTATCCACATCCAATATGACTCTGAACACCACCAAACTATCAAACTATCGATCACAACGTCATTACAAACATTTTGACACTAAAATTGCAATAATTGGAAATGGACCCAAAATAGAGTCAAAATAGAAATGTGGGACACACAAAGAGAATTCGGAAATTGAATATGTCAAAAGGTTCTAAATAACCCAGGGAACTTGTGTCTTGCAAATGGGCACAATCTCAGCTCGTAAATGGGCTAAAATAGTCCATTCAAAAAAACACAACAAAAACACCATTAAAGGACTTGGGCAGCCATTTTCGTAAGAGGTATGAAGGTGGAAGTGTTTGCTAAGGAAGTTGTACAATGATGACTTTTCTCTTTTGTGCATCGAATTGTTCAATGATCGCAAATTGGGCGATGTTGATGAAATTCAGCTTTTTTGGGATCCTAGACCTTTTAAGTGTACTGTTCAAATTGCTTTCTCAGGTTGGTTCTTAGTGGAAAGGTCTAAGAATTTAGGACTAGAAACACCATACTATCATAGTATTTTGTTTAGTATTGCTCTTTCATGTAATTTTAATAGTTTAAGACTTAATTATAAAATTGGAATTCTCAAAGTTCCCAAATTATTCTGCGCAATTCCATTTTTGTACTTGTGTTTTTATTCCATATTAGTGTTCTTTTATGTTCGTGTGATAGTTTAGTAGTTTTAATGTTCTTTGCCAACCTCACAGAAAATTCCTAGAAATAAGGACCTAATATGACCTAATTAAGGACCCCATTTCTTCCACAAACTCAATGGTAGAGGATTACCCTTTAATCATAGGGCTGAATATTTAAGTTGATGGACTCCGTACAATGGAGTGCAATATAAGATATCTATAGAAAATAAGAGTACAAAGTATTGGGGCTTGTTTGAATAGAGGAATGTGATTTCTAAATTGAAAATAGATGTATTAACTTAAGACAAAACTGATTTTGTAACAATATAGGGTCTAAAATCTTTCAATCATTTGACTGGATGTTTTTGCATTAGCACAAGAATAACTGCTCAACTGTTTCTGAAGATCCTATCTAATAACTAGAGGAAAATTGTAACACCCCAGAAATTTTTTCGAACAAAAACTCGAACCGTCCTTCATAGTGAGTGAGATTTTACCAAGGAATTAAGATTTCTTGAGTGTTAAGGACCCTAGATGTAGCGCCTTGAGTTCCAAAAAGAACAAAATTGGAAATAGCAAAATCTGAATTTTTGGAAGTTCAGCTAAGTATGAGTTTTAGGTCAACTTCAAACGACCATAACTCGTAGTTCAGGATGTGTTACGTGTGTTACAAGGTACCTTAGTAAATATATTTCAATTATATTTCCAATGCCACCAAGTTTGATCTGTTTCGAGTTCTTATGAGTGAGATATGGCACTTTGAAGTTAGGCTGCCAAGTTAAGGAAAGTTAGCCGGAAATAGTAAGGGGTATTTTGGTCTTTTCCTTACCCAAATAGATTTAATTCAATTTTAGTAATATTTTAAGGGTCTAATCCTATTAGATTCAGTTTTATAACTCAAAAATTAGCCTAGGGTTTTAGTTGAGAGTTCAAGAAGAGAAAAGATGAGAGAAGAGGAGAAAAGAGGAAAGGAGCAAGCGTTCGTTGAGATTCTTGCGTGTTGTGGCGGATTTTCACCATGGGTTTGATCCCTAAGAGGTATGTAAGCTTCCATAGTGTTGGGTTTCTTCACCCACACGCCAATCATATTATTTTTCAGCGAAATTTCATTCTTGTAGTTGAAAGATTAGAGATCTTGATGAGTTCTTGATAGGTGTTCTTGAAGTTCATTCTAAATCTTGTTGTGTTTGGTTTTGGATGATTTCTTGAGATCAAAGTGAGTGTTTTAAGGGATTTATTGAGTAGATTAGACTGTATTTATTTTAAGTAATCAATTCTACGTGAGTAGGGAAGAAACCATTCGATTCTAAGGGAAATAGGGTGAGAAAACGAGAAAAGAAATTCGTCCAAATTTTTGGGGTGGGGCATGGCGCGATACGCCTGCCAGAGCGCTCCAAACCCACCTCTGAATTTGAGGGGTTGACAACCATGCCACCCATAGCGTCAAGCTCGCCTACCCCATCTAGTCTGTTGTCAGTTGTCCCGTTTGAGTTTGTTTAATGTGCACCTTAACTCCTTTTCGATTCTAACTACTCTAAACTACTTCTAAACACCTAAAATCATTCCTAACATGATCATAACCTTGAATTCATAAATCAAATACAAGGTAGAGTTGAGAGTCATGTTTGAGAGTTCTTTCAAACCTTTCTTATAAGGTCCCTTTGAGTCCTTTTGTGGAGTCTTCTACAACTTCTAGTAACTTGTTTCAAGAGTCGAGCAAGTGAATATGAGGATGAAGAGAATGTATTCATGAGTCTACCTTGTCATCATGAGATCCTCCATGTCATGAACCAAAACTCTTGAATGCATAATTCACATTCAAGAGAGAGTTAAGAGTAGAGTTCAAGAAAGTCTTTAAGTTAAATTGTGAATCCTTTGAGATCCATCATTGATTTAGACTAAGTTTTGAGGAAGTAAGTAAGAGAATGATAAGAATTGTATACCTGAGTTCCATGTTATTATGTAGACCCTTGAGTCAAGTCGTTCATGCCCATAACTTCCGCATGAACTCTATTAGTTGAGTACCTTTGAGAGGAGTAGTATCTTCAAATTCTAAGTCTTGAGTATTAAATTCCTAATCCCCTTTGAGATTATATTTCTAATCATGGGACTATTACATGTTACCCATGAAGTCCACGAGTTGAGTTGTTCATGCCCATAATTCCGCATGGACATTATAAGTCGAACAGTCTTGAGATGAGAAGTATCTTTGAGTCATTGAGTTGAGTAGTTCATGCTCATAATTCCGCATGAACCCTTTGAGTTGAGCATTCTTCAAATTAGTAGTATCATTGAAGTTCTTGAGTTCCAAGTATTGAGTTCTATCTATGGTTATTGAAAACCTTGCATTAAGTCGTTCAAGTCCATAATTCGGCATGAACCATATTTTAAGAAGTCTTTTACAAATGTTTAAACCTTGTTTTGAGACTTAAGCTTTGAGGTTGAGTAAAGTGTAAGAAGTATATGGTAACTAAGTATTCCCAAAAAGTTTGAAAATGTTTTTACATTTTGAGAAAGAAAAGGGAACGTCATTTCCAAGAGAGCTTTTAAGCTAAGTTTTGAGTAATTATATCAAACCAAAGAAAGAAGTTGTTTTAAAACATATGAGCTAATATATTTTTGGGAGTAGTATTGAGCACCGATATGGGGATGCGAGTTCATATTAACTCAAGTCTCCATAAACCATATAGCCATCATTGGTATTAATGGGTCATACTTTTTAGATGATCACATAAGTTAAGCTAGTGGATCCACTAAGTTAAAGCATTCTGTATGACGGAAAAGTATAGGACAGTTCTGGCAGCGTGGGCAAGACGTTGTATCACAACTTAGTCTCATAGTGGTGGTTGTCGGTTAGAGAATCTCCCACAGAAACTATATTACTTTATTATATAAGTAAAGTTGAGTTTTTTAGTTCATTTTCTTCAACGAACTAAGTTGTTTTTACTGTTTTATAAAGCTTTCCATATATTGCATGTGTATTGTTGCTTTATATAGAGGTGAGTACCCTTAGTCCAATATCATACCTTTGAGTTGAGTATCTTAGTTTGAGTAGTTCTGAGTATCTTATCCTTGAAGTACTTCTGAGGTGAGTAAGTTTGAGTAGTTATGAGTATCCTTGAGTATTCCTTGAGTTGAGTAAGTTTGAGAAGAGGTACGTATGTTTCTTTTTATCAAGTTTCAAGCTTATGTTTATGTTTAGAATTCCCCTTACATGCTCGTACATTCCACGTATTGAGCCATTTAGCCTGCATCTTCTCATGATGCAGACACAGGTATTCAGATTATCAATAGGAGCTTCGTTGATACATACGAGAGTTTGAGTTAGCTATGGTGAGCCTCCTTGCTTACGGAGGATTTCATTTACTTTTCAGTTCAGTCAGGATGCCATGGGTCTTGTCCCGACTTCCATCATTATCAGTTAGAGGCTTCATAGATAGTCAGTATAGTTGAGAAGTCTGTATCAATTATTTTATTAAATGTTTTAAAGACTTAAGTTGCCTATTTTATGGCGAGTTGAATATTATTTTTATATTCAAAGTTTTCATTTGATTTAAAGTTTTGTATTTCAGTTTTATGAATTTTTATTCAGTTTTTAAGCTTTGTATGCTTGAATCAGTTTTCCTCTTGTAGTCAGCCAGGATTAGGGTTCGCTTGGGGACCAGCAATGGTCCTCGAGTGCCGGCCACGTCGAGGGTATAGGCTCGGGTCGTGACAAACTGGGTATCAGAGCATAGAGTTCAAGTGTCCTTGGGTATCTATGAAGTCGTGTCAAGTAGGATCTTTTTTATGGTTGTGAGGGCCCCACTTCTATAAATAAGGGACTACAGACATGGAATAGGTCCATAGCCTTCAAGTATTACCTTTAGACCTAAGGGGGAGATGATAAGATGAGAAATCAAGTCAAGTGCTGAGAATTTCTTAAGTATTTGGTTATTAAGAGTCCATGGAGTTGTTAGAATACTAAGCTTGAATGTGGTGTTGAAGAGTAATAGTCTTGGGATAAGATTCCCTATAGAGAGGTATAGAACCGAACCTAAGGATTTGGGTTAAGCTTGAATATAGTATAAGCAGACCATTAGACGCAGACCTTAGTAAGTGTGAACCATTCCATACCAAGACCAGCCATCATTCGAGACGAATGATCCCAAGGGGGAGATATTGTAACACTACAGAAATTTTTTCGAACTAAGACACGAACCATCTTTCATAGTGAGTGAGATTTTACCAGGGAATTAAGATTTCTTGAGTGTTAAGGTCCCTAGATGTAGCACCTTGAGTTCCAAAAAGAACTAAATGGGAAATAGCAAAATCTGAATTTTTGGAAGTTACGCTAAGTATGAGTTTTGGGTCAACTTCAAACGACCATAGCTCCTAGCTCAAGATGTGTTATGTGTGCTAGTAGGTACCTTAGGAAATATCTTTCCAACGCCACCGAGTTTGATCAGTTTCGAGTTCGTATGATTTTGATATTGCACTTTGAAGTTAGGCTGCCCAATCAAAGAAAGTTAGCCGGAAATAATAAGGGGTATTTTGGGCTTTTCCTTACCCAAACAGATTTAATTTGTTTTTAGTAATAATTCAAGGGTCTAATACTATTAGGTTCAGTTTTATAAACCAAAAATTAGCCTAGGGTTTTAGTTGAGAGTTCAAGAAGAGAAAACAAGAGAGAAGAGGAGAAAAGAGGAGAGGATCAAGTGTTCGTTGACATTCTTGCGTGTTGTAGCAGATTTTCGCCATGGGTTTGATCCCTAAGAGATATGTAAGCTTCCATAGTGTTGGGTTTGTTCACCCGCACGCCAATCATACTATTTTTTCAGCGAAATTTCATTTTTGAAGTTAAAAGATTAGAGTTCTTGAAGAGTTCTTGATAGGTGTTCTTGAAGTTCATTCTAAATCTTGTTGTGTTGGGTTTTGGATGATTTCTTGAGATTAAAGTAATTGTTTAAAGGGATGTATTGAGTATATTAGAGTGTACTTATGTTATGTAATCAATTCTAAGTGAGTAGGGAAGAAACCATTCGATTCTAGGCAAAATAGGGTGAGAATACGAGAAAAGAAATTCGTCCAAATTTTTGGGTTGGGAACTGGCGCGATGCCCCTGCCAAAGTGCCCCAAACCCAGCTCTGATGTTAAGGGGCTGGCGCCCCGTGCCACCCATAGCGCCAGGGTCGCCTGCCCCATCTAGTTAGTCGTCAGTTGTCCCATTTTAGTTCGTTTAAAGTACACCTTCACTCCTTTTCGATTCTAACTACTCTAAGCTAATTCTAAAAACCTGAAATAATTCCTAACATGATCATAACCTTGAATTCATAAATCAAATTCAAGGTAGAGTTGAGAGTTCTTTCAAACCTTTTTGATAAGGTCCCTTTGTGGAGTCTTCTACAACTTCTAGTAACTTGTTTCAAGACTCGAACAAGTGAGTATGAGGATGAAGAGAATGTATTCATGAGTCTACCTTGTCATCATGAGATCCTCCATGTCATGAACTAAAACTCTTGAATTCATAATTCACATTCAAGAGAGAGTTAAGAGTAGAGTTCAAGAAAGTCTTTAAGTTAAATTGTGAATCCTTTGAGATCCAACATTGATTTGAACTAAGTTTTGAGGAAGTAAGTAAGAGAATGAGAAGAGTTGTACACCTGAGTTCCATGTTATTATGTAGACCCTCCTCGAGTCAAGTCATTCATTCCCATAACTTCGGCATCAACTCCATTATTTGAGTACCTTTGAGAGGAGTAGTATCTTCAAATTCTAAAAGTTGAGTATTGAGTTCCTAATCCCCTTTGAGATTATATTTATAGTCATGGTACTATTACATGTTACCCATAAAGTCCATGAGTTGAGTTGTTCATGCCCATAATTCTGCATGGATATTATAAGTCGAACAGTCTTGAGAAGTATCTTTGAGTCCTTGAGTTGAGTAGTTCATGCTCATAATTCCGCATGAACCCTCTGAGTTGAGAATTCTTGAAATTAGTAGTATCATTGAAGTTCTTGAGTTCCAAGTATTGAGTTCTATCTATGGTTATTGAAATCCTTGCATTAACTCGTTCAAGTCCATAATTCGGCGTGTACCATATTTTAAGAAGTCTTTTACAAATGTTTAAACTTTGTTCTAAGATTTAAGCTTTGAAGTTGAGTAAAGAGTAAGAAGTATATGGGAACTAAGTATTCCCAAGAAATTTGAAATTTTTTTCACATTTTGAGAAAGAAAAGGGAACATCATTTCCAAGAGAGCTTTTAAGCTAAGTTTTGAGTAATTATCTCAAACCAAAAAAGAAGTTGTTTTAAAACAGATGAGCTAAGTATATTTTTGGGAGTAGTATAGAGAACTGATATGGGGATTCGAGTTCATATTAACTCAAGTCTCCCTAAACCATGTAGCCTTCATAGGTATTAATGGCTCATACTTTTTAGATGATAACATAAGTTAAGCTAGTGGATCCACTAAGTTAAAGCGTTCTATATGACGGCAAAGTATAGGACTGTTCTGGAAGCGTGGACAAGATGCTGTATCACCACTTAGGCTCATAGTGTTGGTTGTCGATTAGAGAATCTCGCATAGAAACTATATTACTTTATTATATAAGTAAAGTTGAGTTTGTTATTGCATTTTCTTAAACGAACTAAGTTGTTTTTACTGTTTTATAAAGCTTTCCATATATTGCATGTGTGTTGTTGCTTTATATATAGTTGAGTACCCAGATTCGAATATCATACCTTTGAGTTGAGTGTCTAAGTTTGAGTAGTTCTGAGTATCTTATCCTTGAAGTAATTTTGAGTTGAGTAAGTTTGAGTAGTTCTAAGTATCCTTGAGTATTCCTTGAGTTGAGTAAGTTTGAGAAGAGGTAGGTTTGTTTCTTTTTATCAAGTTTCAAGCTTATTTTTATGATTTAGAATTCCCCTTACATACTCGTACATTCCACGTACTTAGCCATTTTGCCTGCATCTTCTCATGATGCAAACACATGTATTTAGGATCATCTACATGAACATTGTTGATACATCAGAGAGTTCGAGTTAGCTATGATGAGCCTCCTTGCTTCCAGAGGATTTCATTTACTTTTCAGTTCAGTCAGGATGTTGTGGGTCTTGTCCCGACTTCCATCGTTATCAGTTAGAGGCTTCATAGATAGTCAGTATAGTTGAAAAGTATGTATCATTTATTTTATTAAATGTTTTAGACTTAAGTTGCCTATTTTATGGCGAGTTGAATATTATTTTTATATTCAAAGTTTTCATTTGAATTAAAGTTTTGTATTTCAGTTTCATGAATTTTTATTCAGTTTTTAAGCTTTGTATGCTTGAATCAGTTTTTCGTTTGTAGTCAGCCAGGATGAGGGTTCACTTGGGGACCAGCAATGGTTCTCAAGTGCCGGCCACGTCTAGGGTGTAGGCTCGGGTCGTGACAAACTTGGTATCAGAGCATAGAGTTCAAGTGTCCTAGGGTATTTATGAAGCCGTGTCAAGTAGGATCTTGTTTATGGTTATGAGGGCCCCACTTCTGTAAATGAGGGATTGCAGACATTAAAGAAAAGTTTCCTTTCTTTCATACTCTTAATCGTGCAATAGAGATAAGTCATAGAGATCTATTCTAACTCGTGCGTTTTTAGATTCATTCATTCGACTACCCATCATACTAGAGGTGGTTGAAAAGTAAAGTGTAAAGATCCTTATGGATGAGTTGTTCTTAGCAATATTCTTGAGAAAGTCATGAAACTCAAGAGGGGCTTGAGAGAAGCCCAAGAGTAAGTTAAGTGTTTAGTTTCAGAGAAACGCACTCATATTCATGTGAATCGTGTGTTTGAGCTAAAAGCGAGTTGTACTTTTTTCCTTAAGCCTTGTTTTTGTTGATATCTTTTTTTAAGAAGTATGTTTAGAGCTTGAGCAATATTTTCACCCGTAAAGGTGGCATGAGTTATGAGATCATGAGCAGCAGTAGTGAAAGAGCCCAGAGTTAGAGGAAAGTATGTAGAGGTTTAGTAATCTAAGTAAGGGATATGGTGTTGAGACAAACTATGTTACTATAGTCATGCACCTAGAAAGTTACTAATGAGGAGTTTTCCCTTATGGGTAGACTAAGAAGTGATAAGTTGTGAAGATTACATCATAGGAGGTAGAGTGTGTTGTAGCTAGAAAGGAGTTAGTGATGAAGTGTCATTGTATAGGAAATTATGAAGTGCAAGTGTTAAAAAATAGAGCAGAGTATTCATGAGGTGTTAGATCTAAGCTAGGCTTATGATTTTAAGGGAGAGTCAATAACATTCAAAGTGGTATATGATTAATTAGGCATTGATGTATAGTGAATGAGTGAGTAGTACTCAAGTTATGAAGGCAAACGTGATAGTAAATTGTAAGTATGAATACTAAGAGGTGAGGATTGACTATTGGTCATAAGGTCCTAGTGGACGAGTGTTTCTGAATTTGTATCTAGTAGTTGTAGGATAGTATAGTAAGGGAGCAATCATATTAATATTTGGGTTTAGTCATAAATAGTAAGCTTGAATTTGAGATGAGTGTCATGATCAAAGGAATGGCAACTTGAGAGAGTGATGATGTTATTCTTGAAATGTGATCTAGAAGACTTGACATAGGGTAAGTGAGGAATTCAGGTGATTACCTTCAATATATATGAGTGGTACAAGTTAGAGACCCTCACAGTTTGATAAGGGCAGTGAAGTTTGGCTAAGTCACAAGAGTAACAAGAGCATTAAGATAATGTACACCAGTTAAAGATGTGGAATAGATCCATAGCCTTCAAGTGTTACCTTTAGACCTAAGGGGGAGATGATAAGATGAGAAATCAAGTCAAGGGTTGAGAATTTCTTAAGTATTTGGTTATTAAGAGTCCATGGAATTGTTAGAATACTAAGCTTGAATGTGGTGTTAAAGAGTAATAGTCTTGGGATAAGATTCCCTATAGAGAGGTATAGAATCCCAACCTAAGGATTTGGGTTAAGCTTGAATTTAGTAAGAGCAGACCATTAGAATCAGACTTTAGTAAGAGTAAACCATTCCATACCAAGACCAGCCGTCATTCGAGGACGAATGATCCCAAGGGGGAGATATTGTAACACCCCAGAAATATTTTCGAACTAAGACTCGAACTGTCCTTCATAGTGAGTGAGATTTTACCAAGGAATTAAGATTTCTTGAGTGTTAAGGTCGCTAGATGTAGCACCTTGAGTTCCAAAAAGAACTAAATTGGAAGTAGCAAATTCTGAATTTTTGCATGTTATGCTAAGTATGAGTTTTGGGTCAACTTGAAACAACCATACCTCCTAGCTCAGGATGTTTTACGTGTTCTACCAGGTACCTTAGGAAAGATCATTGAATTATCTTTCCAACATCACCGAGTTTGATCAGTTTCAAGTTCGTATGACTTAGATATGGCACTTTGAACTTAGGCTGCCCAGTTAAGGAAAGTTTGCCGGAAATAGTCAGGGGTATTTTGGTCTTTTCCTTACCCAAACAGATTTAATTCGTTTTTAGTAATATTTTAAGTGTCTAATCCTATAGGTTCAGTTTTATAATCCAAAAATTAGCCTAGGGTTTTAGTTGAGAGTACAAGAAGAGAAAAGAAGATAGAAGAGGAGAAAAGAGGAGAGGAACAAGCGTTCGTCGAGATTCGTGGGTGTTGTAGCGGATTTTTGACATGGGTTTGATCCCTAAGAGGTATGTAAGATTCCATAGTGTTGGGTTTGTTCACCCACATGCCAGTCATATTATTTTCAGCTAAATTTCATTCTTGAAGTTCAAAGATTAGTGTTCTTACTCTCAAGTCCTAGCAATCAACACTCATTATTACTACATGCCTTACTTTCAAAGCAACACTTCTTGCAATCATCATATATACCTAGATCACAAGGCATTCTAATCATATATTTCATTCTTAAGTGATTCTAATCCTTTATCATCATAAAGGTTCAATGTCAAGCATTACTAGTCATGATCCATCATATATACTGTAATGTAATTCAATTCATGTCTACATGCTTATACTCTCAAGTAACTACTACACATATCATCAACCCTAGAAGATCATCTCTAAATCCTCAATTTCCCTTTTCAAGGCATAAATCCACATTACTTCAATTTCATCAACTAGACTAGGGTTAGGTATAGAAAACATGCAATTTCATCATAATAACATGACTCACTACTAATTCAATCAAAAACAATCATTATCCACTCAATTGGATCAACAAACATCACAACCCATAACATTGAAGAAACCCCAACTTGAATTGGGGTAATCTTAATTAAATTGGGAAATTCTAGGGGACTCTATGGATGAATAAGCTATTATACCTTTATTATAAACCCTCACAAAGCTTGCAACAATGAAGACTTGACTTGACCTAGCTTATTTTCTTCATTTTCCTCTTCACTTTCTAGAGAGAGAATATTTGAGAGGGAATTGGATTCTTTTTGTTGAATTAAAATAATGACTAGGATAAATGAATTTAGGGGTCTAAAGTCTTTATATAGGTGGCCTAAATAAGGTTCAAACGACACCACTTTATCCCACTTAAAATCGAAAAACCCCCAAGTTCCCCTAAACTAACCGTTAAAATTGTCTCCAGGCCCTCACCCACGAGCACCTAGCCACAAGGCATGGACTAACCCATGGTCCGTGCTGGTGGGGCATGGGTTGGTAATTGGAACATACTGGCCGCCCACAGATGCACCCTCCACGGGGCGTGGGTCCATCCTTAGGTCACTATTTTGGGTGGCTTAGCTAGGATCCTCCTCAAGGACCCTTGGTTGGTCCTTGGGTGGTCGTACCTTGACGTTCTAGCCCAGAACCCTTCATATTAAGTACGAGGAGTTATATCTATGACTCTAAGTCTAACCCTTATGTCAAACTCTAATTAAGCCTACTAGTTTTCGGGGTGTTACAATATCTCCTCTTTGGGAACATTTGTCCTCGAATGACATTCTAGGTACTTCTTAAGGTCACAACTCCAGACTAGCAACCCATCATGCATACAACTCATCTAATGCACATAAACAAAGAAGGAACTTCATCTCCTAGCTAAACATACTCAATGAAACACAAGGAAGTAGGAAATACATATAACAACCGATTATGCATGAAATCTAACAATTCATCATATTCATCTCATGAAGCATGTAGGCAACTTTTACTCAACACACAACAACGTGAGGAAAATCAATCATAAAAGCTCATTTTTTTACTAAGGCATAATTTTCTCAAGATCATGCATATAAAGAAATAATGGTAACATATAAACACACAATGACCTTGCCATCAAGGCACACTATCTCCCTCTTGGGATAAGCCTCAATGGATTTTCTAGACACCGTCTCTTTTCATTTTTATAAGGTCGGATCCATACTTAAGATCAATCTTAAGAAGATAACTCACTCTTTAAAGTTGGTCAACTGAAGTAATATAGGATAACTATCATGTTTTTACTTAACCTCCACTACCAATGAAGATTCAAATCTATTCTGAACTATCACACCGCTATCTGACATGGCCGTAAGACCAACTCCTAAACGAGGAAGTTGGTGAACATCTTTTGCTAATTCCTTTATTTCTTCCTCAACATGTGCTACATTACCTATAGATAGTCTGCTGCAAGCATCAGCCACAACATTTACCTTACTAGGAAGGTAAAACACATTGATATCATAGTCGTTGTGGAATTCAAGGCATCTCCTCTGACGAAGAGTCAACTCTTTCTGGGTAAACATATATTGAAGGATCTTATGATCTGTGAACACCGTAAACGTAATGTTTCCATATCTTCAGAGAAAATACTATAGCTGCAAGCTCGAGGTCATGAGTCAGGTAGTTCTTCTTGTCATGCCCCGAGTCTACCCCGAGACGCGGACACGGGACGTAGGATCACGAGTGACCCCAAGCTAACCTTGTTGGCATGATCATAAGCATAATAAGAAAAAACTGATGCGGAAACTAATTATGATGTAAATATGAAATGATAGACAATAACCATATACTAAAACTGAATATATAAAATCTCAGAGTTTAATACAAAAGAAATATCAAACTCAAATACTAAGATTAATCTAAATATGTCTTAAAATAAGCCTCTAACTGACTAGAAATGCTGGGACATGCCCTAGTTAGATCTAGTAAAACTGAAACTAAAAGACTAAAAGTACTAAAATAACATGACTGTTGTCCTCGAAGAATGAGGACTCACCACTGATGCTGCTGAGCTGGAGATCGCGAACCGATCGATGCGTGATCTGGAAGTTAAGAACCTAAACCTACATCATAAGAAGATGTAGCGCAGAGTATGCGTCAGTACTTGAAAGGTACTAACAAGAAATAAAGCAAGTATGTAATCTGAACATGATCTAGATACTAAATACTAAGCTAACTGAATCCAATGACCAAATTTATAACATGTTGATACTGATTACTCACTGTACTGTAAATATGGTCAATGCAATAGAATCTGACTTAACTGTGGGAGCTACTAATAACCGACAATAAAACCACTTGAGCTAAATGTGGAGTCCGACGTATGCGCTCCATCGAGAGGACCCAATATACCCTGCCACAGGTATAAAGGCATTACTCGCATGATCACTAAATGATGTCCACAGAGGGGACTTACACTTACATGGCTTGTAGTTCTGGGAATATATGGGTGACTGACCCTAGTCCAACTATGTATTATGTTACTCCAAATATACTAAGTGATTAACACATTATGATTGAATTTCTGTAATACTGGATAGCTCAAAACTGAACATGCAAACTGAGAATGCAACAATTAATTTGATAATGATGCATTCATAATTGAGGCATGTATAACTGAATACTGAAATATCTGACCAAGCATCTGTAATTTAAGAACTAAAGAAATAAATAGATAGGGTTCTGAAATTCATGCAATAAACAAAGTAATAACATGATAATCTGATTTGGAACATTAAATAACTAATTCATGATAATCTGCTGATGTTCTAAAAACCCTAGGTCTAGTTATAATAAGGGAATCAAGAATCTGACTGAATTCTAAGGACCTAAAGGGAGAAAGGAACCCACTATTGAAATCCCACATACTTGGTGACGAATTCAATGGAGAAATCTTTTGATGTAGGGGCTTGAACTGATGGATTCTTGTTGCATACTTGAACTAGGGTTCTTGACCTCTTTTCTTCTCTCAAGCTCTAATTTTCTAAGTTTTGATTAATGATTTGACTTAGTTAAGTTCTAGTTGTGTTTCTAGGCTAAAACTAACCAAAACCACATAGTTTAGGCTTAAAACAACATAGTTTAGGGGTCCAATGAAATAGGAAAAGACCATAAGACCCCTGACTTAAAGTGCTGACGGGACCGACCATGGCCACCTTCACGGATGATAAAAGGGACCACGGACCATGAAGTGGGTCGTGGTTCTTGGTCCAGTGTCTACTGGTTCTGGGGTCTTGAGCATGAACCCTACCATGGACCATGTAAAGGACCACGGACTGTGTGAAGGACCACAGACCGTGAAGGCTCCCGTGGTCTTCACTTGGTCCGGTGGTCTGAGTGCCCTGGTTCACGGACCCTCCCACGGGCCTTGTGAATGACCATGGACCATGAAGGTGACCATGGTCTTCACTTGGACGTGGGGGTCTTATGGGCTGGCTAGGAGGAAGCTACTACCTCAACTCCACAGACGTAACCACGGTCCGTTATCAAGACCATGGACCATAAAGGGTCCCATGGTCTGACGTCTGGACCTAGTGGAGTCCAACTCCCTACCACGGGCAGGTCAATGGACCGTGGTCCCTATCACGGTCGGTGGAACCTATCGTGGTTCACTGCTTCATGTAGTTTTCTACTGAAATTTTCTAGGTCTGGTTTTTGGGGTGTTACATTTTCATTCATGCTCCAAACTCACCCCATTATTTACTTCTCATGGACTACCGGACACCCCATTTCTTTTGCAACTTTCACAACTTTATTTCACCATTTTTTTATTTTTCTTTCTTCTTTTCTTTTTCTCTTTTTTTTTTGTATGGAGGGGTTCCATCTTTTTCAAGTCCATGGATCAAGGGGGGCTTCTTTGCAATTCTTGATTTACCTTCTTTTTTCACCACACCCCCACCTTAGGGTTTTGGCCTAAATTGGCTATTCAAACAAACCACACTTCATGAGGATTATGGGTGAATGGATAAAGAGGGGTAACAATTGCATCAAGTTTCTTCTAATAAAAGGGTAAGGCTCAAAGGGTGTTCAAGGAAAGTTCACACACTCACAAGGCTGGCCACAAAAGAGGTATAATGTCAAATTGTTTCACACTTTAAAATTGTTGCCTAAGATCATTTCAAGAGTTTGTATCACTTGGTCAACCGGACCAACGGGGTTTCTAGGTGTAATCACATATGGTTCACGGTAAGCTCATAACACAAGGCATTGGCACCAATATCAAACAAAACTCCACACTTTCGCTAGTGTGCAATGTTCATAACAAGAGACTCAATTCGATAATTGGCTAGTCACAACGAGATGGCAAAAGTTCACATATTGTCTATGCAAAAGAGCACTATTCGAGTCATCGATATTGATCATAACCGGTACTCATATTTGCACAAGAACAACCACAATTAAATACAACAAAAGGTGGCAAAAAATTTAGAAGGTTCAAAAACCATGTGCATTTAAAACAAGGAGCCACATGCTCAAACATACACAAAACAATTTCAAAACACAATTTACAACACAAAAACCCAATATATACAAAAATGATAATCACAAGAGGTCGGTATGGAAATACATCAGCCCACCACAAATAAAAAGCAATTTGTCCTCAAATGCAATAAAAATATCCAAAAGTAAATAAAAGCGACAGAGAGGGAGGTAAAGAAAGGTCATGTCTAAACAGTCGCTCCATCTATCGTGGGATCAGTTTCCGATGTCTCATCAACACTCACTCCACTGGAGCCTATGATCAATGTATCTGCCCAAGAGATCTGCACATTTGAATCAAGCATGGCCTCCCAGTCTCAGTAAGGCCCTCATACCAAGCCTCCTCATCAACACCAAGTTTTTCCTCATCGGTCTCAGCCTCAGACTCGGCAACAACTACCTCCTCATTTCAAACCTCATCTCCGGTGGTAGACGGAGGCACATCCGGATCAATCGGCATATCAGGGATCTCCACAGTCCCAAACATCATCAACATGTCGGCGGACCTCAGCTGGTCCACATCCTTCCTTAGCTCACAAATAATGGCCTTTAGAGCTGTCCCCTCCTCAGTGGCCCCTTGGCCGCACTCGCACCCTGCTATCCTTGCCGCAAGGAAATCAATAGTCAAACTCAAAGGTGTCACAACATCAACAAGGGCCCTCTCGATCATACCAGGAATGGTGGCCTCAATACTGGAGGCGCGCCTATCAATAGAATGGGCTAGCTGCCCCATATGTAGTAATGTAGCTTGGGTGAGTGGCGGTCGGGAAGTACCAGCAGCAGAGACACCAGACCTAGGAGGCAAGAGAGTTGTAGAGAAAGGGGAAGTGCTGGATATACCTAAAGGCCCAGGGGCTGGAGTAGGTAGAAGTGCATCTGCAGGCAATGCATCAGTAACCATAACTAGGGATGTGTCCACCGCACCTACCTTCAGTTTGTTCAGTAGATAGCCTCTTCTCTTCTTTCGTCTCTGTTCCAACCTTGGTTTGCACTCAGCCTTGGGTAGTTTGTATGATAACCACCTCCTTGGTTAGCTAAGAAGTTCACCTCCTCATTATAGAGAGCTTCAAAATTGGCTTCTTCGGGGTTTACACACCCAATACCTACAGCATTGACATTTCTAGCACCAGCACCCAAGATATTTTCGGACAAAATATCAAGTTTGGTCATGATATTTGCCATGTTTTGGTCCCTCTCTTGATCTTTCTCAAGCTGCTCCTTTGTCAATTTAAAATTGAGAAGGGGGACCTGATCTTCGCGAGTGTACCATTCCCGGTTAATTTTGATCATAACATCAAAGAGTTGGGCTACTATAGCGTAAGGTTGTTGCATCAAACCTCCCAGAGAAAGTTGGTCAGCCACTCCCTAGTTAACCGAATCAAGGCTTCGGTAAAAGTAATGCAGCAAAACGTTGTCGAGTAAACCATGAGTTAGGCATTGTAGCACCAACTTCTTAAATGTTAGCCAAGTCTCATGAATTGGCTCACCCTCAAAACGCTTGAACCTTTGGATGTTATCCCGAAGTGTCATCATGTTCGAGAGGGGGAATCTCACTTGAAATGCAGTGACAAGATCTTTCCACGAAGTGATGGAGTCTCTTGGCAATTCAGCCAACTACTTGCACGCTTCTCCCATTAGAGAAAATGGGGACAACTTCAACCGGACCGACTCTTGAGATATGTTCTTGAAGGTTAATGGCCCGCAAACATCAACAAAGTTTCTTATATGTTCATGGGGATCCTCATGACCCAACCCACCAAACAACCCTTGCAATTGCAAGAGCTGCAACATGGTGCTTGTAATATGGAATATAGTGTTCCCTTCAGACAGAGGCAAGAGAATGGCACCAACTCCACCCATAAGATTATGGTCATTAAAATTTAGCTCATTGACATCATTGAGATTTTTGATGTCATCTTTATGGCCCACTTGGCTACCATTGCTTCCGTTTACACTCATATCCTATGTTTCAAAACAACAACACACAAACCAAAACTAAAAGTAAGTAGATTCAACTATGGCTAAAAAGAACAAAATTCAACTTCACCAAAAAAAGTTCTCAAACAACACCACTCCCCGGTAGTGGCATCATTTTGATTAACGTTTCAAGGATACTTCTTCCAATTCGAAGTGTCAACAATCGCTAGTCAGTATAAAGCCCAACTAAATAATTTGGGGTCAAATCCCATAGGGAGCGGTACGTGTTTGAGAATTAATTAGCAAGTATGAATATGGTCAAATCACCCATAGGAATAGTATTTATCGAATAAAAATATAATTCAAATTAGGGGGTGACATGAATGTCAAATAAGGGGTTTTTTGGCTTTAATTATCTACTACAGAGAACGGAAATCAATACAAAATAACAATAATGAGACAGGTTCTTGGGATGTGATTCAATTATAGGATAATAGAGACAAATGGGTAATTGCAACTAATAGAAAATGGCTAAATATCAGTGAGTGAGCTAGGCTATAGAGCGGATAAACTTTCTCTCAAGCAATTTACCCCGAATCAAGTTGATTTCTCTCTAACATTAACAAGAAAGAAAAATAGAAACAACCCACACCTTAGTCCATTCACTCTCTCGAGTTGAATGTGTGGGATTTATTTAGGATTCACTCTCTTGAGCTGAACCCATATCAACCCAATTCCAACTGACAATCAATTAATAAGTTTAATTTTAAAACCTCTCTCTTGAGCAAGCCAAAAACACAAGGGTAGAACTGCATTTGCAACTACAATTATTAAATTAAACCAAATTGAACTCACTTCTAAACAACATTTAAACTAACAATTAGCAATATCCATAAACTGAATCAGCCCATAATCACATAATCACACCCCAAGAATTGGTGTTTTAGCTAGACATCATAAAAAGATAAAAATTGTTACGAAATTGAGTTTCCATCAACTGGGTAAAATTGATTTAGTCTTTACAATATTCCAAGTTGAATAATCTCAAAGACACACTTCCAAATTCTCAAAAGTGAAAAACCTTCAATTTTCCAAAGCTTAGGGAAAAACTAGAGACAAACTTGTCTCAATACTCAGAATAATAATCACAATTTAATGTAATGAAAATCTGATCCTAAACTAATTGTTCAAAAATGTATTTATAGTCGCCAAATATATGCTGCGAAGGGCCAGTCGATGCAATAAGTCGGGCTCACCGAAACCACTCGGTGAGTCACCCTTTGATCACATCCATCGTGTTTCTGCCTTGGCATTCAACCTCCTTAAGTACTGTAACTTTGGACGATCTAGCATTGCATCACAGAACTATTCAGCGATTCACCAACTGCTCCTTTCTATCGCCAACTTGATTCTTTCTTTCAGGGCTTGACGCACTAGAACTTATGTTGGTAAGGTAGCCATTCGGCGACTAGCAAAATGGACTTGGCGATCACCACACTTGCCTTTCTTCAATCTTTCAGCTCGCTTTGTTCCTTTTTGCAAGTCAGTGTCCTTGCTTTGCTCCTCAACCCGTATACCTGGAAATCAAGGGTTTTACATTAGTTATTGGCACAAAATAAGCATTTAAGGACATTAAATCTATATAAATAAATCCCTAAATGAGTCCAAATCTCAGACTCATCATTGCACTCTGCTTGACCATCAGTCTGAGGATGAAAAATAGTACTCAAATTCACATTTGATCCCAAACTTTTCTGTAATGACTTCTAAAACTGTGAAGTAAATTGTGCACCTCTATCTGAAATAATCAACAAAGGAACTCCATGAGGTCTAACTAACTCTTGAATATAAAGTTTAGCAAAATTTTCTGCTAAATAGGTAGTCTTTACCGGCAAAAAGTGGGATGATTTTGTCATTCGATCCACAATCACCCAAATAGAATCATGTTGCATGTGAGACCGTGGCAAGCCAGTAATGTAATCCATATTGATCATCTCCCACTTCCATTCCGGAAGATCTATATTATGAGCCATATCATTGTGCCTATGGTGCTCTACTTTAACTTGTTGGCAATTTGGACACTTAGCAACGAATTCTGCAATGCCCTTCTTCATACTACTCCACCAATAGACTTCTCTAAAATCACGATACATCTTTGTGGAACCTGGATGGATAGAATATCTAGAGCTATGTGCTTCTTCCATAATATTTTCTTGAATTTCATCCACCCTTGGCAGGCACAATCTACCTTGATACCTCGATACTCCATCTCCCCCTTGTTCAAAAGCCATTATTTTTTGCTTATGAACATTTGCCTTCCATTCAAGAAAAATAGGATCTTGGTCTTGTTTCTCCTTAACTTCTGATACAAAAGATAATTCAGCCCCATTCATCACCACTACTACTCCTTCGTCGGAATCACTTAATCGAACTTCTAATCATGCAAGTCTATGCACCTTTTTTGCTAACTTTTTCTATTTTTCCTCAAAATGGGTGGTACTACCCATAGACAATCTACTCAAGGCATCAACAACAAAATTAGCCGTACCTGGGTGATAGAGAATACTCATGTCATAATCCTTGACTAACTCCAACCAACTTCGCTGTCTAAGATTATGTTCTTTCTGACTTAACACATACTGAAGACTCTTGTGATTAGTGAACACATCCACATGAACACCATAAAGATAATGGCACCATATTTTCAAAGCAAATACTACCACAACCAACTGTAGATCATGGGTTGGGTAATTCCTCTCGTGAACCTTAAGTTGTTTGAAGGCATAAGCTATAACTTTGCCATTCTGAATCAACACACAACTCAATCCAACTCTGCACGCATCACAATATACTACAAAACCTTGTGTACCTTCTGGTAAGGTAAATACTGCGGTAGTAGTCAACCTCTTTTTCAATTCCTAAAAGTTTTTCTTATAAGCTTCGAACCATCGAAACTTAACTATTTTCTGAGTTAACTTAGTCAAAGGAGATGAAATAGATGAAAATCCCTTAACGAACCTTCTCTAATAGCCAGCAAGAAACTCCTAATATCTATTGTAGATGTGGGTCCAGGCCAATTCTGCACTGCCTCTATTTTCTGAGGATCAACTCTAATTCCATCACCAAAAACATTATGGCCTAAGAATGCCACAGACTCAAGCCAAAACTCACACATAAAGAACTTAGCATATAACTCCTTATCCTTTAGAGATTAAAGAACTATTATGGGATGACTAGCATGATCTTCCTCATTACTCGAAAAGATTAGAATGCCATCAATGAATATTATGACAAACATATTTAAATAAGACTTGAACACTCTATTCATAACGTTCATGAATGCTGCAGGAGCATTGGTCAAACCAAATGAAATAACTAGGAACTCATAATGACCATAGCGAGTCCTGAAAGTTGTCTTAGGGATATCACTTTCTCTTACTCTCAACTGATGATAGCTAGATCTGAGGTCTATCTTAGAAAAAACAAGTGGCACCCTGAAGTTGATCGAAAAGATCATCAATTCATGGAAAAGGATACTTATTCTTAATAGTAAACTTGTTCAATTGACGGTAATCAGTACACATTCTAAGGGAACCATCTTTCTTTCTCACAACTAAGACCGGAGCGCCCCAAGGTGAGACATTAGGTCGAATAAAACCTTTCTCTAAGAGATCTTTCAACTACTTTTTTAAATCTTTCAAGTCTCATGGTGCCATTCTATATGGTGGAATAAAGATAGGACACGTATCGGGAATATTTATGCCAAAGTTTATTTCTCTCTCAGGAGGGACTCAGGGAAGATCGTTGGGAAAGACTTTCGGAAACTCACTAATAATTGAAACTAATTGAATAGGAGGTATCTCAATACTAGATTCATTACCTCGAACTAAGTGATAGACACAACCTTTAGAAATTAACTTCCTCACTTAAGGTATGAAATGAAATAACTCTTAGGCACTGCTGAACTACTCTTACACTCTATAGCTGGCTCATTAGGAAATTGGAACTTGACAACTCAAGTCCTACAATTAACTGAGGCATAACAGGCATGAAGCCAGTCCATACCTAGAGTGACATCAAAATCTACTATGTCAAACTCAACTAAATCAACCATGGTGCTCTTGTGATTGATGGAAATGGTACAATCACGATAGACTCTCTTAGCTAGAATAGACTCACCAACAAGTGTAGAAACACTGAAGGGCTCAAGAAGTTACTTAGGAAGAACATCAAAATTCATCACAACATATGGAGTCACAAAATATAGACCAGCTCCTAGATCTAACAAAGCATAAATATCAAAATTAAAGACTTGGATCATACCAGTGACAACATCTGGAGAATCGTCTTGCTCTTGGCGACTCGTGATAGCATAAAGATGGTGGCCTCCTCTACCTGCCCTCGAAGTAGCTCCTCTAGATGCAGCTCTGTCTCGTGGAGCAACTACAGAAGACTGAGATCTATTGCCCCCATTACCATTACCCTGCATGTTCTTAGGATACTCTCTCATAAAATGACCTTCCTGGCCACACTTGAAGCAATCAGTGGAGCCATCACAACACACCCCAGAGTGGCTTCTACCAAACTTAGCACATGCGGGAGTCTTAGTACCCCTTTGTGCCAGCCTACCTTAGGAATGCGCAGGTCTAGCTCTGAAATAATGGGAATTTTGATTTTGGAACTTTCCTCTGTTTCGCGCTACAGATGCACTAGCAAATGATGGAGAAGTTCTTTTTTTCTTATGTTGAAAATAAGACCGGTTCGCATTACTCTTTTGTTGCCCGGACACATTCCCTGACGTCCTAGCCTTCTTATTTTTAAACTCTTCCCTATCCCTGAGCTTGTCCTCTTTAACTTGTTGCACATGGATCATCAGCCTTGCTATATCCATATGCCTTATTAGCATAGTTGTTTTGTCTTCCTTGCTTTAAAGACGAGGCAACCCAGCAACGAATAAACTCATTCTGCTTCTTATGTCAGCAACCATCTCTGGAGCATAGAGGGAGAGTTGTGTGAACTTCAGACTGTACTTATGAACACTCATAGATTCCTGCTAAAGAGTAAGGAACTCTCGTACCTTTGCTTCTCTCAGTTCATGGGGGAAGAAACGCCCCATGAAGGCACTCTCAAACACAGCCCATCTTACAATTGGTGCATCCTCACCTCTATTCTTTTTTGTTGGTCAAACCATATCCTATATACACTCTTCAGTTGCTATGCAACTAGCTCTACTCTCTCAGCATCGGCAACATGTATTATCTCAAAAACATTCTGAAGCTCTTCAACAAAGTTTTTCGGATCCTCAGTGACACTTATACCTGTGAATCTTGGAGGATTCACCCTTAGAAACTCACGGACCCTAGAATTATCAGCCACCTCTTTACGATTCTCTCTCTATTGTCCCACTAGGTGGTCATAGATTGACTTAACATTCAAATAGCTTCCTTAAATTCAGCATTGGTGAACTCTTCTTGGGGTTGCACTTCTGGTGCATTAGGTACCCCTTGATCATGTGGTTCAACTTTCCTTCTAGCGGAATGACCTCAGATAACTCTTCATATAGGCATGATCTAAAAGACACGAGTAAGCACGAGTTAGAAAGAGACTTTATAGAGATAAACTCTATCACAAAAAATGAGCATGAAAGAAGTGAGATAGTTCCTAAATATTGCAGCCTCCTAATTATAGATGTGGTACTTTTCACATCGATAACTAGGACTTAACAGACACGACTTCATAGACTTCCTAGGACTCTGGAACTCTGTGCTCAAATACCAAGTTTGTCACACCCCGAGCCTACATCGTGGGCGGTACTGGCACTCGAGAACCATTGTTGGCCCCAAGCGAACCCTCGGGCTGACTTACAACTCAGTGGAATACTTATATAACAAGGAAATAGTCTCAAAAGATGAACTCATGAATTAAACTTAGAATGTCTTAAAAGAAACATGCAACTAGCCAAGATGGCAACTCACGTCTCGGAACATAAGCCAATAGAAAGATAAAAACAAATGAATAACGAACTGTCTATGAAGCCTCTAATAACTGAGATGGACGTCGGAACAAGACCCACGACATCCTAATGAACTAACTAACAAAGCAATAAAGGGATCCTCCGAAAGCAAGGAGGCTCACCAATAGCTCTGAAGCTCAACTAGAATCAATGATGTGTTGGATGTTGATCCTGGTTACCTGTATATGCATCCTAACAACGATGCAGGTCAAATGACATCAGTATATTGAATATACGAGTATGCGAGGGGAATTCTAAAACAAGACATAAGCTTGAATGCAATTGAAACAACATACATGGGATCAACTCAAATCAGCTAACTCATTTCAACATAAAGCAATAATAGAAATGCAATATAAAGAAAAGCTTTAAAACATGGATAACAAGTCTGTGCATTTAGAAATACAAAAGTAACTCAGTCTGTATGCAAAGATACAATATAAACATTATTTTTATATAAAAATGCATTTTAACTCTATGTATATAAGAATACAAAAAACCTTTATGGGAGTTTCTCTAACTGACAACCATCACTTAAGAGTTATGTGATGATACAACGTTTTGCCTCACGCTACCAGGGCTTTACTATACCTTGCCATGGGTATATAACCTAACTAATAAGTGGATCCACTAGTCTATGCTAAAAATCACTAAGGAATCATCTAAAAACTATGACCCTTTTCTACCCATGATGGCTACTTGGTTTATAGGGGTTGGGAGTTGTCTGAACTCTCCCCCATATTGGGGTACAATACTACTCCCAAAATATACTAGCTCATATGTTCAAAAATATAAGTTCTTTTTGTGGATTGAGATAATTTCTCAAACCTATCCCTAAGGCTCTTTAGGAAATCAAAGTTTCCTCTCTTTCTTTCTTATGAAAGCATTTACTCTTTTACTGAAAAACTAGTTCAAAGGCTCTGTTGGAAATTGGTGTTTCTTTTCTTGTTTAAATGTGAAAACATTTTACTCTTTGGGAATACATGGTCCCCATATAATCTTTTGAAGAAATGAATATCAATCTTTACTCTTTACTCAACTCAAAACTCAAGACTTAAAACAAAGTTAAAACATTTGTAAAAAACTTTATGAAGACGTTAAGAACTTCTCTTGACTTGACTTTTAACTTTCATTTAATTGAATTATGGATTCAAGGTTCATGATCTAATGTGCATGGATGATTTCATGATGTTTAGACGTACCTTAGAGTGTAGAAATCAATTAGAAAACTTAGGTACGTTTCAAGGGAACTCAAATGGAAAGAATTGGGAAAGGGTAGGGGACCTGGCGACCCTGGCGCTCTGAGTGGCGCGGGGCAACAACCTTTAAATTATAGACACTGGGTTGGGGCGCACTGACTGGAGTGGCACCGCAGAGCCCAAACCACAAAACACTGTGTGGGGTGCTCTGAGTGGCGCAGAGCCCCCACACCCCTTCCCCAGTTTTTTGATAAATTTCCTTAGTCGTTTTGCAACTTTAAACCCTCTAGATTCAAATGGTTCCTTCCCCGAACACTTAAATTCGAATACATAACCAAAATATGCAAGAATCTACTCAGAACAACATCAATTTCATGAATTTAAATCAAGAACTTCTCAACAACTTCAACAATCAAGAACCCAATAAAAACTTCAACAAAATCCATCAAGAACTCAAATTCTATACATTAAAGAACATATATTCACTGAAATAAATCACGATTGGCGCGTGGGTGAACGAACCCAATGCTATGTGATCTCACATACCTCGTAGGGATTAACCCTTGGCGAAATCCATAAGTTTAACTTCAAGAACTTGACGATTCCTTCCTTCTTCTCCTCTTTTCTCTTATTTTCTCTTCTCTCAAAACCCTAACTCTTTCTTATGAAGCTTAAAATAAAATAAATCAGTTTAGACCCCAACTTAATTACTAAAAACGAATGTAATTAATTGGGTAGTGAAAAGACAATAATACCCTTCTAAAATCTGGTTTTGACTTTCCCTATCTTGGTAGCCCGACTTCAAATAGCCATATCTCCCTCATACAAACTCAAAGTTGAGCAAACTCTATGGCGTTAGAAAGATTATTCATAGATCTTTCCTACGATATCCTGTAGCACACCTAACGCATCCTGAGCTAGGAGTTATCGTCTTTTGAAGTTGACCCAAAATTCATACTTTGCTTAACTTTGTCAAACTTTCCAAATTTGATTTTTTTTTTAAAATGGTTTATTTCTAATTCTAGTTCTTTTGAATAGCAGGGTGTTACAACATGATTAGAAATCAACTATGCGAGTGTGAAGTCCAAGCCGCTTCAAGAGAATCATTTTAAATATCCTATTCTCTGTACACTTAAGGAACCATGAGGTATTTATGGCTGAAACGAACACAACCGTAAGAACCATAAATGGTAAAGGGTTGATTGAGTGACATATGGTTGTCTAGGTATATATCAAAGCTAGATGGTTCAAAGATATCACATCTACCAATTGACCGAGTATATCCGTCATACATATACTACATAAAGTTCAATGGGAAACCTATTTATCCAGATGCAATTTATCCTTGCTTGTAAAGTACACATTCGTCCATGCATTCCTTAATGTTATAAATATTCCCCATTTATATGGTGAATTGTTGGGTATATAGAAAGAGTTAATTGGAAATGGAGGGAAGATGAAAAGAAGAATTTGAAAGGTTCTCTTATGCTTTAGTAAAAGACATTTCTCCCTCATTGGTGGTGGAAAGAAAAGTTGAAGTGTTTAAATAGAGATAAACTTCTAGTAGCTGTTAAAAGGATTGGAAAAAGGGACCCACCCCCCCTCGCACCGTCGTTGTCGTGGCTTGCTTGGCTCGGGTTTTGCCTAAATGACCCGAACCAACTCAGTTCACGCAACCCGTGTTTAAAACGTCTATCCCATTTTATTTGAATTTCCCACCGTTGGAGATGACTGTTCAGAAGGTAGTAATAAACTTTCTGGAATAACCATGACTGTTTGAAAGGTTGCAAACTTTCATGATTGGTCGTGAAGTTTGTGAAAGGTTGCAACCTTTCAAAATCGGTTCTTCTTGGCTATAAATACCTGTGAATCCTCATACTTTTGAAGTTACGAAATTTCTGAACTTCTTTTTCTTCTTATACACAAAATCATTATTCATGTACTTTACTGCTGTTGAGTGGCTCACTGATACTATTGTTTTGGGTATCAATACACCGGATGAATAGAATCATTCTATCCTGGAAGGATATATTCCAATTCAACCTCGGATACTAGAGGGGAATACTTTCCTTAAGGGGACATTGTGCATTTAGTAGGCTCAATTTCTTTCTTTTCTGTTTCATATGATTGTTACAGATTCTCGTATATTTTACAGTCCTTAATTTTTGTTAATTAATTTATGTTCTTTATTACGTGATTTAAACATTGGGATTTAGTATTTCTGCAAAGTTTTGTTATCAGTAGTATTGTTTTAGAATACAAATTGCATAACAATTACTTAGTTCAGGTGTTAATATTTACTTAGATTAATTTAGTTCAATTCCCTTAGGAGTCTTATTATTTACCCTATAATTCTATTTAATACCTTGCTTCCTTCATTAATAAAATATACTCTTTTCAACACATATTCAATCTTTATAAATAGTTGAGTACAAACCTTAAAAGAGGAAACAAGAGCTTAATTCTTGTCTGTTTGAGCACAGTTATCAAAATATGTTTTAGTATCGTTCTTGAAAGGTCGTAAAGCAAGCATGATCTTTCTTATTGTATATCTTTTTTGATAGAACCTTTTCTGCAGTTTTACTTGAATTTGCCGATATCATTGCTCGTATTCACACCTCGATTTTTCTGCTCCGAATTTATAATGTACTTGAATTCTAGTAACCAAGTGTCTCCATTAGCATTGGTGAATGTAGTTCTCCACAGTTCATCTAATAGAATATGCACAGTAACTTCGAAGAGACAATGTCCATTTTGCTATTTTCTGGTCTAGTGAATGCAATAAATGCAAATTTCAGTTTCTCGAAGATGACATTTCCATGTTCCATTCTTTCCCTCCCTCGATGATTGCTTCTTTTATAATAGAGTTTTGAAGTTTGGGTAGTCTCGAAATTCGTGAAAGTGACTTGGATGAAAGATCAAACCTTGTCATCTTCATTTTTTTCAAGCTCAAAGGATGTACAGATCACACTAATATTTAGCTTCCCAGTCCTCACCAGAAAAATTTGCATCAACTTGTTCGAGTTCATTAAGGAAATCCAATCTTTGAAAACAAATCTGCTCTATTGAAAAATCATGTGATGCTTTAATGGTGAATTTAAGACTTGAGAAACCTTTTGAAAATGTCTCCTTTGTCTTGCGAGTGGTAAAGCTTGAGCCCAGATAATATTGTCAAAGTCTCTAAATTTGAGTCCTTTTCTAACATGGAAAAAAATCAAGATATCAATCTTGAACATTTCAAAGATTTGCAAGACTCCACGGGAAATCTTGAACAGACTGACCCAATGGTGTATATATTAAATATCAAATACTAAGCTATTATTGAGATTAGTTCATACTTTATCCCCTAGTTTTTTTTTAGCTATGATTAGCAATCCGAAGATTATTTTCATTACCATATTGATATTATTTTTGTCAACTCTTCATGTAAGATAACAATCTCAGAATTATTATCCTGAGTTAAAATGACAATATGATACATTTATCCTTCTTTATAACTCTTCTATGAAAGTCCCTTTAAGAAACAAGTTTAAAATTAAAAGTAGTAATTATTTTCTATGTTTTCCGTTCAAATTTGGAATAGAAAATCTAATTTCTATCTTTCTAATGTTTTACAACCTCTCTCTTTTTTAGTGTTTTATTGTATGCTTCCTCAGTTTTGCCAATGTCTGATTAAAAGCCTTCTCTTACTATGAAGAAGACATTCTTCTACGATTTCATTCCATCAAAAGCTGAAGAAGAAGCTTGCAAAGTTAACAACACTCAACATGTAGTGACTCAAGAACTAGTGGAGAAAAGGGACTTATGCACTTCCCCAAAAATTGATCTGGAAAACCCATGGCGGATCAAGAAAAATATTACCCATGATGAGATTATTGTAGGAATGTTGATGATTCCATATATCCAGATGTTTGAGTACATCCTTCGATACTGGACTTTTGACATGGCCAGAAGTTTAGAAAACAGATGTAGGATCTGTATTGACATGTGGAATTTAATTAAGGAGAATATCCCTAAGAAGTATGAAGGTGTAAATGTTTACTTAAGGAAGCAGTACAATGATGACTTTTCTCTATCGTGCATGGAATTGTTCAACAGTCGCAAATAGGGTGTTAGTGATGAAATTGGGCTTAATTGGGATCCTAGATCTTCAAGTTTAATGTTCAAATTGATTTCTCATCGAGCTTAGTGAAAAGGTCAAAGAATGAAGGACCAGATACAATCTTATATAAGTCTTTTGTAATACCTGAATATTTGATTATGAAATTGGAATATTTGCTTTATAGAGTCTGATGGTTCTTGAAATTACCAGCAATCCCATTTTCATACCTTGTTTTTTTCATTCCCTATTATTATTGTGTTCTTTTAATATGAAAATATTGTAGTTCAGGGAGTTTCGTGAAATTTCACAGAGTCGTAATAGTTTTAGTAGTTTGGATGTTCTGAAAAACCTTTTGTTTATATGCTCCGCTCCTAGAAAGGAGCTTAATCTGAGAAATAAGTTGATAAACTCACAGAAAATGCCTGGAAATAATAACCTTACATGACCTAATTTAGGACCCCATTTCGCACACAAACTCAATGGTATAAGATTACCCCTTAAGTTGATGGGCTCCGTACAATGTTTGACCTATGATGTTTCATTACAACTACTGATTTAGGTGTGTTGCCAAAGCACCTCAAGTTAAATTTCAAGAAGAGAAGATGAAGAACAGAACTGCACCGAAAGATATAAGATTCTCAGCGGAATGTGATTTCTAAATTGGACAAAGATGAATTAACTAAGAAGAAACTCATTTTCCAACAATATAGGGTCTAAACTCTTTCTATGATCTGACTGAAAGAGTTTACATTAGCACAAAAATAACAATACATTCATTGAAGTCTTTGTTTCCATTTTTTTTCCATTATCGAAGTTGTTGGCTCCTTAACTGTTTCGGAAAATCTTTGCTAATGACTAGATAGGCAAAAGAAAGATGAGTACAAATTAGGCAACATGAGTTGTCGGTTGCTCAACTGTTGGGCATGGCCTTTAAAGACAAATGCATAACCCTCTGGAAAAATACCTGGATTTAGCATAAATGACAATTGTAAGTAAACAGCCTCAAAACACTCATCTTCTGGCAGTCAAAATTCTTATTTGCTCGATATAAGATCAAAACCAAAATGATGATAATACTCTTCTTGAGCCATTTATGCTTCCCTTCTAAGTTTGGCTAGTTCAGCCAACACATTCTCGAGGGGAACTCTCTGCTTGCTCTGTTTAGTCTGGAGTTTTAAACATAATAAGTTAAACTAACAGCAGAAGTCATATGACTCATATCTTAGATCTTTGTGTTGAAATAACATGAAGCATATTCATCGTCGAAGGAAAAAATTTAAGAAGTAAATTTGTTTTCCTCCCATCTTTTGTTAGTATTAACATATATAGAAGGTTCTTTACGAAATTAATCATAGCTTTTATCATCCTATCTAGTCAAGTTTAAAATACAATTAATAACAGCAGTTGGAAGCAGACTCAACTCCATAATAAGGAACAAGAGCAAACACTTCATCAATAGATTCCAAGAGAAATTTGCAACCATGCAGAGCTGCATCCATACAACAATGAAATAGGAAAACATAACCTCACATGTAAAAGATCAAAGTATTGACATGTCGAAATCTTCAATACCTTCCCATCAGGAATGCCATGCTGGTTTAGTCTTGATGTGAATTAAATGAAAACCAGTACTAGAAACTTGACGAGAGTCAATTATAACAAGAAACTCTCTTTTTTCTTTTAATAATAAAAAGTCTCAAGGATAAACGAGTATTTGTTTATCAGCCTGGGGATTATATTAAAGCCTATTCCTTTGTGCATATGGCAATCCCCTGTCAATTGATCTGGTAGCCAACAAAGTCAAATCCTAACTCTCATCACCAAAAGGAAGCAACAGAGACAAGAAAATGCAGAAAGTCAAATATGCACTCTCTTACACAGGTAGTTTCACGGCTAGATCATCAGAAAGTACCATAATTTTCTCTTGGAGTCCTTTCAAAATATCAGCAGTTTCACAATCCATCACAACTTCACATATAAATAAAAAATTGTTAGAATAAAAATTAGAATAGAATTGACATTTAAATAGTCTAGTGATATTGTAAGCCATTTAGTGCTTGATTTACCCACAAAGACAAATCATCATCAAATGACACACAGACATAGGAATATTGTTTTCCACTTGGTGAAGAAGAGCATAAATATTTTCTCCGGTTAGAGTTGAAAGCTCATCCACTTTCTTGAACAACAAGGTTTTTTTCCTTTGCGAGAAAGTAGCATTGCACGCTTCTTTTTATTCAATCAAATCCATTTCAATCTTTTGCTTACCCCTGTTGGTCCTCTTTTCCATTGCACAAAGAAAATAATTAAAGAAGAAAATAAAAAGATGTTTGGTTGAATAAGCATGAATGCCTGAGCAACTTTGAGGAGAATGCCAGGGTAATTTATAGTAGATGCAAGAGCATTTGTCACATGTATTGTCACATAATTTAATGTTTGATATTATGAGTTTATTTGTTATGTGTATTCTAATATTATTTAATGTTTTCATAGTATGAGTCTATTTGTCACGTGAAGTGTCACATTATTTAATGTTTTCGTATTATGAGTCAATATGTCATGAGTATTTTTCACGTTTATTTAATATTTTCATGTTATGTTAATTCATTACTAGATATTCATATATATGATTATATCGAGAAGAGAGCCTTGAAAGAACATATACTTAATCTATGTGTGACCTATATGTCACTAGTTTAAGCCATTGAAGATGTCACTAATGCTTGCTATAGGGTCAAAATTAATTCTAATGGTTTTTTTGCGAGACTTAAAGTCAAACTTGTAGCTAAAGGTTATGCTAAGACTTATGGGGTGGATTATTCCGATACTTTCTCTCCGGTAGTCAAGCTCACATCTGTCCACTTATTTATTTCATTAGTTGCTTCTCAACATTGGCCTATACATTAGTTGGATATCATGTTTTTCCTCTGAGGAAATCTTTATATGGTCAGAGCCGTTGTGCTTGGTTTGGAAAATTTAGCGATGTAATTTAAGAATTTGGGTTGAACAAGAGCAAATGTGATCACGTAGTCTTCTACATATAATAAACTACCAGTATTATTTTTTTCTTCTCTAAAGATTTTTTTTCGTGCCAAGTTTCATACCACAGACTTGGGAAGCTCAAATGCTTCTTGGGTGTAGAAGAAGCAAGAAAGGGATTTTCTTGTCCCAAAGAAAATATGTACTTGACTTAATTGTAGAAACCAAAAAGTTGGGAGCTAAGCCATGTGGCACACTAATGGATCCTAATGTACATCTTACTAAGGATGGTGCTAATCAATTCGATGATCCAGAAAGATACAAAATGTTAGTTGGGAAACTAAACTATCTTACTATGACCCGTCTAGATATTGCCTATGCGGTAAGTATCATTAGTCAATTCATGTCTATACAGATAGTCAAACACTAGGAAGCCTTGGAACATATCTTGTGCTATTTGAAAGGAGCTCGTGGCCTTGGCATATTATATAGTAATTACGGGCATTCTTGTCTTAAGTGTTTTTCAAATGGTGATTGGGTTGTATCAAGAATTGATAGAAGATCTACACTGGCTATGGTATATTTCTTGGTGGAATTTTGGTACCTTAATGGAGAAAGAAACAAAATGTCGTATCTCGATCTAGTGCAGAATCCATGTATAGAGCTATGACTCAACCCACGTGTGAAATACTATGTATACATCACCTTTTAACTGAGATCAGTTTGAAGTTTGCTTCTCCAGTAAAAATATGGTCTGATAATCAAGTTGCTCTACACATTGCCTCAAATCTAGTGTACCATGAACTGACAAAACATATTGAAGTTGATTGTCACTTTATCCATGAGAAGATTCAAGAGAACCTGATTTCCAAGAATTTGTGAAGATTGGGGAGCAGTTGGGTGATATATTTATGAAGGTTTTAAATAGAAATCAAGTGAAATAAATTTGTAACATATTGGGAATGATCAATATCTATGCTCCAACTTGAGGGGAAGTGTTGCAGAATTTACATAGACATGTCTACATGTATCATACATTGCACTATCATAGGTAGAGATATTTGGAGATTGCACTATCATATGTAGAAATATTTAGGGATTTTTCAGATTTTATTTCCTTAGATATATTTACTTGTACAGCTACAAATAAATGTTATTCTTCGAGTAATACAATGAGGAAATTAGTTATTGTCTATGTCTTCTATGCTTGACCAACAAGGCTTTTTTTCCTTTGTGAGAAAGTAGCAGTGTGCAATTATTTTGATTCACTTAACTCCATTTCAATCTTTTGCTTACCCCTGTTGGTCCTCTTTTCCATTGTAAAATAAAATAATTAAAGAAGAAAATAATAAGATGTTTTGGTTGAATAAGCCTGAATGCCTGAGAAACTTTGAGAGGAACGTCAGTGTAATTTATAGTAGGTGCAAAAGTCTATTTGCCATGTGTATTGGCACACTATTTAATATTTTCATATTATGAGTTTATTTGTTACGTGTATCATCACATTATTTAGTGTTTTCATATTCTGAGTCTATTTATCATGTGCATTGTCATATTATTTAATATTTTCGTATTACGAGTTTATTTGTGATGAGTATTTTCACGTTTATTTAATATTTTCATAAATATTAGTGATAATCAATTACTACATTGAGTAAATGCAGACTTCAAGTGCTCAAAGGAGGATTGTTTACTCTTCCAGATTTTAATGGAGGTTTGTTGCATATATTTAATACTCTTAGAGTTGTTCTCTTTAGCTATTTTGGCCGTCTAAATTCTATTGTTAGTTGTGTTTCACTTAAATATTATTTGCACTTCTTTTTCTTATCTACATTTTTAAAATTATCTTTCTTCTTTATTTGTTTTAAATATTTGTCTTCATCACTTATATCTAATTACCTATTTAGTTGTCATGCTTAATATCCATAACATTTGTGTTTTTCATATTCATAACCTTCAAATATTTAGTTAAAAACATTAGCATGTCATTTGGTATTCCTCTATTTTTATCTATATAAATTCATCTTTTTTGTTTCATGAAACTCACATCCAATCCAAGATTATCCTTTTCATTTTATAGTTAAAGTAGTGAAGTCATCAACATCTTATGTATATGATATATCTACATTTGTCTGTTTATATATCACTTTACAAAAAATGAAGTATTTTTTCTATTTGATTCATGCTTTAGTTTGACTCGATGAAGAAGTCTTTTGAATTTTGATTGGATATGAAAGAAGGAGTCAACAATAACTCGGAAAATTATGTACCGAGTTTGTATTACTTTTTTCATTTATATATTGTTATGGTTATAGTCTTAAGAAAGATGTGTATGTTATTTTTTTTCTATGTTTATTTTTTATATTTTCTCTCTATTAGTCTTCTTTAATTTAATTTTCTATAAATAAAAAAAAAATATTGTCGAACACTTTTTTGAGATTGTTGCATTTTAGCTTTCATTACACACATATTTTCATTGAATTTTAATCGTCCTAACAAATGTATAAAATATTGCACTGGACACACGTGCAACGCAAGTGTCCAGAAACTAGTATATATATATATATATATATATATATATATATACATTGTTATATTGGGAGGAGAGCCTTGAAACAACATAAAGCTATCTATGTGTGACATTAATGTCACTGGTTTGAGTCATGAAAGAAGCCGCTAATGCTTGTACTAGGGTATGCTATTTACATCACACCCTTTGGCGTTTGGCCTTTCCTGGACCACGCTAACACAAAATGCCATTCTTTAAAGACTTTTCTTATGGGGGGACAAAAAATTAAGACCACTATATTTGGGGGAGGGTACCTTAGGTAATATTCTGAAGTTCAATGACATATTTGAGACTTTTTTCTTTAATAAGTGACCTTTTTAAAATTAAAAAAAAAGCTCTTACACTTGTATGTACCTTTCAACCAATAGTCTAAAGATCCCTTTCGAGCAAGCTGAGAAATGGCTAACTACGATCTAAACTTATGTATGTTATTACAAACATCAGACAATAGCCTATTATGTTATATCTAAGGTTGTGAAATATATAAGCAGAAATTATAACATGGTGGATAATTTCTCAAAGGCTATATTTTGGACAAATTTCACATAAGGACAAAATCTAAATGGTAATCTGTTTTCTTAAATCAGCCAAATAAATAAAGAAAAAATGACATAAATAGCTTTGTATCAAAATAATTACCCACAAATATATACTCTCTTCAGTTTCATGCCAACAAATGTTGAAGAAGATGCCTGCAAAGTTAACACATCACGAGTAAAGACTCAAGAGATAATAGAGATAGGCCCTCACCTGATATTCTATCTGAATATTGCGAGGCACATTAGGGAAAAGATTACCTAGTAAGAACTCAGTACTTTTAAAAAGTTGTGGATCCCATTTTCTGAGAAGTTTATGTACATTCTTACATACTTAAATTAGGAGCTGGCAAGAACTTTAGTGAACGCGAACGGGGTGTCTATTGACTTATGGGATATAACAGAGAAGAATAACATTAAGAACGATGAAGATAAAAAATTTACTTTTAGGAAGTTGAGTAATAATGTGTCACGCCCCAAGCCTACACCCTGGGCGGGACCGGCATCCGGAGACCATTTATGGCCCCAAGAGAACCCTTGGCCTGGCTTTCTTAACTTAGCGGAAACCTAACCCAACAGAATAACTCAATGAAAATGCAAAGTTACAAAACAACTTAACTTATAAAATCTGGCCACAAAGGCAACTCGAATCTCAAAATAGAATATTTACATATATGCATAAATGAGAGACTCAAAACTAACTGACTAACTGTCTATGAAGCCTCTAAAATACTGAGATGGATGTTGGGGTAGACCCCGCAACATCCTAATAAAACAAAACTAAGAACACAAAACAATTGAGTCCTCCGGAATGCAAGGAGGCTCACCACTGACTCTGGAGTGCTCAGCTGGATCAATGGCGTACTGGATGCTGATCCTGGGTACCTGCGTCTGCATCATAATAAAATGCAGGCCAACTGGCATTAGTACATGGAATGTACGAGTATGCGAGCTGGAAAGCTAAACCACAACTTAAGCTTGAAAGGAATACAAGAAAACACTTACCTTGGCCCTATACGACTCAAGAATAACTGAACTCAATATATATAAGGCAATAAGACACATGCAATATATATAGCTTTTAAAACATTGTAAATAACTTAGTTCGTTAATGATTAAAGCAATAACAACTCAACTTTACTTATATAAAAGTAATATAACTTTAGTGGGAGATTCTTTAACCGACAACCACCACTATGAGCCCTACTGGTGGTACACCGTTTTACCTCACATTGCCTAAGGACCATCCTATACCTGGCCGTGATATAGGAAGCTATCTTTACTAAGTGGATCCACTAGCTTAACTTACGGGATCATCTAAAAAGTATGACCCGTTAAATCCCATGTTGGCCGCATGGTTCCTATGGAGAGTTAAGTTAATATGAACTCGTGTCCCCAACTCGGTGCTCAAGACTACTCCTAAAAATATACTTTAGCTCATAAGTGTTTTAAACACATCTTTCTTTAGTTTGAGATAATTACTCAAAATCTAGCCCAAAGGCTCTCTTGGAATCGATGTTCCTTTCTTACTTAAATGTAAAAACATTTAGAAACTTCTTTGGGAATACATAGTTCCCTACTAACTTTTGAGAAATGAACTCAACTTTCAACTCTTGACTTAACTTGAAACTCTTAACTCTTTACTCTTTACTTGACTTGAAACTTGAGTCTTAAAATGAAGTTAAAACATTCAATAAAGACTCTTGAACAACTTTAAAGACTTGCTTTGACTCCCTTCTTTAACTTCTAAACTCAACTCTTAACTTCACTTGACTTGGAAACTAACTCTCCTTGAATTGGAATTATGAATTCAAGCTGTTTGATCACATGTTATGGACGAGTTCTTGACGTTTAGACGTACCTTGAGTGTTGGAAACAACTATAAAACATAGGTACTTTACCAAGGAACATGTATGAAATAGTGGGAAATGAAAGGTAAAGGGAAGGATTGGCGTCCTTGGCGCTCTAAGAGGCGCGGGGCGCTAGCCCTCAAACTTCAGAGGGGCTTGCTGGGCATTCTGCCAGGTGCTCTGCCCCAAGGGGAAAGTTCAGCATCCCTTTTTGGGGTGCGCTGGCTGGCGCGACACCCCAGCCCTTTTCCCCCAAAAATCCGACTTTTTTTCCCTTGTTTTTCCAACTCTAAACCCATTAACTTCAAAGGTTCCAGCAGCAAACACTTAGAATCATAAAGACCCTTAACATACAATAGATTCAACTCAAAATCACAACCGGAAACATGTCCCAAATCAACAAGGAACTTCAACAACACAATCAACAATTTCAACAACATAACCAATCTTTTCTCGAAAATAAAATGAGTTTGGCGTGTGGGGGAAAGGATCAACCCAACACTATGAACTCACATACCTAGTAGGGATTACCCCTGACGATATCCACGACAATCTTTGACGGAAACTTGCTTGATCTCCTCTTTCTTCTCTTCTTCTCCTCTTCACTCAAAACCCTCACTCTCACTCTTTTAAAATGGGACAAACTGATCTAAAAATTAGTCCAACACTTAAATATAACCAAAATAATTGATTAGGGAAAAGACCCAAATGCCCTTAAAATTTCCGGGCGGATTTCCCTGCCACTGCCCAACTTCCAAAGAGCCTAACTCACTCATACGAACTCGGAATGGAGTAAAATTGGTGGCGTTGGAAAGATCATTTCACGAGATTCGTAAAAATAATCGGAACTACACCTAACTCATCCTGAACTAGGATTTATGACTGTTCAAAGTTGTCCAAAAACTCATTTTCCAAAAATAAATAAATTCCAATTCTAAGCCTCTTCATAATTATTTCAAATTGTCGGATGTTACAATATCTCCCCCTTGGGAACATTCGTCCTCGAATGAGGTTACTCTTACAAGGCTAAGGGTGCAACATCAATTCAAACACCCAACAAGCAATCATGCAAATACAACAACAACAACATGCTCATTAAAATTTTAAAGAGCACTAAGAAGGAAATTAGTACCTTGATCTACAATTTCGCCGGATTCAAAGAGATATGGATATCTCTTTTTCAGGTCCTCTTCGGCTTCCCAAGTAGCTTCCTCAACAAACTGGTTCCTCCAAAGGACCTTGACTGATGCTACATGTTTCGTTCTCAACCTACGAACTTGACGGTCTAAAATCTGAACAGGAATCTCTTCATAAGATAAGCTATCTTTGATCCCGACACTTTCAATCGGCAGGATCAATGAAGGATTGCCTATGCACTTCTTCAACATAGAGATATGAAAAACCAGATGAATCGCTGCTAGTTCCTGTGGTAACTCCAACTCATAAGCAACATTGCCAATTCTCTTGGCTATGCGGTAAGGTCCAATATACCGGGGACTAAGTTTCCCCTTCTTACCAAACCTCATAACCCCTTTCATGGGTGAAACTTTCAAATATACCCAATCATCTATTTCAAACTCTAACGCCCTTCCCCTAACATCAGTATAGGATATCTACATCTTCTCCCATAGAGAGCTTCGTAAGGAGCCATCTGGATGCTAGAGTGATAACTGTTGTTGTAGGCAAACTCAATGAGAGGTAGGTGATCATCCCAATTACCTTTGAAATCGATCACACAAGCCCTCAACATATCTTTTAAAGTCTGAATAGTACGCTCTGCTTGCCCATTAGACTGAGGATGAAAGGCAGTACTTAAGTTCACCTTCGAACCCAAGCCTTTCTAAAAAGATTTCCAGAACTGTGCAGTAAACTGTGCACCTCTATCTGAAATAATGGAGATTGGGACTCCATGAAGTCTCACTATCTCTTGAATATATAACTTGGCATAATCTTCTGCTGAAAGGGTAGTCTTTACCGATAGAAAATAAGCTGACTTTGTCATTCTGTCGACAATCACCCAAATAGAATCATGTTGTCTGTGAGACTTTGGCAACCCTGTGATGAAATCCATATTGATCATCTCTCACTTCCATTCTGGAAGTTCTATTCTCTGAGCCAAACCACCAGGCCTTTGGTGCTCAACTTTCACTTGTTGGCAATTTGGACACTTAGCAACAAACTCTGCAATGCCCTTCTTCATGCCATTCCACCAATAAACTTCTAGCAAGTCACGATACATCTTGGTGGAACCCGGATGAATAGAATATCTGGAGCTGTGAGCTTCCTCCATAATCCTCTCTTGGAGTCCATCTACCATAGGTACGTACAATCTACCTTGATATCTCAATACACCATCTCCCCCTTGTTCAAAAGCTAATACTCTTTGCTTTTGAACATTTGCCTTCAACTCAAGAAAAATGGGATCTTGATCTTGTTTCTCTTTCACTTCTGACACTAGTGATGACTCGGCCCCGCTCGTCACCGTTATTCCTCCTTCTGCGAAATATGCAAGTCTGACTCCCAGGCGTGCTAGTCTGTGCACTTCTTTTGCTAACTCTCTCTTCCCTTTTTCAACATGGGCGGTGCTACCCATAGATAACCTGCTTAAAGAATCAGCAACAACATTAGCCTTACCTGAGTGATAAAGAATACTCAGGTCATAATCCTTGAGTAATTCTAACCACCTCCTCTGTCTGAGATTAAGCTCTTTCGGAGTAAGCACATATTAAAGGCTCTTGTGATCAGTGAATATGTCGACATGCACGCCATACAAGTAATGACGCCATATCTTCAAAGCAAATACTACAGTAGCCAACTCTAAGTCATGGGTTGGGTAGTTCTTCTCATGAACCTTCAACTGTCTGGAGGCATAAGCTATAACCTTGCCATTCTGCATTAAGACACAACCCGAACCAACTCTAGATGCATCACAATACACCACAAAACCTTGAGTGCCTTCTGGTAACGTCAAAACTGGAGCTGAAATCAACCTCTTTTTCAATTCCTGAAAGTTGTTCCCACAAGCTTCAGCCCATTGAAATTTCACTATCTTCTGAGTCAACTTGGTCAAAGGAGATGCAATAGACGAGAACCCCTTAACAAATCTTCTATAATAGCCAGCTAAACCCAAGAAACTCCTAATTTCAGTTGGAGATGTGGGTCTAGGCCAATTCTGCACTACCTAAATTTTCTGAGTATCAACTTTAATTTCATCACCAGACACAATGTGGCCTAGGAACGCCACAGACTTAAGCCAAAACTCACACTTAGAGAACTTGGCATACAACTCTTTGTATTTTAAAGTCTGAAGAACTGTTCTGAGATGACTAGCATGATCTTCTTCATTCCTTCAATAGACTAGTATGTCATCAATATAGACGATAACAAATGTATCTAAATAAGGTTTGAAGACTCGATTCATCAAGTCCATGAAAGCTGCCGGTGCATTGGTCAAACCAAAGGACATGACTAAAAACTCGAAATGCCTATATCTGGTTCTAAAAGCTGTCTTTGGAATATCACAATCCCTTACTCTTAACTGGTGATAGCCTAATCTGAGGTCAATCTTTGAAAAGCAATGGCACCCTGAAGCTGATCGAAAAGATCATCAATCCTCGAAAGAGGGTACTTATTCTTGATGGTAACCTTATTCAATTGGCGGTAATCTATACACATCCTAAGGGAACCATCTTTCTTTCTCACAAACAAGACCGGAGCACCCCAAGGTGAGACACACGGTCGAATGAAACCCTTTTCTAGGAGATCGTTCAACTGCTCTTTCAACTCTTTCAAATCTGCTGGTGCCATTCTATATGGAGGAATAGAGATAGGACGAGTATCTGGAATGAGATCTATGCCGAAATCTATATCTCTCTCAAGAGGACTTCCGGGTAGATCATCAGGAAAAACATCTGGAAACTCTCTTACTATAAGAACTGACTGCAAATGAGGTGTCTCAACACTAGAGTCAATAACTCGGACTAAGTGATAGATACAACCCTTTGAAACTAACTTTCTTGCCTTAAGGTACGAAATGAAACGACCCTTAGGCACTGCTGAACTACAACTCCACTCTAAGACTGGCTCGTTCGAAAACTGAAACTTGACTGCTCGAGTTATACAATCTATCGATGCATAACAAGCATGAAGCCAATTCATACCTAAAATGACATCAAAATCTACCATGTCTAACTCAACCAAATCAGCCTTGGTGCTCTTGTGAATGATGGAAACAGGACAATCACGATAGACTCTTTCTGCTAGAATAGATTCCCCAACAAGTGTAGAAACACAAAAGGGTTCACAAAGTCTTTCAGGAAGAACCTCAAACTTATTTTAAACATAAGGAGTTACAAAAGATAAACTTGCTCCTGGGTCTAGCAAAGCATACACATGAAAAGCAAAGACTTTGATCATACCAGTGACAAAATTTGGAGAATTCTCTTGCTCATGGCGACTGGTGATTGCATAAAGATGGTTTGCTCCTCCACTGGTACTTGAAGTAGCTCCTCTAGGTGCCGTCCTATCTGGGGGAGCAACTGAAGAAGATTGGGCCCTACTGCCCAGATTTCCACTACCTTGCTTATTCTTAGGGCACTCCTTCATGAAGTGATCCTCTTGTCCACACTTAAAGCAACCTGTCTGACCCTGACGACACTTCCCTGGATGGACTTTACCACACCTGGCACATGCATGAAACAAACTACCTCCTTGTGCCACACTAGCTGAAGACTGCGCTGGTCTAGCCTTGAAGTCCTTTGAATTCTAGCCATTAAATTCCCCTCTGTATCGGGGTGCAGGTGCTCTAGTAGATGAGGGAGCAGGTCCCTTTTGCCTCTGTTGGAAGGACGGACGATTCGCATTACCTTTCTGCTGCCTAGACTCATTACCGGTCTTAGCTTTCTTATTTCTGAACTCTTCTCTGTCCCTCAGCTTCTCTTCCTCAACCTGTTGTACATAGACCATTAACCTTTATATGTCCATGTTCCCGATAAGCATTGCAGCCCTACCTTCCTTACTCGACAACCGAGACAGCCCAACAACAAATAAACTCATCCTATTCCTCATGTCTGCAACCATCTCCGGAGCATAGTGGGATAATTGTGTGAACTTCAAATTGTACTCATGAACACTCAAGGACTCCTGCTTAAGTGTGAGGAACTCACGTACCTTGGCCTCTCTCAATTCTCGAGGAAAGAAATGCCCCAAGAAAGGTTCCTCAAAACAAGCCCAATTCGCAGGTGGTGCATTCTCAACTCTGCCCCCTTTCCACTGGTCGAACCAAGTTCTAGCAACATCCTTCAATTGATACGCAGCTAGTTCAACCCGCTCAATATCTGCCATATGCATCACATCAAAAATCTTCTTCAACTCTTCAATGAAGTTCTCTGGATCCTCAGTAGTACTCGAACCCATGAAACTCGGAGGATTCATCCCTAAGAACTCACGAATCCTTGAAGTATCAGCTCCTTCATGTCGAGCTTCTCTTTCTTGACCAATTTGATTAGTTACAGCTTGACTCAGAATTCTAATTGCCTCTCTGAACTCAGCATTAGAAACTTCCCCTTGATCTTGCACTCCAGGTGCATAAGGTAACTCTTGCTCATCTACATAACGTCTAGGAAGACGCCCTCTGCCAACTATTCGTGGAGGCATGACTATCTGAAAAACGCGCAAGCATGAATTAGAAAGAAACTCTTTAGAGATAAACTCTAACGCACAAGTTGAGTGTGAAAGAAATGAGAAATCTTCCTAAATGTTGTAGCCTCCCAATTATAGATGTGGCGCGCTTCACACCGATAACTAGGACTCTACATACATGGCTTCATAGACTCCCTAGGACTCTTGAACTTTGGGCTCCGATACCAAGTTTGTCACGCCCCGAGCCTACATCATGGGCAGGACCGGCACCCGGAGACTATTTATGGCCCCAAGCGAACCCTTGGCCTGGCTTTCTTAACTTAGCGAAAACCTAACCCAACAGAATAACTCAATGCAAATGCAAGGTTACAAAACAACTTAACTTATAAAATCTGGCCACAAAGGCAACTCGAATCTCAAAATAGAATATTTACATATATGCATAAATGAGAGACTCAAAACTAATTGACTAACTATCTATAAAACCTCTAAAATACTGAGATGGATGTTGGGATAGACCCCGCAACATCCTAATAAAACAAAACTAAGAACACAAAATAATTTAGTCCTCAGGAATGCAAGGAGGCTCACCACTGACTCTGGAGTGCTCAGCTGGATCAATGGCGTATTGGATGTTGATCCTGGGTACCTGCCTCTGCATCATAATAAGATGCAGGCCAACTGGCATCAGTACATGGAATGTACGAGTATGCGAGCTGGAAAGCTAAACCACAACTTAAGCTTGAAAGGAATACAAGAAAACACTTACCTTGGCCCTGTACGACTCAAGAATAACTGAACTCAATATATATAATGCAATAAGACACATGCAATATATATAGCATTTAAAACATTGTAAACAACTTAGTTCGTTAATGATTAAAGCAATAACAACTCAACTTTACTTATATAAAAGTAATATAACTTTAGTGGGAGATTCTTTAACCGACAACCACCACTATGAGCCCTAGTGGTGGTACAACGTTTTACCTCACGTTGCCCAAGAACCATCCTATACCTGGCCGTGATATAGGAAGCTATCTTTACTAAGTGGATCCACTAGCTTAACTTACGGGATCATCTAACAAGTATGACCCGTTAAATCCCATGTTGGCCGCATGGTTCCTATGGAGAGTTAAGTTAATATGAACTCGTGTCCCCAACTCGATGCTCAAGACTACTCCTAAAAATATACTTTAGCTCATAAGTGTTTTAAACACATCTTTCTTTAGTTTGAGATAATTACTCAAAATCTAGCCCAAAGGCTCTCTTGGAATCGATGTTCCTTTCTTACTTAAATGTAAAAACATTTAGAAACTTCTTGGGAATACATAGTTCCCTACTAACTTTTGAGAAATGAACTCAACTTTCAACTCTTGACTTAACTTGAAACTCTTAACTCTTTTTACTCTTTACTTGACTTGAAACTTGAGTCTTAAAATGAAGTTAAAACATTCAATAAAGACTCTTGAACAACTTTAAAGACTTTCTTTGACTCCCTTCTTTAACTTCTAGACTCAACTCTTAACTTCACTTGACTTGGAAACTAACTCTCCTTGAATTGGAATTATGAATTCAAGGTGCTTGATCACATGTTATGGACGAGTTCTTGACGTTTAGACGTACCTTGAGTGTTGGAAACAACTATAAAACATAGGTACTTTACCAAGGAACGTGTATGAAATAGTGGCTAATGAAAGGTAAAGGGAAGGATTGGCGTCCTTGGCGCTCTAAGAGGCGCGGGGCTCCAGCCCTCAAACATTAGAGGGGCCTGCTGGGCGTTCTGCCCCAAGGGGAAAGTTCAGCATCCCTTTTTGGGGTGCGCTGGCTAGCGCGACACCCCAGCCCTTTTCCCCCAAAAATCCGACTTGTTTTCCCTTGTTTTTCCAACTCTAAACCCCTTAACTTCAAAGGTTCCAGCAGCAAACACTTAGAATCATAAAAACCCTTAACATACAATAGATTCAACTCAAAATCACAACCGGAAACATGTCCCAAATCAACAAGGAACTTCAACAACACAATTAACAACATCAACAACACAACCCAACAATTTCAACAACATAACCAATCTTTTCTCGAAAATAAAATGAGTTTGGCGTGTGGGGGAAAGGATCAACCCAACACTATGAACTCACATACCTAGTAGGGATCACCCCCGACGATCTTTGACGGAAACTTGCTTGATCTCCTCTTGCTTCTCTTCTTCTCCTCTTCTTCTCCTTTTCACTCAAAACCCTCACTCTCACTCTTTTAAAATGGGACAAACTGATCTAAAAATTAGTCCAACACTTAAATATAACCAAGAGAATTTATTAGGGAAAAGACCAAAATGCCCTTAAAATTTTCGGACGGATTTCCCTGCCACTGCCCAACATCCAAAAGGCCTAACTCACTCATACGAACTCAGAATGGAGTAAAATTGGTGGCGTTGGAAAGATCATTCCACGAGATTTGTAAACATAACTGGAACTACACCTAACTCATCCTGAGCTAGGATTTATGATTGTTCAAAGTTGGCCAAAAACTCATTTTTTTTCCATACTTAACCAAATTTCCAGATTCTGAATTTTTCCAAAAATAAATAAATTCCAATTCTAAGCCTCTTCATAGTTATTTCAAATTGTCGGATGTTACATGATGACTATTTTCTACCCATCGGGAAATTGATCAAGGATTGTGGATTGGGTGTTGGTGATGAAATTGGACTATATTGTTATCCTAATTTATCAAAGTTAATTTTCAAATTATTTTCTAATGTTCGTGATTCATGAATTAGCCCTGTATTTTGATCAAGAGGACAAAATTATATTCTCAAATTTTTGTTTGCTTTTTTGTACTTGGATTTACAAGAAAAGATTAGTTGACAGTTGTGTAAATGATTCAAGAATTAGGTCCAAAACGTTGGATATTTCCCCTTTTAGTTACTTGACCATGTAGAAATTTCTACACTGTCAATGGATATTAGTCTATCTCTTATTTTTGTCCACATTTCAAATAAGATAATATTAAATGCCAAATGACATATTTATCCTATTTTATAACTCTTCTCTGAAAGCCCCTTAAGAAACAAGTTTAAAATTTAAAAATAGTTATAATTTTCTCTAAATCCCGCTCAAAGTTGGAATAGAAAACCTAATTTGTATTTATAAGGTCTACTGCCTCTCTCTTTTTCAGTGTTTTATTTTATTGAGAATTGTATCCTTCCTCACTTTCTTCAATGTCTGATCAGAGGCCTTTGCATAGCATGAAGAAGACATTTTTTTTATGATATCTTTCCAACAAAAGTAGAAGAAGAAGCTTGCAAAATTAACAACACTCCATATGAAGTGACTCAAGAACTAGTGGAGATAAGGGACTTATAACCTGCCCCAAGAATCGATCTGCAAGACCCATGGTAGATCAAGAAAAAGAATACCCATGATGAGATCACTGTAGCAATGCTGATAATTCCATTTTTTAAGTTTTATCAGTACATCATTCGTTAGTTGACTTTGGACATGGCGAAAAGTTCGGAGAATGGCATCAAGGTGTGTTTTGACATGTGGTATGTAAGGAGAATGAACCTAAGAAGTATGAAGGTGGAAGTGTTTGGTTAAGGAAGTTGTTCAATGATGATTTTTCTTTTTGGTGCATCGAATTGTTCAAGGGTCGCAAATTGGGAGATGGTGATGAAATTGGGCTTTATTGGGATCCTATATCTTCAAGTCTAGTGCTCAAATTGCTTTCTCAGGTTGGCTCTTAGTGGAAAGGTCCAATAATTTAGTATTAGAAATAACATATATGCTATCATAGTCTTTTGTTTAGTATTACTCTTTCATGTAATTGTAATAGCTGAACACTTTTAGTCTTTTGTTTAGTATTACTGTTTCATGTAATTGTAATAGCTGAAGACTTTTGGAATTCTTAAAGTTCCCAATTTAGTCTGCACAATTCCCTTTTTGTACTTGTATTTTCATTCCCTATTATTATAGTGTTCTTTTAAGTTCGTGCAATAGCTTATTAGTTTTGATGTTCTTTGTCAACCTTTCTTATATATGATCCTCATTACAAAGGAGCTTAATGTGAGAAATAAGTTGATATACTTATAGAAAATGTCTGGAAATAAGGACCTAATATGACCTAATTAAGGACCCCTTTAATCATCTAGGTTGAATCTTTAAGTTGATGGATTCCGTACAATAGAGTGCAGTGTATAAGATATCTATAGCAAATAAGAGTACAAAGTATTGGGGCATGTTTGAATAGAGGAATGTGATTTCTAAGTTGCGAAAAGATGTATTAAATTAAGACAACTTATTTTGCAACAATATAGGTCTAAACTCTTTCAATCATCTTACTTAAGCTTTTGCATTAGCACAAGAATAAGGCTCTATTCATTCAACTTTTTGTTTAAATTTTTCAGTGTAATCGAGGGGAACTCTCATCTAGCTTTTTTTAGTTTTCTATTTTTTGCAACATAAGTTACACTAACATCAGTACTCATATGACTCATATCTTAGAACTTTTTGTAGAAATGAACATAAACCATCTTCATCGTTGAAGGAAAAAGTTTAAGAAATAAATCTGGTTTCCTCCCATCTTTTGTTAGTATTAACAAATATAGAAGGTTCTTATGATAACTCAAGTTGTTCAGTCGCAGGTTTCCAAAATACCTTGTAATATCACTCTTGAAAGGTCTTAAAGCAAGTACATTCTTTCTTAGTTTGGATATTTCTTCTGATACCTTTTCTGCATTTTTACTTGAATTTGTTGATATCATCGATCATCTTCACACGTTAATTTTGTTGATCTGAATTTATTTTGTACTAGAAATCTAATAACCAAGTGTCTGCATTAGCATTAGTCAATGTAGTTCTCCACGGTTCATCTAACAGAGTATGCACAGTAACATCAAAGAGATAGTGTCCATTTTGCTATTTTATGGGCTAGTGACTACAATAATATTTTAATAGTCATTCTGCTGAAGTTGATATACTAACAACATATGCCTGGAAATAAGGACCTAACATGACCTAAATAAGGACCCCATTTCTTGCAAAAACTCACATGTAGAAGATTACCCCAAGCTTATCTTCTCCCCTCATATCTGTAGCATATTCCTTAATCATCAAGGCTGAATCTTTAAGTTGATGACTTCCGTAATAATTGACTTTAATGAGGCAATACTATTTGGGATCTACATAACATTTCTAATTCCTCGTGCATGGAAAAAGATTCCTCTGCTACTTCCATACAGAAAAGGTTTAGCTGATATAGTATTCTCAATTTGTCTAACTTTGTGTGAACTTATAACACATTTAATTCAATGACAGAATAATCATCAATTCTCATATGTCGTAGCTTTGCAAGTCACCAAATACTAGGTTATAGTTAACTGTTTCATATGTTATTCCCCATCTAAGTTTTTCAGCAAGTCTAGTGTTACAAAGTTTGTTTCGCTAGTTTTCTCCGGTGATTGATTTCTTCTCAAAGTTGCAATAAGGAATGGATACCTCCCTGGTAAGTTCTCCAAAAGAAGGAACAATTTGTCATGATGAATAACATCCTTGGGCACATCAACCACCAGACTTTCTAGATTCAAGGGCTATGAAAATGATGAAGGGAGAGCTTTTGCATCCGTCCAGATGTTTAAGCACCTCAAGTGAAATCCTTGCTTGTGCAATTCCTTCTCTGACATCCAACAGAGTATTAGGACAACGTTCTTCTAGGAATGTTCTTTTCTTTAATAACTCCCAATTTCCCATGTAGTGACTCAAGAACTAGCAGAGATAGGGGACTTATACCCTGCCCCAAAATTCGATCTGGATAACTCATGGCAGATTAAGAAAAATATTAACTCTGACGAGATTGTTGTAGGAATACTGATGATTCCATTTTTTTGAGATGTTTGAGTACATTTTAATATACTGGACGTTGGACATAGCCAAAAGTTTGGAGAATGTTGACTTTACCTTATTTATCAGCCCCAATTCAACCCCAAATCAGAGATCTCCCATTATGGCTAACAGTCACTAGCTTAAAATCAACAGACAATTATGACTCTTAATCGTTGTATGTATCTCTTGTAAATCCTACAGTTTGATCAAGAAATCATATTACAATTATTTCATTTTAAGAATTTCTAAGTTTCCATCATTATTTAACTTGGTATCAAGAGCCTCATTTTTTTTTTATGGATTCACAAGATAGCTTGTCAAAAAAATTTGATGGGCATAATTTTCTGATTTGAAGTTCCATTTCAAAGCTTCCATTAGCGGCAAGGGCCTCCTTGAAATTCTAGATGGATCAAAGGATATACCCACAAAAGATAAAGAAAAAAGAAGCTTGAGAGGCTAACAATGGAAAAATTATCACATGGCTAGTCAATTCCGTCTTTGTTGACATAGCTATGGAACTGCCATCATTTGAGAAAGCATCAGAAATATAGAGTCATCTACATACACTCGGTAACCAAAAATATCTGGCCAGAGAATTCGAATTTGAAAGACTACTTGTGGAATCTATACAAGGTGAGAAAAATGTTCGTTGTTTTTATTCTATATTACTCACATTAAGGGCAGAGAAAGATCAGGTTTTTACTGCCTCTATCCCTGTGGTTGGATTGAACTTTGAAGGATTTCATGGCTACAATGAAGAGGACAATACAATTTTTTATGAAACTCAGGCCTGAGTTCGAGTATTTGTGTGCTAGTATTCTTAAGGGGGGGGGGGGGGATACCAGCTTTCTATGTGGTAGTTTCTGAAGTTCTTCAAGAAGAAACTTGATTAAGTTCTCAAGCTTCTATGGAGAACTACCTTACCACGGACATTGCCATGGCTGCATACATAAATTCATCTTTCTCGTGCAACTCCAAAAATCCCGTTCACTGCTATCATTGCAAGGAAAAAGGGCATGTTATTTCTCATTGCAAAATGTGGAATTATTGTAACTATATTGCAAGAAGCATGGTCATATTATTACGAAATGTCGCAGGAAATCTGGTCCTGCCAAAAGCTCAACTACTCATAAAGCCTTCCAAGTTATAGCAAGGAATCTTGGTACACAAGAAACACCAATCTTAAAGGCACAGCAAGCACCAACATTGCTTGATTGGAATGATATCTACAAAGATGATACAAGAATCGTTTGTGGCTGCTCTTCCTAATGCAATCTCTTCAGGTATGATTGCTCCGTACCTAAGTAAGACTATTCATTGGTATGACAGATTGATCTTGCTGCATTTAGCTATATGACAGGAAATCAAAAACTTTTCTCTGATCTATCTAAACCACGCTCTAGACATGAAATTGCTACAGCAAATGGCCACACATTGGCTCCATTAAACAATTTTCAGAAGTTCTTTGTGTACCAAAACTTACTGCGAAACTCTTATATGTTGGGCAACTTGTAGAATAAAATTTTATGGTCATATTTTCTCCTAATGTTTGAGTTATTCCGAACATATTGTCAAAGGAAACGATGACAGGGGGACTTAAGGCTGGCAAACTATTTCTTCTTCAATCTCCGGATACCAAGCTTCATCAATGTTTTCTTTTAGCTTCAAATCAAGATATTCAGTTTTCAAATAAAATGTGGAACTTGTGGCATCTCTGCTCAGGCCATCCACACACTTCTTGTTTAATTTTATGTGGAAATACTGTAATTTGTTGGGTGAACACTCATTGACTTTTCCATCTAAATTACCTTGTGAAAATTGTGTAAAATCAAGAGTCATAAACTTCCTTCTCAATCAAGCAATATTACTTATTCTACTCCTTTTGATTTTATTGATAGCGATGTTTAGGGACCTTCTCCAATTACATCTTGTTTGGGATACAAGTATTTCATCTTATTCATTGATCACACATGTCGCTATACACGGGTTTTCTTTTTGATACACAAATTTGAGGTACCAAACATTGTCAAAACACTTTATAACCTTATAGAAACCCAATTTGAGAAAAAGGTCAAGATTTTTCGTTCAGATTTTGGAGGAGAGTATGTCAATACAAACCTCACTAAATTTTTTTCAAGAAAGGCGTTTGGCTAGCTTTGGATGGTCTACCTGATTTTAAACGAGTAAATGTTGGTTCTAAGACTTCTAATACTATGTTTATTGGTTATGCTAAAAATAGTGTTGGATATATATTTATGTCTCTAAAGGATCATTCTATTTGTGAATCTATAAATGCCGATTTTTTTGAGCATATTTTTCCTACGAAAAATAATGTGCCAAGTGATGTGCAAAAAAATGCTTCTACATCTATGTCTGCTAATTCTCATATTGTACCTTCTTCTAAAGTTATTCCTAATGAGCATGAAAATGAACTTAGAAGGAGTAAAAGACGTAGAATTGAGACTAGTTTTTGTCCTGATTTTATCACTACTTTCTCAACTAATTTTTTTTTTATATTAATATTTTAAATGACTAGTCTCTGTACCTATATCAATCAATACACAGTTTTTTAAAAAAATATAAAGATTATTAATAAATATTATTTTATGTTTTAAAATTAAAAAGAGTATATGCTCCTTAAATTGATGAATTTTAATTTTTCTTAAGTTCACTAAATGGCATGTGTGAACTTTTGCAATCACTCTTGGGTATGTGTCTTGATTTGTTTCATTTTTCATATACGAACTTAGAATTAATAATTGATAACTCTTTGAATCAGTGAGATTTTTCATCCAAATATTTTTTTCTACATAGAATAAATGAAACAATAAGTTCTAAATTTAGCCAATAAAAAACACAAAGTTACAAAATACAATAATATTTAGCATTTCTTCTTCTTCAACGCCTCCTCTTCTTTCCATTATTAGGGATATTTATTTACAAATCACACCATGATTTTATTTTCATATAAGTAGTAAACCATTTATTAATTCTAAAAAATCGTATTAATATAATGCAAGCTAATTTTTGTAGATTTATTTATGAGAAAAAACTAATTACATGAGTAATGCAGTAGTACTATGCATACATTGACATATATCATAAACACCAACATTAATTCAATCACCACAGGATAATCAACTTGTTATAACAAACATAATCTCTAAAAGAAGATTTGTACATCACATATTTACCTTCTTTCAACCGAAAAATTGAATGTAACAAACAATGAACTAAGTAGAAATATGCACTGAAATGTCTAATATTCTAGTTCAGAATATAATATTACATTTGTTATATTTTAAAAAAATAGAAAAATTATTTAAGTGAAGGGCAAAATGGTCAAACTTTGAGGTTAGGAGTTTCCACTTATAAATAAATAAATATATATATATATATATATATGATTCTGCAATCTGCGTTTTTTCAAGTCTTGTGTAGTCCATCATCATCTATTGAACACAATTTCCTTTCTTGATTTCACTTCAATTTTTTACCATGTTTCATCGCAAATGTAAGTTTCATATGCGTACCAATATGTTTTTAATAAGTACAAGAAGCTCATGCACTTTTTGTTTATGAAAATATTAACTCACACCTATTTTATAAGTTGATGAATGAAAAAAGTCTCCAATCAATGATTAATGAGATACACAATCTTCTTATAAGGCTTGGACAATGATTCTCCCTTTCGAGCTAGCTTCTGAAGGTATAAGCTAGACCCAAGACCTATTTCTATGATACTTATGGTATCAAAGAAGGGGTCTTATCAATGTTGGGTCCCGTATTAAACCCTGGAAATGAGATGGGGTTTTGAAGAGTCTCACATCGAATGGAAAAAGGATGATTGGTGTTTACATCCCTACTTTATTCAAATAAGGAGAAACGTCGTGATGACTCAAAGAAATAATCAATTAAGTTAATTTTGAAAGAATTTTAAGAGAATTTTTTTAAAGGAGTCGCCACCTAATTTTAGAAAAAACTAGGAAACCAATTATTTAACTAATTATAAAAATGTCTAACAAACCAATAAATTCTAGGTAAGGGTTCAAGTTATTTCGAAGAGAATGTATTAGGCATCCTTCAAAATCTACAATTGTGGGACCCGTATCGAGCCGAAACGCCTGATAAAAATGGAATTGTTGATTTGTAGCTGTTGTGGGAGTTGGAAACTTCTAGTTCAGTTCCTATGCCTTCTAGTTCACCTGAGCTTACCCGTATCGAGCTAAAACACCTGTAAAAATGATATATATCGTAAAAAGGGAAAGGAAAGGGGACGGGCCGTCAATGGTCTGGTTTTGCCGGAGGTGGTGCTGTTGGTCGGGTCTTGTTTGTTGCTACGTCACCGGTGATGGAGCCATGCCGAACGATGGGATACCTTCAAAATAAAGGAAAAACCGTGAAAGGGGAGAGGTGAGAGGGGAAGGGAAGCAACAATATTGGTGGTGAACTTGCCAGATTCCGACGGAACTTCGGCTACTTGCCGGAAAAAATAATGAACTATAAAAAGAACTTTTTGAACACTAAAAATCTGGGAATTAACCCTAAAATATTATCCACCACCCCTAAGTTAATCACCAAAAAATAACTTGAATAGAAAATCGGAAAACACCTATAGTACACTATTTACTCTTTGGGAATGCATAGTCCCGATATACTCTTTTGAAGAAAATGACTTCAATCTTTACTCTTTAGTCAGCTCAAAACTTAAGTTTTAAAACAAATTTAAAACATTTGTAAAAGACTTTTGGAAAACTCTTTGAACTCAACTTGACTTGACTCTTAACTTTCTTGGATTGAATTATGGATTCAAGGATTGTGATTTATGATAGAAAGATCTCGATGTTTAGAAGTTATATTAAATAGCTAAACATGAGGAAAGGTCAAGAAATCACCGACATGGAGAAAGTCCGCGACGCGGAGATGCTTTTAATTATTTGGTCGCCAAATAAATTTTGAAACAATGGAGTCTGTGGCCTCTCCACTACGCAAAGAGAAAATTTTCACACTGACGGAACAGGTTCGCAACGTACCAGTTCCTTGTCCGACTTTTTCCTTCTTCGTTTTCTAACCCCAATTCACCTAAATTCGATTCTTTTTCTCAATATCTCTTTAGATTCAGGTACCCACAACATTAACACAAGAATCTAACTCAAAGAAACTCTAATAATCAATCTTAAACTCTTAAGAACTCCTCAATCTCATCCCAAATTCAAGAACGAAAGCAATTCAAGAATACAACTCAAGAACATCAAATTCTCAATCTTTTTAGGAAGAAATTACACTGAATAAAACATGTTTGGCGCATGGGTGAACGAACACAATGCTGTGTGAACTCACATACTCGTAGGGATCACCCCTTCACGAAATCCACGGGCCTAGCTTCAAGAACTTGACGATTCCTTGCTTTTTCTCCTCTTCTTTTCTCTTCTCTCAAAACACTAACTTGTTTCTCAAAAGCGTAAACTGAATCCAATCAGTTTAGACCCCAACTTAATTACCAAAAACGAAATTAACTAATTGGGTGGTGAAAAGACCATAATGCCCTTCTAAAATCCGGATTGGACTTTCCTTATTTGAACAGCCCAACTTCAAATGGGCATATCTCACTCATACAAACTCGGATTTGCGCGAACTCGGCGGCGTTGGAAAGATTATTCCAAGATCTTTCCTACGATATCTGGAAACACACCTAAATAATCCTGAGCTAGGAGTTATAGTCGTTTGAAGTTGACAAAAAACTCAAACTTAACTTAACAAAATTTCCAGGTTTTTATTATTTCCAAAAATATCACTCTTTCTAATTCTAGTTCTTTCTAGTTCTTTCAATTTGCGAGATTTTACAAAATAGATAAACAATGTATATATTTGAACTATTGAATAAATAAAACTTAAAAGTTAAGAATTTTGAAAATGTAGGCCAAAATTGGCTGTCAACAAGTGGTCTCCTTATAGACTTGTGAAATTGTTCCCTTTTGGAGTGGAGTTTGGCTCAAGATCCATTTTTCAATACTATATTAAAAGCATTAGGTGTTAGAAAGCTATATAAGCTATTTGATCACTTCAATATATTGCAAGCAACATACTTTCAAATAGAGATCTAATTGACAAGCACGGTACCTGGGATACTATCACAATAATCACATCCAAATATCCATGAACTGCTGATCCATACCTGAAAAAAGATATATATCATAGACTATGTACCAGACATGAGAAAAAGAAAAGCCTTCGTGTTTATTTCACCTTGGAAATTTCAGATTTTGTGATTGAAATCTTGTCAAATCTAGGATCCAATAAATGGCGAAGAAACCTGAAAGCTCTGGATATAAAGAAACATATATTCTGAGGCCACAACATGAAACTGGAAAGTGGAGAAATTCCTCTCTAATACACATCCGTAGGGATGTACTTTGAATGAATCGGAAGTGGCATATCATGATGAAATTTGTTTTTGTAAACATAAGCCTGAAATATAACTTTTCCAACAATACTAATTATATATTTCAATGATACGAAACTTCAAGTGATCAAGTCACCCGGACATTTCATAAATAATGTATCAACACATAATACATGTCTTTGTTGTATTATATATAATAGAGATTAGCAAGTCGATGATTGCAAGAGTCAGAATCTATTAATTAAAACAAAGAACATAATTTTGATACAAATATCTTATCACTTTCTCCAGTACTAACGTCACTCTTGCAATATCCATAGGAAATTCATTACCACTTGGTGTTCTATTCCTTCCCTTTGAAAAGGTATAAGTCCCCATATCAACAACTATTAATTGACTTCTACATTAAATTTTCTATATTACTCAATTTTGTATCTGATTAGAGCAATGAAGGCGATAGAATGGACTGACACAATAAATGAAAAAAAAAAAGCATTAAGAAAAACAAATGAAATCAAATAACAGAGAGAAGATACTCACCTCAACTTTTTAACACTACATTGGAAGACCAACAATTGGAGAAATTTCAAAAATAGAAACTATGACATTGGAAGACAGAGAAATAGCTCATGTAAATGCCTCTAGGAGCAAATGATATTGGAAGGCAAGACAAATTACCTTAAATAAGTTGAGCAAATGACATGAAACGGAGATGTCAAACATGAATCTTAACTGAAATTTATGAATTATACAAATATTTTAAATAATATGTAATTCTTTTGCAACAATATAGAAAAGTTGACTTGTCCATTAACGAAAGCACTAGGAATTACAGAGAGAGATATCAGTTCTGGTGTCCTTATTTTAAGTGCACTACAATACCAGTGCTTTAATATAATCCAATCAATGTCAAGACTAAGAGTCTCATAAGTCATTAGTAATAAAATCATTTAAGATATACACTAACAGCCAAATCTAGGATTGAGGAGCAATTGATTTATTATTGCAGATGTCTAAGAAAAATTGCCTAATCACAGCAACAAAGTTGTTTAAATAGAAATATCAATAAAACCAGTAGATACAAAAATAGTATCCTAAAACAATATAAAGGTAAAAGAAAATGATATTTTCGCCTCACCTTTCTCTTTATGCTGCCTATTAAAAGACTTTAATCCAGCCTTTCTCGTCCTTATTAGATGTGGTCGCATGTTGATATAAAAATTAGATTGAGCTTTGAATGGAGATATTGAAGTCGCAAACTCCCTCAATATGTATAGTGGACTGAGCAACAAATTAAGCCTCCACACAAACATATGGTCAAGTCTCATCATTAAGTGGTTAGATATCATGCCTCATCAATTTTGACAATTTTATATGATGGAGTTTTTACACACTAATGCAGTTGAAGCTCTAAAAATAGTTCATCATTGCTTTACAATCATAAGAAAAGTAAAAAAGAAGAATCATGATAAACAAAGTGTACATTAGTAGACCATATTTATGAATATGTTACATTTACAGATAGTACTAACAAAGGAAGCAACATCTGACTTTTTGCCCATTAATAACAAAAATAGCTAAGTTGATTGGGGATTGTAAAACAAAAATGGATTTTAATTGTTACAAAACATTTCTATGTAAATGTAGAGAAGCTAAAGACAATTTTGTAATAAAACATGTTAATTTCACTACTTATCAACATACATACTGATAGCAAGCTCAGGCTGCTATACAACTATGTCTCAGGACCAATGTAGATGAAATGCCTACAAATAATGAGAAACTGGCCATTTTCACATCAATATACAATTCATAATATTGAATTACTAATAGAACCAACTAAGAATCTTCTAGAACAGTTAGTTTGTTATAAAGTTGGTTAGAGGCTATTGATGCAATGAAGGATATAATACGTGATTAATGTGAAGTTAGTTAGAATCTGAGTACGCACAAGTGTCATCTATATAAAGAGATAAAAGTGTATTAGATAGAGTAGAAGAATAAGCTCAGATTCTAGAAGTAAATAGTAATGGAGCTCTTACAATTTCAATGAATGAAGTTTTATGATTTTACTGCTTTGTAAAGTTTAGGAAGTTTATATGGTGTCAAAGTTCTGATCAAGGGCAAAACTAAGAGGAAGAAGAAGTCAGATCCTTAAAGTTTTGAGGGTTAACAATGGTGGAAACACAGACAGAAGAAGCAGAGGTTGATCCGCAGACAAATCACAATCATCCTCTTCATCTACAAGCTTCAGATACTCCTGAAGTTGCATTAATTCCTATGAAGCTCATTGGGCTAGAGAATTATGGTGTATGGAGCAGATCGATGCGTCTGACACTTCTAGTAAAAAACAACCTTGGATTTGTTGATGGCACATGTGCTAAGAGTTCATACAAAAGAGACCTAGAAATTATATGGGAGAGATGTGATGTTGTTGTGCTATCATGGATCAGTGCAGCAGTAGCTCCAGAGTTGATGACAAGAATTGTTTATGCATCTAGTTCGAAGAAGATCTGGAACGATTTCAAGGAAAGGTTCGATAAATCAAATTTTACAAGAAATTTTCATCTGCTGAAGGAGATCAGCATGATTCATCAAGGTACTGATTCTGTAACTTCTTATTACTCGAAAATGAGAGATCTATGGGATGAAATGGATGTAATGGTACCATATCCTTCTTGTGATTGTGTGGAGTCAAGTTCTCATGTTGAACATGTTAAACAACAAAGACTGCTACAATTCTTAGTAGGACTGAATGAAAGTTATGCACAAGTTAGAAGTTCTATTCTACTTAGTGCAACTGTTCCTAGCGTTAATCAAGCTTATGTAATGGCAATTCAAGAGGCAAGTCAAAGGAGACTAGGACAAGCTGAAGGTGGTAAGGATCCTTTAACAATGATGGCAGGTAGAACTACACAATCACACAATTTTCAAACACAAAATCACACTTTCCAAGCTAGGAGACCTCAAGGTTAGAACTCACATGGAAAGAGGTCGGGACTAATCTGTGAGCATTATGGATTTAAAGGTCACACAAAAGACACCTGCTATAGGATTGTAAGTTTTCCAACTGATTTTAAAAGCAAGAGGAAGTCATCAGCAAATGAGGATAATATGCCTCATGCCAATGTCTCAGCAGTAACTTCATCAGATTCAAAGAAAAATGAAGGATCTGGCTCTAAGTTCTATTTTCCAAGAGGATACTTCACTAGAGACCATTATGATCAACTCCTTAGCATGGTGGATTCACCAATAGGAACTTGCAAGGATAATGCTCTAGCAGGTAAGCATGCTCTATCTGGCAATGTTAATGTTGATGTTAGATGGATAATTGATTCAGGGGCTACACAACATATAACATATTGTAATAGTCTGCTAGGTGAATGTAGAAAATTATCAGACTCCAATCACAACAAGGTGCAGGTACCAACAGGAAATAGAATACATGTTGATCATGTTGGAGATGCAGTGATTTTGAGAGATTGTAAGATTAAAAATGTTCTACGTGTACCAGCAGATTCAATTTACTATTAGTATCTAAACTGACCAGGGATTTGAAGTGCATGGTGTCGTTTTATCCTGACTTCTGCGTAATGCAGGTTGTATGTAATGGAGAGGTGATTGGGATTGGTAAAGAAGAGGAAGGTCTATATATCCTGAGGCATAGGCATGAAGTTACACCTATAATTGGAGTTGTTCTAAAAGAGAAGAATTCAGTAGAGCATAGACTGTGGCATCTTAGATTTGGCCACCCTTCAATAAAAGTAATGAAGCATCTCTCAATGTTGAAGAATACAGTTGATGCAAATGTGCAGATTGATTGTATGATTTGTCCCCTAGCAAAGCAATGTAAGCTTAAATTCCCTTCTAGTATCACTCAGACTACTAAGATATTCCAGCTTGTTCACTTAGATGTCTTGGGACCTCATAAAGATCCTACTTATGATAGAAAACATTATTTTCTGACTACTGTAGATGATTTTAGCAGATTCACATGGATTACTCTATTACAATCTAAGAAGGATGCAGTAGTTGTGTTGAAAAGTTTTATAGCCATGATTTGTAATCAGTTTGATTGTTCAATAAAAATTCTGAGGTCTGGCAATGGTACTGAGTTCTTTAAAAATCAAATCTCTGATTTACTATCTTCATTAGGCATTATACATCAAAGTAGTTGTCCTTATACACAACAACATAATGGTGTTGTTGAAAGGAAACATAGACATATTTTGGAAGTTGGCAGAGCCTTAAAGTTGCAATCTCATGTGCCTAGTAGGTTCTGGGGTGATTGTGTACAAACAATAGTCTATTTAATCAACAGACTACCCATTGATGTATTAAAAGGGTGTTCTCCTTTTGAAGTGTAGTTTGGGAAATCACCTAGCCTAGATCACATTAGAGTGTTTGGTTGTTTATACTATGCTATGCTAGTGTGTTGCCTATAGGAGGAAAGTTTGAGCCCAGAGCAAAGAAATCAGTAGTACTGGGGTTCTCTACCACACAAAAGGGATACAAGTTGTATGACTTAGATCAACAGAGTGTGTTTGTCAGTAGGGATGTTGTATTCAAGGAGAGGGTATTTCCTCTTAAAGATTTGCAGTCTCACAATGACGGTCCACATCCTTTGTTTTTACCTTTCTCTCATAATGCAGATGAAGCTCCAACTCAAGATTTATATCTGAATGCTACTTGCAAACACCAAACCTATGCCCTTCTTTTAAATCTCCTGCACATGTCACAACATCAGGTTTAGACACTGCTGTAGAAGAAGTTTCTCCACAAACTCCTGTAGATTCACTGCATGAAGAAGAGGTGATTCTAGTTGCTTCCATACAAGAGGTTCCACTAGCTAATGATGGTCCAAGGAAGACACAGATCATGCAAACCACCTGTGTGGCTCAAAGATTTTGTTGTGCCCAAGAAAGCAAATCCCCACTCTATTACTAATCATGTTTGTTATGACAATGTGTCCCAGGGTTATCAAACTTACTTACATGCCTTTTCAGCAACTATAGAGCCTTATTCTTTCAATGAAGCCTCTCAAGACAAGCTATGGATGGATGTCATGCAGCAGGAAATCCTAGCTTTAGAAGACAATGACACTTGGACCATTGTTGAGTTGCCACCAGGTTAAAAGGTAATTGGTTCAAAGTGGGTGTACAAGATCAAATACAAGTCAAATGGTGAAGTGGACAGGTACAAACCTCGACTAGTGGCAAAAGGATTCACTCAAAGAGAAGGCCTTGATTACCATGGCACTTTCTCTCCAGTTGCAAAAATGGTTACCATCAGAACCGCTCTAAGTCTGGCAGCTTCACATGACTGGGATATTTCTCAAATGGATGTCAATAATGCCTTTTTACAAGGTGATTTAGTTGAAGACATCTACATGGAACTTCCTCATGGTTTCCAGAAGAAGGCAAAGAATAAAGTATGTAAGCTAAGGAAGTCACTCTATGGTTTCTAGCTCCTAAGGTGTCTGTTAATTCTGCTTCATTCCAACTTTTTATTATTTTTGAATTAAAATTTTCTGGTAATTTTGTGAAATATAATTTTCTTATTTCTTTACTTTCTTATGTGCTATATGTTCCTTTATAATAGTATTCTCTAAATGCACATGTATATTCATCAATGTAACACATATTACATATTGCTAATTTTGTCATTAGATTCCGATTTATGATTTTTTCTTTATTTTGTTCTTCTACCTCTGTTGTCATACTACTAAATTCATTTCTTATAGCTATTTCGCATTTATATAATATTTCCATAGTTGTAGTGGTTATTCCACCATCAAATTTTTTATTATTTCTTAGGGTTTTTAAACTTTCATCTGATAAATTTTTTAGCCATAATTTTACTGTTCCTATAAGCGTTCTTTCTATATATCTTGGTGCCTCTATTATTACTATTTTGTTATCTATTAATTGTTTTGATATATATCCTATTCATAATTGAATTGTTTTATTTATATCTGCTACACATTCTAAATCTAAAAAATCATGTCATTCAGTTATTGGTTTAGGTGTCCATTTTTTATTTAATTTTTTATCCAATATAGTTTTTTCTCTATCATATTGTCCATAGTTTTCATTGTAATATTTTGGATCAAAATTTTTTGGGTGTTTTACTCCTGATATGCTAGGTTTTTCTTCCATATCTACTTCTCCTATATTTACTTCTAAATTCTTTATATTATCTATGTTTGCTTAAAGTTCCGTATATGTTTCGCTTGTTTCCGAATGTTGTTCATCTAGATCACATTATTTATTTCATCAACTCTTATTTCAGGTAGATTATCTTGGTTATTTTCTTCTTTTCCTTCTAATTCATCTTCTAATTGTAATTTTTCTTTAAATTTAATTATCTCATTTGCTAATTTTGTTTTTTGTTCGTTTTCTTTTTGTTTCATTTCATATATTTCTTTTAACATTGCCAGTTCTTTTTCTAGTTCTATTATTTTAGTATTTCTTACTTCTTCTAATTGTTGTACTTCTTTTTTTGCTTGTTGTTTTATTTTTTCAATTTCTGTTTTTCTATCTATCTCTTCATTTTCTTTTGTTATTCTTATCATATCAGTTAAACTATCTTCTAGTTTTACCGTTTCTTTTTCTAACATTAAACTTAGATTGTCACCTATTTTCTTATATCTTCTTTCTAGATTGGAAAATATTATCTTTATTTTTAATCCGTCATAGTTTTCATATGTTTTTTCATCTATTGCGTATTCTTTCTTAATCATTTATTAATTGTGTTGAGGTTTATATTCTAAACTTTTTATTTGTATTTCTAGATAGAAAATAGTTTTTCTCTGTGCTATTATAGATTTTTTACAAATTTCTACGAATATATTATTATTAAGTCTATTTTGCCTATGTTTTAATTTTTGTCTTTTCGCTATAATTATTTCAGTAAGTTTTTCTTTATATTCATTATTCTCGCTATTCATTGTATCTTTAAATATTGAATATATTTATATTCTATTTTAGATATGTTATCTATTAATTGATTTAGTTTGTCGTTATCGGTTTTTGTAATATTGAGTTGTTTATATTCCGGATATAATTTGTTTAATTTTCTTCTTAATTTTCTTATCTTTCTACTAGTATGTTTCTTACTATGTTTCTTATTATCCATAGCTCTGATACCATTTTTTAGTGCGGAGTTGGTAACTAAGGAATTCATAGAAGTAGTAGTGTGGTAGGTGGTAGTGTGGTAGGTGAGTAATTTATTTTGAAGATTTTATTATAATATTCTTTATTTTTTCAGTGCGGAGTTGGTAACTGAGGAATTCATAGAAGTGGTAGTGTGATAGGTGAGTAATTTATTTTGAAGATTTTATTATAATATTCTTTTGCTAAGTGTCTTAATCTTGATATTTCTTTAATATTAGGTGTGAAATTCATGGTAAAATATAATAATATTTATTGAAATATTTTCTGATAGTTGTTTTAATCTGAATATTTCATTAATATTATTTATGATATATTCTAGGTATAACATATCTTGGGTTCTTTGGTACATATATAAATTTTCTTTTATTAATTGTTTCAATAGTTTTATATCTTCCATAGATTCTGTCCAATATTGTAAATATTCGTAGTTCATTTTAGTCTGAATTTATTTCTAAATCGTATCATTCTATTCTTTCGTAGTCTAAATCATGTAGGTCTATTTCATACCATTGTTGGTTCAATATATCTTCTGATTCGTTATCATTAAATATTTTTTCCCATATGATTTTTCTTAATTCGATTATTTTTATATCTTTAAGTATATATAAGATTAAAGTTTCATAGTTTTTTATCATTTCATCATGAATGTATGTAGTCATGTTCTTTATCATGCAGGTTTTTTATTTCAAATTATTCCTTCCTATCATATTCATAATTGATTAAATTCATATTAGATCATTATGAACTAGATTATCTATTTATCATGTTCTCCTGTCACTACTAGCATCGTACTTTAGCGGATACTTTCTCCTTATCAGCGCCTCAACTTTGTTTACTCCTCTAAACGGCTTTCCTCGCCTACCGGTTTCAACATTAGGATGACATAGTATAAAAGTTTTCTCCCTGTTTCCAATGTGCTAATAAACTAGAAATCATGATTCAAATAATTCTAATACATAATAACTAACATAAATTTATTCAATCATATATATGATATTCAGGAATATATGAAATTAGTTCTGCATATTTTTTGAACAATATACCTTTGCTTCTTTCTTATTCATGCTATCTGAAATATCTGATTGGATTTCAGATTGTTGCTCCATTTATCTAAATACTCAATTTTTGTAGAGAGTTTTTTGAAAAGAGCGTTTTATATATTAGGCTTCGCCTGCCTTACAATGTTTACGACTGAGTCTATATATAGACATACAAATTAACTATTCTAAACACATATCCTAATACGTTTTTTACATCTGTCCACTACTATTTACTACTATTCATGAATAGTTTCCTATTCTAATGTACTACTATCTTATTAAGACTTATTTACAACCTTGTCTCCTAACTTTTACACTTGTCCTTAATATGCACATGCATAATTTTACACTTATTGACTATTTTACACTACCTTGTCTTTCTTACAATAATAATGCTGACTAATAATTTACATTGTCACGTTATTTTACATAATGTAGTCAAAAAACTTTAACTTTCCTTTATCTTTTCTGCCACTTTGTCTGCCATCTTATCTTTTTATTTTGTCCATATCTTATCTTGTCTTGTCTGTATCTTATCTTCATCGTCTTCTTTTACTCTAAATCGACATCTGGAATTATGTTATCTTCACCGTTGCATTTCGAACATATGTGATTAGGGTATTTGTGTCCAATTAGTTTGCAATATCTGGTTAATAACTCTGTTGAAATAAATCCTCCTTTTAGTGCTCTTGTCGTAGGTCGTTCCTCTGGTTTTAGCAATGATAAAATCCATCTTTGGACTTCATCCATATCTGCTTTCCTTAGCTCCCTTGAATTGGAATAAATCATTAACTGATCTCTTGCATAGTAGCTCCATATAGTGTTCCCGTTTAAATAATTATTTGCTAGTTCTTGTATGATGGTTGATATATCAATTATTCTCTTATAGGCATAAAAACTGGGTATCTTGCTTTTTTGTATCTCTGGTTGATGTTCGATATCTTCCGGTATTATCATATCTTTTGTTAGTCTTATCTTTACCACTTGTATCAGAGGTTTTATTTCTTCGTATAATATCTCTGCTGTTGCCGTATAAAATTTTACATAGAATAAATTTCCCTTAGTAACTCTCTTATATGTAATAAATGTTTTATGTAGTTTCGGTATTCCACTTAGTTCCTCTCCGTCATAAGTATATACTGTATTTAATAGTCCATAGTTGTAACATGTCCTTACTAAGTTGGCGTTAGTTTTTGGTTGTGCAATCAGTTTATTATAACCTTGTAATTTTTGGGTTAAATAATCCTGGTTGGGTTCTTGGGTTGTAGTAGATCTGGGTTTAAGATTTAAAAATATTTGGATTTTGTATATATTTTCTATATAGGTTCTCGTAATATGGTTATATGTCCTTTTGTCATGGTGTAGGCTATCCGCGTATGTAGAAGTTTGTGATTCTATAGTCAATATGTTTTTTTGTGTTGGCCTTGGGGTAAATGGTTTTTCACTAACTCGTTGCCTTGTACTTGCAGCTGTATTTAAACAAATGTTATGGGTTTTTAGGTGTTTCCCAACGTCACCTTTTAGCTCTGAATTTTTTCTGTCTTTCGATCGACATAGCTCCGCATTTTTATAGTCATGCTGCTGACTTATATTAGCTTTAGACTTCAGATTATCTTCATTAGTCTTTAGCTTTTGTATCTTGTTGTCCATACTATCCACTTTTGTACAAAGTGTAGCAATAACTTTGAGTATCTTTTCAATTGTATCTTCTTCCTCAGTCTCAGTCTGAGTAGCTTTGTCGTGATAGGTAATCTGCAATAACATTGTTATCAGTTTTTATTACTTCAATTGTAAATGTAAAATTTAATATATTTAATACCAATCTCCTTATTTCTTTTGTTGTTACCGAATTTTGTATTTTTCTTGTTAGCCACCATTTTACTTATGTATTATCTGTTCTTATAATGAATTTGTTATATACGATATTTGGTTCAAATGATAATAAACACTTATATACCGAATATAATTCTTTTCTATTTATTTCCCATTTTATTTCTGTATTATTAAATGTTCCTGAATAATACCTGCAGTGATGGTCTATCGTATTGCCATAATACCTGTATTTTAATATTCTTCCATAACTTTTTTCACTCGCATCTGATTCTATTATATAAGTAAATCTTTTGTTTTCATCTGGACAGTATAGTTTAGGTAAGTTTTTACATAATAATTTTACCTTTTGTATTTGTATTTGGTCTTTTTTATCAAACTGATATTCTCTATCTTTCTTTAATTTTTGTTGTAATGGTTTTAAATTCTTTGCTAATTTTGGTATGTATTCTATTACTTGATTTACTAGTCCTAGAAATGATTGTAATTTCTTTTTCGTAACTAGTTGTTCATTTGAGTTAATTATTTTTTGTACTATATGCGTTTGCATTTTTATTCCATTTTTATCTATTTGTATTCCTAAGAATTCTATTTGATTTTTCATTATGTCTGCTTTCTTTTTACATAGACTTATGCCTGAATATTCTATAATATGTATGAACTTTTCTAATAATCTTATGTGTTCATCTTGGGTTTTAGAATATAGTAATATATCATCAATATATACTACACAATTTTCTAATTGTTTAAAGTAGTTATCCATAAAGTATTGATATATACCTGGTGCATTTTTATATCCAAATGGTAATACATTCCATTCATAGAATTCTTATGATACAGTGAATGCTGTTAGTTTTTTAGATTCTTCTTCTAACTTTAAGTGGTAAATCCTGATTTATAATCAAATTTGCTAAAATAATTATATCCTTGTATTTGTCTTATCTTTAGTATTTTATTTGGTATCAGGTAATTATATGTTTTAGTTTTTGCATTTAAGTTTCTATAATCAATAACCATTCTGCTTTTTCCTCTTTTTTGTTCACTATGTTTATTTACGATAAATGCCGGGCTTGTGTGCTTACTATTGCTTTCTTGTATATATCATTTTTCTAGTAATTCATTTATATGTATCTTAAATTCGGTTAAATCATTAAAATTATACTTTAATGGTTTTTGGGTTATTATTCTATTATTATCAATTAGCTCAATTTTTACTTTTGTTTTATGTTTCTCCCATCCTTGTAAAGGATCCTCACTATATAATATTTCTAACTTATCTTGAATTATTTTTACTTTATCTATAGAGAATATAATTAATTCTATTTTAGGGTCTTCTTCTTTTATATTTTCTAATTTTTGTGTAATTTTTTCACTTCCTTTTATCCACTCTGTTGTCTTTCGTTTTTTGTTATTTACTCTTTTTGCTCCTATTTTTTGTTTACATGGTGTTGTGAACCACCAGTGTGTTATTGTTATTATATGTGGGTATAATTTTTTTTTAAATGGCATTCCTAATAACATATCTTTTGTAGTTAATTCAAAGTTATATATTTCCTCTATAGTTAGTATCTTATCCCATATTTGTACTTTTATATTTTTTGCCTTATATGTGATCATGCTTCCTTCATTATTAAATCCTGTTACTACTATCGGTGTTTTTAATTTTTCCCACTTATCTTCTGGTAAACAATTGTATTTACATATATCAGCTTCTGCTCCCGTATCTACCATTGGTGTATAATATCTGTTGTAATATCCCTCTATTATTATCTTTGCAGTTATGTATATTTTCATATTTTTATCATACTAAAGTCCTTTTTATTATTACTCTTTTATTTTCATAATTTATTATTAATTGTTTGTCTTCTAGATTGTATGGTTTTACTTGTTCTAGCCATTTTATTCCTAAAGTGATATTTTCATCTCCTTGATATATTTTAAATTTTATTACTATTGGTACACCTCCAATGATTATTTCCTTTTCTGTAGTTTCTTCGGTATACATTAATGCTTTTGGTAGTTCGGGGCATATTTGTTTAGTAGTTATTATTTCATCTTCCGTTACTAATTCTCTTGTAATATAGTTTTCTTCTAGTTCTGTATTTAATAATATTAAATATTTTCGTTGTTCAATTATTCCCGTTATGTAATAATGATATGGTTTTATTTCTTCTTCCATTGATTTTTGTGGGGTTTTATCTATTCTTCTTGAGGAACTCATTTTTGATGACATTTGGGGTATCTCATTATTTATTCTTTTTGATGTACTTAGTCTTTCTTTTACTATTTCCAAATCTTCTTCTATATCAATTTCGTTATAACTATAATCATTATTATCTATGACTGTAACTATCCTTTCAAAAGGATTTTCTATTTTTATTTTTTGCTGTTATTTTATGTTTTGTTGTTAAAACATATAAGTTTTTACATCTAGCTGTAAATATTTTACTTCCCGGGGCTAATTCTATCCCTGACATTCTCCAATATAATACTAGTGATTTATCTATGTTTCTGTCATTTATTGCTACGGAGTAGTTAGCACTTATTATAAATTTAAATTTTTGGTATATGAGGTTACCTTTTACTGCATTTATTATACTTTTTTCTATAGGTTGTATAATTCTATCATCCGCTAAGTATATTTCTATGGGTGTATTTATTCCTTCTCTAAAACATGCTTTTATTAGCAGTTCTGTTCCTCCTAAATGTACATATTTAATTGGATTTTTAGCCTTAAAATCTAGTATTTCTTTGTTTATTATTCGTTTATTTATTATTGGTATTTTAGCCTTTCCTTTGGTGTATTTGCAATCTGTGATATGTTCTCTTTGACTTACTACATAATACTCTTCTTTTTGTCGTTTAAACCAATTTCTTATTGTTGGTATTTCGTATATTTTTTCTACGCTTAGGTCTAATTCTTTTCCTTTTATTTGTTCAAATATATTATTATCAAATATTATTTTTTGTTCTGCCGATTCTTCATCTTGATATTTTTCTTTAGTTATTATTTGTATATGCGTTTCAGTCATTGATATCGTATTCATTATCTAATTCTATTACTGGATTATTTTCCATTTCATTTTCCAATAATTCATATATACTATCATTGCTTTCTAATTCATAATCTACGTACTCTATTTGCGTATATTTTTCATCGTCTATTATTATTTCTAATATTTATTTTTTCTTCGAATGTTTAGGTCATATACAATCTCTAGCTATATGTCCTAATTTTCCACAATTATAACAAGTACATTCCGTTAGTTTTCTTTTTGGTCTATATGGTCTTTTGGTTTTGTAGTTTTTTACATAGTATCTTCTCCTTTGTTTTTTATATTTATATTTTGATCCATATTTTTTATTATAGTTCTTTCTATTTTTATAATATCTATCTGTACAACCAAATTGAGGTGCTGTTTTATTTTTGCAATATGTCAAGTTTTTTACTAATATTTTTTCCATTTTTATTTCTTCTTTATGTTTTTCACATAGTTCCATAAACCATTGTTGCAAGAATTTCATTCTAGCTCCTAAGGTGTCTGTTAATTCTGCTTCATTCCAACTTTTTATTGCTTTTGAATTAAAAGGTTCTGGTAATTTTGTTAAATATAATTTTCTTATTTCTTTACTTTCTTCTGTGTTATATGTTCCTTTATAATAGTATTCTCTAAATGCACATGTATATTCATCAATGTAACACATATTACATATTGCTAATTTTGTCATTAGATTTCGATTTATGATTTTTTCTTTATTTTGTTCTTCTACCTCTGTTGTCATACTACTAAATTCATTTCTTATAGCTATTTCGTATTTATATAATATTTCCATAGTTGTAGTGGCTATTCCACCATCAAATTTTTTATTATTTCTTAGGGTTTTTAAACTTTCATCTGATAAATTTTATAGCTATAATTTTACTGTTCCTATAAGCTTTCTTTCTATATATCCTGGTGTCTCTATTGTTACAATTTTGTTATCTATTAATTGTTTTGATATATATCTTATTCATAATTGGATTGTTTTATTTATATCTGGTACACAGTCTAAATCTAAAAAATCATGTCGTTCAGTTATTTGTTTAGGTGTCCATTTTTTATTTAATTTTTTATCCCATATAGTTTTTTTTCTATCATATTGTCCATAGTTTTCATTGTAATATTTTGGATCACAATTTTTTGGGTTTTTTACTCCTGATGTGCTAGGTTTTTCATCCATGTCTACTTCTCCTGTATTTACTTCTAAATTCTTTGTATTATCTATGTTTGCTAAAAGTTTCGTATATGTTTCGCTGGTTTCCAAATGTTGTTCATCTAGATCATCATTATTTATTTCATCAACTCTTATTTCAGGTAGATTATCTTGGTTATTTTCTTCTTTTCCTTCTAATTCATCTTCTAATTGTAATTTTTCTTTAAATTTAATTATCTCATTTACTAATTTTATTTTTTGTTCTTTTTCTTTTTGTTTCATTTCATATATTTGTTTTAACATTGCCAGTTCTTTTTCTAGTTCTATTGTTTTAGTATTTTTTACTTCTTCTAATTGTTGTACTTCCTTTTTTGCTTGTTGTTTTATTTTTTCAATTTCCGTTTTTCTATCTATCTCTTCATTTTCTTTTGTTATTCTTATCATAGCAGTTAAGCTATCTTCTAGTTTTACCGTTTCTTTTTCTAACATTAAACTTAGATTGTCACCTATTTTCTTATGTCTCATAGTATGTTCAGCCTCACATCCCATGAATTACTCTCAATGGCAGCAACATAATGTTATGTCATGCATATTATTATATCATAATTTTCGAATTAATAGTGCTTATGAACATTCGCTCTAAAGTCCTTTCACTAATCCTTTTTAGTTTTGGAGAGTGGCGTTGTTGATAATAGTTTTTTGATGATAGAGGAGTGGGTTGCCATTTCTTATTGTGATAGTGATGGTGTGTTTATTCCATCTAAGGTTATGAATGTGGAGGAAGAAGGAGATATGGTTTTACAATGAGTACTAAGTTAGCTTCCAGGTGGTAATGCATGAAAGTTCAGTTGGTAGAGATGATGAGAGGATAGAAAGTTCTTAGAAAGTGGGTTAGTACGAGTCTATAGAGTGATTAAGGATATAACCTTGAATGTGGTGTTGTTAACAAGTGGACAATACGTGATGCATTAGGTGTTTCATGATATGAGCTCAAGGTTAGCTGAATGTAGCGGTAAGCAGTAGTGTTCTTGGGATTAGATTTTTTACAGAGGTATAGAACCCGAATCTTGTTATTTAGATCAAAATATTCACCCTATGCTAAGTACTTTGTGATTTCGAGTTAGAATTGAATAAAGTAAGAGTAAGCCCTTTCCATTCTTAGACCAGCCATCATTCGAGGACGAATGATCCCAAGGGGGAGATATTGTAACATCCCAAAAATTTCTTAAGCTAAGACTCGAACCATTCTTCATTTACTTGTAGGGTCATATCAGGTGATTTCATAAATTACCCATATGTGCAAAGGTAAATTCTTTAGTGAGGGAATGATTTGGATAATAATTAAGGTCACGAAATCCCCTAGCACAAAGTATAGTTGAAAGTTTCCTTATCGATTAAGCTTTGATGTAAGATTCTACTTGGGTCAACTTCAAACAACCATATCTCATAGAATATAAAGAGTTACGTCGCCCATAACCTATTAAACTAAAGGTATTTAAATCTACTTAACAACACCACCAATTTCGCGTCAATCCTATTTCTGAGTAAAAAGTTATGACCATTTTAGTAAATGGTGTAGTGCGGTTCCGTTTTAGCCGCGGGAAAATTCTAAACAATGTAATTTTCTTCTCTTTATACCACTAGGAAAACCTTAAAACAGATTTCTTAACTCCTATAAAGCCCTAAACAATCCTATTTCCATATCTTAATCCATCATTCTCTTTTGTCTCAAACTCTAAGACAAACCCTAAGGAAAAATAAAAGTAGAAGACTCCATTCAAGATTCTTTCAATCTTTTTCGAGATACTTCTTCAAGGTAAGTCTTTATCCAAGAATTCCATTCTTTCCAACTCAAATTCCTCCATACAATTATGAATCACTAATGAAAATCATAAATCTAGGCCATAGAGATATCAAGAAACTAATTCAAGAATATGAAGAAAGGTTTTCTTAATTGTTTACCTTCAAGCTAGGGTTCCAAGGCTTCTAATCAAGTTCTTCTTCAAGATTCTTCAAGAACCTTGTTATTTCAGGCAGGTAAGGCTATCATCGTATTGGACTAGTTCGTCCTCACGCCCTACATCGACTTTCAAATCAGTAAAAGAGTAGTCTAGGATTCTATTCCTAGATTTTAGTATTCTTGAGATAAGTTGATTTTGAGTTCTTAAATTCCTGATTCTTTGAAATTCTATTCCTAAGTATTAAGGTTCTATATTTTTATTGAGATCCTTGAGTTGATTTGTTCATGTTTATAATTTAGCATAAACCCTATTTTGAGTTAGAAATCTTGAGAAGTTTATCAATGCCAACACTTTAAGTTTTAAACTGAGTTATTGAGAAAGTAGATGAGTTTTGAGAAAAAATGTTGAAAGGCCCTATTTCATAAAGACTTAAGAGTTTCTAATGTTATTTTATTCATATATATGTGTGTGTGTGTGTGTACCTATATTGATTATTGGACTTTAAAGATAAGTTCATAAGTACATGTTTTCAAGAAGGTAAACACCTCTCATGTTTTGTAAAGCATTTCAAGTAATGTAAGAAGTACATTCTTTGTAATGGGTGAATTGAGCACAAATTTATGTTAACTTTTTGGAGAGTAATATCGAGCACCGAGTTGGGTTAGAGTCTTTTATGATTCGAAAGTCCCAAAGAACTAAGTATAGAATATCATTGAATTTTCATGCGACTCCTCACCTCCTCTGAAAAGGCATATAGTTGGATCCATAGTCACGATAGCATCATATACCCCCGGCAAGGTATAGGATGGACCCTTGCAACGTGCGGTGGGACGTTGTATCATTACTAGGTTCATGGTAATGGTTGTCGGTTAGAGAAACTTCCCACAAGTAAAGTATAGTATTTTCATGTTGCTTTCATTGTGTATTTTATTGTAAAGCTTAAACGGTTTTCACTTCATGTTCATGTATTGATTCAGTTGAGTTGCTTTCATTCATTTAGTTCAGTTATTTGTTTACTCAGCCATATTACATACTCGTACATTCCATGTACTAATGTCATTCGACCTGCATCCTTTTATGATGTAGATAAAGGTGTTAATGATTATAAATAGGCACATCATTGAGATCACTCTACACTTCAATTAGCTTTGGTGAGCCTCCGTGTATTCCAGAGGACTTCATAATTACTTTCCATTTTGTAGTTTTGAGGTGTTGTGGGTCTTGTCCCGACATCTTTCCTTAATATTAGAGGCTTCATAGATAGACAATTTTGGAGGGTCTTTCAGTTTCAAAATTATACTTAATGCTTATGTTTCATACTTAGTTTATATAATTTAGTTTTGAGATTTAATAATTGTTTTTAAACATTTCTTTCAATTTGATGCTTATGAATGCTCAAGTTAGTCATTTGCTTGTAGTCAACCATGATGAGGGTTCACTTGGGGACCAGCAATGGTTCTTGAGTTTTGGCCACGTCCATGGTGTATGCTTGGGTCGTGGCAGTTCCACTTTCCCATTACATTATTTGTTGAAAGATCTTAAATATAATTATATAAATTAAAAGGAAAGAGCATATCCAACTTTTTATCACCCGAATCTTGTTTTCGTAGTTTCAGTGTAATCTGCAACATGTTGTGACTAAATATTTATCAACTCCTAAAAAACTTATTTTAATATCTATGGGCCAAGTGGTACATGGTATTAAATAAATTATGAACTTGGTGCATTATCCACCAACTTAATTAATTATAAAAAAAATTACCCTTAATCAATTAACTATAGTTAAAAGAATAGTTCCAAAATTTTCAAATCAACTTTCCCCACTAGTCCAAAATGACTCAGGGCAACTATTGGGAGCGATAAAATAGTAACCTTACAAATATTTCTAAGAATGACCTTTCAGGTCACTATAAAATCTGATACTAGAGCTTTTCCTTTCCGAACAATATCCAAAGCCACACAATCTAATTCAACAATTAATCATAATAAGATTCTAGAATAATAACACCCATATCATATAATTTGAAAAATGGGTCAAGTCAACTCAAAAAACACAATTCCAAAAATGTGGTATGGGTTTGAAAATCTTTACTTGAAATGTTACCCAAGGTATTTGGAACTCATTGGTGAAAACCATTACGAAAAAAGTTATAATTTGTTCTCAGTTACTATTTTACTTTAAAACTCAAGTTCTTGAAAACCTTTCACTTGGCCAATCAAATTTACAATTTTTGACATTAAAAATCCACAAATGATCAAAGGGAATTGAAGTTTTAGGGTTACAAAGACTACCCAAATGATTCACTACGGAAAATCTCTTTAAAATAGCCTTTAAGGGTTTTCCAAAACTCAAAATGGAGAAAAATAAGGTAAGACTCCAAAATTTCATTCAAAAACCCCCGTATGATATGGTAAAAGTAACTTAGATTCACTTTTAATAACAACGCTAAAACAAGCACTGGATCGCAAAAGCAAACCCCGTATAAAATGTTACTCTCTCTTTCGCGAACCACCCTCACTTACGCGAGAAAGAGAAACTGAGAAAGCCCTCATGATGTGATGGTCAAAAAACCTAGCCTTCGTGGATGCAAGCTGGCCTTCTCTAACGGGAAGGTCACTAAAGCGATGACCCTTCACGAAAGCCAGACACACCTGACATCAGAAAATTCAACCTAATCTCAAATCTCTGAGTGGACCCTCAAGATTCGTTTCAGAACCTAGTACACACATAACACATATGCAACTTCACTAAACTTGATGTGACAGACTCAATGGAACAATCAAAACACGAATTCGAGGTTTTTGTAACACCTCAGATCTCAAAATTAATAAAAATCCTAGTTTTTCAGAAAACTGGTTCCAGTACAAACAGAACCACCTACGGACCGTAGGTGGGATTCCATCGTTGGGACCCAAATATTTAAAGTCTCTAATCTCACCCACGATCGACTAGAACGGTCTATGGTTGGACTTACGGACCGTAGGTGAAGGTCAGCAGCGAATTAGAGGGAAATTGCTGATTGGGTCAAATTCAAATGGTTGTCACTCTTAGCACAAAGGAATTAGGTAGCCCATGACCTACTATATGATAGGCAATTGAATCCTCTTTTCAATGCCACCGAGTTTGGTAAAATTCCATCTCCGAGTAAAAAGTTATGCTCGTTTAAGTGATGCCCTGTCGGGCAGACTTGACCTACGACCCAACCTACGGACCGTAGGTTGACCTACGACCCTAAGGTCCCTCCGTGGGTGGCTTTTTACAACTTTTAAGTTAGGGTCAGTTAGGTCTTTTTCCTATGCATTGGGCACTTAAACATTGTCGTTTTACACCTAAACTACGTCGTTTTACTCAAAATAAGTCTAATAACTCAGTCAGACATATCCAAAACCTTTTTCACCAAAAATTCATCAAAGCTAGAACAAAAGAGGAGAAAAGAGGTAACCAAAACCCTTCCAAGAACGAAACAAGTTATTTTCACTTCCAGCCCCGAAATCAAAATATTTCTCAGTGAATTTCGTCACCACATATGTAGGATTTCACTACTGGGTTCCTTTTATCGGTTATTAGTAGCTCCCACATTTAGCTCATGTGGTTTTTTATCGGTTATTAGTAGCTCCCACATTTAGCTCATGTGGTTTTTTATCGGTTATTAGTAGCTCCCACAGTTCAGTCAGACTCTAATTTACTGACCATATGTCTCAACACGTTATAAATTTTGTCATTGCATTCAGTTTAGTTCAAATTCAGTATATTCAGTAACCTTATCATGTTCAGATTATATCCTTGCTTTATTGTTTGTTCAGTTATATGTTTATTTCAACTTTACTCTATCATGTGTGCTTAGTACCTTTCAAGTACTGACGCATACTCTGCGCTACATCTTCTCGTGATATAGGTCCAGGCCCTCATCTCTCAGATCACGCATAGATCGGTCCTTGGTCTCCAGTTTAGCAGCATCAGTGGTGAGTCCTCATTCTTCGAGGACGATTGACATGTTACCTTTCCATCTATAGTCTTTTAGTTTCAATTTTTTTAGAGTTAGCTGGGGACATGTCTCAGCATCTCTAGTCAGTTAGAGGCTTATTTTAAACACAATTAGATTCAACTTTAGCATTTGAGTTTGACCTTTCAGTTGTTGTTAAACTCTCAGTTTTATATATTCAAATTGTTTATGGGTATTCCCCATCATTTAAATTTATCTCGTGATTTATCTTCCCTACAATATTTCTTTACTTCAGTTTATTAGTATGCTTATGACATTCCAGTAGGATTAGCTTGGGGTCACTCGTGATACTAGGTCCCGTGTCCACCTCCTGCTGGTAGCCTCGGGGTGCGACAAACTTGGTATCAGAGCATTAGGTTCAAGAGCCCTAGGATGTCTGAAAAGCCTCATTAAGTAGAATCCTTTTCATGGGTGTGAAGTGCACCACATCTAATAAGAGGGAGGCTACAAAATGTTGTAGGAAAACTTCATTTTCTTGTTACTCTTATCGTACGTAAGGTATGATCTAATTCCTCATTCTAACTCGACGTTCTACATTTCAGATCATGCCTCCTGGTAGAGCTAACGCTAGGAATGAAAACGCAGCTTCCCCAGGCCCAGATCAAGAAGTTTTGAATACAGAGTTTCGAAACACTATCCAGCTATTGGCTCATTGTGTGACCAACCAGAACAACCAGCAGGTCCCAGTTCATGCAAATGCTAATGTTGGTCAGCTGCAGCTAGAGTTCGAAATTTTGTTAGGATGAAGCCGCATAAGTTCTTAGGATCACAGATTGGTGAGGATCCCCAAAACTTCATAGATGAAGTCAAGAAGTTCTTTGACGTGATGTAGGTAATTGGAATGATCGGGTTGAGTTGGCATCTTACCAGCTTAAGGATGTGGTTCATATCTAGTATACTCAATGGAAAGACAACAGGGGTACAAATGCAGCTCCTATCACTTAGGAATTCTTTAGTGAGACCTTTCTGGACAGGTTCTTCCCAAGAGAAATAAGGGAGGCAAAAGCTCAGAAATTCATAAACTTGAGGCAAGGTAGCATGACAGTCCAAGAGTATGGACTCAAGTTCACCCAACTCTCTAGGTATGCTCCTCACATGATTGCTGGCTCCCGGACCCAAATGAATAAGTTTTTATATGGAGTGTCACACTTAGTGAAAACAGATTGTAGGAATGTTATGTTGCTGGAAAAAATGAACATTTTTAGGCTCATGACTTATGCTCAGTAGGTTGAGGGAGATAAGCTTAAGGAACAGGCTCAAGAGAACAAGAAGGCTACGACTGGGAATTATGAATATTCTCAATAGAAATCAGGTGGTGGAAATCTCTCGCAGGGTCAGAAGAAATCTTCAGGCCCAGCCCCTTCATCAGCTAGTGTTCCATCGTGCAAGTTTAGACATGATCAGAAAGGTAGGGCATCGAGCTCTAAGTCTCAGGGTAGTGTTTCAGGCACTAGAACCTACCCAACTTACCCAAAGTTTGGTAAGAGCCATCCGGGCGAGTTTCTTGCACGGTAGGAAGGATGATTTGGGTCTGGTCAATCTGGTCGCAGGTTGAGGGATTGTCCTTCTAAATAGGGGCAAGGAGGTAGTAATGGTAAAACTGAGTCTACAACTTCAGCAGCACCAGCAGGTCGCCCAACTCAGCAGGGAAACTTATCTGGTACAGGTGGCGGTTAGTGCGAGAACAAGCTCTATGCTCTTCAGGTTCGCCAGGATCAGGAAGATTCTCCTGATGTAGTCACTCGTACATTACGAGTCTTTAATCTCGATGTTTATGCTTTGTTAGATCTCGGGGCTACCCTTTCCTTTGTAACTCCTTATATAGTAGTCAACTTTAATGTAAGTCCAGAAACTCTCTCAGAACCCTTCTTAGTCTCTACCTCAGTCGGTGACCCAGTTATAGCTAGACGGGTATACAAAAATGGCCCTGTCACAGTCTCTTAGAAAGTCACCTTAGAAGATATCGTAGAGTTAGAAATGGTAGACTTCGATGTCATTCTAGGCATGGATTAGTTACATTCCTGTTATGCCTCAGTCAATTGTAGAACTAGGATCATTCGTTTTCAGTTTCAAGATGAACCAATCCTAGAATGGAAGGGTAGTAGCTTAGCCCCTGTGGGTCGATTCATTTCTTACCTTAAGGCTAGAAAGATGATTTCCAAGGGGTATATCTATCATCTAGTTCGAGTTAAGGATTCAAGCTCTGAAATCCCAACTCTTGAGTCAGTTCCAGTTGTTAACGAGTTCCCAGAGGTGTTTCCACAAGATCTTTCCAGAGTTCCTCCCGAAAGGGAACTCGACTTTGAAATAGATCTCCTTCCAGATACCCAGCCTATCTCCATTCCTTCTTACAGAATGGCTCCAGCTGAGCTTAAGGAATTGAAAGAGCAGTTGAAAGACCTTGTAGATAAGGGCTTCATCAGACCTGGTATTTCCTCATGGGGTGCGACAATGTTATTTGTGAAAAGTAAAGATGGCTCTTAGAATGTGCATTGACTATAGGCCGTTGAATAAGGTCACAATCAAGAATAAGTACTCTATCCCCAAGATTGATGACTTGTTTGACCAAGTTCAGGGTGTTAGTCATTTCACTAAGATAGACCTCTGATTCGGTTATCATCAGCTCTGTAATGATAGCGACATCCCAAATGTAGCCTACAGAACTCGGTATGGTCATTATGAATTTGTAGTTATGTCATTTGGACTAATCAATGCTCCTGCAACTTTCATGCACTTGATGAACACAGTGTTCAAGCAGTATTTGGACTTGGTCATTCTCATCTTTATTGATGATATCCTCATTTACTCTAGGAATGAGGAAGAATGTGTGACTGATTTGAGGGTTGTCCTGCAAACTCTCAAAGATCGCCAGTTGTTTGCTAAATTTAGCAAATGTAATTTTTGGTTGCAATATGTTGCTTTCCTTGGGCATATAGTGTCTAGCGAAGGAATACGAGTGGATTCTCAAAAATTAGAAGCAGTGTAATTATGGCCCAGACGTACCTCTCCCACTGACATTAGAGGTTACTTGGGTTTGATTGGTTATTAAAGAAAATTCATAGAAGTATTTTCATCCAAAGCCTCTCCATTGACTATGTTGACTCAGAAATAGGTCAAGTTTAAATGGTCAGACGATTATGAGAAAAGATTTGCAGAACTGAAAACTAGGTTGATTACAACTCCTGTATTGATTCTACCAGAAGGTTCAGACGGTTATGTGATCTATTGTGACGCATCCAGAGTCGGCATAAGTTGTGTGTTGATGCAGCGAGATAAGGTTATAACTTATGCTTCTAGACAACTTAAGGTGCATGAGAAGAATTATCCGACTCATGACCTCGAGTTTGTAGCGGTGATGTTTGCACTTAATATTTGGAGACACTACTTGTATGGTGTTCACAGACCATAAGAGCCTCCAGTATGTATTCACCCAGAAAGAGTTGAATCTTTGCTAGAGGTGATGGGTTGAGTTCCTCAAGGACTATGACATGACTGTACATTACCATCCTGGTAAGGACAACGTAGTAGCAGATGCTCTTAGCAGACTATCTATGGGTAGTGTACCACATGTCGAGGAAGAAAGGAAAGAACTAGATAAGGATGTTCATAGGCTTGCTCGCTTGGGAGTTCGGCTTATGAGCATATCAGATGGAGGTGTAACAGTTCAAAATGGGTCAGAATCTTCGTTGGTAGCGGAGGTTTAGGAAAAATAGGACAATGATCCTATATTACTTCAGTTTGACGGTACAGTTCACCAATAGAAAGTAGGGGTTTTCTCCCAAGGGGGAGATGGTCACTTATGTATTCCTAAGGTGGATGAGTAGATGAAGCAGCCTTGATTGGGCTAGATTCAGTTCATGATGCTATGGAAAAACTTCAGCTCATCAGAAATAGACTGATGACAGAAGTCCTATGCAGATGTAAGGAGAAGAGACTTAGAGTTTGTGATAGACGATTGGGTTTTCCTGAAAGTATCAGCATGAAGGGGTGGTGAGATTTGACAAACTTGGTTGGGAAGAAGAAGCAACCATAGAGGCCTAGTATCCTCATTTCTCTCCTTCCAATTCCTTTTTAGCTTGAGATAATAAGTTTCCTCTCTAGTCTTTCAAATTACTTGTGCATTAATTTAGTCCTAGTATCATGTTCCTTCAGCGTTCTTGCATTTTCAGCGTATTTGCATTTCTTGGAACTCAGTTAAGTCAGAAATCAATTTCTAGTAGTTAGTGGAAGGGATTGCAACTCCTTCCCTCCATACTCAGCTTGTTTAGACTTCATTCGAGGACGAATGTTCCAAAGGGGGAGACATTGTAACACCTCAGATCTCAAAATGAAGAAAAATACTATTTTTCAGAAAATTGGTGCCCGTACCAACGGAACCACCAACAGACCATAGATAGAACCACAGGCCGTAGGTGGGGTTCCTTCGTTGGGCACCAAATGTTTAAAGCCTCTAATCCCACCCACGATCGACTAGCACAGTCCATGGTTGGACCTACGGCCCGTAGGTTAAGGTCACCAGCCAATTAGAGGGAAATTGTTGATTGGGTCAACTTCAAATGGCCATCACTCTTAGTACCAAAAGAATTAGGTATCCCATGACATACTATATGATAGATAATTGAAACATCTTTCCAACTCCACTGAGTTTGCTAAAATCCCATCTCCGACTAAAATGTTATGCTCGTGTTAGTGAAGGCTCGTCGGGCAGACTTGACCTATGACCCAACCTACGGACCGTTGGTTGACCTAGGGCTCGTAGGTCCCTCTGTGGGTGGCTTTCATCAGCTTTTAAGTTAGGGTCATTTATGTCTTTTTCGTATGCATTGGGCACTTAAACTTCGTCGTTTGACACCTAAATTGCGTTGTTTTACTCAAAACAAGTCTAATAACTTATTCAGACATATGCAGAACCTTTTTTCACCAAAAAATCATCAAACCTAGAAAAAAAGAGGAGAAAAGAGGTGACCTAAACCCTTCCAAGAATGCAACGAGTCTTCTTCAGTTCCAGCCCCGAAATCAAAATATTTCTCCGTGAATTTCATCTCTAGGTATGTGGGATTCCACTAGTAGATTCCTTTCGCCCATTAGGTCCCTAGAATTCAATCAGAATCTTGATTCCCGTATTATTAACTAGACCTAGGGTTTCTAGAACATCAACAGATTATTATGAATTAGTTACTTAATGTTCCAAATCAGTTTATCTTGGTTTTTAGCATGTTCTAGTATAGATTCCTTCATAAATTAAGAACCCTACCTATGTAGTTCTTTAGTTCATGAATTACACTTGCTAGGTCAGCTATTTCAAATAATTTAGATATTTCAAACATACATGCCTCAGTTTCAAATATGTCATTATCAGTATATTAATGTTGCATTCTCAGATTTTGCATATCAGTATTTTGAGCTATCCATACTATAGTATTTCAGTTATAATGTGTTAAATTGCTTAATCAATTGGGAGAAGCTTAATACCGAGTTGGACTAGGGTTAGTCACCCTTATAGTCCCAGAACTATGTTCCCCGTATGTTGTAAGTCCCCTCAGTGAGCATCATTTTAGTGATCAAGCCAGTCATGCCTCTACACTTTTGGCAGGGTATATTGATTCCTCTCAATGGGGCGTATACATTGGATTCCACATTTAGCTCATGTGGTTTTATGTCGGTTATTAGTAGCTCTCACAGTTCATTCAGTCTCTATTGCATTGACCATACTAGCGGTACAGTTCAGTTTTCAGTCTCAGCACATTATAAAATTAGTCATTGCATTAAGTATATTCAGTAACCTTATCATGTTCAGATTATATCCTTTCTTTATTGTTTCTTCACTTCTATGTTTATTTCAGCTTTATCCTATTCTGCATGCTCAGTACCTTTCAACAATTGATGCGTACTCTACGCTACATCTTCTCGTGATGTAGGTTCAGGCCCTCATCACTCAGATCACACATAGATCGATTCTTGATCTCCAGTTCAACAGCATAAGTGGTGAGTCCTCATTCTTTGAGGATGATTGACATGTTACCTTTTCATTTGTAGTCTTTTAGTTTTAGTTTTGCTAGAGTTACCTGGGACATGTCTCAGTATCTCTAGTCAGTTAATGGCTTATTTCAGACATAGTTAGATTTAGCTTTAGCATTTGAGTTTGACCATTCAGTTGTTGTTAATCTCTCACTTTTATATATTCAAATAGTTTATGGGTATTCCCCATCATTTCAATTTATCTCATGATTTATCTCTGCACAGTATTTCTTTACTTCAGTTTATTTAATATGCTTATGATATGCCGGCAAGGTTAGCTTGGGGTCACTCCTGATCCTAGGTCCCGTGTCCACGTCCTGTGGGTAGCCTCGGGGCGTGACAATTTTCTTAACTCGAAACTCGTGAAAGTCGCAATGAATAAACATAACACCTAAAAAGGCCAAAACAAGCTTGAGACCTATGAAAATTCAACAAAAACCTCCTCTAGGCCTAAAATCACCCCCTAATCAACGAAATTGTCATAAATTTAATCTGAGTATCTGAACCCCAAATCCATGAAAATACTATGAATCTGAAACCGACAACTCTTGTGGACATATTTAAATATTCTGGGACTACTGGAATTAACAAAAATCCATTTCGAGACCCGAAACTCTACAAGACACCAAAAATCATTTTAAGCAACTTAAACCTTTTGAATTCAAAATATTTCATAGCTCTCAACCTTTTACTCAAAGTTTAAAACTAAATTCAAAATCCAATCAAAAATTACCCGGGGGCGATATCACAACGGTAAAATGGTTATTTTACAAATATTCCAAAAATGACCTTCTAGGTCACTATACTTTGGTTGTCAAACTTTTGGAGAATAGTGGAATTGACGGCGCAACCTTCTTAACCTATAAGCTTCTTTATATTAAAGAATAAATTATAAAATAAAAGAAGGTTTCAAAAATCTAAGGATTCTCATATATTGATCACTTGCATTTCTCCTTTGGCCGTGTTGTTTTTGTTTTTAACGAAAAATAGTTCTTTTATTACATAAGGGTAGATCTAGGAGAAATGAGTGAAATAATTACGATATGGAGAATTGAACCTTCACCAATACGATGTTCAAAATTTAGGTATTCAACCTATTGACCTACTGACTTCTATTATGTAGTAAATAATAATATAGTTATCACTTTTTCCTATCATGCAACAAATGTAGAATAACAATCATGGAGAAATGTAACTGTAAGTGAGATAAGTTTTCCCTCATTTGGAATTGAACAATTATAACTAATGTGGTGACTTAGTAAAAGAAAGTAATGCTACCAACAGTGTAGTTATAAGTGATGTAGTAACTTATTGAATAAATTAATTGAAAGGAATAATTTCAAAAGGTATTTTAGGAAAATAATGGATCATACCTGAAATTTCAATGTCCAAAGTGAAAATGTGATGTAAAGAAAATGAAACATTTGAAATAAATAAGCTTAGTAATAAATAACAAATGAGGAAAAAAAGCCCTCAATAGATTTCTAAAGTTTAGATAATAAAAGAGTACATAGCTCTATGAGAATTGAGCTTTTTAACCACCTGGCCATTTGAAGGAGCTTTATGAGACCATTTAAGGGTGGCCAAATAACCAATCAAATCATGACCCGAGCTTTTGGAACTTGTATGGAGGTCAAATTTCAATTTCAAATCACATAAATTATGTCTCAAAAGGCATAACAAGTTATCTCGTACTGTAAAACCTAATTCCTGAAGAACTCATGTTAAGTGAGGCAAAAGTTCAATTTCTAAAACAAGTTATCCCCTTAAAGGTATAATGAGTTATGTTGTACTGCATAAGTTAATTCCTACTAAAGCTTATGTTGAGTGAGAAAAATATTTTTTGAACTTATGTCTAGCAAACTATGTCTTAAATATGCTATACAACTTATGTTGCATAACTTAATTACTAAATAACTTATGTGGAGCGAGTTAAAAGTTCTCTTAACTTTTGTCTCGGTTTAATTAAATGTATTTTTGTTGAATCTGATTATAGGGTATTATCAAGTAGGTATGGCTCTCTAATAACATCCCAAGAATCGTGCATCAAAGAATTGTTATCTCCATATCCAAGTTTAAGTCACAATGATAATCATTTTAAAGATTTTGCATCATTGCTCAAAACTTTCCACTTACTTGTGTTCACCGAGATGTATGACTTTTGTAGGATAACATTGTCACACCCCTTTTTGTCAGGTTTTTTCAATTAAAATAACGTTATTGAGAAGATATTATTTTATTTACCGAAATAGAGTCGTCACTTGGAATTGAGTTATGGTGTCCCAAGTCATCTTTTTGAATCTCTAATCAAAAGGAAATGACCCTTTGCATTGGTCAATGAAAACAATGGACCAGGTAAGGAATTCTACTGATCCATTAAAATGTATGAGGCACTCCTGAATCACATAGTTCTAACACAGTCGCTTTTATCATCTTATAGTTGACATATATTAGTGTTGGACAAATCAAATCATTAATTATGCCTATGATTTACTTAAATTGTTCAATTTTATTAGTCTTAATTAAGATGTGAAGTTACAACCACGATTTCAATATATATCGGTTAGAACACATAAACGTGACCTCGCCTTGTGTATCACATCCTAAATTTTAGCATATTCGTCTTGGTTAGACTAAAAGTTATTATGTTATTAAAAGTATGTAGGTCAATATGTGTAAATGTTACCTTGTCATTTTATTTATATTTCTTTATTTGGTACGCGAAGTTGCGACCTCATGCAAGGCGATATATTATATGTTCCCTCTTTACAACGTAATACTTATTGAAGCATTTATTCTACTATGTTGGTACAACTAATTTTTTACCTTTTCTCTCATTCCTTTTATTGATTGCAACAGGCATTCAATTAAAAAAAATCATCTTACCTTTAATAACTCTATTAAGTAATTAATCGCTTAGATTTCTTTCTTGAGCCAAAATTTCTATTGTTGACGTATGCGTTAAATAAACTCAAAAGTCTAATGCATTATTAACAGTAAACAAACTGATTACCATGACCCTATTTGCAAAAATAAGTAAACAAATGTTATAGTGAACTACTCCCAATTAATCCAAATAAAATAGTTCACTTTAAACTTAAAAGCAAGTAAGCAACACATGACAAATTATTAGAAACAATAGAAGCATGCCAACCCCGAATTAGACTTGTTTTTTTTAAAAAATGGATTGAAGCAGTAAATAAGCAAAATACACTAATACCCATTCATATTATAAATATCACAAGAGTTTATAACCTCAGCTAATGGGTTTAGCTATTCATTCTAGAAATGAAAAATACAAGATAAAATATGTTGTGAATATATCGTGGGTTATTAACTAGCACACAATCACAAGCAACTAAAATAGGAAAGAAAAATAACACAAGGAATTAACGAGGTTAGGCTAGACTAATCCTCCAAGCAAATGTAGATAGAGTTTTTCACTATGAAAAAAAAGAATAAGAAGTGTAAAATCCTTTAGAATCTTCAACTACATCCCCTATATATAGATCCTAAGTAGTATCAAACCTATAAGAAAAAGGTTAGCCTAATATTTAATGGACATTATATTTCATTTCCAAATCTATTAGAACAAAGCGTGTTCTAAACTAATAGGGATTCTGAATTTTCATGGAAAAATTCAAGACATAATTAACAAAATGTAATAACAAATATAATTAAAGATTAAACAAAGAAGAAGATGCAAACTTGCTAAGTCAAAATGACCACGCAGGTGTACGCAGTCATAAAAATATTATTGAATTTTTATTCCAGATATCATACCCACAAAGACTTGTCAATCAACTATTTACAAAATTAAACTAATTAATGTGCTGCCACAAGTGCCAAACTTCAGAAACACAAAATTTAACCAGGTTGGCGCACTGCTTGGCACACTGTGCGCCCTATCAAGGGCACTACTTGGCGCACTGCGTCAGACCTGTTTTGAGTGAAGTTTATTTCAATGTCAAGTCCAAGATGATTACCTAAGATATAGATTATATGAACAGAAAAAAAAAACATATCAACTTCAATATTTTGCAACTGAAGTACTGGGCATTCCATGTTTTCGATAGATCAATGTAGACCAAATAATGATTTAACATTTGAATATAAAGAAACAAGACTTTAGTCTTAACGCCAATTAATTGTCTTAACTTCTAGATCCATCAATACAAAATAAAATATTCTTCAATGTTTGGGTTTGGTCAACAATCAACAATACTTATTGTCTTCAAAATCTGTCTGCATATAAACACACGGAAGGTGATAAAATTCATATCAAATAGCACCATATTATTTCTTGTTGGGATGGGAACCTTCTCCTTCATGGACAACGTGAACTTGTAAGTAAAGTCCTTTGATGTGTTTTTCTCTCACAAATTCACAAATACACATATCATTTTTCTTCACAAGGTTCACCTTACATAAACTGTGCCACCCGCCAATTAGCCATATTCTACCGTCCTGCCAAATCTTGAGTTTTGCCTCAAATTCTCTGCCAGCAGAGTCACGAATTGTCATGCTTGAAGGGAGTTCAAGTTGGTAATCTCTCACCACATCAGCCGGAACGTACTACAATTAGGAAAAAAGACTTTGTTAAATTAGAATATTATAAGATTGAACTATAAAACAATCACTAAAATAATAGGTTAATAATTACCAAATGATTTCTCCTATCTGGACGTATTTTTGTTACAAAGTAAGGATTTTTTGGCTTAGTTGCACGTCCACTTCTAAATATATCTGTAGCAAATTGGTCGTGGGGATTATTCACCTTACCAACAGTCATACTTTTGCATTTAGCTGAATCAAAAAAAAGTTAATGGGTCAAGTTAACAAACAAATAACATGGATACTGAGAGTTACTCTATATATTTTATTCTACAAGATCGTCTTTTATTGAACGTGAACTTTAAGAAAGAAATCAGACTTTTGACACATATCAAAAGTATTAGAAAATGATATTTAACTTGATTATTCATTGTTATTCAAAAAACTAAAAAAAAAAGTTCCCTTAGCAGACTCATTTTGTCAGAGGACCAAACAACTAAACCTTTTCAAAAATCATTTTAAATGTGTATTCTAAAATATATAATGACACTAACATGAATACAAGATCATATCTAAAAATTCATAGATGTCACTTTTGTAGTAACATACTAACAAGACATGAATTGAATTGCATATAAAATAAAATAGAAGAGTAGATTTAAAGATCTTTAATTTTTGCTTACCTTTGGAACGTGGTGCCGTTATGTTGAATATGTCAGTCCTTTCTTTCTCTTCCTCCTCTTCTTTGTATTCAGCATCATCATCTTCTTCTTCTTCCTTATCATCATCCTCTTCTGGAACCTCTTTTTCCTTTTCACATTCCTTTTCTTCATCATCTTTTTCTCCTTCCATGTTATTCCCATCCCTAACATCAGAAGAAGAAATATTCTTGCTATCTCTAGCCTTAGTATTCACTTTTGGCTCCACACTCTTTTGATGTTCAACATTTATTTCCTCTGGTTCCTCCTCCTTCACAACATGTTTTAAACCCCCATCTCCTTTCTTTACACATCCATTTCTTTCAAGTAGTTTGAAGTCAAAAATTCTAGTTCCATCATAGTCAAAAATAAAGAAGTCTCCAAGCTCTACGATGTTGTCCTTAATGAATTTTTCCCATCCATATTCAAAATAAATATCTTTTCCTGATTTGGTTACCCCTATAGGCCACATATTTTCAAACCGATCCCTAAGGAAAATATTTCTTGGTAATATTCCATTTTTGTAATCGGTATAACCTGTGGGAAGTTTCTGCGAAGAAAAAAAGTTTTACTTTTGAAAAAATAAATGTAAAAGAACATTAATCTTTAAATCACATTAATCATATCATAAAAACAAAACAAGTTGCAGATAAAAAAATATTTCAAATAAACTCAAAGTTTGAGACTTTTGATGTTAGAATTCAAGAATGTTACTATTTTACAAACTATAAATGAAATGAAAGGAATTTTCATAGTTTTACCATAATATTACTTCCTTCAACACTAATAATATTGTTAGTTTGAAATGAAATATGCAATTTCTAACATTGATTGACTAAATTAAACATAATACTAATAAAAAATAGGGATTTAGCATCTATAGAAAACTGTATAAAATTTATTTGCATCACAAAAAGGCATCTATCCACCTTTTACTTTTCTTCCCCTAATTAGAAGCACATATATTCAAAACTATTAATTGAAAATATTTTAAGAAAAAGAGTCAACAACAATCATAGATTAAATACATGAATATAAGAACACAAAAAGAAGATGAAAGGGAAAGTACAATTAAAAAAATATAAAATAACACGAGGTATCCAAGTTTTACAGATCTAACTCTCAACAAAGCCTTCCTCTCCCCTATATATATCCGCTACTTGCATCTCTTAAAAAAAATAGAAAATTTAAGAAAAAAAGTTCCATCAAAGAACATGAGAGGGGGGGGGGGGGTACACTTACTAGTCGCTTTGCACTGATTTCGGGGATGAAAACCTTGAAGAAGCCCTTTTCCATGTTATTTTTTATTGTTAAGGTTTAGGAGGATAGTATAATTGTGGCGCAACCTCTTAACCCTAAAAGAGAAAATGATTGCAAATGATGAGAAGTTTATCATATATTAATATTAAGCCTGTTAAGTGGGTCGCATCAGGTTAGACCGGCCAATTAAAAAATTACATTGATCTCCGGCCCCGAGCTAGGCTAGATTAGCTATAACTGGATCGATACCGTTCGGGCTCAACAATGCAAAACTTATGTATGGCTCAATCCACAACCCGCTAGCCCAATTCTTGGGCCAACTGTGCCAGGTTCCACTGGGCTTTACGGACCGAGTCACTATATAATTTTTTTTTATCAATGTTTATTAATTTGAAAGTTTTATTCAATTATCAATATAGTGTATTGTTAACTATTTAATTTTGAAATAATTATAACTGTTTATAATGATAAAATACATATATATATGTATATATATATATATATATATATATATATATATATATATATATATACACAATGCGTACCAAATACTCCCAGAATATACAATGCGTACCAAATACTCCCAGAATATACTATTATATATATATATATATACTTACAATGTACACTAAATATACACACAATATACTATATATCATTTTAGAATATTTATATTATACTATATATACACACTTATAATGGATACCAAATATACACACAATATATACAGAAGATATAAAAGTTACAATATATAAAAGGTACAACTTACAACTTACAAGATTCAAAAATAATAGTATTTTGAATTTTTATGTGTCAATACTTGTTTAAGTAATATTTGCTAACATTATTTTTTCAACTATTGACTCTTATAGTGATTGCATATTTAAATTTCAATATATTCTTATGTAAAATAATTCAAATTATTTCATTGAAGTTATAAAAATTTTATTAAAAATAAATAAGGAAATGCAAACACTCAATACTTCTTCCTCTTCTTCTTCTCTTCTTCCTCCTCTTTCTCTTCTTCCTCCTCTTCCTCTTCTTCTTCTTCTCTTCTTCTCTTCCTCCTCCTCCTCCTCCTCTTCCTCTTCTTCTTCTTCTCTTCTTCTTCTTCCTCCTCTTCCTCCTCCTCCTCCTCCTCCTCTTCCTCTTCCTCTTCTTCCTCTTCTTCCTCTTCCTCTTCTTCCTCCTCTTCCTCTTCCTCCTCTTCTTCTTCCTCTTCTTCTTCCTCTTCTTCTTCCTCTTCTTATTCTTCTTCCTCTTCTTCTTCTTCCTCTTCCTCTTCTTCCTCTTCCTCTTCTTCTACTTCTTCCTCTTCTTTCTATTCTTCTTCCTCTTCTTTCTATTCTTCTTCCTCCTCCTCCTCCTCCTCTTCTACTTCTTCTTCTTCCTCCTCTTTTTCCTCTTCTTGTATGAAGGTCTGAAAAATAGGAGAATATTCACCTTTTAAGATTATTAAAAGCTAGAGCACAGGGTTCATCTATCTTAGATGAACTGTTGAAAGCTATTGAAGAGTCTGAAGTTGCCCTCGTTGTTTTCTCAAAGACTTATGCTATGTCAAGGCGGTGCTTGGATGAAAAAGTAAAGAATATGGATTGCAAGACTCAATATGGACAAATAGTCATACCGATCTTCTATGATTTGGATCCATCAAAAGTTCAGAACCAAAAGGAAAGCTTGTGAAAGCCTTTGCCAAACACGAATTAAAGTATAAGGATGATGTTGATAGTGCTTGTTTCCTTGAGGATACTTAAGAAAATAAAGAAATGCACTCTCTGCAAAATATCCTTCTCTTTGAACTTCTAAGGAAAAACTAAGAATGCATGAATAATAAAGAGGACGAGAAGCACTTGATGGCTCGTAGACTTTGTTTTAAGAAGATCTTAGTTGTGCTTGATAATATAAATCATGGAGACCATTTGGATAACCTAGCAGGGGATCTTGATTGCTTCGGCAAGGACAGTAGGATTATTTCAACAACAAGTCAAAAACATTTAATAGGGAAGAATGATATAGTATATGAAGTGACTTTACTAGCTGATCATCAAGCTATTCAATTGTTCAATCTACATGTGCTTTCAAGGAGGAAGTTGCAGATAAGTCATTTGAGAAGCTAATGTTGGAGGTGGTCGGTCATGTGAATGGAATTCATTTAGCCGTAAAAGTCTGGGGTTATTTCTTATATAGTAGAGACATAGCTGCGTGGAAAAATGCTTTAGAGAAAATGAAAATGAACTCTAAATCAGAAATCGTTGAAAATTTCAAAATTAGCTATGATAGGCTTGAGACCACACAATGAGATATATTTCTATATTTAGCATGCTTCTTACAAGGGGAAACAACAGATTTCATCATGCAAATTCTTGATATTTGTTATTCTTGATTAAGTATCACATTGAGCGTCCTAATTGACAAATCTCTTGTTTTCATCTTTGGCGGTACAATTCAAATGCATGACTTAATACAGGATATGGATAAATATATAGTAGAAATGCAAAATGATGATCTGGTTGAATATATAAGACTATGGGATGCTAAATATTTCAAAGAAGTGATGGTCAACAATAGAGTAAATAGACTAAACAATGCAATAATATCCAATTTATGGTTTTCATATACCAAAATTTGTTTATCTTATGCTATTAAGTTATTAATTAGTCTAGTAGCCGCTTAAAATGTGTCACGACCCGAGCCTACACCCTAGACGTGGCCGGCACTCGAGAACCATTGATAGTTCCCATGCGAACCCTCATCCTGGCTGACTATAAGCGGAAGACTAACTCAAGCATACAAAGCTTAAAAACTAAATAAAAATCTATGAAACCCAAATACAAAGCTTTAAATCAAATGAAAAACTCTGAATAATACTAATATATTCAACTCGCCACAAAATAGGAAACTTAAGTCTTTAAAACATTTAACAAAATAAATGAACAGACTTTTGAAACTCTACTGTCTATCTATGAAGCCTCTAAATGACAATGATGGAAGTTAGGAAAGGACCCACAATATCCTGACAAAATTGAAAGGTAAATGAAATCCTCCGGAAGCAAGGAGGCTCACCAAAGCTAACTCGAACTCCATGTGGTACCAACGAAGCTCCTGTTGGTGACCCTATTTCATCATCTCTAACTGGTATACATCCACTTAATGCTCTTTTTACTCTTGTGATTTAGCCATACTTCACTTCCTGTCACGCCCCGAGCTACCCCCGAGACGCGGACACGGGACCTAGGACCACAAGTGATCCCAAGCTAACCCTGCTGGCATGATCATGAGCATACTAAAGATAATAAACTGATGCGGAAGCTAATTCATAAATAAATCTGAAGGGATAGGGAATACCCATATACTATAACTGAATATGCCAAATCTGAGAGTTTAATACAAAAGAAATATCAAACTCAAATACTAAGCTGAATCTAACTATGTCTGAAATAAGCCTCTAAACTGAGTAGAAATGTTGGGACATGCCCCAACTAGATCTAGCAAAACTGAAACTAAAGACTAAAAGCGATGAAGATAAACATGTCACTAGTCCTCGAAGAATGAGGACTCACCACTGATGCTGCTGAACTGGAGATCGGGAACCGATCTAAGCGTGATCTGGATACTGAGAACCTGAACCTACATCACGAGAAGATGTAGCGCACGTATGCGTCAGTACTTGAAAGGTACTGAGCATGAAGGATAGAGTAAAGCTGAAATAACATATAACTGAACAAAGCATACTGAGCAATGAAATAATCTGAACATGATATAGATACTGAATATATTGAGTACTGAGCTAACTGATGCAATGACCAATTTATAACATGCTGAGACTGAATACTGAATATACTGATAAATGGTCAATGCAATAGAGTCTGACTGAACTGTGGGAGCTACTAATAACCGACATAAAACCACATGAGCTAAATGTGGAGTCCGATGTATACGCCCCATCGAGAGGACCCAATATACCCTGCCAGAGGTATAGAGGCATGCTGGCGTGATCACTAAACTGATGTTGCCCACAGAGGGGACTTACACTTACGTGGCTCGTAGTTCTGGGACTATATGGGTACGCTGAAACCCTAGTCCAACTTGGTATTATGCTACTCCCAATGAATTAAGTGGTTAACTGGTTATGACTGAATTTCTGTAAATAATGGATAGCTCGAAACTGAACATGCAAACTGAGAATGCAACAATTAATCTGATAATGATGCATTCATAAACTGAGGCATGTATAACTGAATATATATTATGACTGGAATACTGAATAGTTCAAAATACTGACATGTAGATACTCATACTTGAAAACTTCTTTTTAGAAAACAATTCAACATCATATTATACTATGATCATTGATGACTTGGGAAGTCATACTGCATAAACATTGATGGTATATCTAGATACCATACTATTCATACATTGATGGCCTACTCAATTGTCATACTAATCATGTTTTTGAAGCTCTTTCTCAAAACTCATCTTAGCTTTCTCTAAAACTCAGTTTAAAACTCAAAATAGGGTTTATACTAAAATATACTGATAATGTGGCATAAAACTGGAGCATGTATATCTGAATAACTGAAATATCTGACCTAGCATGTGTAATTCAAGAACTAATGAAATACATAGTTAGGGTTCTGAAATTTATGTAAGAAACTGAGCAATAACATGGTAATCTGATTTGGAACATTTAAATAACTAATTCATGATGATCTGCTATAATTCTAGAAACCCTAGGTCTGTTCATAATCATGGAATCAAGAATCTGACTGAATTCTAGGGACCTAAAGGGCGAAAGGAACCCACTAGTGAAATCCCACATACCTGGTGACGAATTCCACGGAGAAATCTTTCGATTTCGGGGCTGGAACTGAAGAAACCTCGCTGCGTTCTTGAACTAGGGTTCTTGACCTTTTTCTCCTTTCTTGCTTCTAATTCTTCTAAGTTTGATTAATGATTTGACTTAGGTAAGTTCTAGTTATGTTCCTAGGTTTAAACTAATTAAAACCTCATGATTTAGGGTTTAAACGACGTATCTTAGGGGTTAAACGAAATAGGAAAATACCAAAAGACCCCTGAATTAACTGCTGTCGGAGTGACCTACGGATTGGACCTACGGGCCGTAGGTCAATCTACGGTCCGTAGATTGGGTCCGTAGGTCGAGTCTGCTCGACAGACCTTCACTAAAATGGTCATAACTTTTTACTCGGAGGTCAGAATTAGCAAACTCGGTGGCGTTGGAAAGATAATTCAATTATCTATCTAACCATAGGTCATGGCACACATAATTCATTTTGTGCTAAAAGTTATGACCATCTAAAGTTGACCTATCAGAATTTTCAGCTAACTGGCTGCTAACCTTCGATCTACGGTCAGACCTACGGACCGTGGATCGAATGACGGTCCGTTCTGGTCAACCGTAGTTTGGGACTGAAGCTGGGCTTTTGGGACATCGATCCAAGGATACGAACTACGGTCCGTGACCTGACCTACGGACCGTAAGTCCGGCCGTGGGTCAACACTTAGCCAATTTTCTGAGGTATTTTGGGGAGGGGTTGCAGTGGTGAACCACGGACCACCAGCACGGGCCGTGGTCTGACTTACGGTCCGTGGATGGTGACCGTAAGTTGCACCTGCAACTTCTCCAAAATCTGCATTTTTGGTCCGTTTCGTATACGGGGTGTTACACTTCCCTTAGCTAAAGGTTAAGATCTCTCACTTGTACCACACATCTTTCATTGCAGCTAACATCTCAATTCCTCACCTACTCTATGTCAAGACTAACATCATCACCCTCATATTTCCGTCCTTTCGATCATGACACTCATCTCAAATTCAAGCTTAATGTGCATTGCTAAACCCGAATATCAATACAATTGCTCACCTACTATGCTATACCTCATTACTTGATCAGTTCTATAACCTTCTGAACATCACGACCCTCTCAAACATATCATAAGCCTAGCTTAGATCTATCACTTTACGAATACTTTTTCTCTTCTATTCAACACTTACACTTGGTCATTACCTGCACAATGACACTTCATCACAAACTCATTTCTAGCTAAACATACTCTACCTCCTATGATGGAATATTCACAACTCATCACTTCTTAGTCTACCCATAAGGGAAAACTCCTCATTAATAACTTACTAGGTGCATGACTATAGTAACATAGCATTTCAAAACATTATCTCCCTTTCTTAGATCACTAAAGCTCTGCATACTTTCCTCTAACTTTGGGCTCTTTCACTACTACTGCTCATGATCTTGTCATTCATACTATCTTTTAGGGTGAAAATACTACCCAAGCTCTAAACATACTTTCTCATAAGGATTTCAGTTGAAACAAGGCTTAGAGAAGAGAGTACAACTCAATTTTAGCTCAACGCATGATTCAAATGAGTATGGGTGCATTTCTCTGAAACTAACAGTACTTACTCAGTCATGGGCTTCTCTCAAGCCCCCCTGGAGTCTCATGACTTCCTCAAGATTTTTCTAAGAGTAACTTATCGATAAAGGACTGACTTTCATTTTCAACCAGCTCTAGTATTATGGGTAGTTGAATAGATCTAAGATATACACGAGTATAAATAAATGTCTATGACATAGCTCTATTGCACGACTAAAAGTATGAAAGAAGGGAAACTTTTTCTTAAATGTCTGTAGTCCCTCATTTATAGAAGTGGGGCCCTCACAACATAAATAAGATCCTACTTGACACGACTTCATTGACACCCTACGACACTTGAACTCAGTGCTATGATACCAAGTTTCTCATGACCCGAGCCTACACCCTGGACGTGGCCGGCACTCGAGAACCACTACTGGTCCCCAAGTAAACCCTCATCCTGGCTGACTAGCAGAAGACTAACTCAAGCATACAAAACTTAAAAACTGAATAAAAATTCATGAAACTCAAATACAAAGCTTTAACTCAAATGAAAAACTCTGAATAAAACTAATATATTCAACTCGCCACAGAATAGGAAACTTAAGTCTTTAAAACATTTAACAAAACAAATGAACAAGCTTTTGAAACTATACTGTCTATCTATGAAGCCTCTAAATGACAAAGATAGAGGTCGAGACAAGACCCACGACATCCTGACAAAACTGAAAAGTAAATGAAATCCTCTGGAAGCAAGGAGGCTCACCATAGCAAACTCGAACTCCACGTGGTTCCAACGAAGCTCATGTTGATAACCCTGAATACCTATATCTGCATCATGATATGATGCAGGCCTGAAGCTCAGTACGTGGAATGTACGAGCATGTAAGGGGAATTCTAAACCATAACATAAGCTTAAACTTGATAAAAGGAAACATACTTACCTCATCTCAACTCACTCATGCTAAACTAAACTCAAGAATAAGAAACATAGTTCAACTCAATGATAAGATATTTAACTCAGTGGAATAAAACTCAACTCAATAATAAGATACTCAACTCTAGATACTCAACTCAATATAAAGAAAGAATATACATGCAATATATGGAAAGCTTTTAAAATAGAAGAAAACAACTCAGTGTAATGAAGAATACAATAACAACTCAATTTATATATAATAAAATACAATAAAACTCTGTGAGAGTTTCTCTAACCGAAAACCATCACTATGAGCTATGTGATGATACATCGTCTCGCCCACGCTGTCAGAACTGTCCTATAACTTGCCGAGATAGAGAACGCCTCAACTAAGTGGATCCACCCGTCTATGCTAAAAAGCATTAAGGAATCATCTAAAAAGTATGACCCTTTCTACCCACGTTGGCTAGATGGTTTATGGAGTCTTGAGTTATCTGAACTCGTCCCCATATCAGTGCTCAATACTACTCACAAAAATATACTCAACTCATATGTTTAAAAATATAACTCTTTATGTGGTTTGAGATTATTACTCAAAATCTTTCTCTAAAAAGATATGTTACTTAAACTGCTCAAAACTCTTTAGGAAATCTCAGTTTCCTTCTCTTTCAAATGTGAAAACATTTACTCTTGGGAATACTTAGTTACCATATATCATTTTAAGGAAAATGAACTCGACTCTACTCTTTCTCAATTCAAGTGCTTAAGTCTTAACACAAGTTTATATAAAGTTGTAAAAAGACTTCTCAAAATAGGGTTCACGCCGAATGATGGGCCTGAATGAATCAATTCAAGGTTTTCAATAACCATACAAAGAACTCGATACTCAGAACTCAACAACTTCAATGATAATACTCATTTAAAGAATGCTCCACTCATAAGGTTCATGTGGAATTATGGGAATGAACAACTTATTTCAAGGACTCAGTGATACTCCTCATTTCAAGATTTCACGACTCATATGGTTCATGCGAGTTTATGGGCATGACTACTCAACTTAAGGAGTTCAGGGGTAACATGTAATAGTCTCATGATTAGGAATATAATCTTGAAAAGGTTAGGAACTTGATACTCAATACTTATAAATTGAAGATACTACTCCTCTCAATGATGTTCAATTTATGGAGTTCATGCAGAATTTATGGGCATGACGTCTTGACTCGAGGGTCTAAAGAACATTATGGAACTCATGTATATGACTCTTCTTATTCTCATACTTACTTTCTTAAAATTTAGTTCAAATCTATAGTTGATCTCAAAGGATTCACAATTGAACTCAAAAGCTTTCTTGAATTCTACTCTAAACTCTCTCTTGAATGTGAATTATGAATTCAAGAGTTATGGTTGATGATATGAAGGATGTCTTGATGAAAAAGTAGAATCATGAGTATATTCTCCTCATTCTCATACTCACTTGCTCGAGTTCTTGAAACAAGTTACTAGAAGTTGTAGAAGACTCCGAAAAAGGACTCAAAGGGATTTTTTTTAGAATGTGAGAAGGAATTCTGAAAACTTAACTCCTAACTCTAAATTGAATTTGAATTATGAATTCAAGGTTATAATCATGTTATGAATGGTTTCTAGGTGTTTAGAAGTAGTTTAGAGTTGTTAGAATCGAAAAGGAGTTAAGGTACGCTTCAAAAGAACTCAAACAGAGCAACCGATTGCAAACTGGACGGGACAGGAGACCTTGGCATAGTGAGTGGCGTGGGGTGCCAACCCCTAAACTTCAGAGCATAATTTGGCGCAACGCGCCAACCCCCAACCTAAAAAACCCGATGAATTTCCTTGCTCGTTTTCTCACCCCAACTCACCTAGAATCGAACGGTTTCTTCCCTAATTACTTAGATTTAATTACTTAACATAAGTACACTCTAATATACTCAATAAAGACCTCAAAACACTACTTTCATCTCAAGAAATCATTAAAACCCCAACACAACAAGATTTATGATGAACTTCAAGAACACTTCTCGAGAACTCATCCAGAACTCTAATCTTTCAACTTCAAGAATGAAATTGCGCTAAAAATAACTTGATTGGCATGTGGATGAACAAACCCAACACTATGGAAGCTTACATACCTCTTAGGGATCAAACCCTTGGCGAAAATCCGCAACAAAACCTAAGAACCTCGATGAACGCTTTGATCCTCTCCTCTTTTTTTTGTTCTTTTTACTTCTTGAACTCTCAACTAAAACCTTAGGCGTGTATTAGAAGTATAAAACTGAACCTAATAGGATTAGACCCTTAAAACCTTACTAAAAATGAATTAAATCTGTTTTGGTAAGGAAAATACCAAAATACCCCTCACTATTTTCGGGCTAACTTTCCTTAACTGGACAACTCAACTTCAAACGAGCATATCTCACTCCCAAACTCGAAACTTAGCAAACTCGGTGGCGTTGGAAAGATAATTCAAAGACATTTCATTATCTATCTTGTAGCCCGCCTAAATCATCATGTACTTAGAGTTATGGTCGTTTGAATTTGACCCAAAACTCATAACTTAAGCATAACTTGCAAAATTTCAGATTTTGCTATTTCCAATTTAGTTATTTTTTGGAACTCAAGGTGCTACATCCAGTGGTCTTAACACTTGGGAAATTTTAAATTCCTCGGAAAAAATCCTACTCACAATGAAGGATGGTTCGAGTCTTAGCTCGAAAATTTTGCGGGGTGTTACACAATGTTTAATCCAACTTTCATTATTTGGATTAATTTGAAATTTGTACGATATTCTGTACATAATAACTTAATTAGTAAAAGTTTAAGTTAATATTGTCTAGCTATTTATCCTGAGTAACCTTTTAATGATAAATATCCTGAAATGAAAAAATACAAATAAAGAGGGACAAAACTTACATTACAAATTCTTTGTTCCGAATTCACTTGATCATTAATTATCTTTTATTTAAATGATGAAATTTTTAGTACCGTTTGTAATGACCCTCCAGGTCATTTTTTTTAAATTAAAGAATTCATTTCATCGTTTAGAGCGTTCCTGTAGCGACCCCAAGTCATTTATGACTTGCTGGCACTGACTGTTCGGTCGCCTGGTCGTTCGTTTGGGTTTTAGGCCCGTTTCCCTGTTTTGGAGATTTTTATAACTTGAAAAGTTGACTTTGGTCAACCTTCTTGGAAGACGTGCTCAGATGAAAATTCTGACAGCTAGGTTAGCTTCGGAAGATCGATTTTGGTCTAGAACGACCCTTTGTTCACTTATCGAGACTTTAGATAGCAATTGTGGAATCTGGTTCAAAACGATACTGGGTGTGGGACCCACTTTTCATCGAAGCGATCTCCAAATGGAAATTCCGACTTCACCGTTGAGTCCGAAATATCGTTTCCAATCAGATTCCATATATGGTTTGTTTTTTTCCGACTTCGAACGAGTCCGAAACATCGAAATTTAAGTTTGAAGGGTTGTAGAGTTTTGACGCGCGGTGACGTGGCAGAGCCACGTGACGACACGTGGCAGAGGAGTGAGATCTGGAAATTTCCAGAATTTAAAAACGAAATTCGTCCAATTTTTTTGTTCAACTTCAACTTGAGATCAATCCTTCATTTTGAGTCCAAATTAAGTGATTCAAAAGGCAAACTTCAAGAGAATTTCGAGGGGAATCTAGCGGTGATCTCAAAAACGCGAGGGGAGGCTTCGTTTGAGGTAAGAAATAGATTTTAGCCACTGCCAGTGTGATTTTCGGATGTGTTGTTGTTGAATTTTTGAAATGTGAGATCTTGATCATCGTAAGTCCGTTTTGAGTCATTCTTGTGGCTAACTTGTAGAGTTTTTCGCAAGGATCGTCGTGGTATAATCTGTTTGGGTTGAAAGGGTCTCGTTTTTTCGGAAATTGGTGATCAAGGGGCTGCCCTTTTTAATTATTGTGGCTGATTTGCGATGTTGTAGGCATCTGTTTGTGCTAAAATTTTGGGGTATTAGTTTAGTAAGGTAGTTGGGACGTTTCCACGGATTTGATTTTGAGATTCTAATTGTGGGCCCCACAATCCCGTGTTAGACCTGATTTTGGGTCCGTCTCCGAAAAATATAATTTTAGTGTCAATATATTCGTAATGACGAGGTGATTAACCTTTTGTTAGTGGGGAAGCATTTGGAGACCGTTCGGAGAGGAAAAGATCCGGTACCGTGAGTTGGAGCACGCGTGATCGGCTTTCAGGTAGGCTATGGTTTTCTCTCGTGAGATTGAGCATGTTTAGGCATTTGTTTATTGATTTGCTTGAGTATGGAAGGGTTCGGGTGTCGAGCATGCTAAATTTCTATAATTCTTGCCTTAGACCTTATTTCGGGAAAGTGTTGGATTATGACAGCATGTCTCTTGATATTATTGAATATTCATATCTTGTGGTGTATATGATAATATTGATTTGAAGAATGTTTGGCCTTAGTCTAGGCTTAGACTAGTGTTGCCATAGACTTGCGAGATTTCGGATGTCGTTGAGCAGTATAACTTTTTCCGACGTCGTTTCGGACGGTCAGCTCCTTGTAGACTGATATAGCAGACTTGAGTCTGATAGTCGGTAACTCAGCTTATGACCTTGTATCCATAATGCCCTGCTTTTCTATCGGCTACAGATACCCGGTTAAAGTCCGTGGTCTAGCTTACTCACTTGTGGATACTTCCTCGGCGATTTGGGGTATATGAGGGTCGGACTGAAATGATTATTTATGGTAATCGGTTTGGTGATATTTCCCACGACGTATGGTTGGATATTGATTCTTAGCTACAGTACCCGGTTAGAGTCCGTGGTCCAGCTTACTTATGTCCAGGCTTAGCTACAGTACCCGGTTAGAGTCCGTGGTCCAGCTTACCTGTGATCTGGTTTTGGCTACAGTACCCGGTTAGAGTCCGCGGTCCAGCCCACCCATGCCCGACCTTTGGCTACAGCACCCGGTTCGAGTCCGTGGTCCAGCCCATATAGGTTGACTCATTAGCTATAGTACCCGGTTCGAGTCCGTGGTCCAGCTTGCACGTGGTGTATTCCCAATTCCTCACTAAAGCTTCAGTTTAGTCTTGATTACTCTCATCTGTAGGTTGAGGTTTTGGAGGTTGGAGAGATTCCGGTTAAAGTCCGGGACGTAATGAGATCTCGGAATATGATTGGGAATGGTTCAGTTAAAAGTCCGGAAATTGGTAATATTGTGATAGACCTTCTAGTTCCATTATTTTACTTCACCTGCCGGTCCATCTGCCGGGCTTATGGGGGTCCGTGCAGGTGGTTTCTTTTATTGTGCACGAGCGTACCCGTCGGGTTTATGGGAGCCCGGCGGAGTTAGTTAGATTGCTTGTCTTTGTTGCCTGTACGCTCGTGTACATACCCCCCATTTACTATTCTTTGCACTTGATGTGACCCTTTAATTGCATTTCAGTTTACTTTTGCTTATCTTGCTCAGTCGGCCGATGATGCCTACTGAGTACCTGTTGTTTTGGTACTCATGCTACGCTCTGCATCTATTTTGTGATGCAGGTCCGAGCACTAGTAGCCAGCGTTGATCTAGCTTGGAGTAGACTTATCCGGAGACGGGGGTGAGCACACGGCGTTTTGTACTACTTCAGTCTCCATCTGTATATATAGACTTGTCTTTTTCCTTTCGAGACAGTCCAGTCTCTGTTGTCCAGTTTTGGGACTTGTACTCATTTTGTAGTAGCTCTGTACTGGTGACTTCCAGGTTCTGGGAGGGATCTTTATTTGTATATAAGTTTTTGGTTTGCGTCCGCCTGTTTATATTGTTATTTGCCTACTCTTGTTTGATTTCTACCCTCAGACCCATTACTTGTTGTTCCGGGTTACGGGTTGGCTTACCTACTGGTGGGTTATAGTAGGTGCCATCATGACTTGATAAATCGGGTCGTGACAAATTGGTATCAGAGCCCCAGGTTCGTCGGTCTCACTTGTACAGAGCTAACGTCTAGTAGAGTCCTGCAGATCGGTACGGAGACGTCCGTTACTTATCTTCGGGAGGCTACAGGATGTCTTTAGGAACGTGTCGCTTTTGTATCACTGTCGTGCCTTGTGTGTCTTATCGGTTTCTGAAAATCTTACTTGTACCACTCTTTTATTGGGATGGCTCGCACGCGTGGTAGGGCCCCAGCTAGGGGTAGAGGCCGACCTCGAGGTCGTGCCAGAGCTACAGCACCAGCCCAGGAGCGAGAGCAAACTCCGGAGCCAGTGATAGAGCCACCAGCAGCTCCAGCACAGCAGCAGCCGATGGGCTCGGGCCTAGCCCAGCCACCGCCCGAGCCTGTGGCAGCTCCAGATATACAGGCGATGCTTGTACAGATACTAGCTGCCATTGGGGGTATGCAGCAGGCCCCAGCTCCAGCCGTTCCAGTACCGCAGAGCCAGGCTACACCAGCGGTACCGGTTGTTCAGCAGCTAGCGGCACCGGTTGTTCAGCCTGACGATTTGGAGGGCGTCATGCCACTACGGGAGCAGAAGATGCTCGGGGTGTTCCTTAGACTATCACCGCCGAGGTTTTCTAGAGCAGTGGGGGAGGATGCCCACGAGTTTCTAGTTACTTGCCGCGAGCGGCTACCGACTTTGGGTTTAGTGGAGTCGAGAGGAGCAGACTTCACCGCTTACCAGTTAGACGGTCCCGCCAGGCAGTGGTGGCGTACATACTTAGAGACCAGGCCAGCTGGGTCTCCACCGGTCACATGGACTGAGTTTTCAGAGGCCTTCTTGGCCCGATTTATTCCCAGGAGCATCAGAGATCAGCTCAGAGATCAGTTTGCTCGGTTAGAGCAGGGCTCCATGACAGTATCAGAGTATGAGGCCCGATTCCACGAGCTCTCCAGGCATGCCGCCATGATATTACCTACTGAGGAGGAGAGGGTTCGTTGTTTTGTTCGGGGTTTGAGACTACAGTTACGGATTGAGACTCAGTCTTTAGTCTCAGCAGGCCGCTCATTTCTGGATGTAGTGGACCATGCCCGCACTATCGAGCAGCTCCGTCGCGAGGCCCAAGGGGGCAGCGGCAAGAGACCTAGACAGGAGGATAGCTATGATAGGCGTCGTTTCAGACCCCGAGAGTCTTATGATAGATCTCAGCAGAGGTTTCAGGCGGGTCAGTCTAGTAGCCCCTTCCAGGCTTCTCTCCAGGCATCGGAGGGTGATCAGCACCGCCATATTGGTTTTAGTGCCGGTCCTAGTCGGGGCCGAGATAGTTCACAGATGGGTTCTTCTGGCCAGGGTAGCCGACCTCCAGCTCTTAGTTGACAGTCCCAGGGGTGTTATGAATGTGGGGAGTTAGATCATTGGGCCCGCGAATGTCCCCATCGCAGGTTAGCCTTACCCGCTCCACAGGCAGTTAGGCATACGCCAGCACCTCCAGCTAGAGGCAGAGGCCAGGGACAGGACCGTAGGGGTGGTCACCAGGGTATACGGGGTGGTCCCCGAGGAGGCAGATTAGGGGGCAGAGCCGATGCACAGGGTAGGGGAGTCTAGGCCCACTTTTATGCAGCTCCAGCTAGAGCAGATGCTGAGACCTCGGGCGACGTGATCACAGGTACAGTGTTATTATGCCAGCAGCCTGCCTTGGCTTTATTTGATCCAGGCTCTACCTTTTCGTATGTTTCTGTTTACTATGCCTCTCGATTGAGTATGATGTCTGAGCCTCTGGTAGCGCCGTTGCGTGTGTCGACCCCCGTGGGTGAGTCTTTAGTAGTGGATCAGGTATTTCGATCTTGCTTAGTTACTATCCAGGGGTGTGACACCCGGGCTGACCTTATATTGCTTGACATGGTTGATTTTGATGTGATTCTGGGCATGGATTGGTTATCCCCGTATCGCGCTGTTTTAGATTGCTTTTCTAAGACTGTGACCTTAGCCATTCCCGGTATTCCTCCGGTGGTGTGGCAGGGATCTCGTGGTAGCACACCAGTTGGGGTTATCTCTTTTATTCGTGCTAGGAGGCTATTGGCTAGCGGATGCTTATCATATTTGGCCTATGTACGTGATGTGAGTAGGGAGGTTCCTCCGGTTGAGTCAGTTCCTATTGTTCGTGACTTCATAGATGTGTTTCCTACTGATCTACCTGGCCTACCCCCAGAGCGTGATGTTGATTTTCCGATTGAGCTTGAGCCAGGTACTCGCCCTATTTCTATTCCGCCATATCGGATGGCTCCTGCAGAGCTCAAGGAGCTCAGTGTTCAGCTTCAGGATCTCTTGGGTAAGGGATTCATTCGGCCTAGTGTATCGCCTTGGGGTGCCCCAGTCCTCTTCGTGAAGAAGAAGGACGGTACTATGCGATTGTGTATTGACTACAGGCAGCTGAACAAGGTGACGGTGAAGAACCGTTACCCCATGCCTCGTATTGATGATTTGTTTGATCAGCTTCAGGGTGCCGCCGTGTTTTCTAAGATTGATTTGAGGTCCGGGTACCATCAGCTGAGGATTAGGGCAGCAGACATCCCTAAGACTGCATTTAGGACCCGTTATGGCCACTATGAGTTCCTTGTGATGTCTTTTGGGTTGACTAATGCCCCTGCCGCCTTCATGGATTTGATGACACGTGTGTTCAGGCCATACCTTGATTTATTTGTCATCGTCTTCATTGATGACATACTAGTATACTCGCGGAGCCGGAGTGAGCATGAGCAGCATTTGAGGATAGTGCTCCAGACTTTGAGAGATCAGCGACTTTATGCCAAGTTCTTAAAGTGTGAGTTTTGGCTTGAGTCTGTAGCCTTCTTGGGGCACGTGGTGTCCAAGGAGGGTATTAGGGTTGATCCGGCGAAGATTGAGGCTATTCGTGATTGGCACAGGCCCACTTCAGTTACTGAGATTCGGAGCTTCGTCGGACTAGCAGGCTATTACAGACGCTTTGTTGAGGGCTTTTCTACTATTGCAGCCCCGTTGACTCGATTGACTCGTGTTGATGTTCCTTTTGTTTGGTCAGAGGAGTGTGAGGCGAGCTTTTTGAGGCTCAAGGAGTTATTGACCACCGCTCCTATATTGACTCTTCCAGTTGAGGGCGAGGGCTTCACGGTATATTGTGACGCATCCGGCGTTGGTTTGGGTTGCGTATTGATGCAGCAGGGCCGGGTTATTGCTTATGCGTCGAGGCAGCTTAAGATTCATGAGCGCAACTACCCCACCCATGACTTAGAGTTGGCGGCAGTAGTTTTCGCACTTAAGATTTGGAGGCACTACTTGTATGGAGTTCGATGTGAGATCTATACCGATCACAGGAGTCTTCAGTACATCATGAGCCAGAGGGACCTTAATTCGAGGCAGCGTCGTTGGATTGAGCTCCTGAAGGACTACGACCTCTCTATTCTCTATCATCCGGGCAAGGCGAATGTGGTAGCGGACGCCTTGAGCCAGAAGGCAGTGAGTATGGGTAGTCTAGCCTTCTTATCTATTGAGGAGAGACCCTTAGCTTTGGACATTCAGTCCTTAGCTAATAGCATGGTTCGGTTGGATATCTCAGATTCTAGATGCGTTTTGGCCTTTATGGGAGTTCAGTCTTCTTTGCTTGATAGGATCCGTGGTTGTCAGTTTGAGGATGAGGCCTTGGTGGCCCTTAGAGATCGAGTGTTAGCGGGTGATGGTGGTCAGGCTACCTTAGATCCTGATGGAGTGTTGAGATTCGCCGGCCGCATCTGTGTTCCGAGAGTTGGGGATGTGATACAGTTGATACTTTCTGAGGGCCATGAGTCTAGATACTCTATCCATCCGGGCACAGCGAAGATGTATCGTGATCTGAGGCAGCATTACTGGTGGAGTGGCATGAGGAGAGATATTGCTGACTTTGTTTCCCGTTGCTTGTGCTGCCAGCAGGTAAAGGCCGAGCATTTGAGGCCTGGTGGTGTGTTTCAGAGATTACCCATTCCGGAGTGGAAGTGGGAGCGTATCACTATGGACTTCGTTGTAGGATTACCTCGCACTTCCCGTGGTCTTGATAGTATTTGGGTCATCGTGGATCGATTGACCAAGTCAGCACACTTCATTCCTGTCCATACTTCCTACAGTGCTGAGAGGTTAGCTCGTATCTACATTCGAGAGGTGGTTCGTCTTCATGGGGTGCCTGTTTCCATCATCTCAGATCGGGGCCCACAGCTCACATCTAGCTTCTGGAGGACCTTCCAGGATGAGTTGGGTACCCGTGTTGACCTTAGCACAGCTTTCCACCCGCAGACTGATGGTCAGTCGGAGCGCACGATTCAGGTTCTTGAGGACATGTTGCGGGCTTGTGTTATGGATTTTGGGGGTCAGTGGGACCAGTATTTGCCTTTGGCAGAGTTTGCGTATAACAACAGCTACCACTCTAGTATTCAGATGGCCCCATTCGAGGCATTATATGGTAGGCGTTATCGCTCTCCAGTTGGTTGGTTTGAGTCTACAGAGCCTAGGCCGCGTGGTACAGATTTGCTTCAGGAGGCCCTGGATCAGGTGAGGGTGATTCAGGATAGGCTCAGGACGGCTCAGAGTAGGCACCAGAGTTATGCGGATCGGAGGCGCCGGCCTTTGAGATTCTCTGTTGGTGATCGGGTATTCCTCCGTGTGTCGCCCATGAAGGGCGTGATGAGGTTTGGGAGGCGGGGCAAGCTTAGCCCCAGGTACATTGGGCCATTTGAGATACTCCGGACAGTTGGAGAGGTTGCTTATGAGTTGGCCCTACCTCCAGTATTTTCAGCCATCCACCCAGTGTTTCATGTTTCGATGCTGCGGCGGTATGTTCCTAATGAGTCCCATGTGCTCCAGTATGATGCAGTCGAGTTGGATGATCGTTTGACATTCGTAGAGGAGCCAGTTGCCATTCTAGCCAGAGATGTGAGGAGATTGCGCTCGAGAGCCATTCCTGTTGTTAAGGTCCGTTGGAGGCATCGTCCAGTCGAGGAGGCTACCTGGGAGACCGAGCAGGAGATGCGGGAGCAGTTTCCCGGCTTGTTTGAGCCTTCAGGTACTTCTTGATCCTTTCTTTCGCGGACGAAAGTTCTTTTAGTAGTGGATATTGTAATGACCCTCCAGGTCATTTTTTTTAAATTAAAGAATTCATTTCATCGTTTAGAGCGTTCCTGTAGCGACCCCAAGTCATTTATGACTTGCTGGCACTGACTGTTCGGTCGCCTGGTCGTTCGTTTGGGTTTTAGGCCCGTTTCCCTGTTTTGGAGATTTTTATAACTTGAAAAGTTGACTTTGGTCAACCTTCTTGGAAGACGTGCTCAGATGAAAATTCTGACAGCTAGGTTAGCTTCGGAAGATCGATTTTGGTCTAGAACGACCCTTTGTTCACTTATCGAGACTTTAGATAGCAATTGTGGAATCTGGTTCAAAACGATACTGGGTGTGGGACCCACTTTTCATCGAAGCGATCTCCAAATGGAAATTCCGACTTCACCGTTGAGTCCGAAATATCATTTCCAATCAGATTCCATATATGGTTTGTTTTTTTCCGACTTCGAACGAGTCCGAAACATCGAAATTTAAGTTTGAAGGGTTGTAGAGTTTTGACGCGCGGTGACGTGGCAGAGCCACGTGACGACACGTGGCAGAGGAGTGAGATCTGGAAATTTCCAGAATTTAAAAACGAAATTCGTCCAATTTTTTTGTTCAACTTCAACTTGAGATCAATCCTTCATTTTGAGTCCAAATTAAGTGATTCAAAAGGCAAACTTCAAGAGAATTTCGAGGGGAATCTAGCGGTGATCTCGAAAACGCGAGGGGAGGCTTCGTTTGAGGTAAGAAATCGATTTTAGCCACTGCCAGTGTGATTTTCGGATGTGTTGTTGTTGAATTTTTGAAATGTGAGATCTTGATCATCGTAAGTTCGTTTTGAGTCATTCTTGTGGCTAACTTGTAGAGTTTTTCGCAAGGATCGTCGTGGTATAATCTGTTTGGGTTGAAAGGGTCTCGTTTTTTCGGAAATTGGTGATCAAGGGGCTGCCCTTTTTAATTATTGTGGCTGATTTGCGATGTTGTAGGCATCTGTTTGTGCTAAAATTTTGGGGTATTAGTTTAGTAAGGTAGTTGGGACGTTTCCACGGATTTGATTTTGAGATTCTAATTGTGGGCCCCACAATCCCGTGTTAGACCTGATTTTGGGTCCGTCTCCGAAAAATATAATTTTAGTGTCAATATATTCGTAATGACGAGGTGATTAACCTTTTGTTAGTGGGGAAGCATTTGGAGACCGTTCGGAGAGGAAAAGATCCGGTACCGTGAGTTGGAGCACGCGTGATCGGCTTTCAGGTAGGCTATGGTTTTCTCTCGTGAGATTGAGCATGTTTAGGCATTTGTTTATTGATTTGCTTGAGTATGGAAGGGTTCGGGTGTCGAGCATGCTAAATTTCTATAATTCTTGCCTTAGACCTTATTTCGGGAAAGTGTTGGATTATGACAGCATGTCTCTTGATATTATTGAATATTCATATCTTGTGGTGTATATGATAATATTGATTTGAAGAATGTTTGGCCTTAGTCTAGGCTTAGACTAGTGTTGCCATAGACTTGCGAGATTTCGGATGTCGTTGAGCAGTATAACTTTTTCCGACGTCGTTTCGGACGGTCAGCTCCTTGTAGACTGATATAGCAGACTTGAGTCTGATAGTCGGTAACTCAGCTTATGACCTTGTATCCATAATGCCCTGCTTTTCTATCGGCTACAGATACCCGGTTAAAGTCCGTGGTCTAGCTTACTCACTTGTGGATACTTCCTCGGCGATTTGGGGTATATGAGGGTCGGACTGAAATGATTATTTATGGTAATCGGTTTGGTGATATTTCCCACGACGTATGGTTGGATATTGATTCTTAGCTACAGTACCCGGTTAGAGTCCGTGGTCCAGCTTACTTATGTCCAGGCTTAGCTACAGTACCCGGTTAGAGTCCGTGGTCCAGCTTACCTGTGATCTGGTTTTGGCTACAGTACCCGGTTAGAGTCCGCGGTCCAGCCCACCCGTGCCCGACCTTTGGCTACAGCACCCGGTTCGAGTCCGTGGTCCAGCCCATATAGATTGACTCATTAGCTATAGTACCCGGTTCGAGTCCGTGGTCCAGCTTGCACGTGGTGTATTCCCAATTCCTCACTAAAGCTTCAGTTTAGTCTTGATTACTCTCATCTGTAGGTTGAGGTTTTGGAGGTTGGAGAGATTCCGGTTAAAGTCCGGGACGTAATGAGATCTCGGAATATGATTGGGAATGGTTCAGTTAAAAGTCCGGAAATTGGTAATATTGTGATAGACCTTCTAGTTCCATTATTTTACTTCACCTGCCGGTCCATCTGCCGGGCTTATAGGGGTCCGTGCAGGTGGTTTCTTTTATTGTGCACGAGCGTACCCGTCGGGTTTATGGGAGCCCGGCGGAGTTAGTTAGATTGCTTGTCTTTGTTGCCTGTACGCTCGTGTACATACCCCCCATTTACTATTCTTTGCACTTGATGTGACCCTTTAATTGCATTTCAGTTTACTTTTGCTTATCTTGCTTAGTCGGCCGATGATGCCTACTGAGTACCTGTTGTTTTGGTACTCATGCTACGCTCTGCATCTATTTTGTGATGCAGGTCCGAGCACTAGTAGCCAGCGTTGATCTAGCTTGGAGTAGACTTATCCGGAGACGGGGGTGAGCACACGGCGTTTTGTACTACTTCAGTCTCCATCTGTATATATAGACTTGTCTTTTTCCTTTCGAGACAGTCCAGTCTCTGTTGTCCAGTTTTGGGACTTGTACTCATTTTGTAGTAGCTCTGTACTGGTGACTTCCAGGTTCTGGGAGGGATCTTTATTTGTATATAAGTTTTTGGTTTGCGTCCGCCTGTTTATATTGTTATTTGCCTACTCTTGTTTGATTTCTACCCTCAGACCCATTACTTGTTGTTCCGGGTTACGGGTTGGCTTACCTACTGGTGGGTTATAGTAGGTGCCATCATGACTTGATAAATCGGGTCGTGACACCGTTTCAATTACAATTTTGTACTTCAACATATTAAAAACATTTAGACTTGACTCTAAAGAACTTCTTGAAAAAAGTATTATTAGAAAATGTAATTATAGAATTAATTGCACAAAGTGTTCTCTTGAGCGACATATTTTTTAAGAGAGACCTAACTAATATTGGACCTTAAATATTTTTAGTGGTGCTAGCTCTTCAAGAACTTCAAGTGCATCGATAAATAATATAAAACATGCCAAAATTTGACATTGCAAGGAGTAAGAAAGTTGTCCTACTTGCAAGGGTTTTTTTTTTTTTTTTTTGACAAGAATTAGAAATTAATTTTGCTTTGTAGACTAGTGATCCTTTTACTAGGGAACCAAGGCAATGGAAGCAATATGGTTACGATGAGTTCAAAGTTACATTTTAGAAAAAAATCCATGAAAAATATGAAAAGTCTTAAAATATTACAAATCAGAAATTTTGATTGTGATAGATATCCTTGGGAATCATTGTCAAAAACTTTTGGACACAAAAGACTTGTTCATCTTAATCTCTCGTTTGGTTTGTTGCATCATTTATGGACTGAATTAAAGTTACAATAGTTAATCTTCCATTTTAGTCAAACATATTAGCTATTCTAGTGACCATTGATACAACTTTAATTTTATCGACATTAGTGTATTTTAATTATTTTCTTACTCTTCTCTTCACAACCATAGATCATTATGAACTAGATTATCTTTATCATGTTTTCCTGTCACTACTAGCATCGTACTTTAGCGGATACTTCCTTCTTATCAGCGCCTCAACTTTGTTTACTCCTCTAAACGGCTTTCCTCGCCTACCGGTTTCAACATTATCAGAGCTATGGAAAATAAGAAACACGGTAAGAAACATACAAGTAGAAAATTAAGAAAAATAAGAAGAAAATTAAATAAATTATATCCGGAATATAAACAACTTAATATCACAAAGACTGATAACGAAAATTAGATCAAATAATAGATAATATATCTAAAATAGAATATAAATATATTCAACACTTAAAAATACAATGAATAACAAGAATAACGACTATAGACAAAAACTTAATGAAATAATTATAGCAAAACGATAAGAATTAGAACATAGGCAAAATAGACTTAACAATAATATAATCGCAGGAATTTGACACAAATCTATAATAGCACAAAGAAAGATTATTTTATATCTAGAAATACAAATAAATAACGTAGAATATAAACTACAACATAATTTATAAATGAATAAAGAAGAATACGCAATAGATGAAAAAACATATGAAAATTATGACGGATTAAAAATAAAGATAATATTTTCTAATCTAGGAAGAAGATATAAGAAAATAGGTGACAATATAAGTTTAATGTTAGAAAAAGAAACGATAAAACTAGAATATAGTTTAACTGCTATGATAAGAATAACAAAAGAAAATGAAGAAATAGATAGAAAAACAGAAATTGAAAAAATAAAACAACAAGCAAAAAAGGAAGTACAACAATTAGAAGAAGTAAAAAATACTAAAATAATAGAGCTAGAAAAAGAGCTAGCAATATTAAAACAAATGTATGAAATAAAACAAAAAGAAAAAGAACAAAAAACGAAATTAACAAATGAGATAATTAAATTTAAAGAAAATTTGCAACTAGAAGATGAAATAGAAGAAAAAGAAGAAAATGATAATCTACCCGACATAAGAGTTGATGAAATAAACGACGATGATCTAGAACAACATTTGGAAACAAGCGAAACATATACGGAACTTTTAGCAAACGTAGATAATACAAAGAATTTAGAAGTAAATACAGAAGACGTAGACATGGACGAAAAACCTAGCACATCAGGAGTAAAAAACCCAAAAAAATTTAATCCAAAATATTATAATAAAAATTATGAACAATATGATGAAGAAAAAACTACATGGGATAAAAGATTAAATAAAAAATGGACGCCTAAACCACTAACTGGATAACATGATTTTTTAGATTTAGACTGTGTAGCAGATATAAATAAAACAATCCAACTATGGATAGGATACATATCAAAACAATTAATAGATAACAAGATAATAATAGCAGAGGCACCAGGATATATAGAAAGAACACTTATAGGAACAGTAAAATTATGGCTACAAAATTTAACAAGTGAAAGCTTAACAACTTTAAGAAATAAAAAAAAAATTGATGGTGGAATAGCCACTACAACTATGGAAATATTATATAAATATGAAATAGCTATAAGAAATGAATTTAGTAGTATGACAACAGAAGTAGAAGAACAAAATAAAGAAAAGATCATAAATCGGAATCTAATGACAAAATTAGCAATATGTAATATGTGTTACATAGATGAATATACATGTGCATTTAGAGAATATTATTATAAAGGAACATATAGCACAGAAGAAAGTAAAGAAATAAGAAAATTATATTTTACAAAATTACCAGGACCTTTTAATTCAAAAATAATAAAAAGTTGGAATGAAGCAGAATTAACGGACACCTTAGGAGCTAGAATGAAATTCTTGCAACGATGGTTTATGGAACTATGTGAAAAACATAAAGAAGAAATAAAAATGGAAAAAATATTGATCATAAATCGGAATCTAATGACAAAATTAGCAATATGTAATATGTGTTACATAGATGAATATACATGTGCATTTAGAGAATATTATTATAAAGGAACATATAGCTAGGAAGAAAGTAAAGAAATAAGAAAATTATATTTTACAAAATTACCAGAACCTTTTAATTCAAAAATAATAAACAGTTGGAATGAAGCAGAATTAACGGACACCATAGGAGCTAGAATAATTAATTTTACAAAGGGCATTTTGTCCACGGGGTTAGTGATACTCCCTTCATCCCATTTCAACTATTGCTTTAGCTCTCCACTAAGGAAAAATAATAAAAATAAGATATAGTTTATTAAGATACCCCTATTTATTATATGTCGTTTTGAGAATTGAGTAGTATTAAAATAAAGCTATTATTTAATGTTAAGGATGTAGTTTGAAAAAGTAATTGTCAACTTCAATCTTGAATCTAAAGTGACAATTATCTTGGGATAAAATTTTCAAGTTTAAGTTGTTTTAGGGTGTGCCAAGCCAAGGCAGTAGTGCAACACCAAGGCGACTCTTGAAGGCCCCAATAGCAACCTAACGAGATGGACCTCCCCCATAAAAAAAGAGTTAATATTGTGTGAGTCATGACTCACATATCAAATATTGTACTTTTTACTTAAAATTATACTTGTATTTAGCTTCTGAACATCTATAAGAAGGAACATAAAATAATTTCTAATTTCTCACGAAAAATTGTGTTGATTCTTATAATACAAATTTCAATACTCATTTTTGGTCTAATGTACTACTCTTGCTTTCCGATATCATTCTTTCTATGTTATGAATAAATAACAACATTTGGCATCTCTACGGAAGCTAGATCTTAGCTTTTCCGATAACCTTATACGAACACAAGATTTCACAGAAATACCAAATTTGGAGTATTTGAATCTGATAAAATGTATGGGTCTGAGGAGGTTCACTAGTTCTTGGAGTATTGCAGAAAACTCATTCAGTTAAATTTGCATGGATGTATAAGCCTCATGAGGTTTCCATGTGTTAATGTGGAATCTCTAGATCTACAAGATTCCTCTAGTTTAGAGTAATTTCCAGAGATCATTGGAAGAATAAAGCCAAAGTTACATATTCACATGGGATACTCTGGGATAATCGAAGAACCATCATTTATTATGTACCAAACTCATATTACCAAGCTAAATTTGAGTTCTATGAAAAACCTTGTAGTTCTTCCAAGTAGCATTTGTAAGTTGAAAGATTTGGTGAAGCTACAACTGGTGTACAACTCGAAACTTGAACGCTTGCGAGAAGAGATAGGTGATTTAGAAAACTAGAAGGAGCTTGGCGCCTCAAGGACTCTAATTTCACGTCCTCCATCTTCCATCGTCCGCAAATGAATAAAGAAGAATACGCAATAGATGAAAAAATATTTATAAATTATGTTGTATTTTATATTCTAAGTTATTTATTTGTATTTCTAGATATAAAATAGTCTTTCTTTGTGCTATTATAGATTTGTGACAAATTCCTGCGAATATATTATTGTTAAGTCTATTTTGCCTATGTTCTAATTCTTGTCTTTTTGCTATAATTATTTCATTAAGTTTTTGTCTATATTCGTTATTCTCGTTATTCATTGTATTTTTAAGTATTGAATATATTTATATTTTATTTTAGATATATTATCTATTAATTGATCTAATTTTACGTTATCAGTCTTTGTGATATTAAGTTGTTTATATTCCAAATATAATTTGTTTAATTTTCTTCTTATTTTTCTTAATTTTCTACTCATATGTTTCTTACCATGTTTCTTATTATCCATAGCTCTGATACCATTTTTCGGTGCGGAACTGGTAGTTGGTGAATTCATGAAAGTAGTAGTGTGGTAGATGGTAGTGTGGTAGGTGAGTATTTTGTTTTAAAGATTTTATTATAATATTCTTTTGCTAAGTGTCTTAATCTTGATATCTCTTTAATATTATTTTTTGGTAGTGCTAAATTCATGGTAATATGTAATAATATTTATTGTAATATTCTTCCGATAGTTGTTTTAATCTGAATATTTCTTTAATATTATTTATGATATACTTTAGATATAACATATCTTGGGTTTTTTGGTACATATATAAATTTTCTTCCATTAATTGTTCTAATAGTTTTATATCTTCCATAGATTCTGTCCAATATTGTAAATATTCGTAGTTCATTTTAGTATGAATTTATTTCTAAATCATACCATTCTATTCTTTCGTAGTCTAAATCATGTAAGTCTATTTCATACCATTGTTGGTTCAATATATCTTCTGATTCGTTATCATTAAATATTTTTTCCCATATGATTCTTCTTAATTCAATTATTTTTATATCTTTAAGTATATATAAGATTAAAGTTTCGTAATTTTTTATCATTTCATCAAGAACGTATGTAGTCATGTTCTTTATCATGCAGATTTTTTATTTCAAATTATTCCTTCCTATCATATTCATAATTGATTAAATTCATATTAGATCATTATGAACTAGATTATCTTTATCAAATTTTCCTGTCACTACTAGCATCGTACATTAGCGGATACTTCCTTCTTATCAGCGCCTCAACTTTGTTTATAAACGGTTTCCTCGCCTACCGGTTTCAACATTAGGATGACATAGTATAGAAGTTTTCTCCCTGTTTCCAGTGTGCTAATAAACTAGAAATACCACTACAAGAAAATATACTTATTGCTAAGAAATCTAAGCTATGAATTTGAAATCGTAGCTGTTACCTAGTAATAGCCATAAAAATTCAAATTTCGTGGCTATTTAAAAATTCATCAAATTTCTTAGCCACGAATATTAAGTTTACAAAGCTAAATCCTTGTATTTGCTATAATCGCTAACAATCATGACAATAATTATCTAAATAGCTACAATTTTATTGCTACAATAAAATTCTGTAGCTAATTATAACTTTTTTGCTACCCCATAAAAATAATTGTAGAAATAGCAACTCTTTAGACATAATAAGTTATTTGAAACAAAATATTGTGGTTAAATAAATAATTTAGCTTCAAGTTATAAAAAGATGTGGCAATAGTTAAATGGTATAGCCATAGAGTTTTGCTATAGTAAAATTTCGTAACTAATTACTATTTTTTGCCACGAATTTTAATTTACCGTAGTAATAATAACAGTTTAGCCACACTAACTTTTTTGAAGAAATATTTGTAGCAAAACAAATAATTTAACTTTAAGTTATAAAATATTATGGCAATAATTAAACGAAATATACATAGATTTTCTTCTATAATAAAAATTCATAGCTGATAATTATTTTTTGCCACAAGTTTAATTTATCATAGTAATAATAACCTTTCAGCCACAGTAACTTATTTGAAGAAAAAATTGTAGCTAAATGTTTTTTTTCAAGTTATAAAAGTCGTGGCATATTAAAAATATAATCATAGATTTTTTGCTATAATACAATTTTATAGTTAATTATAAGTATTTATCATGATCATGTTAAAACTTGTTGAAGCAATAGTAATCTTTTATACATAGGAAGTAATTTAAAATAAAATATAATAACTTAATAAATATTATGTTTTGAGTAGCAAAAAATTGTTGCAATAATTAACTTAATAGTTAAAATTATTTGTCATGAAAAAATGATACAGCTATGTGAGTACAATTGTGGTGATACGTTTTATCTAATACAAGGTGAAATGTAAGCCTTGAGGTGCTTCATCTTATGTTGAGAATTCATTTTATACGACTCGGACCTCTTCTATCGAACATTGCATTTATCGAGCTAGCTTAATTAGAGATGTCAATCTTTCTATCAATTCAATTTTACAAGATCTTAATTTGAAAGTTTTAAGTATAATTTAAATAAATAGAAGTTATTAAAAAAAATAGAAGTTATGTCTAATTAATTTGATGTAATTGTACTTTTTTTATACAAAAAAAATATGTATAATCAATTTACAAATCATTAAATAATATCATATTTTATTCAAATATGCAATATGAATTATTCTTGAATATAGATAGATAAATCAATTGTTTATTTGAATATAATTAATACACATATGAAGTGATATTGATATTCAATTATTATTTTTATTATTTGTTATTGGCAATTTTTTTTATTTCTTATTTTAATGTTAACTTCCTAATCCATATAATTTTTGTATTTTCAATTAAAACTACAATACAAAATTCACATCTCTATATAAATTCAAATTGAAATAACCAGACAAGTTGTCTATTTTTTTCCTATAATATTTTGAATTCATATAATTTTTATATTTTAATTCAAACTAAAAATAGCAATTCAATATTAAGAGTGGTTATAAATTTAACTAAACACTATTCCCTCTGTTCCATATTAGTTGTCTATTTTTTTCTTGACACGATGCTAAGTAATCCAAAATAAAAAGGATAATTTTTACTACTTTACCCCATAATATTTTTTATCTGGAACTTCATAAACATGTTTACACTTTAAAAAAAAATTGTAAGGGAAATTGAAAAAATTGTAATTGATTTCCATCTTTATTTCATAAATTGATAATTAATTTGAGATAACTATGAGTAGATGGTCTCTTTACCTTCACGAGATAGTGGTAACGTTTAGGTACACTCTATCCTTCTTAGACCCCACTTACGAGATTTCACTAGGTATGTTATTATTATTGTTATTGGAAAATTAATATGAGACATAAGAAGGATAAGTTAAAAATTTATTTTGAAAAGGAGAATAGATAACAAAACTAATAAATGACCAAATATTCTAATATATATATATATATATATATATATATATATAGTTACATTCTCTTCCTTTATTACATTTTAATGTATTTGTATTATCAGTATTTTTAACGTATCTAAATTTTGTAGGAACTGGTTCTGTTGTTATGGAGGTTTGAGTCATTTTTTTAGAAAATATTACCCCGTCTCTAGTGAGGAGACAACTTCCGTTATTATGTAATAAGAAATCTAAGCCTAAAACAAAGTCTATCCTAATGTTTAAATCTCTAACCCATATTTTTTCTAGTTTATAAGTGGGTTTATAGAAGTCTGCACATGTGTTTAAAAAACTTATTTGAGCATTACTAACATAATGTTTGTATATATTTGAAGATCCGTCCATTTGCATGGCACTTTGTGGTTCGGAAAATTCCTTTATTATTTCTGAAGGCAGGATATTTCTATTTATTATACTTTTTGTACATCCCGAGTCTACTAGAGCTAAAGTTTCTATTTCATTGGTATCTATTAAAAATAAGGCAGAACTATAGAGATATATACGATTTCTTGATAGAACAAAGACAACTATATTTTGAACAATTAAGGTTATTTTCAGACTTGTTGACCTCAAATCAGATATCTCTTATACGACAGGAAATAAAACAGATAGATTTACAAATACCTACTATAGGAGCTAGAGTTTGTCACTACATAACAGAAATTAGAATAGAAACCCAAGATTTAAAAAATAGAACCTTATATTTAGCATAATAGGAAGTATTAAGAAATTAGAATACTTAGATTTAGAAATAGTTTCAGAAAAGAAATATCGAAGACTAGGAAAGTCTGGATCACTACTTAAGTGTAATTTCGCAGAAGGAGAACATATATTACATAGTGAGAATCAACATCTAAATATGGTTACAGATTTGATAATAAATTTAGCAGAACATAGTCAGTCCGAAGACAACAGATTCCTAAAGATAATAGAATCCATAGAAACCCTGCAGCAAAAACAAAGCAAATCATTAGAGAAAATAGAACAAAATTTTGACTTTCTAAAAAACCAACAGCTAGATATAATTTCTAAAGTACAGACCATAGTAGTAAATAAAGTAGACAACAGTCCTTTAGAAGTACTAAATAATCAACTAGAAAACCTCTATAAAGAGACAAAAGAAATTAAGAAAGAGCTAGGTAAACTTAAAGTTTTAACCCTTTCATGAACAATTTCTTTTACCAAGAAGTCCTTAGAAAAACAGCACAATTTCAAGCTAACCCTGAAGGTTTATCAGATTATATTCCACCAGGTAAAACAGACTCTATAAGCGTAAAACAAAACAATTTGATAATATTTGCTTTATTAGAATTAAATAAAAACCTAGAAGACCAAATAACAGAGATAAATAAAAAATTAGATAGTTTATTAGAAAATAAAATCCCTAAAAAAGGTAAGCAAGAAAACGATATACAAGACTTAATAGAACAGCTCAAAAGAGTTGAATTAACTCCTCAAGAAGATAGACCTAAAAGAAAAGATAAAACATGGACCTTTTTTCAAACAGGAATAGAAATTCCCAAGAAAGACAAAGGACCAGTTTCTCTCAAGATCGACTAGGAAACAATATGTTAGCTCGAATAATGAATAACTCATCTAGACCTAGTAGTAGTCATCAGCTGGATGAATTGATAGATGTAGATAGAGACATAGAAATCTTTAAACAAAATAAATTAAAAATGTTAAATCCACAAGTTCTTTATAATACAGGGTTTTTCTCATCAACAACACATCTATACAGACATTATAGAGAAGAACAGTTAAGTGTATCAGAAAACGATAGTGAAAGTATAAATCTAATCAGTAAAGAATCTATGAAAGAAATTCAGAAGAGACGAATGAATCTCATGCACATGGGATTAGTGGTAATTGGGCTTAAAGGATTAACTAGAAAAAATTTGGGTACCAAAGTACTAATTACCTTATATGATAGCAGATGGTCAGAATCTAAAAGAGCAATAATAGGTTTAACTGAAGTAGACATGAGTAATAATGGAGGAATATTTTACTGTAGTCCAGATTTCATGATAAATTCAAAAGAATTTGGTAACCACATAAAAATAGGCATACAGACCAAAGGATATGAAGAAATGAACTGTGGAAATAATCTTTTAGTTTGTGTTGGCTTTATAGGCAAGTTAGCCACAAACAGCAGTTCAAGGTTTAAAATAAAAATAGACGATGCAGTAGGCATAATGGGAAATAAAGGAATCAAATTAATGAATCCTTTAAAGATAAATTCAGAAGAATATGCAGGTAAAGAATGGAATCTAGAAAATTTTTGCAAAAAAGAAGTATTACGACCAAATGACCACCTCACATACACTAACACTAAAGGAGAGACATCAATTAGATTCACAGATTATAAATATACAGATCAAAAAGAAATAGAGGAAGATTTAGAAGATAATGAATCAACCATTAATATGGAAGGTATGAATATCCAAAATATAAATGAAGAAGACTACGAAGTAGACTTATCAATAGCAAAGGCTAAAGAATTACATCAAGATAATAAAACAACTTTGTTTAAGTGTAAAGGTTGTAAAAGGAGAAAAATAGATATCTCTATAGTAGAAACACATTTTAGAGAATGCAAATTTAGAATAGATAATTATGGGTATAGACAAAAAGAAAACACCCAAGAAGAAAGCGATGATGAGACAACACGCAGTCTAAAAGAATTCATGGAAACCTCTTCTTCTAGTTCGAGTCCATTTCAAAAGACAACCCCCATAACACCAGTAGAATATACTATAGGTAATTTACCACGTCATCAGGTATATAGGCAAGACCCGGCAACAGAACCAGAAATGGTTAGACCAATAGGAATAAGAATGCCAATAGAAGCCCCTATCAAGCTTCAAGATGGAGGAGATAGAGGAAAGATATTAAATATAGCAGCTCATGATCCTCAATTGTGGAACTCAGTAATAGATGTATGGAAAGGAATAGTAGTAGCAGATTACATACATCATTATAGTGAAACAGATGCAGAGACTATGTATAGATACATGGAAACCTTTTTAGGAGAATCAATCAAAGGAATGTGGGAAGCATACAAGGTAACTTACCCTCAAGAATTTCAAGAACTAGTAAATATGGGACCAAATCCATATAACTTCACCAATAAAATACACAACCTAATAACAGGAGAAGACCCTAATAGCGGTTTAGTAGTCTTACAAAAGAATGCTTTAATAAAACTAGAACAACTTAGCATTACAAATTGGAGTCATATAAAAAACTTTTTAAAAGACTATTTTTACTTATGCGCTATAAGCGGCAATGCATTTGATCAAAGCTTGGGAAAAAAGCTTTTTAACAAACTCCCTGGAGCTTTAGGAAGAGAAATAGAAGAGAGATGGAGCAAAAGAGAAGGAGTTATGCAAAATCCAAACACTAATTGGTCTATTGGGCATAAAATCCAGCATGTTATGGAAATATTACAAGAAAAGTGTACAAATATACAAATACAAAAACAATTAAAGCAAAATGAGACTGGTTTTTGTAAGAATATATATACAACACAAAGCTATGATCAGAATACACCAAATAAAAAATATAGAAGAAAATATCAAAGTAACCAAGACTATAGACCAAGGAAAAAATATTACCTAAGAAAATCTACGGCAAAAAAGCCCTATCTAAATAAAGATAGACATGTGAGAAAACATAATAATAATAGAATCTATAAAAATAGACTATCTTGTTTTACATGCGGAAGTGAAGAACATCTAGCTAACACTTGTCCAGGAAGAAATAATAGTAGAACAAGAAACTCCCAACTCATAGAAGATTTCCAAGAAACCCTGATAAATGTAGATGAATACATGTCAGATAACGAAAGTATATATTCAGTAATAAGTATAGATGCTTTAGAAGGAAGACAACACGACTCGTCTGATTCAGAAGAAGAAACTTTAATAAACGAGATAGGATTAGAAAAATTAGACATCAAGGATTTTACATTTGTCAATATACATTGCGATCACCATTTTTTAAAAGGGAAAGGTTTAGATAGCCAAAAATGTTTTAATTGTACAGGATATCCCAGTAAAGATAGAAGAGCTAAATGTACGAATTGCTATATAGAAGGATGCCTCATGTGCATCAATAAAATATTTAACATTAAAGTTATAGACCTGGAAATAAGTATAAAGGAAAAAGCATTAATGTCTCTAGAAAAAAGGATTGATAGTTTAGAAGAAAGAATAAATAAATTAGAAAAGGGAAAAGAAAAGGTAGAAGAAGAGGTAGAAGAAAAGGAAGAAATTGAGCTCTTAAATGAAAAAGAGGAATACAAATCGTTTGAAGGACTAATTTGTAATGAAGATAAAAAGATTAATACTATCAAAATACTATCAAGAATAAGAATTCAAAACTATGAAATAGAAACTTTAGCTCTAGTAGACTCGGGATGTACAAAAAGTATAATAAATAGAAATATCCTGCCTTCAGAAATAATAAAGGAATTTTCCGAACCACAAAGTGCCATGCAAATGGACGGATCTTCAAATATATACAAACATTATGTTAGTAATGCTCAAATAAGTTTTTTAAACACATGTGCAGACTTCTATAAACCCACTTATAAACTAGAAAAAATATGGGTTAGAGATTTAAACATTAGGATAGACTTTGTTTTAGGCTTAGATTTCTTATTACATAATAACGGAAGTTGTCTCCTCACTAGAGACGGGGTAATATTTTCTAAAAAAATGACTCAAACCTCCATAACAACAGAACCAGTTCCTACAAAATCTAGATACATTAAAAATACTGATAATACAAATACATTAAAATGTAATAAAGGAAGAGAATGCAACTGTACTAAAATACATATTATCAAAGAAGAAGAAGACATTAAAGAATTTGAATTATTAGAATTAAGTTTATCTGACATACAAATAGAGAAAAGTTATGACTTAATAGAAATAAATACTGAACTTTATAATTTTAAGAAAGGATTACAACATATAGGAGTTATAAAAAACCAGAAAGACCTAGACGAAGTAATTTCCGTCTTAGATAAATTAGAAATAATTGGAGAAAGACCCCTGAAGCACTGGGAAGCCAATCATATAACTTGCAGACTTGATATCATTAACCCAGAATACACTGTTAAAACTGCTTCAATAGAATCCACGAATGAAGACCTGAGAGAATTTGAAGATCAAATAAAAGAATTATTAAATTTAGGGGTAATAAGAAGGTCAACTTCAAAGCATAGGTTAGCCGCATTCATGGTACGAAATCATAATGAAATACTAAGAGGAAAAGCTAGGATGGTAATAAACTATAAAAGACTTAATGACAACACTAGAATGGATGGATATAAATTGCTAGACAAATCAGAACTAATAAATCGGATACAAGGAAGAAATTTTTTTAGTAAGTTTGACTGTAAGTCCGGATATTGGCAAGTCAAAATGCATGAAGATAGCATAGAATGGACGGCTTTTACCTGCCCAGAAGGACATTTCTAATGGTTGGTAATGCCCTTCGATTTAAAAACAGCCTCTCCAATTTTTCAAAGAAAGATGGACAATATATTTAGAGACTATAAAAACTTTATTTTAGTTTACGTAGATGATATTTTAGTTTTTAGTAATAATACCAATGAACATCTAGGACATTTACAAACGGTATTTAAACTATTCGTAGATAATGGAATTATAATTAGCAAAAAGAAAATTGAATTATGTAAGACTCTTATAAAATTCTTAGGAGTAGAGATTGGAAATGGAAAGATAAAATTACAACCCCATATAGCAAAAAAGGTTCTAGACATGCCCGATAAATTAGACAATACTAAAGACTTACAAAAATTTCTAGGAATACTAAATTATGCACGAAGTTTCATCAAAGATCTAGGGAAAGTAGCAGGACCCCTATACTCTAAAACGGGAAGTCACGGACAAAAGACCTTTAATGTAGAAGACATAAAACTAGTACAAAAACTCAAACAAATGGTTAAAGATATACCAGATTTAGCCCTCCCATTAGAAACAGATTACCCAATAGTAGAAACAGATGGAAGTCTCGAAGGATGGGGGGCAGTTTTGAAAACAAAAAATAATAAATATGGAGATAAAAAAGACGAAAAAATTTGCACTTATCACAGTGGAAAATACAAAGAAAAAGGAAATATGAGTAGCATAGATGCAGAAATTTTAGCAGTTATATATTGATTAAATAGTTTTAAATTATACATTATTAATAAACAAGAAATTTTGGTACGAACAGATTGCGAGGCAATTGTAAAATTCCACCAAAAAATAGAAGGAAAAAATAGTAGCAAAAGAAGATGGTTAAATTTTTTAGACGCTACGTCAATATACAATATATCTCTAGAACATATAAAGGGAAAAGATAATTCTTTAGCAGATCAACTAAGCAGACTTATGAAAACTAACTGTTTGTTTTCAGCATGAGTACAGATAAAGACAGAGCATCCAGTTCAAGCTCAAGTGGACAGAAAGACAAAGACTTGCTGCAGACTCTCTTAGGAAATACTTTATTTCAACCACAAACGAGACAAAATACAACGAGCATGGAAAGAATATATTTTGGAAAACAAAATTTAATTTTCTATCCTCCATCTAATCTAAGTTTCAGGGTAAAACCAGAAACAAAGATAGATAGACCTCAAAGATGCTTAATAGACAACCTATGGATAGCATACAACAAGATTCCTCGAGACAACAGTTATTTCGTGTCAGTAGTAAATTCATTAAGCCATTATTTTACGGACAAAAATGAAGACAAAAAATTCAGATTTTATGTAGTAGTCCAAGGAAAATTACAAGGAGTATTCCAGACATGGATAGTAGTAGATTCAATCAAAGACTTTCCTACCCCACTTTTTAAGGGATTCAATAATTTGAATGAAGCACTAGACTATGCTAGGGGAACTCTCGGGCCTAACTATTTCATAAGCCCAGCTTTGAGACAAGTTTCGAAACCATCTTTGCAATACAATATTCAGAAAGACACAGATAGAATAAATTTTTGCGATCATTGTTCCTCAATGATGGAAGGATTCAAAAGACTAAATCAGACGATCGAAAGACTAGAAACTGAAAAAGGAAAAATGACACAACATATCCACTCTTTACAAGAGAAAATAAGATTTTTACTTGGAAATACCGATCAAAGTAAGAGTTCTCCATCTCACTACAAAATGGATAAGACGGGTGTACATTCCCCAACGAATGTAGAAAAAGCTATTGTACCAGCTAAAGGTACAGCTAGTCCCGATCAAACGGTAGCGGGTAAAGACTCATCAAATCCGTTGATGGTTGACACTTTACCAAAAAGTGTAAGAATTTTGCCGGCAAGTTTCAATACAATGGCAGAGACAAGTAAAAGGACAAAGGGATTCCTCCAAAAAAGAAAAAAAAATAATAAAAGGATAGAAAAAATAATAAAAAGTTCCCTCTACAAAATACTCGCAGAAAAGACTAAGGAGGTAATACAAGAAAAAATTATACGAGAAAATCCAAAGCCAGATCCAGCAAATTCTGACCATGAAGACATAGAGAGTAGCAGTGACGAAAATAATTTATCAGACCAATTTAATCAACACTACGACCCAAATGACGACAATGATTCAGGAATGAGTTTTGATTCCGTAGCACTACACAACCTGGATACCTAGAGAAATACGTAGTAATGACATCAACACAAGAAGACAAACAAATAGGTAAGCAGTGACATCACAAGCCATTATGATAAAGGAGACTCCACTACATTACTCCACTATATGTCCATTATGATAAAGAAGACTCCACCACATGTCCACTACCAATAAAGCAACTCCACCATCACAAAAAGACAAAAGAAAGACACTCAATTTCAAAAAAGGTTTCACAAAGCCATGTGACGATGGGGCCCAAAGAGCACCCGGCAGGTGAAGAAAGTTTTTTAAATTTGAAATCCGAATTTCAAATCCGGATGGACTTCTATAAATAGAACCATGTTGCAAGAAGAAAGGCAGAGCGAAGTGTAAGAAGTGTATCAAGTAAAGAAGTTTGGAAGATTGTAAGGATAGTTTACATATTCCCCTTCTCTTTCATTTTCAAAAAAAAAGAAAAAAAGAGTGAGTAAGTGTTTGTGTACAAAGTGTGTGAGTGTTTTATTTTCAAGTAGCTGCAAGGTCACTCGGGGACTCCCGAAAGGGAAACCTCATTCCGGCCATTATCATGTAAGTAGTTATTAGTTTTCTAGATCTTTGTAACTTTCTCCCTATATCATGTAGATATTGTTGTACTATTGTTTTGAATAATTATGAATATAATGTTTATATTAATGTTTATAATGTTTAGATTACTCTTAGTAAATGGTTAGTTCCTTATCTTCTTGGTAACCCCGATGGATTAACTTGTAAATGCCTAAGGAAGTTGAAAGTCCGCCATGGTTATAGAACCGAAAGGACTGTGTATCCCAGAGTGTGGTTAAAGAAGCAGGTACTAAGAACATGGGTTAAGGAAAAGAGATGAACAGAGTAATAAAAAAAAAAAAAAAGTAATTTTGGGAGAAATTACATAAGATTTAGTAACAAAATACTACTAAACAAGATAACGGAGCAGGAAGAGGGAGTACTGAGTAGGATTTTACAACAAATTTGTACAACCGTAGCTCACATCATCTGACAGAAGTGACCTTTTCCATTAACTCAAAGTAAAGTATATATTTGTTTTATTACTGTTAATATTATTAATTATTGTTATTTTCATGAGATAATTTTCTTTGTTATTATCTATAACAATTGTTAATTTTATATTACAATTGTTGTATTTGTTATATATATATATATATATATATATATATATATATATATATATAATGTTGTATTTGTTAATTTTAAAAGAAGCAAAAATAATAACTATAAAAGCAAAGCATTAATCTTCACCAATAATAACTCTCCAGCCGTCTCCCCCCTTCCCCATTTAGATCCAAAAACTCTTACCCCAAAAATTAAAAAATACAAAAGATCAAAAGTTCCCCCCAAAATTTTAAAACCCATTTAATAAAAACCTAGATATCCTTTCCCCTCTTCCCATATTCTTCTTGTCCGCCCCTCCCCACACCCTTTTTTTTATTTGCTAAACATTTTTGTAAAACAAATGATCATAGACAAATATATTTTTTGCTTGAAATTTCAAATCATTATGTTCTTGGTGCTAAAATATTTACCATTATTGATAGGCATATTTATGGAATAAGAGCATATAAATGACAAATTGGGACCGATGTTGATCAAGCTAAGGTGCAATTCAAGATTGTGGAAGGAGAGATAGGGGAAGACAATGTTGCTTTGGACTCAAACAAAATGATGTCTTACAAGAATTGTATATTATGACTATTCTCAAAATTGTATAATGCAAGTTGAGAATTGTATATGTAAGTTGAGAATTATTTTGGAATCTCAAAAATGTATTCGTGGTTACATTATGTAATTTTTTTGACTAACAAAGATTGTGGAAAATCCTTTCAAATTTGTAGTAATAAAATTGTTGAAATTTATTTTTTAGCTACATTATAAAAATTCTTGTGATTAATAATGTTTATGTTAGTATTCTTCAATTTGTAGCAACGAATTTTGTAATTATGACTAAATCTATATGTAATTATAAAAAATAAGGCGACACATTTTCACTTTTCATAGCAAAATTAAAAATATTAGCTATAATTTATGCATGTCATGGAAAAAAGTTTGAAATTTTAGCTTTGTCAAAAAATATTTGTGGCAAATGCTTTAATTTTATAGCTATAATTTTTCTAAATTTGTAGCTAAATACAAGTATCATTGCCACAAGATTTAAAATATAAAATAGCCACAAAATTTAAATTTTCTTGGAAAATAAATCAAGTCATTTGCTATAATAGAATATATTGTGTCTACAATATAAAACTTGCAATAGATTTAATTTATTGTGGCAAAAGAGTAAAAATATTTGCTACAAATATATATTTTGTAGCATGAATTTTGTACTATTATAGCTACAACACATTTTTTTAAGTAGCTATAAGTATTAGTCCTTAGCCACAGACCATGTAAAGTCTGTAGCTAACTTTTAGCCACCCTACATCTTGCCACGAATGCTACGAAAAAATATTTTATGACTAAAGCATTTAGCCACGAAAAATTTCATATTTAGCTACAATGTGTTTTGTAGCTTTAAATGTATTTTCTTGTAGTGAATCATGATTCAAATAATTCTAATACATAATAACTAACATAAATTTATTCAATCATATATATGATATTCAGGAATATATGAAATTAGTTCCGCATATTTTTTGAACAATATACCTTTGCCTCTTGCTTATCCATGCTATCTGAAATATCTGATTGGATTTCAGATTTATCCATTAACTTTTAAGCAATTAGTATCTTGAAAGAGTTTTTGAAAGGAGATGATTTTTATTTAGGCGTTGCCCCCTTCATATTACATATGCGTCCCCTTATATAGAAATGAGACGACTACTATTTTACAATTCCTATCTTATCTCTACAGTAGTGCACAATAATGTGCACGTACTATACTACTTTATGACTAATATATATCTACTACTTTATGACTAATATCTATCTACCTTATGACACATTATGACACATTATGAAATGCCATACTTATTTTATGACTTTTATTACTTACTTTAATGTCCACCTACTATTATTACTATTCCTACTTTACACCTTGCAAAATTACATTACATCTATCTATCTATTCACGTTTCTTTTGTCTGCCATCTTGTATCTTATCTTCTTTTTATCTTGTCCATATCTTCTTTTGTCTGTTTGCTTCTTATCTTCATCGTCTTCTTTTACTCTAAATCGACATCTGGAATTGTGTTATCTTCTCCGTTGCATTTTGAACATATGTGGTCAGGATATTTGTGACCAATTAGCTTGCAATATCTGGTTAATAACTCTACCGAAATAAATTTTTCTTTTAGTGCTCTCGTCGTAGGTCGTTCTTCTGGCTTAAGTAATGACAAAATCCATCTCTGGACTTCATTCATATCTGATTTCCTTAGCTCCCTTGAATTGGAATGAATCATTAGTTGATCTCTTGCATAGTAGCTCCATATAGCGTTTCCATTTAAATATTTATTTGCTAGCTCCTGTATGATAGTTGATATACCAATTATTCTTTTGTTGGCATAAAAACTTGGTATCTCTATTTTGCATATCTCTTCTTGTTGTCCGATGTCCTCAGGTATAATCATATATTTAGTCAGTCCTATCTTGATAACCTGTATTGGACGTTTTATTTCCTTGTATAATATCTCCGCTGGTGCTGTGTAGAATTTTATATAAAATAAATTTCCTTTTGTAACTCTTTTGTATGTGACAAATGCTTTGTGTAGCTCCGGTATTCCACTAACTTCTTCTCCGTCGTATGTGTATACGGTATTTAACAGTCCGTAGTTGTAACATGTTCTTACTAAATTAGCGTTAGTTTTTGGCCGTGCAATTAACTTGTTATATCCTTGTAACTTTTGTGTCAAATAATCTTGGTTTGGTTCTTTTGTAGTTGATATGGGGTTGCGGTTTAAATAAGTTTGGATTTTGTGTATATTTTTTATATAGGTTCGTGTGATGTAGTTGTATGTCTTTTTCTCATTTTGGTTCTGCAAACTATCTGCGTATGTAGTTGTTTGTGGTTCTATGGACATATGTCTAGGTGTCCTTTGGGTAAATGGTTTTGCGAATAGCTGGTTTAAGTTCGCATTTTTATGTTGTTTATCGCTAACTTGTTTGCTTGTACCTGCAACTGTATTTAAACAAACATTATGGGTTTTAAGGAGTTTCCCATCGTCTCCTTTTAGCTCTGGGTTTTTTCCGTCTTCCGATCGACGTAGCTCCGCATTTTTATAGTCATGCTGCTGACTAGCTTTAGACTTCAGATTATCTTCATTAGTCTTTAGCTTTTGTATCTCGTTGTCCATACTATTCACTTTTGTACAAAGTGTAGTAATAGCTTTGAGTATCTTTTCGATTGTATCTTCTTCCTCAGTCTCAGTCTGAGTAGCTTTGTCGTGATAGGTAATCTGCAATAACATTCTTATCAGTTTTTATTACTTCAATTGTAAATGTAAAATTTAATATATTTAATACCAATCTCCTTATTTCTTTGTTGTTACCGAATCTTGTATTTTTCTTGTTAGCCACCATTTTACTTGTGTATTATCTGTTCTTATAATAAATTCGTTATATACAATATATGGTTCAAATGATAATAAACACTTATACACTGAATATAATTCTTTTCTATTTATTTCCCATTTTATTTCTGTATTATTAAATGTTCCTGAATAATACCTACAATGATGTTCTATCGTATTGCCATCATATCTGTATTTTAATATTCCTCCATAACTTTTTTCACTCGCATCTGATTCTACTATATAAGTAAATTTTTTGTTTTCATCCGGAAAATATAGTTTAGGTAAGTTTTTACATAATAATTTTACCTTTTGTATTTGTATTTGGTCTTTTTTATCAAACTGATATTCTATATTATTTTTCTTTAATTTTTGTTGTAATGGTTTTAAATTCTCTGCTAATTTTGGTATGTATTCTCTTACTTGATTTACTAGTCCTAAGAATGATTGTAATTTCTTTTTTGTGTCTAGTTATTCATTTGAGTTAATTATTTTTTGTACTATATGTGTTTGCATTTTTATTCCTTTTGTATCAATTTGTATTCCTAAGAATTCTATTTGATTTTTCCTTATATCTGCTTTCTTTTTACGTAGACTTATACCTGAATATTCTATGATGTGTATAAATTTTTCTAATAATCTTATATGTTCATCTTGTGTTTTGGAATATAATAATATATCATCAATGTACACTACACAATTTTCTATTTGTTTAAAGTAATTGTCCATAAACTGTTGATATCTACCTGGTGTGTTTTTATATCCAAATGGTAATACATTTCATTCATAAAATCCTTGTGGTACGGTGAATGTTGTTAGTTTTTTAGATTCCTCTTCTAGTTTTAAGTGATAAAATCCTAATTTACAATGAAATTTGCTAAAATAATTATATCCTTGTATTTGTCTAATCTTTAGTATTTTATTTTGTATCGGATAATTATATGTTTTGGTTTTTGCATTTAAATTTCTATAATCAATAACCATTCTGCTTTTTCCTCTTTTTTGTTCACTATGCTTATTTACGATAAATGCCGGGCTTGTGTGCTTACTATTGCTTTCTTGTATATATCCTTTTTCTAGTAATTCATTTATATGTATCTTAAATTCGGTTAAATCATTAAAATTATACTTTAATGGTTTTTGGGTTATTATACTATTATTATCAATTAACTCAATTTTTACTTTTGTTTTATGTTTCTCCCATCCTTGTAGAGGATCCTCACTATATAATAATTCTAATTTATCTTTAATTATTTTTACTTTATCTATAGAGAATATAATTAATTCTATTTTAGGGTCTTCTTCTTTTATATTTTCTAATTTTTGTGTAATTTTTTCACTTCCTTTTATCCATTCTGTTGTTTTTCGTTTTAAATTATTTACTCTTTTTGCTCCTATTTTTTGTTTACACGGTGTCGTGAACCACCAATGTATTTTTGTTATTATATGTGGGTATAATTTTTCTAAAAATGGCATTCCTAATAGCATATCTTTTGTAGTTAATTCAAAGTTATATATTTTTTCTATAGTTAATATCTTATCCCATATTTGTATTTTTATATTTTTTGCCTTATATGTAATCATGCTTCCTTAATTATTAAATTATGTTACTACTATCGGTGTTTTTAATTTTTTCCACTTATCTTCTGGTAAACAATTGTATTTACATATATTAGCTTCTGCGCCCGTATCTATCATTGGTGTATAATATCAGTTGTAATATCCTTCTATTATTATCTTTGCAAGTATATATATTTTCATATTTTTATTATACTAAAGTCCTTTTTATTATTATTCTTTTATTTTCATAATTTATTGTTAACTGTTTGTCTTCTAGATTATATGGTTTTACTTGTTCTAGCCATTTTATTCCTAAAATGATATTTTCATTTCCTTGATATATTTTGAATTTTATCACTATTGGTACTCCTCCAATGATTATTTCCTTTTCTGTAGTTTCTTCGGTATACATTAATGCTTTTGGTAGTTCGGGGCATGATTGTTCAATAGTTATTGTTTCATCTTCCGTCACTAATTCTCTTGTAATATAGTTTTCTTCTCGTCCTGTATCTATTAATATTAAATATTTTCGTTGTTCCATTATTCCCGTTATGTAGTAATGATGTGGTTTTATTTCTTCTTCCATTGATTTTTGTGGGGTTTTATCTATTCTCCTTGAGGTACTCATTTTTGATGATATTTGGGGTATCTCATTGTTTATTCTTTTCGATGTGCTTAGTCTTTCTTTTACTATTTCTGAATCTTCTTCTATATCAATTTCATTATAACTATAATCATTTTTATCTATGACTGTAATTATCCTTTCAAAGGGATCTTCTATTTTTATTTTATCTATTTTATTTTTTGCTGTTATTTTGTGTTTTGTTGTTAGAACATATAAGTTTTTACATTTAGCTGTTAATATTTTACTTCCTGGGGCTAGTTCTATTCCTGACATTCGCCAGTATAATACTAGTGATTTATCTATGTTTCTGTCATTTATTGCTACTGAGTAGTTAGCACTTATTATAAATTAAAATTTTTGGTATATGAGGTTACCTCTTACTGCACTTATTATACTTTTTTCTATAGGTTGTATAATTCTATCATCTGATAAGTATATTTCTATGGGTGTATCTATTCCTTCTCTAAAACATGCTTTTATTAATATTTCTGTTCCTCCTAAATGTACATATTTAATTGGATTTTTAACCTTAATATCTTGTATTTCTTTATTTATTATTCGTTAATTATTATTGGTATTTTGGCCTTTCCTTTAGTGTATTTGCAATCTATGATATGTTCTCTTTGACTTACTACATAATATTCTTCTTTTTGTCGTTTAAACCAGTTTCTTATTGTTGGTATTTCAAATATTTTTTCTACGCTTAGGTCTAATTCTTTTCCTTTTATTTGTTCAAATATACTATTATCAAATATTATTTTCTGTTCTAAAGATTCTTCGTCTTGATGTTCTTCTTTATTTATTATTTGTATGTTTGCTTCAGTCATTTGGTATATTATAGAATTCATTGATTCTATTTCTATGTCATTATCTATTTCATTTTATGATATTTCATATATGCTATCTTCACTTTCTATTTCATAATCTATGTATTCTATCTGCGTATATTTTTCATCATCTATTATTATTTCTGATATTTGTTTTTTCTTTGGATTTTTAGGTAATTTACAATCTCTAGCTATATGTCCTAATTTTTCACAATTATAACAAGTACATTTCGTTAGTTTTCTTTTTGGTCTATATGGTCTTTTGGTTTTGTAATTTTTTACATAGTACCTTCTTCTTGGTTTTTTATATTTATATTTTGATCTGTATTTTTTATTATATTTCTTTTTATTTTTATAATACCTATCCATACAACCAAATTGAGGTGATGTTTTATTTTTGCAACATGCCAAGTTTTTTACTAATATTTTTTCCATTTTTATTTCTTCTTTATGTTTTTCACATAGTTCCATAAACCATCGTTGCAAGAATTTCATTCTAGCTCCTAAGGTGTCTGTTAATTCTGCTTCATTCCAACTTTTTATTATTTTTGAATTAAAAGGTTCTGGTAATTTTGTAAAATATAATTTTCTTATTTCTTTACTTTCTTATGTGCTATATGTTTCTTTATAATAGTATTCTCTAAATGCACATGTATATTCATCTATGTAACACATATTACATATTGCTAATTTTGTCATTAGATTCCGATTAATGATTTTTTCTTTATTTTGTTCTTCTACCTCTGTTGTTATACTACTAAATTCATTTCTTATAGCTATTTCGTATTTATATAATATTTCCATAGTTGTAGTGGCTATTCCACCATCAATATTTTTATTATTTCTTAAAGTTGTTAAGCTTTCACTTGTTAAATTTTGTAGCCATAATTTTACTGTTCCTATAAGTGTTCTTTCTATGTATCTTGGTGCCTCTGTTATTATTATCTTGTTATCTATTAATTGTTTTGATATGTATCCTATCCATAATTGGATTGTTTTATTTATATTTGCTACACAGTCTAAATCTAAAAAATCATGTTGTCCAGTTATTGGTTTAGGCGTCCATTTTTTACTTAATCTTTTATCCCATGTAGTTTTTTCTTTATCATATTGTTCATAATTTTCATTATAATATTTTGGGTTAAATTTTTTTGGGTTTTTTACTCCTGATGTGCTAGGTTTTTCGTCCATGTCTACGTCTTCTGTATTTACTTCTAAATTCTTTGTATTATCTATGTTTGCTAAAAGTTCCGTATATGTTTCGCTTGTTTCCGAATGTTGTTCTAGATCATCGTCGTTTATTGCATCAATTCTTATTTCGGGTAGATTATCTTGGTTATTTTCTTCTTTTTCTTGTAATTCATCTTGTAATTGTAGTTTTTCTATAAATTTAATTATCTCATTTGCTAATTTTGTTTTTTGTTCTTTTTCTTTTTGTTTAATTTCATACATTTCTTTTAATATTGCTAGTTCTTTTTCTAGCTCTATTATTTTAGTATTTTTTACTTCTTCTAATTGTTGTACTTCCTTTTTTGATTGTTGCTTTATTTTTTCAATTTCTGTTTTCTATCTATTTCTTCATTTTCTTTTGTTATTCTTTTCATAGTGGTTAAACTATCTTCTAGTTTTACCGTTTCTTTTTCTAACATTAAACTTATATTGTCACCTATTTTCTTATATATTCTTCCTAAATTAGAAAATATTATCTTTATTTTTAATCCGTCATAATTTTCATATGTTTTTTCATCTATTGCGTATTTTTCTTTATTCATTTATAAATTATGTTATAGTTTATATTCTAAGTTATTTATTTGTATTTCTAGCTATAAAATGTTGTGTTGTTTAGGTTCCCTCACGTGAATGAAGGGTTACGCTCATTGGAAATTTTGGGTTTCCGTGAATGCAATTTAGTAGATGTATGACTTCTGGAAGACATTGGATACTTACACTCTTTGAAACAATTGTATCTCAATGAAAATAATTTTGAACATTTGCCTCTAAGTATAACCCAACTTGGCGCTCTTCAAACGTTGCACTAATCAGATTGAAAGAGTCTTACACAACTGCTAGAATTTCCACAACAATTAGATACAATATATGCAGATTAGAGCATTGATTCAATTTGTAATTCGTTGTTTCAAAATATCTCATGAATCCAACATGACATGTCTCTTTCAGATTCCTTGTCACTAAGAGTGTTTACAAGTCGGGCGAAGAATATCCCAAGCTGGTTACACTATCAAGGAATGGATACAAATGTATCAGTCAATTTGCCTGAGAAAGAGAAATGGCTCATGTAAATGCCTCTAGGAGCAAGCGTGGGAAGGCAAGACAAATTACCCTAAAGAAGTTGACCAAATGACATGAAACAGATATGTCGAACATGAATCTTAACTTACATTTATGCATTATACAAATGTTTTAAATAATATGTAATTTTTTTGCAACAATATAAAAAAATTGACTTGTCCATTAACGAAAGCACTAGGAATTACAGAGAGAGATATCAGTTTTGGTGTCCTTATTTTAAGAGCACTACATTATCAGTGCTTTAATATAATCCAATCAATGTCAAGACTAAGAGTCTCATAAGTCATTAGTAATAAAATCATTTAAGATATACGCTAGTAGCCTAATCTGGGATTGAGGAGCAATTGATTTATTATTGCAGATGTCTAAGAAAATTTGCCTGATCACAGCAACAAAGTTGTTTAAATAGAAATATCAATAAAACCAGTAGATACAAAAGTAATATCGTAAAACAATATAAAGGTAAAAAGAAAATGATATTTTCGCCTCACCTTTCTCATTATGCTGCCTATTAAAAGACTTTAATCCAGCCTTTCCGTCCTTATTAGATGTGGTCACATGTTGATATAGAAAATTAGATTGAGCTTTGAATGGAGATTGATCTTAGGCATATTTATATGCCTAAGTTGTCAATAATTGCCCATAAAGTGCTTGAATTGAGGAATGATCTTGAGTCTGTTAGCTTGATTTTTGTTATACTTGTGATTATTGTGTATTTACACACTTGATTAGTTGTTTCAGGAACTCTCGAAGGAATTGGAGTTGGAATGAAAAAAGAAGGAGAAAAGACGCGCAAGAAATTGACTAAGTTTGAAGACCCCAGGGATTGGTGTACTGAGAGGCGCCTCGCACTAGCAACCAAAGTTTTGCGCCAATTTTTAGGCGCACTGGGCCACAAGGGGAACTTCTGCGCATGCTGCTAGGCGCGATACGTCCCACTTTTTCTGACTTTTCCAACTTTTAAACATTGAATATGATTCCTAATTTGAGTAGGATTTGCTCCCATCTTTTCCTACTATTATAAATAGATCCTTAGGGCTTCATAATTGGGGTTCGACTTTTGATTTAGTGTGCAAGACCAAGAATTCAAGTTTGTAATAGGTTTTAATCATTTAACTCTTCTATTTTCTAGAAATTGCATGAACTATTGTATTTTCTTGTTTCCTATTAGCATGAGTAGATAAACGCCCTAGTTCTGGGGCTGTAGCTACGAATTGATTGTTGATTATTTGAAGTTGTTGAATTAATTTTTGGTTGTCATTATAAGTTACTTCTATATTCTTGTTTTAGTATTTTATGCTTGCACTCCATAAGATAAATCTATTGTCTAATCTTAAAATTTGGAGAGAAGAGGTTAGATAGACCAGAGAATATAGAGAGCTCGGTCCACCCATTAAATTGAGGTGATTAGTGTTCAGGAGTGACACTCAGATGAACACCTTGCTTGGTTATGAAATAGGATGAAATATAAATGCTCGCCAGTTAGTCTATATATCCCCGCTCAACGATGTAGTTAGATAGCTAGCTGGGGTAGGCGACGAGAGGCGTATAACCCGGATCATATCATCAACCCTATAAACCAGTAACTTGAAAAGAAACTCATGACTATTATCCTCGGAGAATGAGGACTCACCACTGATTCTGCTGAACTGGAGATCGGGAACCGATCTAAGCGTGATCTGGATGCTGAGAACCTAAACCTACATCACGAGAAGATGTAGCGCACGTATGTGTCAGTACTTGAAATGTACTGAGCATGCATGATAGACTAAAGCTGAAATAACATCATAACTGAACAAAGCAAATAAACAATGAAATAATCTGAACATGATATAAATACAAAATGTTGAGATAATTGAATGCAGTGACCAATTTATAACATGTTGACTGAATACTGAATGAGCTGTAAATATGGTCAATGCAATAGAGTATGACTGAACTGTGGGAGCTACTAATAACCGACAATAAAACCACATGAGCTAAATGTGGAGTCCAATGTATACGCCCCATCGAGAGGACCCAATATACCTAGCCAAAGGTATAGAGGCATGACTGACATGATCACTAACTGATATTTCCCACAAAGGGGACTTACACCTACGTGGCTTGTAGTTCTGAGACTATATGGGTACACTGAACCTTAGTCCAACTCAGTATTATGCTACTCCTAATAGATTAAGTGATTAACACATTATGACTGAGTTTTTGTATATAATGGATAGCTCAAAACTGAACATGCAATTTGAGAATGCAACAATTAATCTAATATTGATGCATTCATAAACTGAGGCATGTATACCTGAATACATTATGACTGAAATTCTGATTAGCTCAAAATACTGTCATGTAGATACTTATACTTGAGACTCCTTCTTAGAAAACAATTCAAAATCATATTACACTATGATCATTGATGACTTGGGAAGTCATACTGCATACACATTGATGGTATATCTAGATATCATATTGTTCATACATTGATGACCTACTCGATTGTCATACTAATCATGTTTTAGAAGCTCTTTCTCAAAACTCATCTTCACTTTCTCAAAAACTCAGTTTAAAACTCAAGAGTTGTCTAAAAAGAAAGCTTCTCAAGATTTGTAACTCAAGATAAGGTTTATGCTGAAATATACTAATAATGTGGGGTTCAAAACTGGAGCATGTATATCTGAATAACTGAAATATCTGACCTAGCATGTGCAATTCAAGAACTAAAGAAATACATAGCTAGGGTTCTGGAATTCATACAATAAACTTAGTACAAACATGATAATCTGATTTGGGACATATTCGTAAGTAATTCATGATAATCTGCTAAAATTCTAGAAACCTTAGGTTTGTTCATAATCATGGAATCAAGAATATAACTTAATTCTATGGACCTAAAGGGTGAAAGGAACCCACTAGTGAAATCCCACTTACCTGGTGACAAATTTCACGGAGAAATCTTTCGATTTCGGGGCTGGAACTAAAGGAAACTTGTTGCGTTCTTGAACTAGGGCTCTTGACCTCTTTCTCCTCTTAGCGTTCTAATTTTTCTAAGTTTTGATTAATGATTTGACTTAGGTAAGTTCTAGTTGTGTTTCTAGGCTTAAAATGACTAAAACCTCATGATTTAGGGTCTAAACGACGTATCTTAGGGGTCCAACGAAATAGGTAAATACCAAAATACCCCTGACTTAACTATTGTTGGAGTGACCGATGGATTGGACCTACCGGCCATATGTCAATCTATGGTCCGTAGATTGGAGTTGTAGGTCGAGTCTGCTCAATAAAACTTCACTAAAATGAGCATAACCTTTTACTCGGAGGTCAGATTTTAGCAAACTCGGTAGCATTGGAAAGATGATTCAATTATCTATCATATCATAGGTCATGGAACACATAATTCATTTTGTGCTAAGAGTTATGACCATTTTAAGTTGACCCAATCAACAATTTTCCTTTAACTGGCTGCTGACCCTCATCTACGGTCAGACCTACGGATCGTACATTGAACGACGGTCTGTGCTGGTCGACCGTAACTCGTGTCAGAGGCTGGGTAAATGAGTCTTGATCCACGGACCGTGGTCTAACCTACGGACCGTGGGTCAAGACTTAACCGATTTTCCGAGCTGGGTTTGAGGAGAGGTTGCAGTGGTGAACCACAAACCACCAGCATGGGCCGTGGTCTGACCTATGATCCATGGATAAAAACCATGGGTTGCACATGCAACTTCTCAAAATCTGCATTTTGGTCTATCTAGGATACGAGGTGTTACATTATCTCTCCCTTGAGAACATTCATCCTTGAATGAAGACTAAACTAGTTGAAATGGAGGGAGAGGGCTGCAATCCCTACAACTAAGCACCGAGAACTGAATTTTTGACTGAACTGAGTTCCAAGAACATGCAAATACGCTGAAAATGCAAGTACAAATTGAAGGAACATGATTCTAAGATTGAATTTACGCATGAATGACTAAAAAACTGAAGAGGAACTATTACCTCAAGCTGGATTGAAATTAGAAGGAAAAAGGTAAGGATACTTGGCTTTCATGACCGCTTCTTCTTCCCAAGTGGCTCCCTCTACGGACCGACTCCTCCACTAAATCTTGACTGAAGCGATTTCTTTGTTTCTCAACCTTCTAACTTGACGATCAAGAATCTCAACTGGTACATCCTCATAAGAAAAGCTGTCTTTTACAGCCACAATCTCTAATGGCACTACGAATGCTGGATCACCCACACATTTCTTCAAAAGTGAAATGTGAAAGACAGGATGCACTGCTGCCAAATCTGCTGGCAACTCTAACTCATAAGCTACTTTTCCAATCCTTTTCAAGATCCGGTAAGGCCTTGCATATCTGGGACTGAGCTTCCCTTTCTTGCCAAATCTCATCACCCCCTTCATAAGTGACACTTTCAGGAAAACCCAATCATCAACTTGGAACTCTAGTTCCCTTCTTCTCACATCTGCATAAGACTTCTGGCGACTCTGGGCAATCTTAAGTCTATCTCTAATGAGTTGCACTCTCTCCATAGCATCAAGGACTGAATCTGGTCCTATCAAGGATGCCTCACCTACTTAATACCAATCAACTGGAGATCTATATCTACGCCCATATAATGCCTCATAAGGGGCCATCTGAATGCTGGAATGGTAACTATTGTTGTAGGCGAACTCAATAAGAGGAAGGTGATCATCCAACTACCCTTGAAGTCGATCACACAAGCTCTCAACATGTCCTTTAAGGTCCGAATGGTACGCTCTGCCTGACCATCTATTTGTGGATGAAATGTTGTGCTAAAGTTAACATGAGTACTAAGACCCTTCTGAAATGACTTCTAGAAATAAGAGGTAAACTAAGGACGTCTATCTGAGATGATAGACAAAGGAACCCCATGCAACCTCACAATCTCATTAATGTAAAACTTGGCGTAATCCTCCACCGAATCTGTAGTCCTGACCACCAAAAAGCGACAAGACTTAGTAACCCTATCAACAATCACCCAAATAGAGTTATGATGTCTGCGAGTACGAGGTAAACCTGTGATGAAGTCCATGTTGATCACTTCCCACTTCCAAGTACCAATGTCAATCTCTTGAGTCATGCCTCCTGGTTTCTAATGTTCTACCTTGACTTGGTGGAAATTGGGGCACTTGGCCACAAAATCTGCTATATCTCTTTTCATACCATTCCACCAATAGACTTACCGCATATCGCGATACATCTTAGGGGCACCTGGATGAATAAAATATCTAGATTTATGGGCCTCTGCAAGAATATGTTGTGTTAACTTACCCACATTAAGAACACATAATCGACCCTGGTAGCAAAGCACACTATCTCCCCCTTGGGAGAAAACCTCCACTCTCTAATTGTGGACTGCACCCTTAAGTTCAAGCAACATTGGATCACTGTCTTGATTTTTCTTAACATCTACTACCAAAGAAGATTATGCCCCATTCTAAACCGTTACACCACAATCTGATATGCTCATAAGACGAACTCCTAGGCGAGCAAGTCTGTGAACATCCTTTGCTAGCTCTTTTTTTTTTCCTCAACATGTGCTACACTACCCATAGATAATCTGCTAAGAGCATCTGCTACTACATTCGCCTTATCTGGATGGTAATGCATACTCATATCATAATCTTTGAGGAATTCAAGCCACCTTCTCTGGCAAAGACTCAACTCATTCTGGGTGAATACATACTGGAGGCTCTTATGGTCTGTGAACACATCTACATGAACACCATACAAGTAGTGTCTCCAAATCTTGAGTGCAAACACCACTGCTGCAAGCTCGAGGTCATGAGTTGGATAATTCTTCTCATGTACCTTAAGTTGTCTAGAAGCATAAGCTATAACCTTACCTCGCTGCATCAATACACAGCCTAGGTTGACCCTGGATGCATCACAATAAATGACATAACCGTCTGAAATCTCTGGTAGATTTAAAATATGAGTTGTAGTCAACCTAATTTTCTATTTTGTGAAGCTTTTCTCACAATCATCTGACCACTGAAACTTGACCATCTTCTGAGTCAACCTAGTCAATGGTGAGGCTATGGATGAAAATCCTTCCATGAACCTTCTGTAATAACCCGCTAGACCCAAGAAACTTCTGATATCTGTCGGAGAGATAGGTCTGGGCCATTGTTTCACTGCTTCTATCTTCTGGGAATCTACTCGAATTCCTTCACTAGACACAATATGCCTAAGGAAAGCAACTGATTGTACCCAAAACTCGCACTTGTTAAATTTTGCAAATAATTGGCGATCTTTGAGAGTTTGCAGAAAAACTCTCAAATGAGTCGCATGTTCTTCCTCGTTCCTAGAGTAAATGAGAATATCATCAATAAAGATGATAACGAACAAGTCCAAGTACTACTTGAACACTCTGTTCATCAAATCTATGAAAGTTGCAGGAGCATTGGTTAGTCCAAATGACATGACTACATAATGACCATACCGAGTTCTGAAGGTTGTTTTTGGAATGTCAATATCTCTGACTTTAATCTAATGATAACCCGATCTAAGGTGTATCTTTGAGAAATGACTAGCACCCTGAAGTTGGTCAAACAAGTCATCAATCCTGAGGATTGGATACTTATTCTTGATTGTGACCGTGTTCAACTGCCTATAGTCAATACACATTCTGAGAGAACCATCTTTTTTCTTTACAAACAACACTGGTGCACCCCATGGCAAAATACTAGGTCTGATGAAGCCCTTATCTAGAAGGTCTTTCAACTGCTCTTTCAATTCCTTAAGCTCAGCCGGAGCCATTTTATAAGGAGGAATAGAGATAGGCTAGGTATCTGGAATGAGATAAATTCCAAAGTCGATTTCCCTATCGAGAGGGACTCCGGGAAGATCTTTTGGAAACACTTCTGGAAACTCATTAACCACAGGAATTGACTCAAGAGTTGGAGATTTGGAACTAGAATCCTTAACCCGAACTAGATGATAGAGATAACCCTTAGAGATCATCTTTCTGGCCTTAAGGCAAGAAATGAATCGACCCATAGCCACTAAGCTACTACCCTTCCATTCTAAGATTAATTCATGTGGAAACTGGAAACGAACAATCCTAGTTCTACAATCGACTGAGGCATAACAAGAATGTAACCAATCTATGCCTAGAATGATATCGAAGTTTACCATTTCTAACTCTACAAGATCTGCTGAGGTGACTTTATGAGAGACTGTGACATGGCGATTTATGTATACCCGTCTAGATATAACTGGGTCACCGACTGGAGTAGAGACCGAGAAGGGTTCTGATAGAGTTTATGGACTGACACCTAAGATTACTGCTATAAAAGGGACTTACAAAAGACAAAGTAGCCCATGTTATCTTTCCACTGAGTGAACCATATGTGAGACACATCCCTAAGCTGGTAGGATGCCAACTCAACCCTACCATTACCAGTCACTTGCATCACTCTAAAGATTTTCTGAACATTATCAATGAAGTTCTATGGGTACTCACCAACTTGGGACCCTAAAAACTCAGGCGGATTCATCCAAACAAAATCTCGAACTCTAGCTGCCATTGATCCACCATTTCTATTAGTAGGAACTGGAACCTGCTAATTGTTCTGGTTGGTCATACTTTGAGCCAAAAGTTGAATTACATTTTGAAACTCTGCATTCAAAACCTCATGGTCTGGGACTAGAGGAACTGCGTTAGCATTGCGTATATTAGCATTCCTTATATAAACCCTACGAGGAGGCATGATCTTAGGCGCGTAACGATGGATTAGAAAGGAGATCATACCGACGCACGATAGAATTATCAAGAAAGTGAGTTTTCCTAAAACACTTCATAGCCTCCCTCTCAGTAGATGTGGTGTACTTCACACCCATGAAAAAGTCTCTACTTAGTGCGGCTTTTTAGACATCCTAGGACTCTTAAACCTAGTGCTCTGATACCAAGTTTGTCACGCCCCAAGCTACCCCTGAGACGCGGACACAGGACCTAGGACAACAAGTGATCCCAAGCTAACCCTGTTGGCATGATCATGAGCATACTAAAGAAAATAAATTGATGCAGAAGATAAATCATAAAGTAAGTTTGAAATGACGGGGAATACCCATATACTATAACTGAGATGAATGGAAACTAATGAGTTTAATACAAAGATGATATTAACTCAATACTAAGCTAAATCTAACTATGTCTGAAATAAGCCTCTAAATTGACTAGAAATGTTGGGACATGCCCCAACTAAGTCTAGCAAAACTGAAACTAAAGGACTAAAAATACTGAAAAGAAACTCATGACTATTGTCCTCGGAGAATGAGGACTCACCACTGATTCTGCTGAACTGGAGAGCGGGAACCGATCTAAGCGAGATCTAGATGCTGAGAACCTAAACCTACATCACGAGAAGATGTAGCGCACGTATGCATCAGTACTTGAAAGGTACTGAGCATACATGATAGAGTAATGCTGAAATAACATCATAACTGAACAAAGCAAATAAGCAATGACATAATCTGAACATCATATATATACTGAATGCTGAGATAACTGAATGCAGTGATCAATTTATAACATGCTGACTGAATACTGAATGAACTATAAATGTGGTCAATGCAATAGAGTCTTACAGAACTCTAATAACCGACAATAAAACCACATGATCTAAATGTAGAGCCCGATATATACTCCCCATCGAGAGGACCCAATATACCCGACCAAAGGTATAGAGGCATGACTGCCGTAATCACTAACTGATATTGCCCATAGAGGGGAGTTACACCTACATGGCTCGTAGTTCTAGGACTATATGGGTATGTTGAACCGTAGTCCAACTCGGTTTTATGGTACTCCCAATAGATTAAGTGATTAATACATTATGACTGAATTTCTGTATATAATGGATAGCTCAAAACTGAACATGAATCTGAGAATGCCACAATTAATATGATAATGATGCATTCATAAACTGAGGCATGTATAACTATATCCATTATGACTGAAATACTAAATAGCCGAAAATATTGACATATAGATACTCATACTTGAAACTCCTTCTTAGAAAACAATTCAAAATCATATTATACTATGATCATTGATGACTTAGGAAGTCGTACTGTATAAATATTGATGGTAAATCTAGATACCATACTGTTCATACATTGATGACCTACTCGATTGTCATAATAATCATGTTTTAGAAGCTCTTTCTCAAAACTCATCTTAACTTTCTCAAAAACTCAGTTTAAAACTCAAGTGTTGTCGAAAAAGAAAGCTTCTCAAGATTTGTAACTCAAGACAGTGTTTATGCTGAAATATACTGATAATGTGGCGTTCAAAAAAGGAGCATGTATATCTAAATAACTGAAATATCTCACCTAGCAAGTGTAATTCAAGAACTAAAGAAATACATAGCTAGGGTTCTGGAATTTATGCAATAAACTGAGTACAAACATGATAATCTAATTTGGGACATATTCATAAGTAATTCATGATAATCTGTTGAAATTCTAGAAACCGTAGGTTTGTTCATAATCATGGAATCAAGAATCTAACTTAATTCTATGGACCTAATGGGTGAAAGGAACCCACTAGTGAAATCCAACATACCTGGTGACGAATTTCACGGAGAAATCTTTCGATTTTGAGGCTGGAACTAAAGAAAACTTGTTGCGTTCTTGAACTAGGGTTCTTGACCTTTTTCTCCTCTTAGCGTTCTAATTTTTCTAAGTTTTGATTAATGATTTGACTTAGGTAAGTTCTTGTTCTATTTTTAGGCTTAAACTGGCTAAAACCTCATGATTTAGGGTCTAAACGATGTATCTTAGGGGTCCAACGAAATAGAAAAAAACCAAAAGACCCCTGACTTTACTGTTATCGGAGTGACCGACGGATTGGACCTACGGGCCGTAGGTCAATCTATGGTCCGTAGATTGGAGTCGTAGGTCAAGTTTGCTCTATAAGGCTTCACTAAAAGGACCATAACATTTTACTCAGAGGTTGGATTTTAGCAAACTCAGTGGCGTTGGAAAGAGGATTCAATTATATATCATATCATAGGTAATGGGACATATAATTCATTTTGTGCTAAGAGTTATGACCATATGAATATGACCCAATCAACAATTTTCCTCTAACTAGCTGCTGACCCTCATCTACGGTTAGACCTATGGACCGTGCATTCAACGACGGTCTGTGCTGGTCGATCGTAGTTCGTGTCCGAGGCTGAGTAAAGGAGTCTTGATCCACGGACATAGACCATGGACTGTGGTTTGACCTATGGACCGTGGGTCGGTTTGTGGGTTGAAAGTTGAGACTTAGCCGATTTTCTGAGGTGGGTTTGGGGAGGGGTTGCAGTGGTGAACCACGGACCACCAGCACGGCCCGTGGTCTGACCTACTATCCATGGATGGCAACCGTGGGTTGCACCTTTAACTTCTCAAAATCTACATTTTGGTCTATCTAGGATACGAGGTGTTACACAGTCCCATTCACAGCCAATTTGGCATCTAGTATTAGGAAACCTCCGCCGGGGAGTAGATTTGAACTAAAGCAGAGCATGGTACAGATCCTTCATTCTAATGGGCAATTCACTGGTCTCCCCCATGAGGATCCTCAAATCCATCTTAGGACTTTCATAGAATTACCAATACATGCATCCCAATTGTAGCCTCATCAGACTATGTAAGGTTGACTTTGTTCCCATACTTATTGTTAGGAGCTAGAAGGCGTTGGTTAGACTCTGAGCCACCAAACTCCATCACTACTTCGGATGATCTAGCAAAGAAGTTCCTGAGTTGATTTTTTCCATCCAAGAAAATCGCTAAGTTGAGAGGTGAGATAATAAACTTTGTCCAAAACCAAGGGGAGGATATGTACCAACCATGGGCACGTTTCAAACAAATGTTGAATTCTTGCCCACACCATATGCAAACCAATGAGGTACTTGCTCACAGTTTCTTTGAGGGTTTAGACTATAATGCTTGTTCTCTTTTTAATAGTGCAGCAGGTGGACAGGCCCTATCCATAACAAGTGAGGAGTTCTTCGCCTTACTCGACAAACTTTTTGAAGGGAACAAAGGGTATGAGGGGGAAATGTCTAGAACCCCAACCCAAAGGGCTGCAGGGATCTTAGATGTAGACCAAGCTACTGCCATAAATGCCAAATTAGATACAATGCAACATAACATGACCTTACATTTTAAAAAAATGGCTCTAAATCAGGCACTGGTAAATGTGGTACAACAGGCAGCAAATTGGTGTGAGGTATGTGGTAGTGGAACTCATGAAACCGAGCAATGTGAGGCAAACCCGGATTCCGTAAATTATGTGGGAAATGCACAAAGGGGTGGAGTTTAACAAAATTATGGCAATACTTACAACCCTAGTTGGAGGAACCATCCTAACTTCTCATGGGGTGGGAACCAAAACCAAAATCAGGCGCAAGGGGCTAACCAATACCGTTCTCAAGGCAATACCAAAATCCTAACCAAGGCGCAAATCCTAGTGCACCAAAAGGGGGATGACAAATGAAGAGCTACTCCAAAAGCTCATGACTGAAATACGGACCAAATTAAATTCTAGAATAGATAAGCAGGATGAAAACATCAGAAACATCCAGATGTCCCGAATGAGTTTAGAGAAACAAGTTGCGCAAGTGGCTAATTCTTTGAACTTGCATCCCCAAGGTGGGATGCCCGGTGATACTGAGCCCAACCCAAAGCAATTGAATGTGATAAGTGCTAGAAGTAGGTTACAATTAGAGGAACTAGTTCCAAACAAGAGAGATGCTGAGGTAAGTAACAAAAAAGAGAAGGTGGAAGAGGTAGTAAACAACTCCAATGTTGAGGTACCCGTCCCTCAAAAGAAATTACAACCTCCATTTCCACAAAGGCTGAAAAAGCAGAATGAAGATGAATGCTTCAGTAAGTTTCTTTCTCTCCTTAAACAGGTTCACATTATTCTACCTTTGGTTGACATTTTGCAGGGTATCCCAAAATATGCTAAATACATGAAGGACATTGTGGCTAGCAAGAGGAAGCTCACTGAGTATGAAATGATAGCAGTTACTAAGGAGTGCAGAACAGACTGCCCAAAAAGTTAAAAGATCCAGGTAGTTTACTGTGCAGATTACAATTGGGCAAAGTGTTCATCCCCGAGGGTTGTGTGATTTGGGGGCAAGTATAAATTTGATGCCCTTATCTTTGTATCAAAAGCTTGGGTTGGGTAGTCTAAAATGAACCATTGTTATTCTCCAACTCACTGATAGATCCACTATTATGCCAGATGGGGTGGTAGAAGATGTGTTAGTGCAAGTAGGTTCATTGATTTTTTCGGCAGATTTTATGGTCTTAGACTTTGAACCCGATTCTCAAGTTCCATTCATTTTGGGACGACCTTTCTTAGCCACAGGTAGGGCATTGATTGACATAGTAGCTGGTCAACTAACTATCAGGGCGCATGATAAGGTTGAGGTATTTGATGTTTATCATGCTTTAAAATTGCCTTCTATTTATGAAGAGTTGCCTTCTATTACTGTGGTTGATCGCATAGTAGAATCACAAGCAGTTGTGCTAGAAGATCCTTTAGAAAGAGTGTTAGTGGGTCAAGAGATAGATGAAGATACTGATGCTCAAGAGATTGAATCATGCTTAAATCTAGCACTAGTAGACACTCGTAGGACTTAAGTGGAGTCACTTGATCGCGAGTTGGGGCCCCCACCAAAGCCTTCAATAGAAGAAGCCCCTAAGTTGGAACTGAAAACTCTGCCGGTTCACCTAATGTATGCTTATTTTCTTACTAATGAAACTTTGCATGTTATACTTTCTGCAAAATTGTCTTATTTACAGGTTGATACGGCATTAAGGATCTTAAAGTGGAGGAGGAAAGCAATTGGATGGAAGATGATTGATATTCATGGGATTAGTCTGGCGTTATGCATGCATAGAATTTACATAGAAGAGGATCACAAACCCAAAGCACAACATCAATGTCGACTGAATCCTGTGATGAAAGAAGTGGTAAGAAAGAAAGTCATAAAGTGGCTAGATGATGGAATTGTGTACCCAATGTTTGATAGTAAGTGGGTAAGTCCGGTACAATGTGTTCCTAAGAAGGGAGGTATGACAGTGGTAAGGAACAAAAAGAATGAGTTGATTCCTACTAGAACAATGATCGGGTGGAGAATTTGCATGGATTACCGAAAACTAAATGATGCTACCTAGAAAGATCACTACCCCGTTCCCTTCATTGATCAAATGTTTGACCTACTAGCACGGCAAGAGTATTATTGTTTCATAGATGGATATTTTGGTTACAACCAGATCTTGATTGCACCCGAGGATCAGGAAAAGACCACGTTCACTTGTACTTATGGCACATATGCTTTCAAGCGCATGCCATTCGGACTTTGCAATGCACCGACGACTTTTCAAGGGTGTATGATGGACATTTTTCATGATATGGTGGAAGACTTTGTTGAGGTGTTCATGGATGATTTTTCCATCTTTGGGAAGTCTTTTAAGGTATGTCTCCAAAATCTTGATAAAGTACTTGCTAGATGTGAGGACACTAACTTAGTTCTAAACTGGGAAAAGTGTCATTTTTTGGTTAGAGAGGGGAAAGTGTTAGGACACAAGGTGTCTAAGGCTGGTCTAGAGGTTGATAAGGCCAAGGTAGAAGTTATTGAAACATTGCCCCCTCTTATTTTTGTAAAAGGTGTGCGTAGTTATCTTGGTCATGCAGGTTTTTACAGGCGATTCATCAAGGATTTTTCCAAGATTGCAAGACCTATGTGTAGTCTTTTGGAGAAGGAGGTGAAGTTTGACTTTGATGAGATGTGTTTGAAAGCTTTTGAGATGTTGAAGAGGAACTTAATCGAGGCTCCCATCTTAATTGCTCATGATTGGGGATTACCATTTGAACTCATGTGTGATGCCAGCGACGTAGCAGTGGGTGCAGTGTTGGGACAAAGAAAGAATAAAGTGTTCCACTTGATCTATTATGCAAGCAAGACCCTTAACTCTACACAAGCTAATTACACAGTGACTGAAAAGGAGATGTTGGCTCTAGTGTTCGCCTTCGACAAGTTCAGATCATATTTGGTAGGTACTAAAGTGATTGTTTTTACTAACCATGCAGCTATCAGGTACTTATTCAAGAATAAGGATGCTAAACCAAGGTTGATTCGATGGATATTGCTTCTTCAAGAATTTGACCTTGAGATCAAATATAGGAAAGGTACTGAGAATCAAATAGCAGACCACTTATGTAGGTTGGAAGATTTTCACATGTGAATGAAGGTGAGCAAATTCAGGAAGAGTTTTCGGATGAACAATTGATGGCATTAGATATCTCTCAAGTGCCATGGTATGCAGACATTGTGAATTTGATAGTAAGTGGCGATTATCCTCCGGGTGCAACCACCCAACAAAAGAAAAAGCTCAATCATGATGCCAAGTTCTATATCTAGGATGAACCATTCTTGTTCAAGCAAGCTGTAGGTCGGATAGTGAGAAGGTGCATTCCGGAATCTGAGGTTCACAAAGTGCTCAAAAGTTGTCATGCTAGCCCATAAGGAGGTCACCATGGAGGAGAGAGTGCTCATAAGGTACTACAATTTGGTTTCTTTTGGCCCTCGTTATTTAAAGATTCTATTGCTTTTGTGAAGGGTTGTGATAAATGCCAAAGGTTGGGTACTATCTCAAGAAGACATGAGATGCCGCTAAGTAACATTTTGGAAGTGGAAATCTTTGATGTGTGGGTTATTGACTTCATGGGTCCATTCCCACCATGTAGTGGAAACAAATACATTATTGCGGCTATGGATTATGTTAGTAAATGGGTTGAGGCGGTCCTTCTTCCTTCTAATCATTCAAGGGTGGTGATAAAGTTCATCAAGAAGCACATCTTCACTCACCTTGGCACTCCAAGGGGAATTATTAGTGATGGAGGTAAGCATTTCATTAACCATCTTGTTAAGAATCTTCTTGCTAAGTATGATATTCGTCATAAGGTTGCTACAGCTTACCACCCTCAAATGAGTGGCCAAGTGGAGGTTTTAAATAGAGAGGTGAAGCAAATTTTGCATAAAACGGTGAATGTGCAAAGGAAAGATTGGTCTGAGAAATTAGATGATGTGTTGTGGGCATATTGGACTACGTATAAGACACCAATAGGGATTTCTCCCTATTACATAGTGTTTGGTAAAGCATGTCATCTTTCGGTAGAATTAGAACATCAAGCTTATTGGGCAATTAAGATGTTGAACTTGGACCCCGAGCTGGCCTGTAAAAAGAGAGTGAATCAGTTGCATGAACTCGAGGAGTTTAGGCTCCACGCTTATGAGAATGCCAAGCTATACAAAGAAAAGACAAAGAGGTGGCATCACAAGCACATAGTAGCTCGTACCTTTAATTCGGGAGATAAGGTACTACTCTTCAACTCTAGACTAAGGTTATTCCTCAAAAAACTACGGTCGATGTGGAGTGGTCCTTTTGAAGTGGTCAGAATGACACAACATGGGGTTGTTGAACTTAAAGGTAAGACTGGCCTTACGTTCTTGGTCAATGGGCAAAGGGTGAAACACTATTTTGGTGAGGATTTGGATCTTGATCAGGAGGATCTTGAGCTAAATGATGAATGATCCAAGTTGCGTTGTGCTGCGACGTTAAATCAAGTGCTACATGGGAGGCAACCCATGAACAATATGTAATAAATAGGTAGTTCGTCTTTGAATTCTTGAAATTTTTGTTAGTAGCTTAGTTAAAATTTTTAGAATATAGGTTAGTTTTAGCTAGATAGGATTTTTCATTATTTGTAACTTAGCTTATAATAGTGAAAAAATAAAATTGTAACCAGGTGCACTGGCATGCACGCCGCACCAGGCTTGAAAGTTCTGCCGTATGTTTGGGCCGCCTTATGGGAGCGTCGCGCCTACACTTGCAGGTTGGCATACTATGCACCAATGCCTGATGTTCTACACTGAGTTTCAGGCGCACCGTGCTCCCATCGCGCCCACGCCCAGATTTTTTGGAAACCGAGTTTCAACCCGACCCACTAATAATAAAACCCCCCAACTCCTACATTCATCCCCTATTCCCATTATTCCATTGACCCAAACCCCAAAGTTTCTCCCACTCTTTTCTCTTCTTCTTCTTCACTCTCCAAATTCCTCCATTAACCCACCTCCAACTCCTCTTTTCCACACACTTCCCCCTTTTCTTCAACTTTTCTTTCTCCCACAACTCCATTATAAGTACTTCCACCTCTCCAAATTTCTTCCCTATCTTTCTCAAACCAAATTTTCAACTCTTCTTACCTCACCTCTCACTGCCCAAAACCGATCCCACCCCCCTTCCCCCAAATTTTTCTAATTTTTCTTTCTTATTTCTTTCTTCCTTTTCTCTAGTTTCTCCTCTTAACAGGTTCCAATGGCACCTAAGGTGAAGAATGTGGCGGGTTCTAAGCAGAGTAGGAAGGGTGAAGCCTCCGGGTCCGATAATAGGGAACCAGCCCAAAATTTTGGGAAAAAGGTGGTGAAAGAGTATGGGCTGCTGTGGTTTGACTGCTAGTGGGAGCCTAAATACATGGGAGATGAGTATGTCGATGAGGTAAGGTTGCAAACTCAATTTCCGACTATATATAGGACTGTTGTGGAGTTGGGGCTGAAATTTATTTTTGCTCATCCAGGTGATTGTAATATGACATTGGTACGTGAGTTTTATGCTAATTGGATCACGGAAAGACAAATTAAATATGTGCCTATTAGAGGCAAGGATGTGAGATTTTCAACCCGGGTTTTGAATGAGTTGTTGGGCACCCCCAACTGTGACGCCGATGAGTTTAATAGACTAAAAGAGACCCCTCCGTACAAAGATATTAGGCATACATTGTGTGGGGTTGAGTCCACGGCTAGGTGGGGGTGTAGCAAAGGACACCGGGAGGCATAACACCCTCAATTTTGCAAATTTCAATTTGGTTGCTAGGGTGTGGTTAAAGATTGTTTGTAGTGTGTTGCTTCCTGCGAAGCATTTGTCTGAAGTTACTAGGGATAGAGTAGTGCTAGTGTACATGATGATGAAGGGGATGCCCATTAATGTTAGGGCGATCCCAAGGTAGCACATGATGAAATTCAGGAACAATATGCGGTGGCGGTTTTGCTATGAGGGGTTGATTACCCGTTATCTGAGGTCCCAGGGAATAGAGGAGGAGGCTTGTGATCTGACCATTGCTTTTCACCCGGATCTGACGGGAAAGCTAGTTGATGTGATGAGGACTAAGGCACTTGATACATCCCATGGACCGGTTCTGTCTGCCTTGGAGAGGCAAGCCGGTGACGACAGTGTCATGGCTAGGATGTTTGGGATGGCTGAGTTGCAACTGCGGATAGGTGGTCGTCATGTTACTGATGTTGAGATGGATATGATGGAATGTTATCCCTTGTATGAGAGTGCGGCATTTTTTTGTAAGATCGGTCCTGCCTTTTCGGAGCCTTTAGATGATGACGAGGCTACTGCTGATGAGGTAATGGATGATGAGGAAGAGGATGATGCTATATAGGGTGAGGCGAATTCCTTAATGGTGTTCAATGGTGGTGGCGACGAGGCCTTGAGGCCCCAGGGAGTATTCCTAACCCTATACTTTGTTTTAATTATGCACCGAGGACAGTGCTTATTTTTAAAGTATAGGGTGGGGTAATATTCTCTGTTGTACATAGTGGCTTACTGCTTTATCGAGTCTAGTGTTAGTTTTTAGTTAAATTTTTAAAGTTTTGATTATTTTTTATTTTGGGTTCCTCAGCGTTTGTTTTCGGTACTTTTACTGAGGATTGTCCCTTTGAACCGACTAGGACTAGTCTATTGCTTTATTGAGTCTTAGAGTCACCATAGGAGTGACAGTTTCCAATGATGGATGGATGACAACCGTATTAAGGGAAAATTAGTCACATAGATGAGTAGGATTGAGAAACTAACCTTGGTCTTTTGAAACTATGTCCGAATAAGTTAGCCAAACGCCATGGGTAGTCATAATTGGAAAAGTGCAATAGAATGTTAACCTTGTAACAAGATGTGTACCTAGTTTTGACTTGAAACAAAATGAAAATGGGCTTAATTGTAGTAATGTTGTAATGCAAGTTGTATGAGCATGTTAGTTGATATATCCTTATATGTGGCATGATTCCAAGAGTGGTGAGAATTGATTTGTTTTTGCTTAACCTGATATCTAGAACTTGTCTTGAATGTGTTGAATTAGTAGCTTGTATGACTTAGGGAATGTGATTGAGGCGTTTCTCTGAAATAGCCAATTCTTAACTCTACTTGTATGCATACCATGGAAATTTTCCCTAGTGAAGCCCCATTGAGGCTTTAGCCTTGTTTATTGATAAACCACATGATAAGCCGAAATTCGTTTGTTGATACCAAGCCTTTTGATCCTATGAAAATCCTTAATGCATTGTGTTAAAGAATAAGGGTTGAAAATTGTTGGTTGATATAGCTAAGGGTGAAATTCTACATTGTGTGGAAAAGAAAATTATATTTTGGCCCTGGTCCTTAGTGACAACGTGTACCTCGACCAAAATTGAGGGTGGCTAATTTAGAACTATGCTCGAAACATCGGCCCTGATCCTATCAAGGATAATGTGTACCTTACTCAGATGTTAAAATCTAGAGTTTGGATGGCTAGTGCAAAGGCATAAAAAAATGATGAAAAAGAAATAAAGGGCAAATATGAAGCAATAAAGGGGGTACATGGTCATGAAGTGTATACTAGGAGGAAGAAAAAGCTATGTAGGATATTGTTGGCAAAATAATAACATGTGCATTAGGGAGGTGTAGTCACTAAAATGATTTCCCAAATATTCCATCCCTTACCTTAAATCGACATTACAACCAAATGAAAGTCCACTTGATTCCTTGAGAAGTATGATGCGAAAGTAAGAACACACTATGGCCAAGCTTATGGTATGTTGAGGAAAGTAAGAATTTCTTTTGTGAGAGTGAGTTGATTTTTTGAAAAAAATAGGCCTTGTTGAGTTCGAAATTGTTTGAGTGAAAGGCTTTACTAAACATAAACAAGTGAGGGCATTCATCACATCTGTAGGATTATCTAATTGATGTGTGGTATGAGTTTGCATTAGCCCGGAAAAATAACAAAGGAGTCATTCTTTGAGCATGTGTTGTACTTGGTGTAAATGTTGTGAATTGTTGCATCCAATGTGAACTACAAGATCATGATTAAGAATGTTTGGTTGATTTTAAGATGGGTTGATAAGTCCAAGGGTTGTGAAAAAGAGTTGATAGTCTAGAGATTGTTTGAGGACAAACAAAACTCTAAGTGTGGGGTGGTGATCTTAGGCATATTTATATGGCTAAGTTGTCAATAATTGCCCATAAAGTGCCTGAATTGAGGAATGCTCTTGAGTCTATTAGCTTGAATTTTGTTATACTTGTGATGATTGTGTACTTACACACATGATTAGTTGTTTCAGGAACTCTCGAAGGAATTGGAGTTGGAAGAAAGAGAAAAGACACGCAAGAAATTTACTAACTGTGAAGACCCCAGGGATTGGCGTACTGAGAGGCGCCTCGCGCCAGCAACCAAAGTTCTGCGCCAATTTTCAGGCACGCTGCTTGGCGCACCGGGCCATAAGGGGAATTTCTGCACGCGCTGCTAGGCCCGATGGAGGCACGACACGTCCCACTTTTTCCGACTTTTCCAACATTTAAACATTGAATAGGATTCCTAATTTGAGTAGGATTTGTTCCCAACTTTTCCTACTATTACAAATAGATCCTTAGGGCTTCATAATTGGGGTTCGACTTTTGATTTAGTGTGCAAGAGCAAGAATTCAAGTTTGTAATAGGTTTTAATGCTTTAAGTCTTCTATGTTCCGGAAATTGCATGAACTATTGTATTTTTTTGTTTTCTATTAGCATGAGTAGCTAAACGCCCTAGTTATGGGGCTATAGCTACGAATTGATTGTTGATTATTTGAGGTTGTTGAATTAATTTTCGGTTCATTATAAGTTACTTCTATATTCTTGTTTTAGTATTTTATGCTTGCGCACCATAAGATAAATCTATTGTATAATCTTAAAATCGGGAGAGGAGAGATTAGATAGACCAGAGAATATAGAGAGCTCGGTCCACCCATTAAATTGAGGTGATGAGTGTTCAGGAGTGACACCCAGACGAACACCTTGCTTGGTTACGAAATAGGATGAAATATAAATGCTCGCCAATTAGTCTATTTATCCCCGCTCAACGATGTAGTTAGATAGCTAAACGAGATGCATATAACCTGGATCATAACATCAACCCTATAAACCAGTAACTTGACAACTGAAATTAGTTCTAAGCCAATAATATGATACATGATATTCATTATATGCTGCAGCCCTGGAATTTCTTTTAACTTGCTTGAAACATTATATCAAAGTCGTTCACAATTAGTTACTTTCATTTAGTGCATAATTATTAGTAGATAAACAATAAATCATCAACTTGGAAAGGTTACTTTTTACTTTTAGTAGTAGAATTAAGTGAATATAAATTGATCATAAGTCCCTTGGGAACAATAATTCATATCTTAAAGAATCTATATTACTTGCGCGACCACGTACACTGGTGTGTATATTGGGGAGCAATAGAGATATTGAAGTCGCATACTCCCTCAATATATATATAGTGAACTGAGCAACAAATTAAGCCTCAACACAAACATATGGTCAAGTCTCATCATTAAGTGGTTAGATATCATGCCTCATATCAATTTTGATAATTATATATAATGGAGGGTTTACACACTAATGCAGTTGAAGCTCTAAAAATAATTCATCATCACTATACAATCATAAGAAAAGTAAAAGAGAAGAATGATGATAAACAAAGTGTACATTAGTAGACCATATTTATGAATATGTTACATTTACAGATAATACTAATAAAGGAAGCAACATCTGACTTTTTGCCCATTAATAACAAAAATAGCTAAGTTGATTGGGGATTGTAAAACAAAAATGGATTTTAATAGTTACAAAACATTTCTATGTATATGTATAGAAGCTGAAGAAAATTTTGTAATAAAACACGTTAATTTCACTACTTATCAGCATACACACTATAGCAAGCTCAGGCTCCTATACAACTATGTCTCAGGACCAATGCAGATGAAATGCTCACAAATAATGAGAAGCTGACCATTTTCACATCAATATACAATTCATAACAACACAATCGTGTTACAACATCAACAATGAATTGATAAACTTTTCATATCATTCCCAACACATCTGACATCAATATGCAATCAAGTTACCTTTTATTACCCCTTTTTCATCATTAGGACCATTCAATATGAAAAATTCAATACAACATCAAGTTCCATTATTCCCCAACACATGCTACAAGGAAATACATGATTCTATACATTTAACAAAGGTCAAATATCCAATTGACTCAAATAATCAAACAATCTCTCTGTGACTTGACAACCCCTCCCCTTCGTTGTGCTTCCAAATACATGCAATCTATAAATATAAATAATCACAATAAGATTTCGAACCTAACAACACCCATATTACTGTATGTCTAGCCTAGACCCAAAAACTCACCAAAATCTATAATCAAATTTCTAATCTTGATGTCAATTAACGTGTCAACTCTCATTTTTTCCAAATTTCAAGTCTAGGGTTCTGTTCCAACTTCTCCAATATCATAATTCTTATGGTATTAATGTAATAACATATAACTGATATCTAATTACCTATCTCAATATATTAAAACTTTAATCATAATACAATTTTATACAAAAAATGACAATTATATTATGACCCTCAATTTACACCCTAATCATTGGAATACTATTACCTCCAACTATGAATAATCATTGTTTCACATTGAATAATATCCAACACTTGGGATTAGTAAAACAGTAGGTTCCAAGCTTCCATCGCATCGTGTAAAAAAAATGGTACAATATCTATAATCAGATGTGTTTCATTCCTTTTAAGAAATAAAATACCCTAATGGCCACCATTAGTTACAATCCTGTAACACCCCGAAAATTTCAAAAGTTCAGACTCGAACCATTCTTCATTTACTTGTAGGGTCATATCGGGTGATTCAAAAATTACCTATATATGTAAATGTAAATTCTTTAGTGTGGGAATGATTTGGATATGAATTAACGTCACTAGAATCCCTTAGCGCAAAGTAGAGTTGAAAGTATTTCCTTATCGATTAAGCTTTGATATAAGATTCTACTTGGGTCAACTTCAAATGACCATATCTCTTAGAATATAAAGAGTTACGTAGCCCATAACCTATCCAATTAAAGGTATTTTAATCTACTTTCCAATGCCACCAATTTCGCTTTAATCCCATTTTTGAGTTAAAAAATTATGACCATTTTAGTAACTAGTGTAGTAAAGTTCTGTTTTAGACGCGTGAAAATTATAAATAAGGTGTGCTACCAGATACCGTAGGAAATATATTTAAATTATATTTCCCAATTTTGAGTTTGTATGAGGGAGATATGCCCATTTGAAATCGGGATGTGTAAATAAGGAAAGTCAAAACCGAATTTTAGAAGGGTACTTTGGTCTTTTCACTACCCAATTATTTAATTTCGTTTTTGGTAATTAATTTGGGGTCTAAACTAATTTGGTTCAGTTTACGCTTCATAAAAAAGAGTTGGGGTTTTGAGAGAAGAGAAAAGAAGAGGAGAAAAGAGGAGAAGAAGCAAGGAAGTCAAGTTCTTGAAGTTAAGCTTGTGGATTTTGCCAAGGGTTAATCCCTACGAGGTATGTGAGATCACATAGCATTGAGTTCGTTTACCCATGCACCAATCATGATATATTTCAGCGAATTTATGTTTTTGAAAGTATAGAATTTGAGTTCTTGATGGATTTTGTTGAAGTTTCTATTATGTTCTTGACTGTCGAAGTTGTTGAGGAGTTCTTCATTTAAATTCATGAAATTAGATGTCGTTTTGAGTAGATTCTTGCATATTTTGGTTATGTATTCGAATCTAAGAGTTTGGGGAAGGAATCAATCAAATCTAGGGGGTTTTGAGTTGAAAAATGACCAAGGAAATTTGTCAAAAAAACTGGGGAATGGGTGTGGGGCGCCGCGCCACTCAAAGAACCCTACATAGTAGTTTGTGGTTTGTGGTTTGGGCTCTGGGGCGCCGCACCAGCCAGTGTGCCCCAACCTAGCTTCTGTAGTTTTGGCGCTACCGCCCCGCGCCACTCAGAGAGCCAGGATCGCCAGGTCCCCTACCATTTGACACTGCTTTCAGTTTGAGTTCCCTTGCAATGTACCTAAATTTTCTAATTGATTTATACACTCTAAGGTATGTATAAACATCATGAAATCATCCATAAACATGAGATAATAAACTTTGAATCCATAATTCAATTCAAGGAAAGTTAAGAGTCAAGTCAAGAGAAGTTCTTAGAGTCTTCCAAAAGTTTATTACAAATGTTTTAATTTTGTTTTAAGACTTGAGTTTTGAGTTGAGTAAAGAGTAAAGATTGAAGTTCATTTCTTCAAAAGAGTATATGGGGACTATGTATTCCCAAAGAGTAAAATCTTTTCACATTTAAACAAGAAAGGAAACACCGATTTCCAACAAAGCCTTTGAGCTAGTTTTTTTCAGTAAAAGAGTAAGTGCTTTCACAATTAAGCAAGAGAGGAAACTTTGATTTCCTAGACAGCCTTAGGGCTAGTTTTTGAGCAATTATCTCGAATCACAGAAAAAAGTTATGTTTTTAAACATATGAGCTAGTATATTTTGAGGAGTAGTATTGAGCACCGATATAGGGAAGAGTTCATACAACTCCCAGCCCTCATAAACTATGTAGCCATCATGGGTAGAAAATTGTCATACTTTTTAGATGATTCCTTAGTGCCTTTAAGCATAAACTTTTGGATCCACTTAGTAGTTAGGTTCTATACCCCTGGTTAGGTAGAGGACGTCCCTTGCAGCGTGAGGCAAAATGGTGTACAATCAGTTATGCTCATAGAGATGGTTGTTGGTTAGAGAAACTCCCATAGAAGTATTTTGTACTCTTATATACATAGGGTTAATTGTATTTTTATTTACAAACAGAGTTTATATTGTATTGCATACAGACTGAGTTACTTTTGTAATTCTAAATATACAAACTTGTTATCCAAGTGTTAAAAGCTTTTCTTTGTATTGCATTCCTATTATTGGTTTATATTGAAATGAGTTAGTTGAGTTAAGTTGAGCCCAAGTATGTTCTTTCAATCCTTTTCAAACTTATGTCTTGTTTTAGAATTCCCCTCGCATGCTCGTACATTCAATGTACTGATGGATGCCATTTGATCTGCATCATTATTTTGATTTAGATACAGGTAACCGGGATCAACATCCAGTGCATCGTTGATTATAGTTGAGCTTCAGAGTTGTTGGTGTGTCTCTTTGCTTCCGGAGGATCCCTTTTATTGATTTATCAGTTAGTTCATTAGGATGTCGTGGGTTTTGTCCTGACATCCATCTCATATGTTAGAGGCTTTATACACAATTAGTTGATGTTAGTTCTGGAGTCTTTCCATTTCAGATATGCTTGAGACTTGAGTTGTCATTTTGGCCAGTTAATGTTTAATTATAATACATTCTCAGTTATCTTTGAGCTTTTAGTTTACTTTTAAAGTACATTATGTTTGAGTAAAGTCTTCCGCTAAGAGTTAAACCATGCAAAGAGTTAGCTTGGGGCTAGCAATGGTTCTCGAATGCCAGATCCTCCCAAGGTGTAGGTTCGGGGTGTGCCACTTTCCAACTCAAATTCTTCCATACAATTATGAATCACTAATGAAAATCATAAATCTTGGTCATAGAAAATTCAAGAAACTGATTCAAGAATCTCAAGAAAGGTTTTCTTGATTGTTTAACTTCAAGCTAGGGTTTCAAGGCTTCTAATCGAGTTCTTCTTCAATATACTTCAATAACCTTGTCCTTTCTAGTATGTAAGGCTATCATAGTGTTGGACTAGTTCGTACTCACACCCTACATCTACTTTCACATCACTAAAAGAGTAATCTAGGATTCTATCCCTATATTTGAGTATTCTTGAGAAAAGTTGATTTTGAGTTCTTCAATTCCTGATTCTTTTGAAATTCTATTTCCACGTATTGGATTTCTATATTGTTATTGAGATCCTTGAGTTAATTTGTTCATTTCTATAATTCAGCATGAACTCTATTTTGAGTTATAAATCTTGACGAGTTTTTCAATGCCAACACTTGAGTTTCAAACTTAGTTTTGGAGGAAGTAGATGAGTTTTGAGAAAAAGTTTAAAGGTTCTATTTCTTAAAGACTTATGGGTTTTTAATGTTATTTTATTCATATATATATATATATATGTACCAATGTTGATTATTGGACGTGAAAGATAAGTTCATAATTTCATGTTTTCTAGAAGGTAAACAACTCTCATCTTTTGAAAAGTGTTTCAAATAGTGTAAGAATTCCATTTTTTGTAATGGGTGAATTGAGCACAAAGATATGTTAATTATTTTTGGATTATTATCGAGCACCGAGTTGGGTGAGAGTATTTTATGATTCAAAAGTCCCATTGAACTACGTAGCTAGCGTAGGATAGGATATCATTGACTCTTCATGCAACTCCTCACCGCCTCTCAGAAGGCATATAGTTGGATCCATAGTCACGATATCATCTTATACCCCCGGAAAGGTATAGGATGGGCCCTTGCAACGTACGGCAGGACGTTGTATCATTGCTAGACTCATGGTAATAGTTGTCGGTTAGAGAAACTCCTCACAAGTAAAGTATAGTATTTTCATGTTGCTTTCATTGTATATTTAACTGTAAAGCTTAAATGGTTTTCACTTCATGTTCATGTATTGATTCAGTTGAGTTGTTTTCAGTCATTCAGTTAAGTTATTTGTTTACTCAGCCATATTACATACTCATACATTCCATGTACTGATGTCATTCGACCTTCATCCTTTTATGATGCAAATATAGGTGTTCATGATTATCAATAGAAGTTTCATTGAGATCATTCTACACTTCAGTTAGCTTTGGTGTGCCTCCTTATATTCCAGAACACTTCACAGTTACTTTCAAGTTAGTAGTTTTGATATGTCGTGGGTCTTGTCCTGATATCCTTCCTTAATAGTAGAGGCTTCATAGATATACAGTCTTGGAGAGTCTTTCAGTTTCAGATATTTTATTTAAAACTTATGTTTCATACTTAGTATATCTAATTCAGTTTTGAGATTGAATAAATTATTTTAAACATTTCTTTCAATTTGATGCTTATGTATGCTCAAGTTATTCTTCCGCTTGTAGTCAGCCAGGATAAGGGTTCGCTTGGGGACCAGTAATGGTTCTTGAGTACCGGTCACGTCCAGGGTGTAGGCTCAGGTCATGACAAACTTGGTATCAGAGAAGAGAGTTCAAGTGTCCTAGGGTGTCTATGAAGTCGTGTCAGTAGGATCTTATATATGGTTATGAGGGCCCCACTTATATAAATAAGAGACTACAAACATTTAAGAAAAGTTTCCCTTGTTTCACACTATAAATCGTGCAATAGAGTTGTGTCATAAAGAACTTACTCAGACTCATACGTTTCTTAGATTCATTCGAGTATCCCTCCATACTCAAGTTTGTTGAAAACAAAAGTCAGTTCATTATCAATGAGTTATTCTTAGCAAAAGTCTTGAGAAATTCATGAGACTACAGAGGGGCTAAAGAGAAGCCCATGATTGAGCTTAGGTGTTGAGATTCAAAAGAATGCATTATTATTCAAATGAATAGTGTATTTGAGCTAAAGTGAGATGTATTCCAGACTCTTTTCTCGAAACATTGTTTCATTTAAGGCCCTTATGCAAAATTGTATTTCGGATCTTGGGTAGTATTTTCACTTGAAAACAAAGTATGAGTTATGAGATTATAAACAGTGGCAGTAAGAGTGCTCAAAGTTAAAAGAATGCATGCAGAGGTTCAGTTATCTAAGAAAGGGAGATAGTGATAAAGCAAGCTATGTTATTATATTTATACACCTAGTAGGTTATTAATGAGAAGTTTTCCCGTATGGGTAGACTAAGAAGTGATGAGTTTGCGTAGACTGAATGATAGGAGGTAGAGTAAGAGTAACTAGTTTTGTTGAGTTAGAGTATACCTTAACTAGAAAGGAGGTTATGATTATGTGTCATTGTCACGCCCCTAGCTACCCCCGAGACGCGGACACGGGACCTAGGACCACAAGTGATCCCAAGCTAACCCTGCTGGCATGATCATGAGCATACTAAATATAATCTGAATAATAGAAACTGTGCGGAAGCTAACTCATAAATAAATCTAAAAGGATGGGGAATACCCATATACTATAACTGAGATAAATGAAAACTGATGAGTTTAATACAAAGAAGATATTAACTCAATACTAAGCTGAATCTAACTATGTCTGAAATAAGCCTTTAAACTGACTAGGAATGTTGGGACATGCCCCAACTAGGTCTAGCAAAACTGAAAGTAAAGACTAAAAGCGATAAAGATAAACATGTCACTAGTCCTCGAAGAATGAGGACTCACCACTGATGGTGCTGAACTGAAGATCGGGAATCGATCTAAGCGTGATCTGGATACTGAGAACCTGAACCTACATCATGAGAAGATGTAGCGCACGTATGCGTCAGTACTTGAAGGGTATTGAGCATGCAAGATAGAGTAAAGCTGAAATAACATATAACTGAACAAAGCAATAAAAGCAATGAAATAATCTAAACATGATATAGATACTGAATGTTGAGCTAACTGTATGCAATGACCAATTTATAACACGCTGAGACTGAATACTGAATATACTGATAAATGGTCAATGCAATAGAATCTGACTAAACTGTGGGAGCTACTAATAACTGACATAAAACCACATGAGCTAAATGCGGAGTCTGATGTATACGCCCCATCGAGAGGACCCAATCTACCCGGCCAAAGGTATAAAGGCATGACTGGCGTGATCACTAAACTGATGTTGCCCACAGAGGGGACTTACACCTACGTGGCTCGTAGTTCTGGGACTATACGGGTACACTGAAACGTTAGTCCAACTCGGTATTATGCTACTCCCAATAGATTAAGTGGTTAACACATTATGACTGAGTTTCTGTAAGTACTGGATAGCTCGAAACTGAACATGCAAACTGAGAATGCAACAATTAATCTGATAATGATGCATTCATAAACTGAGGCATGTATAACTGAATATATTATGACTGAAATACTGAATAACTTAAAATACTGACATGTAGATACTCACACTTGAAAACCTCTTTTTTGAAAACAATTCAACATCATATTATACTATGATCATTGATGACTTGGGAAGTCATACTGCATAAACATTGATGGTATATCTAGATACCATACTATTCATACATTGATGACCTACTCAATTGTCATACTAATCATGTTTTAGAAGCTCTTTCTCAAAACTCATCTTAACTTTCTCAAAAACTCAGTTTAAAACTCAAGTGTTGTCTTAAAGAAAAGCTTCTCAAGATTTATAACTCAAAATAGGGTTTATGCTGAAATATACTGATAATGTGGCATAAAACTGGAGCATGTATATCTGAATAACTGAAATATCTGACCTAGCATGTGTAATTCAAGAACTAATGAAATACATAGCTAGGGTTCTGACATTTATGTAAGAAACTGAGCAATAACATGATAATCTGATTTGGAACATTTAAATAACTAATTCATGATGATCTGTTGTAATTCTAGAAACCCTAGGTCTGTTCATAACCATGGAATCAAGAATCTGACCGAATTCTAGGGACCTAATGGGTGAAAGGAACCTACTAGTGAAATCCCACATACCTGGTGACGAATTTCACGGAGAAATCCTTTGATTTCTAGGCTGGAACTGAAGAAAACTTGCTGCGTTCTTGAACTAGGGTTCTTGACCTTTTTCTCCTTTCTTGATTCTAATTTTCTAAGTTTTGATTAATGATTTTGACTAAGGTAAGTTCTAGTTATGTTTCTAGGCTTAATCTGACTAAAACCTCATGATTTAGGGTTTAAACGACGTATCTTAGGGGTTAAAGGAAATACGAAAATACCAAAAGACCCCTGAATTAACTGCTGTCGGAGTGATAGACGGATTGGACTAACGGGCCGTAGGTCAATCGACGGTCCGTCTATTGCAGTCGTCGATCGAGTCTGCCCGACAGGGCTTCACTAAAACGAGCATAATATTTTACTCGGAGGTCGGAATTTAGCAAACTCGGTGGCGTTGGAAAGATAATTCAATTATTATCATATCATAGGTCATGGGACACCTAATTCATTTTGTGCTAAAAGTTATGACCATCTGAAGTTGACCCATCAATAATTTTCAGCTAACTAGCTGTTGACCCTAACTTACGGTCAGACCTACAGACCGTGCATCGAATGACGGTCCGTGCTGGTCGACTGTAGTTTGTGTCAGAGGCTGGGTAAGGGAAATCTTGATCCACGGACATAGACCACAAACCGTGGTCTGATCTACGGAGCGTGGGTCTGTCCGTGAGTTGGGACTTAGTAAATTTTCTGAGCTGGTTTGGGGAGGGGTTGCAGTGGTGAACCATGGACCACCAGCACGGGCCGTGGTCTGACCTATGGTCTATGGATGGTCACCGTAAATTGCACCTGCAACTTCTCAAAATCTGCATTTTTGGTCTGTTTTGGATACAGGGTGTTACAGTCATATTGTTGGTAACGACCAAGTGTAGGTGCTCGATTGAAAAATAGGAATATTCATAAGGTGATAGATCTAAGTTAGGCTTATGACTTTTGAGGGAAAGCCCATAATAATCAAAGTGTTATAGAACTAATTAGGCAATGAAGTATAGGGAATGAATAAATAGTACTTAAGTTGTGAAGTGGAATGTGGCAGTAATATGTAAGGATGTAGACTGAGAGATAAAGATTGACTACTTGTCATGAGGTTTTAGTGGGTGAGTGTTTCTTAATTTTTATCTAGTAGTTGTAAGTTAGTATAGCAATCGAGAAATCATATTGATATCCGGGTTTAGTAATAAACATTAAGCTTGTATTTGAGATGTGTGTCGTGATCAAAACAATGACAACATGAGGGTGATGATGTTAGTCTTGAGATCTGATCTAGTAGACTTGACATAGAGAAGGTGAGGAATTGAGATGCTAGATGCAATGAAGATGAGTGGTACAAGTGAGAGATTCTAACTTTTAGATAAGGGAAGTGAAGTGTGGCTAAGTCGTAAGAGTAATAAGAGCATTAAAAGGTGAACCAAGATTGTACGTAATCAGAGGAGGTTCCAATTAAGTTAATGATTTTCCATGTGTGCCTAGATAGTATATTTGAGCTGTCAATGTGGAATAGGCTGAGGTAAGCATTATTTTTTCTCTTTAAGAGTTAAATTAAACAGCCTTATAAGCCAATGAAAAGATGTTAATAGAAGAATCTTAGAAAGAAGTCCTAGAAGGAATAGTAGTACCTTCTTATAGAGAGTTTTGTAGCCATGAGGTAAGCCTTTTCAAGTATTAAAGGAAATGTAGACCAGTTTAGAGATGAGGAAATAGGTCCATTGTTTCAAGTGTCGTTTTTAGACCTAAGGGGGAGATGATAAAATGAGAAATCAAGTCAAGTGTTGAGAACGAGATAGTTATGTCTTCGGAAAGAGCTGTAGAGGTACAACAATGCATTCATACTCTAGCGTATTCTTCAAAGTTCAGTCATTTCAACATCATGATAATGTTTCTTATATCAGAATTGTGTTCATGGCCTATGGTCATACACTTCAGAGATATTCACATCTATGCTCAGTTTTCTGAATGAGGGACAAAGACTTTTGCCCATTCATCTCAATCTTACTCCATATAGCTATGGATATCAGTTTCATGATATGAACCCATTAATATAAGAAATCATGTGTCATAGTATGTTCAGTATCACATCCCATGAATTACTCTCATTGGCTAGCAACCGAATGTTGTGTCATGCATATTCTTATATTATAATTCTCAAATTAATCGTGCTTATGAACATTCGCCCTAAAGTCCTTTCACTAATCCTTTTTAGTTTTGGAGAGTGGTATTGTTGATAATAGTTGTGTGATGATAGAGGAGAGGATTGCCATTTCTTATTGTGATAGTGATGGTGTGTTTATTCCATCTAAGGTTATGAATGTGGAGGAAAAAGGAGATAAGGTTTTACAATGAGTACTAAGTCAGCTTATAGGTGGTAATGCATGAAAGTTCAGTTGTTAGAGATAATGAGAGGATAGAAAGTTCTTAGATAGTGGGTTATTAGAGTCTATAGAGTGATTAAGGTTATAACCTTGAATGTGGTGTTGTTAACAAGTGGACAATACGTGATACATTAGGTGTTTCATGATATGTGCTCAAGGTTAGCTGAAAGTACCGATAAGGAATAGTGTTCTTGGGAAGAGATTTCTTACAGAGGTATAGAACCCGAATCTTCTGATTTAGATCAAAATAATCACCCTATGTTAAGTACTTTGTGATTCCGAGTTAAAATTGAATAAAGTAAGAGTAACCCCATTTCCATTCTCAGACCAGCCATCATTCGAGGACGAATGATCCCAAGGGGGAGATATTGTAACACCCCGAAAATTCTTAACTTAAGACTCAAACCATTCTTCATTTACTTGTAGGGACATATCAGGTGAATCATAAATTACCCATATGTGTAAAGGTAAATTCTTTAGAGAGGGAATGATTTGGATAAGAATTAAGGTCACGAGAATTCCTTAGCACAAAGTACAGTTGAAAGTTTCCTTATCGATTAAGCTTTTATGTAAGATTCTACTTTGGTCAACTTCAAACAACCATATCTCATAGAATATAAAGAGTTACGTGGCCCATAACCTATCAAACTAAAGGTATTTAAATCTACTTTACAACACCACCAATTTCTCATCAATCCCATTTCTATAAAGAGTGATGAACGTTTTAGTAAATGGTGTAGTGCGGTTCCGTCTTAGCCACAGGAAAATTCTAAATAAGGTAATTTTCTTCTCCTTATACCACTTGGAAAACCTTAAAACAGATTTCTTAACTCCTATAAAGCCCTAAACAATCCTATTTCCATATCTTAATTCATCATTCTCTTCTCTCTCAAACCCTAAGACAAAACCCTAAAGAAAAATCAAAGTACAAGACTCCATACAAGATTCTTTCAATTCTTTTCAAGATTCTTTCAATTTTTTCAAGATACTTCTTCAAGGTAAGTCTTTTTCCAAGAATTCCATTCTTTCCAACTCAAATTTCTCTATACAATTATGAATTACTAATGAAAATCATAAATCTTGGCCATAGAGATATCAAGAAATTAATTCAAGAATCTGAAGAAAGGTTTTCTTAATGGTTTACCTTCAAGTTAGGGTTCCAAGGCTTCTAATCAAGTTCTTCATCAAAATTCTTCAAGAACCTTGTTTTTCAGGTATGTAAGTCTATCATCATGTTGGACTAGTTCATCCTCATGCCCTACATCTACTTTCAAATCAGTAAAAGAGTAATCTAGGATTTTATTCTTAGATTTGAGTTTTCTTGAGATAAGTTGATTTTGAGTTCTTCAATTCCTGATTCTTTTGAAATTCTATTCCTAAGTATTGAGTTTCTATATTGTTATTGAGATACTTGAGTTGATTTGTTCATGTCTATAATTCAGCATAAACCCTATTTTGAGTTATAAATCTTGAGAAGTTTTTCAAAGCCAACACTTTGAGTTAAACTGAGTTTTTGAGGAAGTAGACGAGTTTTGAGAAAAAAGTTTTAAGGTCCTATTTCATAGACTTAAGAGTCTCTAATGTTATTTTATTCATATATATATATATATGTGTGTGTGTGTGTGTGTACCTATATTGATTATTGGACTTTAAAGATAAGTTCATAAGTACATGTTTTCACGAAGGTAAACACCTCTCATGTTTTGAAAAGCATTTCAAGTAATGTAAGAAGTCCATTCTTTGTAGTGGATGAATTGAGCACAAATTTATGTTAAATTTTTTAGGAGTAATATCGAGCACTGATTTGGGTTAGAGTCTTTTATGAATTGAAAGTCCCAAAGAACTACGTATAGAATATCATTGAATTTTCATGCGACTCCTCACCGCATCTAAAAAGGCATATAGTTGGATCCATTGTCACGATATCATCCTATACCCCCAGTAAGGTATAGGATGGACCCTTGCAACGTGCGGTGGGACGTTGTATCATTGCTACGCTCATGGTAATGGTTGTCGGTTAGAAAAACTTCCCACAAGTAATGTATAGTATTTTCATAATGCTTTCATTGTATATTTTATTGTAAAGCTTAAATGGATCTCAGTTCATGTTCATGTATTGATTCCATTGAGTTGATTTTGGTCATTCAGTTCAGTTATTTGTTTACTCAGCCATATTACATACTCGTACATTCCATGTACTGATGTCATTCGACATGCATCCTTTTATGATGCAGATAAAGGTGTTCATGATTATAAACAGGCGCATCGTTGAGATCACTCAACACTTCAGTTTGCTTTGGTGAGCCTCCTTGTATTCTAGAGGACTTCATAATTACTTTCCACTTAGTAGTTTTGAGGTGTTGTGGGTCTTCTACCGACATCCTTCCTTAATATTAGAGGCTTCATACATAGACAATTTTGGAGAGTCCTTCAGTTTCAAATATTATACTTAAAGCTTATGTTTCATACTTAGTTTATCTAATTAAGTTTGAGATTAATAAATTGGTTTTAAACATTTCTTTCAATTTGATGCTTATGAATGCTCAAGTTAGTCTTCTGCTTGTAGTCAACAAGGATGAGGGTTCCCTTGGGGACCAGCAATGGTTCTTGAGTTTCGGCCACGTCCATGGTATAGGCTCGGGTCGTGGCAGTTCTACTTTCCCATTACATGATTTGTTGAAAAGATCTTAAATATAATTTAAAAAAAATTAAAAGGAAAGAGCATATCCAACTCTTTATCACCCGAATATTGTTTTCATAGTTTCAGTGTTAGCCGCAACATGTTGTGACTAAAAATTTATCAACTCCTAAAAACCTTATTCCGAAAATGGGGTATGGATTTGAAAATCATTACTTGAAATGTTACCCAAAGTATTTTGAACTCATTGGTGAAAATCATTTCGAAAAAAAGAGTTATATTTGTTCTCAGTTACTATTTTACTTTAAAACTCAAGTTCTGAAAAACCTTGTACTTGGCCAATCAAAATTCCAATTTCAGACATTAAAAATCCACGAATGATTAAAGGGAATAGAAGTTTAAGGGTTACAATGACTACCCAAATGATTCACCACGGAAAATCTCTTTAAAATCCCCTCTAAGGGTTTTCCAAGACTCAAAATGGAGAGAAATGAGGTAAAACCCTAAAATTTCATTCAAAAATCCACGTCTAATAACGTAAAACGTAGATTCACTTTTAATAACAATGCTAAAACAAGCCCTGGCTCACAAGAAAACCCCGGATAAAATGTATTCTTTCTTTCGCAAACTGACCTTCACTTATGCGAAGGTCGAGAAAGCTCTCACGATGTGATGGTCAGAAAACCTAGCTCTCGTGGATGCGAGCTGGCCTTCTCTAATGGGAAGGTCAAGAAAGCGATGACCCTTCATGAAAGCAAGACTCACCTGACATCAGAAAATTCAGCCTAATCTCAAATCTCTGAATGGACCCTCAAGTTTCGTTTCAGAACCTATTACACACATAAGACATATACAACTTCTATAAACTTGACATGTCGGACTCAATGGAACAATAAAAGCATGAAGCCGAGGTATTTGTAACACCTCAAATCTCAAAATGAAGAAAAATCCTAGTTTTCAGAAAATTAGTGCTAGTACTAACGGAAGCACCCACGGACCGTAGGTGGGGTTCCATCATTGGGCAGAAAATTTTAAAGTCTTTGATCCCACCCATGATCAACTAGTATGGTCCATGGTTGGACCTACGAATCGTAAGTGAAGATCAGCTGCCAATTAGAGGGAAATTGCCTATTGGGTCAACTTCAAATGGTCATCACTCTTAGTACAAAAGGAATTAGGTAGCCCATGACCTACTGTATGATAGCTAATTGAATCTTCTTTTCAACACCACTGAGTTTGCTAAAATTCCATCTCCGAGTAAAGAGTTATGCTCGTTTTAGTGTAGTCTTGTCGGGCAGATTTGACCTACGCCCCAACCTATGGATTGTAGGTTGATCTACGGCCTGTAGGTCCCTCCGAGGGTGGCTTTCGACAGCTTTAGAGTTAGGGTCATTTAGGTCTTTTTTCTATGCATTAGGCACTTAAACTTCATCATTTTACACCTAAACTACGTCGTTTTACTGAGAATAAGTCTAATAACTTAGTGAGACATATCCAAAACCTTTTTTCACCAAAAGTCATCAAAACCTAGCACAAAAGAGGAGAAAAGAGGTGACCCAAACCCAAGAATGCAACAAGTTTTCTTCAGTTCCAGCCCCGAAATCAAAATATTTCTCTTTGAAATTCGTCACTAGGTATGTGAGATTTCACTAGTGGGTTCCTTTCGCCCATTAGGTCCCTAGAATATAGTCAGATTCTTGATTCCCTTATTTTTAACTAGACCTAGGGTTTCTAGAACTTCAGTAGATTATTATAAATTAGTTACTTAATGTTCCAAATCAGTTTATTATGGCTTTTAGCATATTTTAGTATAGATTCCTTCATAAATTCAGAACCCTAGCTATGTAGTTCTTTAGTTGATGAATTACATTTGCTAGGTCAGCTATTTCAGATATTTCAGACATACATGCCTCAGTTTCATATGTGTCATTATCAGTAAATTAATGTTGCATTCTCAGATTTTGCATGTCAGTATTTTGAGCTATCCACACTACATTATTTTAGTTATAATGTGTTAAATTGCATAATAAATTGGGAGAAGCTTAATACCAAGTTGGACTAGGGTCAATCACCCTTATAGTCCCAGAACTACGTGGCCCGGAGGTTGTAAGTCTCCTCTGTAGGCATCATTTTAGTGATCACGCCAGTCATGCCTCTAAACCTTTGGCAGGGTATATTGGGTCCTCTCGATGAGGTGTATACATCAGACTCCACATTTAGCTCATGTGGTTTTATGTCGGTTATTAGTAGCTCCCATAGTTCAGTCAGACTCAATTCCATTGACCATATGTCTCAACACATTATAAAATTAGTCATTGCATTTAGTTTAGTCCACATTCAGTATATTCAGTAACCTTATTATGTTCAGATTATATCCTTGATTTATTGTTTGTTCAGTTATATGTTTATTTCAGCTTTACTCTATCCTGCATGCTCAGTACCGTTCAAGTACTGACGCATACTCTGCGCTACATCTTCTTGTGATGTAAGTTAAGGCCCTCAGCTCTCAGATCATGCATAAATCGGTCATTGACCTCCAGTTCAGTAGCATCAGTGGTGTGTCCTTATTCTTCGAGGATGATTGACATGTTACCTTTCCATCTGTAGTGTTTTAGTTTTAGTTTTTATACAGTTAACTGGGAACATGTCTCAGCATCTCTAGTCAGTTAGAGGATTATTTAAGATATAATTAGATTAAACTTTTGCATTTGAGTTTGACCTTTTAGTTGTTGTTAAACTCTCAGTTTTATATATTCAGATAGTTTATGGGTATTCCCCATCATTTCAATTTATCTCATGATTTAGCTTCCGCACAATATTTCTTTACTTCAGATTTATTTAGTATGCTTATGATATGCCAGTAGGGTTAGCTTGGGGTCACTCGTGATCCTAGGTCTCGTGTCCGCATCCTGTGTGTAGCCTCGGCGCATGACAAACTTGGTATCAGAGCATTAGGTTCAAGAGTCCTAGGATGTCTATAAAGCCACACTAATTAGAGTCCTTTTAATGGGTGTGAAGTGCACCACATATAATGAGAGGGAGGCTACAAAATGTTTTAGGAAAACTTCATTTTCTTGTTTCTCTTATCGTGCATAAGGTATGATCTAATTCCTTCGTTCTAACTCGATGTTCTACATTTCAGATCATGCCTCTTCGTAGAGCTAACACCAGGATTACAAACGCAGCTTCTCCAGTCCTAGATCAGGAAGTTTTGAATGCAGAGTTTCAGAACGCTATCCAGCTGTAGGCTCATATTGTGACCAACTAGAACAACTAGCAGGCCCCAGTTCCTGCAAATGCTAATGTTGGGTCAGCTGCATCTTGAGTTTGGGTTTTTGTTAGGATGAAGCCGCCTGAGTTCTTAGGATCACAGATTGGTGAGGATCCCCAAAACTTCATAGAAAAGGTCAAGAAGTTCTTTGAAGTGATGCAGGTAACTAGAAATGATTAGGTTGAGTTGGCATCTTACCAGCTTAAGGATGTGGCTCATATTTGGTATACTCAATGGAAAGAGAACAAGGGTACAAATGCAGCTCCTATCACTTGGGAATGCTTTAGTGAGACCTTCCTAGATAGGTCTTCCCAAAAGAGTTAAGGGAGGCAAAAGCTCAAGAATTCATGAACTTGGGGCAAGGAAGCATGACAGTCCAAGAGTATGGACTAAAGTTCACCCAACTCTCCAGGTATGCTCCTCACATAGTTGCTAACTCCAGGGCCTAGATGAATTAGTTTCTATATGGAGTGTCAGACTTAGTGAAAACAGAGTGCAGGAATGTTATATTGATGGAAAACATGAACATCTCTAGGCTCATGACTTATGCTCAGCAGGTTGAAGGAGATAAGCTTAAGGAATAGGCTAAGGAGAAGAAGAAGGCTAGGACTGGGAATTATAAGTATTCTCAATAGAAATTGGGTGGTGGAAATCTCTTGCAGGGTCAACAGAAATCTTCAGCCCCATCCCCTTCATCAGCTATTGTTCCATCCTGTAAGTTCAGACATGATCAGAAGGTAGGCATTAGGCTCTTAGTCTCAGTGGAGTGTTTCAGGCACCAGAACCTACCCAACTTGCCCAAAGTGTGGTAAGAACCATCCGGGCGAGTCTTGCATGGTATGAAGGATGTTTTGGGTATGGTCAATCTGGTCACAGGTTGAGAGATTGTCATTCTAAACAGGGGCAAGGAGGTAGTAATGGTAGAGCTCAGTCTACAACTTCAACAGCACCAGCAAGTCGCCCGACTCAGCAGGATAACTCATCTGGTACAGGTAGCAGTCAGGGCCAGAACAGGCTCTATGCTCTTTAGGCTCGCCAGGATCAGGAAGATTCTCCTGATGTAGTCACGCATACGTAACGAGTCTTTAATCTCGATATTTATGCTTTGTTAGATCTAGGGGCTACCCTTTCCTTTGTAACTCCTTATCTAGTAGTCAACTTTAATGTTAGTCCAGAAACTCTCTCAGAACCCTTCTCAGTCTCTACTCCAGTCGGTGACCCAGTTATAGCTAGACGGGTATACAGAAATTGCCCTGTCACAGTCTCTCAGAAAGTCACCTCAGAAGATCTCGTAGAGTTAGAAATGGTAGACTTTGATGTCATTCTAGGCATGGATTGGTTACATTCATCTTATGCCTCAGTCGATTGTAGAACTAGAATCATTCATTTTAAGTTTCCAAACAAACCAATCCTAGAATGGAAGGGTAGTAGCTTAGCGCCTATGGGTCGATTCATTTCTTACCTTCAGGCTAGAAAGATGATTTCCAAGGGGTATATCTATCATCTAGTTCGAGTTAAGGATTCAAGCTCCGAAACCCCAACTCTTGAATCAGTTCCAGTGGTTAACGAGTTCCGAGAAGATTTTCTAGAAGATCTTCCCAGAGTTTCCCCCGAAAAGGTAATTGACTTCGGAATAGATCTCCTTCTAGATACCTAGCCTATCTCCATTCCTCCTTACAAAATGGCTCCAGCTGAGCTTAAGGAATTGAAAGAGCAATTGAAAGACATTGTAGATAAGGGCTTCATCAGACCTAGTATTTCCCCATGAGGTGTGGCAGTGTTATTTGTGAAAAAGAAAGATGGCTCTCTCAGAATGTGCATTGACTATAGGCCATTGAACATGGTCACAATCAAGAATAAGTACCCTATCCCCAGGATTGATGTCTTGTTTGACCAAGTTCAGGGTGCTAGTCATTTCTCTAAGATAGACCTCAGATCCGGTTATCATCAACTCAGAGTCAGAGATAGTGACATCCCAAAAATAGCCTTCAGAACTCGGTATGGTCATTATGAATTTGTAGTTATGTCATTTAGACTAACCAATGCTCTTGCAACTTTCATGGACTTGATGAACACAGTGTTCAAGCAGTATTTGGAATTGTTCGTTATCGTCTTTATTGATGATATCCTCATTTACTCTAGGAATGAGGAAGAACATGCGACTCATTTGAGGGTTGTCCTGCAAACTCTCAAAGATCGCCAGTTGTTTCCTAAGTTTAGCAAATGCGATATTTGGTTGCAATTTGTTGCTTTCCATAGGCATGTAGTGTCTAGCGAAGGAATCCGATTGGATTCTCAGACAATAGAAGCAGTGAAATTATGGCCAAGACCTACCTCTCCCACTGACATTAGAAGTTTCTTGGGTTTGTCTAGTTATTACAGAAGATTCGTAGAAGGATTTTTATCAATAACCTCTCCATTGACTAGGTTGACTCAGAAGTAAGTCAAATTTCAGTGGTCAGACGATTGTGAGAAAAGCTTTGCAGAACTAAAAACTAGGTTAACTACAACTCCTATTTTGACTCTACCAAAGGGTTCAGACGGCTATGTGATCTATTGCGATGCATCCAGAGTCGGCCTAGGTTGTGTGTTGATGCAGCGAGATAAGGTTATAACTTATACTTCTAGACAACTTAAGGTGCATGTGAAGAATTATCCGACTCATAACCTCGAGTTTGCAGCGATGGTGTTTGCACTTAAGATTTGGAGACACTACTTGTATGGTGTTCACGTAGATGTGTTCACAGACCATAAAAGCCTTCAGTATGTATTCACCTAGAAAGAGTTAAATCTTCGCCAGAGGAGATTACATGAGTTCCTCAAGGACTCTGACATGAGTGTACATTTACCATCCTGGGTAAGGCCAACGTAGTAACAGATGCTTTTAGCAAACTATCTATGGGTAGTGTAGCACATGTCGAGGAAGAAAGGAAAGAACTAGCGAAGGATGTTCACAGGCTTGCTCGCTTGGGAGTTCGCCTTAAGAACATATCAGATAAAGGTGTACCAGTTCAGAATGGGTCAGAATCTTCATTGGTAGCGGAGGTTAAGGGAAAATTGGACAGTGATCCTATATTACTTCAGTTTGAAGGTTCAGTTCACCAATAGAAAGTAGAGGTTTTCACCCAAGGGGGAGATGGTCACTTATGTATTCCTAAGATGGATGAGTAGATGAAGCAACCTTGATTGGGCCAGATTCAGTTCATGATGTTATGGAAAAAATTCAGCTTATTAGAAATAGATTGAAGACAGAAGTCCTATGCAGATGTAAGGAGAAGAGACTTAGAGTTTGATATAGACGATTAGGTTTTCCTGAAAGTATCACCATGAAAGGGTGGTGAGAATTGACAAACTAGATTGGGAAGTAGAAGCAACCATGAAGGCCTAGTATCCTTATTTCTTTCCTTCCGATTCCATTTTAGCTCGAGATAACAAGTTTCCTCTCTAGTCTTTCAGATTACTCATGCGTAAATTCAGTATTAGTATCATGTTCCTTCAGCGTTCTTGCATTTTCAGCATATTCACAAGTTTTGGAACTCAGTTTAGTCAGAAATCAGTTTCTAGTACTTAGTGGTAGGGATTGCAACTCCTTCCCTCTATACTCAGATTGTTTAGACTTTATTCGAGGATGAATGTTCCCAAGGGGGAGATATTGTAACACCTGAGATCTTAAAATGAAGAAAAATCCTAATTTTCAGAAAACTGGTGCTAGTACCAACGGAACTACCCATAGACCGCAGGTAGAACCATGGGCAGTAGGTGTGGTTCCGTCGTTGGGCACCAAATGTTTAAAGTCTCTAATCCCACCCACGATCGACTAGTACAGTCTGTGGTTGGACCTACGGACCGTAGGTTTGACTGTAAGTTAAGGTCAGCAGCCAATTAGAGGGAAATTGTTGATTGGGTCAACTTCAAATAGTCATCACTCTAGCACAAAATGAATTAGGTGGCCCATGACATACTATATGATAGATAATTGAATCATCTTTCCAACTCCACCAAGTTTACTAAAATACCATCTCGAGTAAAATGTTATGCTCATTTTAGTGAAGCCCTGTCGGGTAGACTTGACCTATGACCAAACCTACGGCTCGTAGGTCCCTCCGTGGGTGGCTTTCAGAAACTTTTAAGTAGGATCATTTAGGTTTTTTTCTATGCATTGGGCACTTAAACTTTGTTGTTTTACACCTAAATTACGTCGTTTTAATCAGAATAAGTCTGATAACTTAGTCAGACATATCCAGAACCTTTTTTCACAAAAAAAATCATCACAAAAGATGAGAAAAGAGGCGACCCAAACCCTTCCAGGAACGCAATAAGTTTTCTTCAGTTCACACCCTAAAATAAAAATATTTCTCTATGAATTTTGTCACCGAGTATGTGGAATTTCACTAGTGGGTTCCTTTCGCCCATTAGGTCCATAGAATTCAGTCAGATTCTTGATTCCCTTATTATTAACTCGACCTAGGATTTTTAGAACTTCAGCAGATTATAATGAATTAGTTGCTTAATGTTCCAAATCAGTTTATCATGGCTTTTAGCATGTTTTAGTATAGATTCCTTCATAAATTAAGAACCCTAGCTATGTAGTTCTTTAGTTCATGAATTACAATTACTAGGTCAGCTATTTCAGATAATTCATATATTTCAGACATACATTCCTCAGTTTCTAATGTGTCATTATCAGTATATTAATGTTGCAATCTCAGATTTTGCATGTCAGTATTTTGAGCTATCCATACTACAGTATTTTAGTTATAATGTGTTAAATTGCATAATCAATTGGGAGAATCTTAATACCGAGTTGGACTAGGGTCAGTCACCCTTATAGTCCCAGAACTACATGCCCCTTAGGTTGTAAGTCCCCTTTGTGGGCATCATTTTAGTGATCACGCCAGTCATACCTCTATACCTTTGGTTGGTATATTAAGTCCTCTCGATGGGGCGTATATATTAGACTCCACATTTAGATCATGTGGCTTTATGTCGATTATTAGTAGCTCCCGCAGTTCAGTCAGTCTCTATTGCATTGACCATACTATCAGTACAGTTCAGTTTTAAGTTTCAACACGTTATAAAATTGGTCATTGCATTCAGTTTAGTTCACATTCAGTATATTAAGTAACCTTATCATGTTCAGATTATATCCTTGCTTTATTGTTTGTTCACTTATATTTTTATTTTAGCTTTACTCTATCATGCATGCTCAGTACCTTTCAAGTAATCACGCGTACTCTGCGCTACATCTTCTAGTGATGTGGGTTTGGGCCCTTAGCTCTCAGATCACACATAGATCAGTTCTTGACCTCCAGTTCAGCAGCATTTGTGGTGAATCCTCATTCTTTGAGGACGATTGACATGTTACCTTTTCATATATAGTCTTTTAAGTTTAGTTTTGCTAGAGTTAGCTGAGACATGTCTCAGTATCTCTAGTCAGTTAGAGGCTTATTTCAGACATAGTTAGATTCAGCTTCATAATTTGAGTTTGACCATTCAGTTGTTGTTAAACTCTCACTTTTATATATTCAGATAGTTTATGGATATTCCCCATCATTTCAATTTATCTCATGATTTAGCTTCCGCACAGTATTTCTTTACTTTAGTTTATTTAGTATACTTATGATATGCCAGCAGGGTTAGTTGCAGTTACTCCTGATCCTAGGTCTCGTGTTCACGTCCTGTGGGTAGCCTTGGGGAGTGATAGTTTTCTTAACTCGAAACTCATGAAAGTCGCAATGAACAAACATAACACCTAAAAAGGCCAAAACAAGCTTGAGACCTCTGAAAATTCAACGAAAACCTCCTATAGGCCTAAAATCACTCCCTAATCAACGGAACTGTCATAAATTTAATCCAAGCATCTGAACCCCAAATCCATGAAAAGACTATGAATTTTAAATCGACAACTCCTGTGGACAAATTTACATATTCTGGGACTATTGGAATTAACAAAAATCCATTTCGAGACCTGAAACTCTACAAGACACCAAAAATCATTTTAAGCAACTTAAGCGTTTTCAATTCAAAATATTTCATAGCTAACTTTTTACTCAAAGTTTGAAACCAAATTCAAAATCCAATCAGAAATTACCCGGGGTCGATATCACGAGGGTAAAATGGTTATTTTACAAATATTCCAAAAATGACCTTCTAGGTCACTATACTTTGGTTTTCAAACTTTTGGAGAATAGTGGAATTGACGACGCAACCTTTTTAACCTATAAGCTTCTGTATATTAAAGAAGAAAATATTTAAAAAAAGAAGGTTTCAAAAATCTAAGGATTCTCATATATTGATCATTTGCATTTCTCCTTTGGCAAAGTTTTGTTTTTAACAAAAAAAATAGTTCTTTTATTACATAAGGGTAGATGGAGGAGAAATGAGTGAAATAATTACATATGGAGAATTGAACCATCACCAATACGATGTTCAAAATTTAGGTAGTCAACCAATTGACCTACTGACTTCTATTATGTAGTAAATAATGATATAGTTATCACTTTTTCCTATCATGCAACAAATGTAGAATAACAATCATGGAGAAATGTAACTGTAAGTGAGATAAGTTTTTCCTCATTTGGAATTGAACAATTATAACTAATGTGGTGACTTAGTAAAAGAAAGTAATGCTACCAACAGTGTAGTTATAAGTGATGTAGTAACTTATTGAATAAATTAATTAAAAGGATTAATTTCAGAAGGTATTTTAGGAAAATAATGGATCATACTTGAAATTTCGATGTCCAAAGTGAAAATGTGATGTAAAGAAAATGAAACATTTGAAATAAATAAGCTTAGTAATAAATAACAAATGAGGAAAAAAAGCCCTCAATAGATTTCTAAATTTTAGATAATAACAGAGTACATAGCTCTATGAGAATTGAGGTTTTAAACCACCTGGCCGTTTGAAGGAGCTTTATGAGACCATTTAAGGGTGGCCAAATTAACCCATCAAATCATGACCCGGGCTTTTGGAACTTGTATGCAGGTCAAATTTCAATTTCAAAAGGCATAAATTATGTCGCAAAAGTTATAACAAGTTATCTTGTACTGTAAAACCGAATTTCTGCAGAACTCATGTTAGGTGAGGCAACAGTTCAATTTCTAAAACAAGTTGTCCCCTAAAAGGTATAAAAGTTATGTTGTACTGCATAAGTTAATTCCTACTGAAGCTTATGTTGAGTGAGAAAAATATTTTCTGAACTTATGTCTAGCAAATTATGTCTTAAATATACTATACAACTTATGTTGCATAACTTAATTACTAAATAACTTATGTGGAGCAAGATAAAAGTTCTCTTAACTTTTGTCTCGGTTTAATTAAACATATTTTGTTGAATCTGATTATAGGATATTATCAAGTAGGCAAGGCTCTCTAATAACATCCCAAGAATCTTGCATCAAAGAATTGTTATCTCTATATCCAAGTTTAAGTCACAATGATAATCATTTTAAAGATTTTGCATCATTGATCAAAACTTTCAACTTACTTGTGTTCACCTAGATGTATGAATTTTGTAGGATAACATTGTCGCACCCCTTTTTGTCAGGTTTGTTCAATTAAAATAACGTTAGTGAGAAGATATTATTTTATTTACTGAAATAGAGTCATCACTTGGAATTGAGTTATGGTGTCTCAAGTCGTATTTTTGAATCTCTAATCGAAAGAAAATGGCTCTTTGCATTGGTCAATGAAAACAATGGACCAGGTAAGGAATTCTACTGATCCATTAAAAGGTATGAGGCACTCCTGAATCACGTAGTTCTAACACAGTCACTTTTATCAACTTATAGTTGACATATATTAGTGTTGGACAAATCAAATCGTTAATTATGCCTATGATTTACTTAAATTGTTCAATTTTATTAGTCTTAACTAAGATGCGAACTTACAACCATGGCTTCGATATACATCGGTTAGAACACATGAACGTGACCTCGCCTTGGGTATCACATCCTAAATTTTAGCATATTCGTCTTGGTTAGACTAAAAGTTATTATATTATTAAAAGTGTGTAGGTCAATACGCGTACATGTTACCTTGTCATTTTATTTATATTTCCTTATTTGATATGCGAAGTTGCGACCTCATGCAAGGCGATATATTATATGTTCCCTCTTTACAACATAAGACTTATTGAAGCATTTATTCTACTATGTTGGGACAACTAATTTTGTCCCTTTTCTCTCATTCCTTTTATTGATTGCAACAGGCATTCAATTAAAAAAAATCATCTTACCTTTAATATCTTTATTAAGTAATTAATCCCTTAGATTTCTTTCTTGAGCCAAAATTTCTATTGTTGACGTATGCGTTCAATAAACTCAAAAGTCTAATGCATTATTAACAATAAACAAACTGATTACCATGACCCTATATGCCAAAATAAGTAACCAAATGTTATACTGAACTACTCCCAATTAATCCAAATAAAATAGTTCACTTTAAACTTAAAATCAAGTAAGCAACACATGACAAATTATTAGAAAAAATAGAAGCATGCCAACCCCAAATTTAACTCCTTTTTTTAAATGGGTTGAAGCAGTAAATTAGCAAGATACACTAATACCCATTCATATTATAAATATAATAAGAGTTTATAACCTCAAATAATGGGTTTAGCTATTCTTACTAGAAATGAAAAATATAAGATAAAATATGTTGCGAAAATATCGCGGGTTATTAACTAGCACACAATCACAAGCAACTAAAATAGAAAAGAAAAATAACACAATGAATTAACAAGGTTAGGCTAGACTAATCCTCCAAGCAAATGTTGATAGAGTTTTTCACTATGAAAAAAAGAAGAAGTGTAAAATCCTTTAGAATCTTCAACTACATCCCTTATATATAGATCCCAAGTAGTCTCAAACCTATAAGGAAAAGGTTACCCTAATATTTAAAGGACATTATATTTCATTTCCAAATCTATTAGAACAAAGAGTGTTCTAAGATTAAACAATGAAGAAGATGCAAACTTGCTAAGTCAAAATGACCACGCAAGTGTACGCAGTCGCACAAATATTATTGAATTTCTATTCCAGATATCATACCCACAAAGACTTGTCAATCAACTATTTACGAAATTAAACTAATTAATGTGCTGCCACAAGTGCCAAACTTCAGAAAAACAAAATTTAACTCAAGTTGGCGCACTGCTTAGCACATTGTGCGCCCTATCAAGGGCACTACGTGGCGCGCTGCATTCGGCCTTTTTTGAGTGAAAATTATTTCAAAGTCAAGTCCAAGATGATTAGCTAAGATATAGATTATATGAACAGAAAAAAAAAACATAACAAATTCAATATTTTGTAACTGAAGTACTAGGCATTCCATGTTTTCAATAGATCAATGTAGACCAAATAATGATTTAACATTTGAATATAAATAAACAAGACTTTAGTCTTAACTCCAATTAATTGTCTTAACTTCTAGATCCATCAATACAAACTAAAATATTCTTCAATGTTTGGTCAACAATCAACAATACTTATTGTCTTCAAAATCTGTCTGTATATAAACACACTTGAAGGTGATAAAATTCATATCAAATAGCACCATATTATTTCTTATTGGGATGGGAACATTCTCCTTCATGGACAACGTGAACTTGTAAGTAAAGTCCTTTGATATGTTTTTCTCTCACAAATTCACAAATACACATATCATTTTTCTCCACAAGATTCACCTTACATAAACTTTGCCACCCGCCAATTAGCCATATTCTACCGTCCTGCCAAATCTTGAGTTTTGCCTCAAATTCTCTTCCATTAGAGTCACGAATTGTCATTCATGAAGGGAGTTCAAGTTGGTAATCTCTCACCACATCAACCGGAACGTACTACAATTAGGAAAAAAGGCTTTGCTAAATTAGAATATTATAAGATTGAACTATAAAACAATCACCAAAATAATAGGTTAATAATTACCAGATGATTTCTCCTATCTGGACGTATTTTTGTTACAAAGTAAGGATTTTTTGGCTTAGTTGCACGTCCACTTCTTAATATATCTGTAGCAAATTGGTCATGTGGATTATTCACCTTACCAGCAGTCGTACTTTTGCATCTAGCTGAATAAAAAAAAAATTAACGGGTCAAGTTCGCCAACAGATAACATGGATACTCAGAGTTACTCTATATATTTTTGTCTACAAGATCGTCTTTTATTGAACGTGGACTTTAAGAAAGAAATCATAATGTTGACACATATCAAAAGTATTAGAAAATGATATTTAACTTGATTTATTTATTGTTATTCAAAAAACTAAAAAAAAGTTCCTTAACAGACTCATTTTGTCAGAGGACCAAATAACTAAACCTTTTCAAAAATTATTTTAAACGTGTATCCTAAAATATATCATGACACTAACATGAATACAAGAGCATATCTAAATATTCATAGATGTCATTTTTGTAGTAACATACTAACAAGAGAGGAATTGAATTGCATATAAAATGAAACAGAAGAGAGTAAATTTAAAGATCTTTAATTTTTGCTTACCTTTGGAACGTGGTGCCGTTATGTTGAATATGTCAGTCCTTTCTTTCTCTTCCTCCTCTTCTTTGTATTCATCATCATCAATTCTTCTTCTTCTTCTTCTTCCTTATCATCATCCTCTTCTGGAACCTCTTATGTCTTTTCACATTCCTTTTCCTCATCATCTTTTTCTCCTATCATGTTATTCCCATCCCTAACATCAGAAGAAGAAATATTCTTGCTATCTCTAGCCCTAGTATTCACTTTTGGCTCCACACTCTTTTGATGTTCAACGTGTATTTTCTCTACTTCCTCCTCTTTCACAACATGTTGTACACCCGCATCTCCTTTCTTTACACATCCATTTCTTCCAAGTAGTTTGAAGTAAAATATTCTAGTTCCATCATAGTCAAAAATAAAGAAGTCTCCAAGCTCTAAGATGTTGTCCTTGATGAATTTTTCCCATCCATATTCAAAATAAATATCGTTTCCTAATTTGGTTACCCCTATAGGCCACATATTTCCAAACCAATCCCTAAGGAAATGTTTCTTGGTAATATTCCATTTTTGTAATCGGTATAACCTGTGGGATGTTTCTGCGAAGAAAAAAAGTTTGACTTTTGAAAAAATAAATGCAAAAGAACATTAATCTTTAAATCACATTGATCATATCATAAAAACAAAACAAGCTGCAGATTAAAAAATATTTCAAACTCAAAGTTTGAGACTTTTGATGTTAGAATTCAAGAATGTTACTATTTCAGAAACTATAAAATGAAATGTAAGGCATATTCATAGTTTTACCATAAAATTACTTCCTTCAACACTAATAATATTGTTCGTTTGAAATGAAATATGCAATTTCTAACATTGATTGACTAAATTAAAAATAATACTAATAAAAAGTAGGGATTTAACATCTATAAAAAACCGTATAAAATTTATTTGCATCACAAAAAAGCATCTATCCACCTTTTACTTTCCCTCCCCTAATTAAAAGCACATATATTCAAAAACTATTAATTGAAAATATTTTAAGAAAAAGAGTCAACAACAATCGTAGATTAAATACATGAATATAAGAACACAAAAAGAAGATGAAAGGGAAAGTACAATTAAAAAATATAAAATAACACGAGGTATCCAAATTTTACATATCTAAATCTCAACAAAGCCTTCCCCTCCCCTATATATATCCGCTACTCGCATCTCCAAAAAAAAATTCAAGAAAAAAAGTTCCATCAAAGAACATGAGAGGGGGGAGTACACTTACGAGTCGCTTTGCACTGATTTCAGGGATGAAAACCTTGAAGAAGCCCTTTTCCATGTTCTTTTTTATTGTTAAGGTTTAGGAGGATAGCATAATTGCGGCGCAACCTCTTAACCCTAAAAGAGAAAAAGATTGCAAATAATGAGAAGTTTATCATATATTAATATTAAGCCTGTTAAGTGGGTCGCATCAGGTCAGACCGGCCCATTAAAAATTACATTGATCTCCGGCCCCGAGCAGGGTTGGATCAGCTATAACTGGGCCAGTACCGTTCGGGCTCAACAATGCAAAACTTCTGTATGGCTCAATCCACAACCCGCTAGCCCAATTCTTGGGCCAACTGTACCACGTTCCAATGGGCTTAACGGACTGAGTCATTATATAATTTTTCTTATCAATGTTTATTAATTTGAAAGTTTTATTCAATTGTCAATATAGTGTATTGTTAACTATTTAATTTTGAAATAATTATAATTGTTTATAATGATAGAATACTTCTATATATGTGTGTACCTAAAATGTATACCAAATACACCCAGAATATACTATTTATTATTATAATAACATATATACATATATATACTTACAATGTACACTAAATATACACACAATATATTATATATCATTTTAGAATATTTATTTTATACTATATATACACACTTATAATGGATACCAAATATACACACAATATACTATCTATAATAATAGTATATACAAGATATAAAAGTTACAATATATAAAAGGTAAAAAGGTCTGAAATATATCTGAAATTTGACCAAAATTGTTGTAACGATACCAAACTTTGGAAATGAC